>CM049581.1:30799911-31462042 GCA_027123335.1 Amphiprion clarkii | reverse complement strand
CGCTCCCTACAAAACTCATCATCGTTGAACTGTATCTGTCTGTCTTGTCTTCTACAGGTCTCGTTCCCTACACTATAGGGAGTTGATGTTGCTAAAAGATGACTCCTATACCCGGAGTCAGCTGCCTCCCAGCTTTCTTGTTTTGTGACATGTATTCTTTCTGGCAATGAATAATATTCTTCTCTTTCTTCCTTTATTGCCTCTCTAATGTGGTGTTCCAGCAGTTCTATCTCTTCCTGCTCTTCCTCACTCTCCATTTTAGAGGACTGTGTCTTTGGTTTAGTTGTCTGCTCTTTATCTGATTTTGTTTTGTGAATTTTAGTCATTTTCTTCGGTATTTTAGGTGGTGTTGTGTCTTTATCAGTGTACATTTGTACTTTTAGAGTCCCTGTTATTTTTCCATCTGCCTCTCCTCCATCTTTTAGTAGGGGAAACTGCCCCTCCCTTTCATTATCATATGGAGGGGGAGACGGTGCGGAGCTAGATTGCACAGTCATTTGTCTGTGTGCTCCTTCCATTTTGAAATACTGCAAGACATCTCTCTGCTCAGCATTCCTCAGTCGCTTCTTCTGGTGCTTTTTGTCATTTAGCTTGTCTTTTTCTCTCAGTTCCTCCTCCACATTGTCACAGCACCTCAAATTAAATGTGCCTTCTATTGGCCACTTATTATGTCCTCCTGTGATTCTGTTCCATCTGCGCATGCACCTTTTAATTTTTCTCTTTTGTGCTGGATGTTGTAACATGATTAGCTCAGCAGGTGTTAGGACATCTGACTGTTTGCTTAAGTTGATCCCCATTTTAAAGGAAATGTTTTATCAATACCAGTTTTGGCCAAGTCAGATTCAAATTTTACTTTTATTTTATTTTAACTTCTTTACTTAATTTAATTCAATTTTCCACAATTGCACACCATTATTACTTTACTTCACACAATTATACTTTTCTACACAACAGTTTTTATTTCTACTATTGCCTTTATGTTACTTATTCTACAGAGTTTGTCACATATATATATTTACATGTATTTACAAGGCCTTTATTTCAAACACAAAAACACAAGACACAATATTGTAGCTACTTTTATTATCAAGCCCTTCCTCAGGCTACTCTCACTCTTCTTCTATCATTTGACAATCCCTGGCTTCCTACCAGCAGATTTCTTCTTTTTCCCTGCTTGAAGTCACTCCCAGAGGGCACAGTGACCTGACGTCCCAAGCGGTACTTTTATCTCTCAATCAATCTCCTACCACTCCAATGGTATAGATTATTTTAACAACTTCTTTTAATATTACAACACTATAGTGTTATCTTAACACTCAGTTACATCTGTACTCCCTTCCATTTCCATCATCTGAGTGACACTAACTTCTTCTGTCTGTGTTCCTGAATGTCTCCAGAAAGCATAAATCATTCCTCCACCACAAGCCAATGTCATACATATCCACATGCAGATTAATCCATGAAAAATCATCCTTTGATATGCATCCATCACACAATTACATCTACTTATTCAATTTCTACATTTCTTGAATCTGAAGACAACTCATGGCAATTCATGCATATTAGTGAATAACATTTACTCTATTAGTTCTAGGCTCTATTAGTTCTAGGTTCTTTTAAATACTAGGTTCTTTGTAGTTCTAGGTTCTAGGTTCTTTTGGGTGGGTGATAATACCTTATGACCAGTGGTTCAGACGAAGGGCCAGGACCCCACCCATTAAATTTAGACAAAAAGATGGATTCTCACCTTTCCGGTGGATTTTGGGCCCGTTGGGTGGTCCCCGGTCCTTCGCTGACCCTCCGGTCCTGGTCCTCACCGTCCCTCCTGGCTTAGCACGCCAATTGTTGTGGATAAATGGTGTCACAACGTAGGTCTTCTTCTATCTTATTACTGTGGTCTAATTTTCTTAAGTAAAATCAAACTAGGAGAAGGTATAATCTAAGTCTCACCAATGAGAGCAATGATGAACCAAGAGTCTGTCTTCAAATACAAAGTATATGTGTTTTATTCTTCCAAGCACAGGTCAAACACACAGAGAGATACCCCGGGGTATGTCTGAAAATGCCTTCTGATGCACCAGCTTATATACAATTCTGACCCAGGGGGTTTCCACGCCCCAGGCCCCCTCTTTCTTTAATGACAGGTTTCTATCTTCTGCCACCATTACGTCGTATGCACCTGTCCTAATGGTGTCTGGGCCATTTGGTACTTTCCAAAAATTAGTGATTGATTGGAAGCTTCCCCAGGAGGAGGTAACCCCCCTCCTCCTGGCTCCACTCCCAACCAATCACATCACTTTATTTCATACATTAAGTCATAACAGGGTTTCTTTTTAGTTACAGTCATACAACAGGCATCTTAATGTAACAGGTGTTTTCTAATACAAGCACTAAAGGTTCTGCATGCTTTATTCCCACAGCACTTAGCTGGACACAAGTATGTTAATTGTATACACAGCTGTGACTAGTTGCATCCCACATTGTACAGTTGGGTGACTCTATGTCTCCTGTATACATACCAAAGTTGAAGGATATTTTTGCTACAACACTTCATCTGCATGATTGCCATCTCAGTAACTTCAACGCTGCCGTTTATCACCACCCCACCGGCCTGCACTGCTGAGTTTTCACGACTCTGTGCCTATCTTTGGTGGAAGTCACCTGGCCACCCACTGCAGACACTCTTCATTAAGTCTCGCTGTATATGTACAGACAGATACCAGTTCTTCTTCAGCAACACTCATAGCTCTCAGGGCTATGCATTGCATTGCACCATGAATACAAACTACATTTGTGAACAAAGATTTACAAAGACTTGCAAAGAACATGTATGTCATGGTGGTCCTGAGTTTCCAGTGACTCCCATAACTCTGAATTTATTGTCATGGAATCATTAAAACACACTCTGTCACAAAAAACAATCATGCATGTTGTTTTTTCATAGATTTATGACAGGTACTTTGGAAATATGACAACATCCACTGCTTCAAAAAGAATGTGCAAACAGCAATGGGAATATTTGATTAAACATCCCTTGGTCATTTTCACCTCAACTAGATGCTTTCAGTAGCCATCTCCAAGTTTCTGGCTGGGTCCTTGACCACCCATCTTGACAGAATCGGTGCAGTTCGACTAAATTTGTTGACTCACACAGACTTGTTTCTTCAGCACAGTCCACAGGTTCTCAATGGGGTTAAAGTCAGGAGTTAAAACCAGTCTAAAACCTTAATTCTTGCCTGATTTCACCATTCCTTTACCATGTTTTTGGTCAGTGTCTTGTTGGAACACTTAACTCCATCCAAGATCCTTCTGGCTGATGATTTGAGGTTTTCTTGAAGAATGTGGAGATAATCATCCACAAGAACCAACATGCATGAATGTTTTTTGAGACAAAGACACATGTTTCGTTCATTCCAGCATAGAAAATTAAGAGCCATAGCAGTCACTGAAAATTCAAGATTGCCACAATATGCACGGTCTTCACAAGTGTATGTAAGCTTTTTTTCACTACTGTACGTACTAACATCAGCATGATAACAAGCTTACCCTAACATTTCTCATGGTTGTTAGCGTGCGCCAGAAATGACAGATCACACATTTTATACATCTGTTTTTGATGGTTCAATACAGTGCCAGTTTGTATTCACATTTAAATATTTTTGCCCTCATAATTTGCCATATTTTTGTCAAAACACTCAAAGTTCTTAACATATAAGTATTTGAGAAATTCACATTTTGCTTGGATAATGGAGCTACATGGAAGCTTAGGTTTAGCCAAGCTTATTTCATTCAGAGGCCAATTTTCCAAACTACTGTTGGCACAAAGAATCACCACAGTTTTTTGGAATCATCCTCTGGGAACCGTAAATGCTTTTACTAAATTTCACTGCACAACCTATCCAATGGGATTCCAGACAAGACCAAAATGGAGCGACTGAAAGAGCAACATTTTAATCCATAGAATCATATTGAATGCATGGCTAAAAAACACAGACTACTGCCTGGACATCAGTGTAGATTAGTTTAAACCTAGAGATCGTGCTGTTATCTTTATATTCAAATGGAATCAGGAATTAAAACAATGCAAGGAATAGGCAGAAAAGCCTGAGAGCTGTATGTGTGTTTGACCAAGATGAGTTTTAATAAGCTGAACAAAACATACTCCTACAACAGCCTTTTCAGATTCAACCCAACACTTAACTGAATGGAAGACAGTTATCATGCACACTACTTCTGGCTCTAGGCTCATCTCACCAGAATACTTGTCACTCTTTGTTTGTATAGTACTCTTTTGTATGTTATGCCTTTTATCCTTCACCGCCAGTGTTTGCTAAATAATGAAAGGATGTCATCTGTACGTTCTTGTTACATGTTGCCACATTGTGAATTGAATTATGAGTAATTATGTATTGTAAGTTATCATGAACACTTTTCTGCTCCTGATAGGGATCTTAAAAACAAAGCGTATATTTTGCTGAGAGAAAAACTTCCTTTGTTTGTCAAATGGAAGGGGATGCATTCATTTTGAAATGCCAATAAACTGTTTGTTTCATGTCAAACCAAAGCGACTGATGGAACAGTTCATATGCAAGTTAAATGCATTCATTTAACATTAACAGACAGTTTGTACAGATAAACACTTTTTACTGAGAGAGGAGTCAATCCTGGGTTATTTCATTTATAGCTCTATTCCTGGCTGATAAGTGCAATGGATACAAATATCCCACCTCTGTTTGGTGGGATGAAAAGCAAATATTAAAAGTCATCTCCCATGGGTATAAAGCTTTAAAACATTGACACCGCTTTGAAGAGCAAAGTTATACAATTAAAGCTGCAAGCAGCATTGGACGGGTCCTCGCATCCTTGCTGGTCGGCAAATCCACGCATGTCCACCAGGTGGCGCTGCGACCGAAAGTGCATGACGGCCTCTAAATGTGATGAGGGCCGGTCTCCGATCACACGTGTAAAATTTCAGGCAGATTGGAGCATGTTCAGGCTACTTATAGAGCCTTTCCTGTCCATCCACCAGGTGGCACTGCAACCGAGAGTGTATATTGGCCACTGGATGTGATCGGGGTCGGACTCTGATCCCACATATAAAATTTCAGGCAGATCGGACCATGTACACGCTAGTTATACAGCATTTCCTGTCCATCCAACAGGTGGCGCTATGACTGTGGCTGTATTTCAGCATGTGAATGTCATCAGGGCAGGACTCTGGTCATACATGTAAAGTTTGAGGCAGATTGGAGCATGTTTAGGGCAGTTACACAGCAGTTGGTGTTTCATGGCGAAGCATCAAAATTCAGGAGGCCGCCATGGCCACGCCCTCAGACCTTTGTGGAGCATTTTGATAACTTTTGATCACCCATGCCTGGAATACATCCTGGCCGAATTTCAGCTCTCTCGCTGTTACCCTGTTTGACTTTATAGCTTTTGAAAATGTACAAAAATGACCCAAATTCATCAAAACATATGACATATAATTCAAAATGGCTGACTTCCTGTTGGGTTTTGGGCATGGGTGTCAATTACATTTTTGTGCGTCTTGACGAGTTACATATGCCTACCAAGTTTCAGAACTGTAGGTGACACATACGGCCCTTAGTAAATGTTTGAAATTTTCCAGGTGGCGCTATCGAGCCATTTTGCAACAGTCATGGACAATTTATCTAAAATATGAAATATTTCAGGAGTCCTGATGTGTGTGGAAATTTTAGTGAGCATATGAGCGTTCCTAACCTGTCAAAAAGTACTTTGTTTATTACGATAACGATACGTTGCCACGGCAACAACGTTTTATGAATCGTCAAAATCTTCACACTGTGGCATCGTCAAGGGGGAATCACTGAGCTGACCAATTTTCAGAATGATTTGACAAAGTTTCCAGCAATGGCATGTGCAAATGTAATGACAATTTCTTCCTGTTGCCAATAGGTGGCGCTATGAGTATTTCTAAATTTATGAGTGTGGATGTGTTCAGAACCGGACGGGTGTCCGTCACATGAAGTTTGGTCCAGATTGGACCCTTTCCAGCTGAGATATAATAAATTCAATTTTCATGGCGAGAAATCGAAATTCGCCGTGCTGCCACAGACACGCCCCTTGACGACAAGTCACCATTTTCTCTGGGAATCATCATCAACATGTTCAGTCTTATGTCACCACATTTGAGGTGAATCTGATCAACGTGCTAAGAATAGTACATCAAAGTGTAAAAAAATGTCTATTTCCTGCTACCACAAGGTGGCGCTATGCCTGTCAATGTATACAAATACATGGATGTCGTCAGGGCAGTACACTGATCATACATGTAAAATTTCAGGCAGATTGGAGCATGTACAAGAGGTTTAGACCCCACTTCCTGTTTCATGGCGAAGGATCAGTATTTTTGGGAGTCGCCATGGCCACGCCCTTTGACTTTTGCGGAGCATTTTGATAACTTTTCATCAGGGAGGACTGTTGCATATATTTGCCAAATTTGAGGTGTCTCGGACTCATCCCAAATGAGTTATTAATTTTAAAAAATTTACAGCTAATTCAAGATGGCCGACTTCCTGTTGGGTTTAGGGCGTGGTCATGATTGACTTTTTTGGGTTTCCTGATGTGCTGAATATGCCTACAAAATTTTGTAGCTGTAGATGAAACACTCTGCCAGTTGACCTAATGACCATTTTTTGCAACATTGTAGGGGGCGCTATGGAGCCATTTTGCCACACACATGCGCAACTCCCATAAAATATCAAATTTTTCGCCAGTCCTGATGAGCATGCCAAGTTTGACGCATTTTGGGGTATGATAAGGCCGCCAAAAATGCAATTCAAAAGTCCGTAAAATAACAATAAATAATTCCTTGCATTCCAATAGGGTCTTCGCACCATTCGGTGCTCGGACCCTAATAAACCCTAGGGTTTCAATAGGGTCTTCGCACCATTCGGTGCTCGGACCCTAAATATATAAAAACAATTTTATATATTTTTAGATCATACATATTTAATATATATTATATATTTTAGATAAAGAATACAATATGAAGTATAAATACAGTGCAAATAGTACAGGTATGCATCTATAATACTGACATTAAAAATGAAATATTGGCATTTATTTAACATTTGTTTAAATTATTAATATATACATGTTTACATGTATACAAATAGCTGTTTTTGGTGTGATGATAGAACAACAGATAGAAGAACATGCAAACTCCATGCAGAAAGATCCCAGAAAGGCCAGGATGCGAACCGGGGATCTTCTAGCTGCAAGGCAAATATGCTAACCACCAAGCCACAATGCACCACAGTTATTTTAGAGTCGAATGAGTATGAAGTGTGAGATGCTTTAGTCAAAGTTACGGCCTTCACAGTTACTCGATCTCAGTCCAGTTGAACACCAAAGGGAGATTTTGGATCAACAACTTAGACAACGCTTTCCATCAGCACCATCAAAACACCAAAGGAGGAAATATCTTTTGGAGAAATCCTTTTAGTACTCTTAACACATTTTATGTTGGTTAGTTAGTCATTTTTTAATTTAATTTGTCACCTTGGTCATTCCATAATGCTTAAATGTACACTTTTGCACTTCCTGATGTCATGAAAAGACTTTGAGATGCTCCCACCCTTTGCTGTTGATGAAAACTACAGTTTTAGTCATATTTTAACTAGTTTAACTAGTTTGATTTTATCGTTCACATGAGTAGGCAAAAGGGAATTTTCTTGATAGATATGAGGCTAAGACTAGAGACTAAAATCTGAACCCTTCCCCAAAACTTCCTGCTGCTTTAGATGCATGTATTATTGATCACTATACCAACATTGTAGAAAAAAACATCACAGGATCTATCTTTTAGGGATGCCCAGTATTGGATTTTTGCAGATCCAAAATGAAGATATTTTCCAACTCAGTTTGACTGTTGCCAATGTCATTGTATCCATACATTTTTTTCTATGTAACTGTGGAGAACTTCAGGTCTGTTCTGTTGTAAAGTCAACACATTAATATTATTATGCCTACTCTTGTCATGATGGTGCAGAACAATAAAAGTAAATGCTTTTCTCTTTTACACATTCACTGGGCAACATAAGAAAACTACTTCAACTTACATGTCAGGAATGCTATATTTATTTTCAGTTTCACAGGTTTTATCTGCATCTCAAGGCTCAGTTTCACTTTAGGTTTAAAATCTTTACTAACTGATACTGATCTTTTTATCTCCAGTTTTGTTTTTTTGCTGTGTCACCATGATGAGTGCAAAATAGCTCTAAACATTTGTTGTGGTGAATAAAGCACCGTTTACCGATGAAACGTTTCTTGACGAGGTTATAGAGACATGTCTGTTAAACAAGATGCAGCATGCCATCCACCTAATACAATCTACCCACTCTGACTTATGGACGGATGACAGGTGAAAATAAAAAGTAATGTGCACCAATCTAATAATCTACTCAGCAGTAAGTGGCTTACCTTAATATCTGCATAATCCATCAGCAGCTGATGCACTCTGCCTACACGGACCTGTCTGCAAAATGATTAACATCAACAAAATATAAACTGTTAAATAGCCAGGTCGTATATTTTAGGGAATTCTCTGCTTCACTGGCATTAATATAAGACAGGATTTTGCTTGTAATAACAAGTCCAACTTTTAGTCTGTTCACTGCCACGACAAGCGTTCTGCACTAAGACGCATCACATGGGTCAGTATGTAATTGCAAGACTTTTTGTAACATAGTTGACAGGTATCATAGTTGACATTTTTGCTGTTTTCAGGCCTAAAATCAACATTTCTTTTATTCTACTCAAACACCACATGGCATTTTTAGACAAAGATTCTTATAAATATTATATATACAATTGAGTAACATTGAAATTGAAAGTTATTTATAAAGATATTGTAGCAAACCTGTTTAAAAGCCCCTCAATTATATATTGACCCGGACAATTTTTGAGTCGTTTTGGACCAATTTCTTGTCATTTTCAACAAGTTTTATGTCTGCTTGGATCTCCTCATTTTGGATAATTTTTGTGTCTTTGGGATAATTTTTGAGTCTTTTAGGGCAAATTTCATGTCATTCTGTACTAATTTTCCTGTAAGTAGCGATCATTTTTTGAGTCATCTTGTACAAGTTTTGAGTCATTTTGGACAATTTTCTTGTCATTGAACATAAAAAAAACATTTTTTTTTACTTTTAATAAAAATGTCTGCAAGATATATCCCATGAACTTCAGAAGTCCCTCAATCATATATTGACTCACATACAGCTAATGCAACAGGCTCTCAGGCTGTCTATGTGGCAATAGATGATAATAATAATGAAGTACAAGTTTGTAAGAAAGTAAAAATCCAAGTTGTTACATCCAAAAACATCATAGATTAATGCTGTATGATTTAGTGTGTGGGAGACAGCGGAGCTTTGTGTCAAATGTTAATATTTGTATTGAAACATTTACACAGAATTTGACCAGGAGCACATTTAGTTGCAAATCAATGCAGGGGAATGACATGGAAATTACATTATTTTTTTGTAGTTTTGTCATTAAGTAAATGACAATAAATAACGTTAATGGAACTTAAAAAACATGAGTGATTCTCTCCGTCACTTGCTGATGTGTGATCACAAACCTCGTGTGTGTTTGTGCAGCAGCTGTCCGTGAAAATTAGGAATAACGTGAGATAACTGCCTTTGCTTTCATGCTTGCACACTTCTATGTGATTACTGCAAACACTAACAGGCCTCATGTAAACACAACACTCTGCTGGTGCGATTAAGTCTGCAGTCAGGGAGAAACAAAGAAAAACAATCTTCTGCTAATGCCGACTTGGGTTATTACCGGGGGTTTTAATTTGTTGCTGCTGTTCTTGCTTTTGTTGTTATTCCTGCATCAGAATTATAGTTTTTTTTTCCCTGTTTTCTTCTACATTTCCTCTTACAACTTCTGGTAATTATTTCCTTTCCTTTCTTTCTTTTTTTAATTTCCTCTCAGCCAATTGCCAGCGATTACTATGCATTTTTAAATATAATTAGATGATAAATTTCACCTTTATATAATGTGACTGCTTGATTTTATTGGCAGATGAGATAACAGATTATGTAAAGCTACAGATGCATGATTAGATGGATTCTGCTGCAGAAACTATTGGTTAATGATTCAATTTTCATCAGATAATTGGCAATTATTCTGATATTTTAATAGGCACTTGTCCTTTTTCAAGCAATAATGCCAAGAACTTCCAATTACCATTTTTCAATGGTGGTAATTTGCTGCTTTTCTTGTGTGATATTTAACTGAATATCTTTGTGTTGTGGACAGCTGGTGAGACAAAATCAACAGTTTAGCATCACATTTTCACTATGAAAGTGTCAAGAGTGCATTTTTGACGCTTCTGACTGGGATCACTAAAAAATAATCAATTAATTGGAGAAATGAGCTGCACATTCATCTATAAAAATAGTCATTAGTTGCAGCCCTGATGTGTTCTATCATGATTTTTCATTTTCCATTTGAATGAATTTGCTTCAAGCAGGAAAATGAAGGAGAAAGATTATTCACACTGTTGCTCTAATGGCATCTTTGTCAAAGAGTGCATGTAAAGTAAGATTCCTGCTGTGTGGAATTGGCTTTTATTTCCAAAAAACGGCTAGTATTTGCTGGATTTTTTTTGCAGAAACTGACCAGCACTGGGGTCACATGACACAGCTCGATAGTGTGAATCACACACTGAGTGAGTTATCAGTCCCACTGCAGGGCCTCAGCGAAATCCCACTCAAAGCTCTGGCAAATATAACCGGCTATTTAATCTAGCTTAATCATTCTCTCGATCATTTCCCTGAGAGTCCAGATTGCAGCTATCAATAGACCCAAAGACTTGTTAGGCCGTTCCACTATTGTGAGAATGTAGGTCACGCATAGACAAAAGGGCCCGGCCGCTGCTCCCCCAAGAGCCAGGAATGAAAAGCATGTTATTTTATGTAGCACAAAAAAAAAGCATCATGTGTTACTATGTGGGCTCATGTGGAAGGAAATTCATGTAAAAGGGTTTCATTGGGAGGAGATTTAATCAGCTTGGAATCAGTGAAAGAGTGTTTATTCATCGAGGCTGATGAGGACAGTAAAGTTTTTTAATCAACTGTGGAGCATTTTTACGACTCGCTTTTCTTGCTGGAGTTTGTTTTGTAAGCCTCTGTGGCTGCTCATTGGAGGAAAAGGTGACCCTGCATCTGTCTGTCTGTCTGTCAGAGGCTGGACAAAAGCCTGGATCTGGCCAAAATAGGCAGGAAGAGAGTATCAGTGCTGAGCTCAGGGGCTTTTAATAGAAAGGGCAAAGAAATGGTGCATTGCTTTCTCACTTTCACTGAGAGACTGTTTTTCTTCATTCCTCTCTCTAATATACCAACATACAGTTTATGAAACACTACTGAGAGGAGCTTTAGTGGTATCAGAGTTATTAAATGCTTTTAATATAGTTTTTGCAAGTCTTTTCTCTCCATTCAGATTGGAAAATGTTATCACCCTTGATAATGTTGGACGAAGGATGCATTGCATTTGGAAAAGAAATAATGCTTTGTATGACACCTGCTGGATAAGGATCTGTAGGTTATTGAAAGGTTAATTACCTTCACAGTCTTACTGGAAACATGTAAATATTTGAATCGCTGTATAGAGAAAGGTTTAATATTAGTTTGAGGAGAGCAATGCATTGTGGTTCATTTGAAAACAATCCCGTAATACCTCATCAAATTAATGGTATCTTTGTCTTAAAACCACTTTAAAGATACATTAAATATCTATGAATACACTGGATAATAGTGATAAAAGCTAATTTTCTCAAATTCAATGTAAACTTAACATCCTAATTTGGTGATAAATAGTTATAAGATGACAACAGACTCAGCGAATCTTGTGGACAATCCATCCGACCATTAGTTTTGTCCTGTAAAACTGGGGTGTCAAACCCTCTCTAATTCAGGGGCCACATCCAGCCCAGTTAGATCTCACATAAAATCACAGCATAATAACCAATAACGACAGCTCCAAATATTTCCCTTTGTTTTAGTGCAAAAAAGTACATTCTGAAAATAATCAGATTTAAGAAATTATCTTTTACAAAACATTCGTCACAGGCATCTGGAACTGAATGATTTAATATTTTACTTTATGATCAAAATGACAAAAGTCAGACAAAAAAAGACAAAAAACGACAACAAGACAAAATACAACAAAAACAAGAAACAAAATGACAGAAAATGAGACAAACGACACGAAACAAAACACAAAAGAGACAAAAAACTAGACGAAAAAGTTAGAAAGCGACAAAAAATAGACAACACAAGCAAGACAAAAAAAACGACAAACGATGCACAACAACGAATAAAGCAAAACACAAAATGACAAAAATAAGAAAAATTCAAGGGTTAGCAAAACACAAAACGACAAAAACAGGAGACAAAAATCAGGCTAAAAAAGACAAAAAGCAACAAAAACAAGACAAAATATTACAAAAATGAGACACAAAATGTCAAAAGAGCAATGAGCAATCTAGTATTTTACTTTAGGATCAAAACAACTTGTCATGGTCTGGAAATTATTTTACATTTATGGTTTTACAGATTTACAATTTGCAGTTAATATCGTCTCTGTAATTTTTTTCACTTTGAGGGCCGCTTTTGGCCCGCGGGCCGCACGTTTGACACCTCTGCATAAGATCATGAGGGATATTGGGGTCTGGATAAGTCAGCAGTCCATCACAGGAGATGCAACCTTTTACATCCAAACCAGTTTATAATCACCAGTTAAGTCACAGAAAAACATGGAAACTCCACATAGATCAGCAGTTTCAAACACACAACCTTCTTTTTCCTACAGAGCTTCTGAAATCAGAAACAATAACGTTTGTAAATGCAACTGGGCAGACGCAATCTTCAGTCTACAAATATTTATCATGGTTGAAACTCACTGTGTTCCCATGTATGTTTCCTTCCCTGTGTCCTGCATAGGGAGAGCCTTTTTACCTCACCCACCACTCTAACAACCCATTAGCCTCCGCAGAAACCTGCTGATGGAGACTGGGAGACTCCAGTCTGAGTGTTTGGGCGGAGCCGCGATGGAGCATCAACATGTGCAGCCTCCATCAGCGCTAATGAGGAGCAAAGCTTGAAGACGGTAAAAGCTAATTGTCTCATTAGAGCTCCCAGGTCTCGTTACATCTGTATGGGTGATGGTGGTAATTAAATTACACGGCCGACTGGGTGAGTGTTGGGTCGTGCCCACGGACTGCTGGAGCGTCACGGTCGGATTTTAGTAACTGTGAAGGGCACCGACGCTCTCAGAGGCAGAAACAGTCGACCTGAAAGCAGCTGCATGACGCCGTTAGTCTCATAGTCTTCTGAACATATAACCCCTTTTTCTTTGGTAATATAGATTCCTGTGTTCCAGTAAAAACCATTATGTCTGACTGAGGAACACAGGATCTGATTAGGAATAAATATGGTCTTGTTGTCATCAAGGAACCACAAACACAAATGCAAATGACTCAGGATTAATCTCTTTTATTGTTTGGTACATCCAATAAGAAACCGACTAAATCAGGGTTGTGTTGGACCAAATAAACCTCCAGCTTTAGTGCTTCTTGGCAGTGGGCCTCTACTAGAGCAGTAAACACAATTATCCTCAGAGATGCAGCTTGATTTGGTGTTTTGATGATGGTAGAGAGAGAAGTCCCCCTTTTCATCCTGACACTTGAATGTGCACAGATTTCATGCTAGAGAAAAAAAAAATGCCACGTTGATGGTTCTAAAAGTTTTTTAAATGTACTTTTTCAAAGGTTTGATCACCATAAAGAAAATTATCTTCATCTCTATTACAGTGTTGGCAGACATGGGCATATAATGTCATTTAGGGATGTCCGATATTGGCTTTTTTTGCCAATAACCGATATGCCGATATTGTCCAACTCTCAATTTCTGATTCCGACATCAACCAATACAGATATATGTGGGCTATTTAACTTTTTTATTTTATATATATATATATATATATATATATATATATATATATATATATATATGTGTGTGTGTGTGTATAGATGTTGGGACAGTGGGTTTTACAAGGTTAAAACCAATCACTGATAAGTACAATTGATTATGATATGGAGAATAAGAGTTCTGTTATTTCTTTTGCTGTTATTAAAGCTTCTCAGAACGTCTACAGTTTAGGGAACATGTGGATGTTTGTAGATGCATAAAACGAGTACAAGTCCACCGCTGTGGTTTACTATGAACTACAGCTCCTTAACCATCACTGATGCAACAATGGTTCTCTCTGTAGCAATACGTGTCCACAGTGTGTATCAATGAGGCATGAAAAACAATAGAGGTGTACCCCGCCCTGGGCAGTGACGGAGTAGCAGAGGTAGAGAATAATATTAATGTTAACCCACACAGGAACACTTTACTGCCATCTGAATTCCTGGCCATAAATACAGGCCTGTGTTCCCTCCTGTCAGTCTCCCTGCTTTTTAAATTGAGTCTAAATCGAGACCGTAGGTTCTGACGAGGCTCAGATCTTTGTTTTCCTCTTCAAGACGGGAACAGCTTGTTTGTCTGACTCACCACAAAGTTATGCGGGTGGTGGAAATTAGACGTCGCATAGGAAGAAGCACCGTCATCACAGCATCTGATGTGCTGAACTAAACGCACACATCACACTGCATACATGTGACTGACATGTGCAGAATACATCAGGCAGTACAGCAGACGTTATTTAGAGATAATTTATAGTCATCAGTATGTAAAATTTGAATTTTCAGAAATGTGTCTCAATGATTTTGGGTTATTGAATGAAAATGCAGCCAATTCCTGGACAGAAAGCTCATTCTTGATCACAAAAATTGTTGTTCTTTCTTTTTCAGAAACAGGCATACTAACATGTCTTATTACCAGATTGCAGATATAGATGGAAGTTACATGATGAAAACTGGGCAAATTTCCTTTATCTGATGAAAATTTTTCAATGCTGTTGAGAGATCCAGGGAAAAAAAATAGTGAACATTCGTGTGGTTTTGTCAAACTATCCAGGAAACTTATCCTCCCTACATTAAGTCTTTTATATGTGCTTCTTTAATTTCATCACAGCTAAAAATATTCACACATTATATAATTCAAAAAATACAACGTGTCCTTCAGAGTGAATAATGAGCAGCCTGGACTTCCTGGCTGTCAACAGCAGATGGCGCTCATGATCTCAGATGAGGACGGTATCCTGCTGTTGTCATGGTTTCAGGTATCCTGGAGACACAATACTGGATGCTAATTGGTAGAAGGGAAAAAGGCAGAGAGAGATGGAGGCCGTCACTCTCTCTCTTTCTTTTTGTTTTATATCTGCATCTCTATATTTAGTCTGGCATGTGAGAGAAACACCAACATTTCCCCGAAAAGACAAAAAAGAGTAGTTAGACTGAGGAATGAGTGGGAGAAAGTCTCATTTGAACAACAATGAAGCAGCTAAAATAAGGTGTAAATAGGATTTTGTAATGGGAAATAAAGAAGTGCAGCATGTGCCTAATAATGAAATATGATGCACTTTGCTCTTTTTCTGTGTTTTTACTTTTTCATGCGACTGCGATAACATGATTTGTTAAAAGTGAGTTCTCATGTGATAAATTTATGACTGTAAGCATACATTAAATTAGGAAAGTAAGCATTCTATATGTTTCTAAATCTAATACCGAATAAACTGACAGGTTTTTCTTTGTTTCTGCAGTGACTCCATGTGTCTTTCTCTCTTTGGACTTCATCATGCAGAGGTAAATAATCACATGACTCCACAATGCACCACTGATGTAATGTTATGTATTCTGATAAGCTATTGTTACACGACTAGAGGTTGATTTCCTGAGGAGGCATGCCGTCTCCCTGTCCCACCCTCCTCCGGGAGGTTTTCACTGGTTCCACTCTCCTCCTCTTCTGTGAAAATGCAAACAGTATTATCACCCAAGTTTCCAAAACTCCCATTTATCACAATCTGTCCGTGTGCCACATCACACACGCAAACACTGATAGTGTTGTTTACAAGAGGGTTCAGCCATTTCATCCTGATAGCCTGGCACCAGCATCAAACATGCGGTCTGCATCTGCTCGCCCGGAATTAAAAGGGCTTTTATCCAGACCTCCTTGGCACACACAGAGAATTTAAATTTAGACGTTGAACAGCAGCAGCAACAGCAGCAGCAGCAGGTATCCAACTAGCTCTCATATCCAAATGGGCAGAACAACAGAGACGAAGCCCCCCGATAAATCCCAGCTGTTTGATTGATGGTGATAAAAGCATCATGTATCCTTAATGGCATGTTAGAGCTCACACTGGCTCCGTCCTGCCACAGGGCTGCGTTGCTTCGGATTAAGCTCTTGTATTGTGCTGCCCGGCCTTTGTCTCTTACGTCGTTATTACCTCTGCGTGTCGTCGCTTCTATATCTAGAAACACACTTTTGGGACACTCTGTCATCACCGGAGACACGCGTGGGGTTAGATAAAGTTTAGCAGTGAAGGCTGATCCACCTGTTGGAATGCAGTTGGAGAATTTGGTGCATTTCTGTGTCTTCCTATATACACTACCGTTCAACAATTTGGGGTCACTTAGAAGTGTCCTTGTTTTTTTCAATGAAGATAACATTAAATGAATGATAAATCCAGTCTAGACATTGTTAAAGTGGCAAACGGCTGATTTTTAATGGAATATCTCCATAGGGGTACAGAGGAACATTTCCAGCAACCATCACTCCTGTGTTCTAATGCTACATTGTGTTAGCTAATGGTGTTGAAAGGCTAATTGATGATTAGAAAACCCTTGTGCGGTTATGTTAGCACATGGATAAAAGTGGGAGTTTTGATGGAAAACATGAAATTGCCTGGGTGACCCCAAACTTTGGAATGGTAGTGTACATATTTAGTATTTTAACATATTACAAGATTTAACTGCCACCTCCATTAAAAATGAAATGCTTCTAGTATTTTAAGGAAACACGTAAATGTCTGAAGAACCATCCCATAAATGCAGACGTTCTACAAAGAATCAGATAGCCTTCTGAAGAATCATCACTTTGTTGAGAGAGAGAGACACTTTGATTATGTATGAAGGTACTTCAAAAAGTTCTTGGCCTTACCTGGGAACAAGAGCCGTAACTCCCACTACGGGACAAAAGCCATACAGCACTGTCTGTCAATTTATCACAAAGTAATTAATGGAAACACATCAGTTCTTTGCTTCCCAGAAAGTTCAAGCAAGTGACATCTGTGTTTTGGGACAGTGAGGTATAACTCATGATTGATTTCTGCCAAAGGACCAAACCTTTAATAAGGACTACTATGCATCAGAACTGCTACTACTGGAGGAAGCAATCAAAGAAAAAAAAACGTCTGACTTCTATTTGCTTCCCCAACTGAAATCCCACTTTGTAGGGTCACTATTTTCAGATTGATGATGAGGTCATGCATGTTGTTGAGGAGAATATGGGGGCTTAAGATGTGACCTTCTTTGGCGAAGGCATAGCAAAGCTTGACAATCAGTGGACCAAGTACGATGAAGTTAATTTACACTATGCAGTAAAATAATGCAATAACAATCCTGTGATGTTTTCTGGTGAGAGCTTTTTGAAGCATCCTCGTATTTGGAAGAATGTGTGCAAGTGTCACGGACAACCTTCAAATTAAATTAAGATCCAAAACAAACACAAGAACTGATACCGCTTTCTTTTTTTGGGATTTTAGCTAAAACCCACTCAGAGATAAACCAAATAGAGGCAGACTGCTCACATTAGCTGGGTGAACGAGCCACAAACTGGGCCAGGTTGGAGTCCTGCCCAGTCTGCTGGCTGACGAAGCTACGGCCACAACAATCAGACGGCCAGGACGAGCCTGTCCACCGAGTGATGGATGAAATGTTAATGTGGAAAACAACAATCCAGAGGATGCTTGTCATGATCTAAAACAGGCTACAGGGTCACTGTTTAAGAGACTTGAAACTCGATGATATGGAGGCTTATCACAAGTCAACAACTGCATCACGAGTCAGTATTTGTACACAAACATGACTAAGGATGCAGATAATGAAGAGAGAGGCCTGAAATTCCCTGATTACCAGAACCCAGGGGGAGTTACTGCTTAGATTTTTGTTTCAAGGATGCAGCTGATTCTTTTGTTACCTTCCTTTGCAAAGCAGAAAATGGCTGCTTGTTTATTATTACGAGCCCACAAGCAGATATTTCCAATTATAGGGAGTGGGCTCTTGAAAATTTGGTTGATTACATGGTTTGTTCTTGCAGAAGAGGCTCAATTGGGAAAACAGAAGAAAAAAAAACCTCCCACAGTGCAGCAGTGTTTGGTTCTGCCTGGCATGTTTTAATCTGTTTTCTAATAAAGAACTTCTTGAGAGATGCACCATCACAACACAGAGGCCTCCTGTGCGATTCCTCTGTGTGAGGGAAACAGATTTGATTTCTTTCTTTGTCTAAAGTAGAGCCAAACAAGAAAAAGATGATGTTTCCAGTTTGATTGCAGAGGGATGACCTCCCCCTCACCGATGCTGAAGACCAAATACAGAGATCAGGGCTGCAATCTGCAAGAAAATTGCAGCAATAACTGAACTACATGAACTGTTTCTTTTTCTTGACCTAATGTTTGATTGTCGTAAACGATGATGAGAGCACTTTTCAGCAAGTAGTCAGTACCCTTCAGAAGTAACCTCAGGCTGCGTTAGGCGGCAGAGCGTCCCACTTTCATCTTGCCTGGTGTTTCATCGTCTTTACAAAGGAGCCTAATGGGTTTAATTTAGGGTGCGATGATTATTAATTGACGTGCACATGTAAGAGTGCGTCAGTGGGCGGCTGTGAAAGGAAAAGCACATTCAGCCTTTGATCGGTGCTATTGTTTGATGTGTGGTGAAACAGAGGTTTTCATTTCAATGTTGGACTAAAAGGATCATAAAATATGTTTTATGTGGGTTTATGTCGAGCTCACGCTGTCAGACATAAACTCAGATTGATGCACTGTATATTATTCCTGGATGGTGTGTTGTTACCATTTTGAAGCAGTAGCTTTGACACTCTGTCAACCTCAACTTATACCCTTTTTTGACCAAAAAGAAAAAGGCGCCAGTTTGGTGCTCGTTCAGTGCTTGGTGCTTAGTTGTTTCAAATCTTGTGTCTCCTGAGAACCGGTTTGCTTTTCTACTGTCAAGGAGCCAAGTTAGTGCCACATCATTGCATCACCATGAAACGTCAGTACATCATCGCATGTGTAGCCGTTCAACAACGTTTGCACACCGTCACAATAGAAGTACCGTTGGTCACTGTAACCCCGCCCCCAGCCTGTGACGTACTTGGTTCTTAACTCTGGCCCAGCAAAGAGTTGGTGCCTGAAAAGCACCAGTTTTTGGAGCCTGGAGCCAGTGCTTAGTTGGTGGAAGCACAAAGAACTGGTGCTAAGTCAGGCACTGGGTCCAAACCAGCACTGGAACCAGCTTGGTCGATTTGTGGTGGCTTGTTGCTGACATGAAGAATCAGGTTATTCTGCTGTGTCAAGGCAATGCAATAATGTAACAATGACAATGTCTGATTTGTTTGGCTTGAGATTGTGATAATATGAACAGGTGATGTGTGCTGAAACTAATTGGCTGCCTGAGTTGAGGCTGGAAATTTCAATAAAGGATCATTAAAGGGAGCAGATTGCAATCTCAGAGATTGTAAGGTTTTCTTCCTCTTGTCTCCACAGGGCATTGGTCATGAAAATGCAAAATGTGCTGATGGAGTTTTAGAAATGATGCCTGAGGTGGCACCATCATGTTTTTGTATACATAAAGGCATGCTTTTATTTGACAGCAACAGCAGGAAGAGACAGTGAAGGAAAAGCAGGGAAATGACAAGCTGGGAATAAAACAAACTCACTACTTACTATATTTGCATCTATGTGGGATGTGTCCCAACCAGTGGGTAACTGGTTCACCCATTTTCCACCACTGCTTTATAACGTGGGAGAATAAGTATCTGTTGCTTCAAAAATTGACTTCTCTACAACAAAATGGGCGTCATGAAACAACTAAGCACACACTATATTAGAACTAATAATAGGCAGATAGAGAGTGGCTTCAGAGAGCAGAAAGCACAAGTAAAGTAACAAACTACACTTTTGAATGCTGAAGGAATGTTGTCCCACTCTTCCTGAAGGGCTCAGTGAAACTGGTGGACATTTTGGTGGACAGGATCCTATCGTCAGACACATCGATCCAGAGCATCTGAATTAATTTGTTTGACAACAAATGGTGGCGTGTGGATATTCGAGCGTCTGACAGCTCACTCTTGTTTTTGTCTTGTCATCTGTGGCTTAATGCCACGGTGGCCTTCAATAGATTCTGGTCATAGGTGTGTCTGACTGGTCACTGTTTTGGATCATTGTCCTTTAAAACCACACCTGACTGGGCTGTGGATTAACTCGATGATTAGGAATTTGTCACCAGTTGAACATCGCAAAAACTATTTGTGCACAAATGTGGCTAAATTTATCCCTTTTTATACTATAACAACATATTCACACAAGAACTATTCTCAGTATAATGAGTATAAACTTGTCCAGGAATACAAGAAGGGCAGAACTTTTTTTTTTTTATGCCACTGTCTCCTGTTTTTCAAAGGTTGCAGAGCAGTAACACAGTCAGTGAAGAGGACATACAGTATTACTATGACTTCATGTCCTTCATCTCTGTTGCATGGAAAAATTTGGATTTTTGTGGCTTAACACCATTAGTGTTCACTGACTTATTGTTTAAAGCCCACATTAGCTCTCTAAGTAATCATTTTGATTAGGGCAGGTCTAAAAATGTCACTTTTTGCAGGATTTTTTCATATCTGACTCCAGCTTAGTGATAAGGTTACAATGCATAAATTTCCTAAATATCTTCTATTCACTGAGCCCAATGTTGTCCATTCACCTGACTGAATTTGGAAAAGTTTTTCAGATAAAAATATAAAAAAACAAACAGTGTAGGGCTTAAGGGGTTAAAGAAAGAACTGTCAGAGCTGAAGTGCAATTAGTGTAAATTTTAAAGTAAATTGATATTTTCAACTAGTAACTGCAACAAAATCTGAAATATTTTAACATTTTATGGAGAAGACTTCAGTGTTGTCTTTGCATGACAATTCCATTTCCAATAAAGAAGACTTTTTTTCCACAGTAACAAGGATTTACTTACAACTAGTCTACTGTGGGAGTCACTGGCTGTAAAAACAGCCTGGAAGGCTTACTGGTAGACTCAAAGAAATTAACAAGGAAGCTTTGTCGTAGTGGACAAATGCTAGGTAGCGCCGAAAGAATGAGTTGTTGCTTTAACCTTTAACCATTATGGAAGATGTAAAACTTTTAAAATGGGTCATGAATACATTACACAAATGGTTAGGATGCAGTAGCCACAAATTGTTCAAATTCCACCAAATTGGCTTACCTACTTTTTCCTCCTATATGTCCTGACCATTTAAGGCTCAAACCAGATAAAAAAAATGACAAATACCTGCCTGGTTTCATTAACAAATGTGCAGTAATTTCCTAATACAGCTTGGTACTATAGTTGCAGGCAAATACTTAATATGCAAGACAAACTAGTGGAAGTCAGTGGCAGGTTTTAGCCGATGATTAATGTACTTTTGTTGTTTTTATGACAGCAGGACGGTGTGTGAGAGATTAACTTAGAATAAACTACACAGCACATAATCATAACATGGAAATAACATGTCATTCATTGCGACAGTGTGACTCAACTGTGTGTTTTTGGACAACAGTGGAGCTCTATGGCACCAAAAGACAAACTGTTCCAGGTTTTTTATTGACAGAAAACACTTATTAAGTTGGGTTTGGTCCTGTTTTCAACTATTTGTTAATCATTATTTCTATTAAAACCGGACATTGGGACTATTTGCCATCTCTGTGGGATCATTTACTAATTTTACATATTTCCACTGTACATAAATGATAAACAATGCTAAGTTATGACTTTATGATCTGTGTTTATAAGAGAATAGCCGGGTCTTCTGAGCAAAACGTATCAATTTAAGTGGTTGTTGCTGCCTTTTATTTTGTTTGCCCACCGTGGCCTACATGTAAAACAGTGACATCATGGCCACACCAGAAAATTCACAACATGCTTCCAGGGAGATGATGTATTCTCTCTGCTGTGTTTTCCTAATAAACGCTGAGCCAATCAGAGCGCAGAGGAAGCAGCGAGGCCAACCAATCAGCGAGCTGCCGTCATCGGTCTCCGGCTGCTATTTATGTCGGGCGGCGCTCAGCTGTTCCGTCAAGCTGGACACAATAAGCGAGGGAGACCGGAAGTACAAACACTCCGAGAAGGAGATTTTTTATTAAATTTTATTTTACTTAAAGAAAATAAATAAAATTAAACCACAAATACACTACACACTATATAGTAGTATATAGTC
The DNA here is from genome assembly GCA_027123335.1 of Amphiprion clarkii. Classification (NCBI taxonomy): domain Eukaryota; kingdom Metazoa; phylum Chordata; class Actinopteri; family Pomacentridae; genus Amphiprion; species Amphiprion clarkii. The sequence continues at coordinate 31,439,561 of CM049581.1, read as the reverse complement.
AATATAGTTAGACTATATACATGTTTTTTGGCCTGTAATGGTTAAAAAAATGTAAATAAACTGCAACACATGAACATGATTTTGGCCTAATTATATATTTTTTAAATGAATAACATGAAAATTGGCAGATTTTTTTCTGGGATATCTAACTCATTTTAGGATTTTCTTCTACTTATATATTATTTTTGAATGGCAAAAATCAGTAAAAAAAAAATTAAAAATCTGTAAAATTTACAGAAAATTGTTCACACAAAATAGATACCAAGTATCAAAAGCAATTTAAAATGTTCATTTTTACAATCCAGAATGGATACAAAATTGATTTGGCTGCAGTTTTCAATAGAGCTCATGTGTTTTCAACCCTAAAAAATATCATTATGAGGACTCAAAAATGTTGGAAAAAGCAATGCCAAATAAAAAAAGAGCAAACTTTAGACCCATTCCTCTGTATTCATAGTATGAAGGTTTTTTGTTTTGTTTTGTTTTTTTTTTGCAGGGCTTCATTAAATATATTAAAATTATAGCAATGAGTCAGCTGATTGTGAGGTTGTCAGGAGGGAACTGTTTATATATATATATTGTTTTAAATGGACTGAACCTAATGTAATAAAAAAAACTATGTAGAGTAAAAATAAGAAAAACAAAAGCGCTTTGTTTTTTTTGAAAGCGATGACTTTTTCCAACAGCTCATACTTAGATATGTCTACGTGCGTCTAGTCAGCAACGCCGCTTTTATTTTGAAGGTCTCAACCGGAGCTGCTGCGTGTTACCGCGGAAGGCTCGACCAGAACTACTTTCCAGGGTGGATCACCAGCTGACGCCTCTCCCTCCCTCCCTCCGTTCAGCTTCAATTCAGTCAAATCATAGTTGATCTGGCAGCCAGCGGTACATGCGTCGTTTATTGGGAGCGCAATTAGCCTCTGCTGTGGCCGCTTTCTGAGCTCCGGAACGAGGGAAAAGAACATCTGGAAGAGTCGCCGCTTCACCGAAAACTAGCAAACGAGTCTTCAACCGCGACAACGCAAAAAAATAACCCACAGAAATGGACGAAAAGGCGTTTACGAAAGAACTTGACCAGTGGATCGAGCAGCTCAACGAATGCAAGCAGCTGTCTGAGGGACAAGTGAAAACACTATGTGAAAAGGTGAGATATTATTTTTTCTGTAAATTCCTCTCTTTACTCCAACTTAGTCCCAACGTCTTGTCCCTGCTCACCGCCGCCTTCCAGACATTCTTAAAATGGCGTCTATAGTGTACATTTCACTGCGCGGTGCGTGGATTTGACCAAAATTCCGAGTGGTCAGCGACTTGTTTTGAGGCCGTTTGAGCGGTTTCCTGCTCGAAATGTTGGGGGATAATAAATTCGAGTCACTTGTCGTGGGTTAGAGAGGGTTTGGCGGCCAGACGGGATTAGACACGGTGTGAATTCAAGTCACATACCACATTTACAGCCGCTCATTGACTCTGTCAGTGGGACTGCAGCATCTCTGTTAGTTAGCTCAGACTGGCTGCTCCATTTAGCCTCATATGTTCCGTGTGGAAACAGTTCACCTGCTGGTAAATAAACCTTGACCTCCAGTTCAACCACTAAAGTAGTTATGAGCAACGTTTGAAGACTCTTTCTTCCTAGTTGAAGCGCTGTTGGTAAATGTTTGCTGTAAATGTCGTTCAAAAATGAGGCTAAAATAAGACACGTTAAGCTAAAACTAATACAATACTCCTGCAATACATCCAAAACCAAGGGTGTCAAACATGCGGCCCTCGGGCCAAAATCGGCCTTCCAGAGGGTCCAATCCGGCCTCTAAACGGCCCTCAAAGTGTAAAAATTACAGAGAATACATTAACTACTAATTGTAAATTTGTAAAACCATAAATCTAAAACAATTTTTAAACCTTGACGAGTTGTTTTGATCATAAAGTAAAATACTAGATTGCTCGTTTGGTCTTTTTTAAAAAAAAAAAAAAAAAAGTTCTCTTGTTTTGGTCTTTTTTTTAAAAAAAAAAAGTTGTCTTGTTTTTGTTGTTTTTTTATCTGACATAGTTTGTCTCATATTTTTGTCATTTTGTTTTTTTTAATCATTTTTTGTTTCCTTTTTGTCTCGATTGTGTTTTTTGTCTCATTTTTTTCATTTTGTGTTGCTTTATTCATTGTTTTTTATCGTTTTTGTTTTAATTTTTCATCACTTTTTGTTTTGTTTCGTGTCATTTGCCTAATTTTTTTCCATTTTGTTTCTCGCTTTTATTGTTTGTGTCTCATTTTTGTAATATTTGTCTTGTTTTTGTTGTTTTTTGTCTTTTTAAAAGTACACTATATTGTTCAGTTCCAGATGACTAAACATCTTGTGCCTTTGTAGAGCCTCTCTAAGTTGTAATGTGTAAATGATAAACTTAAGGATCATATGGTTGAAATTGAACTTAATTTTCTTCAAAAATTTCAGGTTGTTCATCATGTTTTGTTTAAAAAAATAAATAAATAAAAATATTCCTTTTATGTGAACATTTTCAGAATGTAAGTTTTTGCACTGAAACAATGGGAAGTATTTGAAGTTGTGGTTATTTATAGGTTATTATGCTGTGATTTAACTAGTCCGACCCACCTGAGAACTAAAATGAGTTAGATATCCCTGTCTTAAACCCTTTATTCAGGTCATAATGTTGAGCTAGTGTTGGAAAAAGTGTTGCATCAGCTGTTTAAGCTGAGCTGAAGAGCTGCAACAATTAACCAATTAGTTGTCAACAGTTTAGTTAATCTCTAGCTATTATTTCTGATCAGTTTGAGCAGTTTTTAAAGAAAAATGAAGTCAAAATTCTTTTAAGTTCATCAAAGTTGAATATTTTCTCATTTTTCTACTCCTCTGTGACAGTAAACTGAGCATCTTTGGTTTGTGGATGAAACAAGTCATTCCGATTGACATTTTTCACCAGAAAGCAATCAACAATGCAAATAGTTGTTAGTTGTAGCCCTTCTATACTACCTTATTGACTGTTTTTTTCCCCATTATTGTGTCCATTTATGCCACTGAAGGTTGGCTAAATGACAGAAACACCTCTCTGTTTAATAAATTTGATTCAACTCAAAGCATTCCAACATTCTAACTGTGATTAAAGTGAGATTTAATGTACAACTGTCGCAGATTTACCAGCGTTTCACAAAAAATGCCAACTTGGTGTATATGACGTCTGATTTCTGTGCTTATCTCACAGGTGGTAAAAAGAGTGGCATGTAATCTTTGACCCATGTCCTTCATCTAGCTTCTCATTTACTTTTGCTGCCAATAATTAGTTAAAATGACTTCTTTACGAGGCAGTCAAGTGGATAATTTTTAAACTTAAACATGACATTTTATGGTTTACAAACCTGTTGTCAGCTCACTGACCTTTTTAAGCAATTTACAAGCGATTACCTCTTTCTGAGCGGTGAGCTTGAACTTGTTGGACTATTACAGTTATTGTAATTCAAGTGGAATACGTAACTTGTACATAATATGCTCTGACTGATTACAAGCTAACTGATTCTGCATACTTTTGTGGTCTGAGCTGCAGCTTAACCCCAATCTCTCCTTCCGACGTCCTCTTAGCTGATTTCCAGCTCTAAATGTCTGAGCTAGAAGGAAAAGAATACGCTTAAACTCTTGTGGTGTTGACTGTTTCTTGCATTTTTTTGAATCATTAATTAAAACTAGGTCCTTTTTATCTGTTGAAGATTTATGTTCTACAGAAAGTTAAACATCCCTTATCCAAAGTGTGCTTTATACTGTTTCTGCCTTACGTCATGGTCCATTTTTATGCTTCCACTGATGGAGAAATCGACACGTCTGCCTCTGATTATTGGATGTCAGTGTGAGAAATCCTGACTCTACACCAGTGTATGGTGGTGTAGATTTCTGTTTTTTCTTTAAATTCAGATTTGCTGTTTCTAGAGGCTACATTTGGACACGTTTTTCCACTCTCCATTTACTGGATCTGTTCTTCGATCTGTAGTGCAGCTGTGTCCTTCTTGGTTCCTAAAAGGACACAAAACAAGTCCCACTACCATGTTTGGAGTGATGTGTCCTGAAGGTTAAGAATGCAATATTCTCAAGTGGCTTGTTAATCCCAGTATTTAACGATGTTTTACTGTGTGTCCCGATTCCAAAATGGGATCTATGCAGTCAGAAGTGCTGTTGGTCCAGGCTCTGTTCAGCTCTGCATAATGCAAATGCATATATTTTCAAAACTGATATCGTGTTGTGCCATCTATCATTTGTCATTGCGGGTAGCTTGGGAGAAAAAGTCTTTTTCTTTTTGAATTTGCAGCCCTTTTTTCAGCTCATATGCTTTTGACATATTCCTGCCTCCGTCTGTCTTGGAAACGGATTGATCGGCAGACCCTGTCGACAGTTGTCAGACATCTGTTCACATGCAGGAACTGCGCATGGTGCTGTGTTTCTTCTTTCCTGTTTCCTCCCCTAGTGCAGCAAAAATGCCGTAAAAGTAGCCGAGAGGAAAAAGGAAAGCTAAAAATCTCCTCACCCCCGAGGCTGTGTCGTCGTCACAGTTCATAAGAGCTCAGCTGCTGCTAACTTCTTTCTACCTGCTTCCATCCAACCGTCCCCATGTGAATTTTTGTTAATATATTCAGCTGAATGCACCTACACACCATCCTCCCCGATTTAAAAATAGTCAAGGATATGATTGATTTTGCATTGCATCACCAGCCCTACCAAAGCCTTTGTTGCTAAGGGGATCAGAGAGTGTGACTCAGGATAGCACTGTTCATTGTGACTCAGAGAGTGGCCGTCTCTGTTTTGGGATGTACGGGGGTGTGAAGGAATGGGATGTGCTGTGTAATCTGTCCTCGGTCTTTCTCTTTTCTGCTCAGAAAAAGACTGGACACATCAGAGTTCTTGTCCTGTGTGGCAGAGAGGAGGGAATACTTCGAAGCTTTGTCTCGTTTATCACAATCGCTGCACATTTTTCAGTTTTCGGCATTGCAGTTACGTCCCCGCTGTCAAGGCCCTGGATGTGTTTTGTAAATGTTGTTCGTTTACAGAGGAGTGAGGTCATCTCTTTGATCGTTTAATCATTTTAAACCTAGCACCCAGTTCTCTGCTTGCTGGAAATTGGTTTTATGTTTCTGTCAATTATATGGACATAATTTAATTAATGCATAACACGTGCCCCAGACAGAGACTTACCCTTTTCATGACCTTTTGTTTGTTTCCTCTGTTCAAAAGTAAACCTGCTGAGGGTTACATAACATTTCAGACATGGTTTCTGTCCTTCTGTATTGTTTACATCTTATCTAATTTAATCCCCTCATGAGGCACTGTTTACTAACCAGTAGGGCTTAGTTTAGTTAATCTAAAGTTTCGAGTTAGGTGAATCATCTTTTTAATGCCACGAATGAAACTAAAACCCGAAAAATAGCAAATTCGCTGATGAAAGATGGGAAAATTGAGATTTCGGACTTCCTCTTTAAATAGTAATATCATACGACATCAGCGAAAGTGTGTCAGAGTGATGTAATATTTTGGTTATGCAGCAATGGTTGCCCCATTTCTTGGAGCAGAAGACTTCTGCTTGACCTTTGTCTATGTCAAACCAGTTTCATGCAGCCAGGCGGGCTTTGTTTGCCAGCTGAGGTCACCGATTTACTCAGAAAAATGAGTCAGTCAGAAAGGCTGTTTCAAAGGAGGATTTGTTTTCCTATTATAGTAAATTTGCAGCATTTTATTCCAAAATAGTTTCACAGAATAATCTCTTAGCAACGATAAAAATGGATATCAAAAACACAGACACGAGTGCAGTCAAGGCAAAAAGTAGTTAAATGCCTTTCAGCAGAAATTGGGTGCTGTCATAGTAGAAATGCTGACGAAATCCGACACAATCTGCCTTCATTTTGCTGCTGATTTCTGTGTGTTGTCGTGTTGGTGTCAGCAGAATGCTTAACTTTTAATTACCATAAACATCTTAAGTGAGGTCATCTCTTGTGTTGGTAGTCTGGCCTTGTTGTTGAGGTTAATTCGCCCTAAGTTGTCTGCAGGAGAACCTTTGGCTGCGTTTAACTCACTTTAATGGGATTATATTGCGGCAGCCGGGAAAACGCTGACTTCATTTCTCAACACTCGGCTAAGCAGTTTGTTGACTGTGTGACGGCTGACGTCTCGGGCAGAGCTGTAATCTGTAGCTGAGCCTCCCTCTTCGCAGGCCTCGCCGTGGCATTTCTGCTACAGGTGTGGTCCGTGCTTTGGGCAAGGTGCTTATGTAAGCGGTGCCGTCATCGTTTTCATTCACAGCTGGGCTGGTAGCCACGATACGCGCCGTCTCGAGGATAAACTGTTCCCTTCCACACCCTGTGTTTTAGGGTTTTTGCTAAATCCAAGCTTAAATTGGGAGTTATGAAAAAAATATCTTGGTGCCAGTAGCAGCAGGTCACACTGTATTACTTTACTCCACTTTTATGTAACATTTGATTAGATAGAACTTAATCCTGCATGAGGTGTTATTGTTTTCTGGCATATTCTTTGTTACATTGCCATGGTTACGTGATCATAAAATGATATCTTGTAAAGGAAATAGACTGTTGCCGATGATGATGTAGTGAATGAACACATTTTAATGAGATCCAAACACTACAACAGCCAGGGATAAAGGATCATCATGACATTCATGCTGAGTTTGTAGTGAGAGACGTAAAATCAGCTCAGTGTAGCATACAGAGAGAACATGTCTGTTCGTCAATTTAGGACACAGAGGTGACATGTGATGCTTCATCGAACATATTGCACATACATTAGAGGGTAAGGTTACAGAGTTGAAGGCCCTATACTGTGTCATGAGCTGAAGAAGCAACCAGTGGAGAGTGTCACTATGAATTCTGGGTAGTAGGTTGAAGGAGTAGCACTTAAAGATATTGTATTTGATTAGGGTTTTCAAATTTGCTTTAAATCTAATGTCTGAGGTAGTGTTTTTTTAAGTAACAGTCATTAGTGATAAAATGATTTCCAACAAAAAAAAAAGAGACGGAAAAGGCTCAATAGTTGGCTTTCAGTGACATAAATCTATACATTTGTAGCTAAACATTCTCTGTTTTTAAGTTTCTAACCTTCCCTTTAGCCCAGGGGTGTCAAACATGCGGTCCGCGAGCCAAAACTGGCCCTCCAGAGGGTCCAGTCCGGCCCTTAAAGTGTAAAAATTGCAGCAAAGACATTAACTGCAGATTGTAAATTTGTAAAACGATAAATTTAAAGCAATTTTGAGACCATAACAAGATGTTTTGATCATTAAGTAAAATACTAGATTGCTCATTGTTCTTTTGTCGCTTTGTAACTTTGTTGTCTAATTTTTTGTCTCTTTGTTTTGTTTTATGTTGCTTGTCTCATTTTGTTTGTTTTGTTTCTCGCTTTTGTCGTTTAGTGTCCCTTTTTTGTCGCTTTTGTCTAATTTTTTGTCTCTTTGTTTTGTCTTGTGTCGTGTGTCTCATTTTTTGTTGTTTTGTGTTTCCTTTTTGTCTCGCTCGTGTTTTTTGTCTTATTTTTGTCATTTTGTGTTTTGCTTTATTTGTTCTTTTGTGTAGCATTTTTGTTGTTTTGCGTTGTTCGTCTATTTTTTGGTCGTTTTGTTTCTCGCTTTTGTTGTTTTGTGTCTCATTTTTAAAAATGTTTTGTCTTGTTTTTTTGTCTGACTTTTGTTGTTTGTCTCATGTTTTTGTCGCTTTGTTTCTCGTTTTGCATTTTTTTTCTCCATTATTTAGAGGTTATTGTGTTAAAATTTTTATTGTCTTGCCCTCTTGAGATCAGATTGGGCTGAATGTGGCCCCTGAACTAAAATGAATTTGACACCCCTGCTTTAGCCCCTGTGTTACCAAACCCATGACAAGAATAAAAAAGTGCATGGCTGGTTAATGACTTTCCTAATGGCCATGTGCATTTTCCACATAATGATTAGCTATATAAGGTCCATCTAAGCCATAAAGTGAAATAAATTGATGTTGCACTTAATTATAAATATGAAATTATTCCAAAGGAAATTAAAAGGTGGGTCATAAAGAGGATCCCAGTGCATGTTTGTCGGCTTATTACACTCTCTCACGTTCATTTATTTCCTTTCATTTCACTCAGAGTAATTGAGATCGGGCAGAATGGGATGAAAATATATTGCTGCTCCACTTTTAATGCAGCCCATCCAGAATATTCTCTCGGGCTTAGCGAGTCAATTGCGTTAGAGATAGAAGCTCTGGTCAATCTGTCATCCAGAACGCAGAGACTGAAAGGCCACATGGCGGTATGGGCACGTGGAGCGAGTGTATAATATAGGTCAGCATTGTGCAGTGTTGCAGCTCTGGCCCGGTCACTTCGGGTTTGTCTCTTTCTGTCCCATCTGTTGGTGACAGGCCAGATACAGCGCTCTGTCAGTGTCAGTCCTCTCTTCCTGTTGCCCTGCTTTTTAAGGGCTACTCAAAACTGACAAAATACCGTTTGTGATGAGATTGAGAAGAGACATGTTTGCCCAAATTGAATCGAGAGTAGCTTTCAAAGAGTCAGAGCACAACAACATCTGCTCTTGAGCCTATCGTCGCCATTCTCCCTTTAGTTTTGCCGATGTTTTCTTTTCTTGCTTTAGTGCGTCGGATATGTCCGGTGGTCACTAGGCTCAGGACATTTTTCCCTCTCAGCCCGAGGATTTGTTTGCTCCAAAGCTTCTTAAAAGGGCTCATCCAGCTGACCGACCCCTGAGTCAGACCGGCCTGCCAAGCTAGACTGACTCCAGGAATAGGCCTTGTTGTGGGTCTCCACATTTAGTATTTGAACTGTTTAAAGCAGAGGTGTCAAACTCATTTTAGTTCAGGGTCAATATTCAACACAATTTGATCTTAAGTGACCAGTAAAATCAGAGCATAATAACCGATAAATAGCAACAGCTCCAAATTTTTCCTTTGTTTTAGTGCAAAAAAGTACATTCTGAAAATATTGACATTTACGGAACTATCGTTCTGAAAAACATTATGAACAACCTGAAATTTCTTAAGAGTAGTAAGTTCAATTTCAACAATATTATGCCTCAGTGTCTGCAAAGGAACAAAACATTTAGTCACAGGTATCTGGAACAGAACAATGTAGTATTTTACTATGAAAAAGACAAAAAATAACAAAATATTACAAAAGTTAGACACAAACGACAAAAGAAAGACACAAAATGACAAAAAATGGGACAAACAACATGAAACAAAAAAAATGACAAAAAATTTGGCAAAGAAGTTACAAAAATGGACAAACAAGACAAAAAATGACAAAAGTGTGAAACTACGACAGAAACGATACACAAAACAATGAATAAAGCAAGCACAAAATGACAAAAATGAGACAAAAAACACAAGCGAGACAAAAAGGAAGCGCAAAACAACAAAAACATGAGACAAACAATAAAAGTCAGACAAAAAATGACATATACAAGACAAAATATTACAAAAATGAGACACAAAATGACAAAAGAACAATGAACAACGTTATATTTTACTTTAGGATCAAAACAACTTGTCAAGGTCTAGAAATTATATTTAATTTATAGTTTTACAAATTGCAGTTAATGTCTTCTTTGTAATTTTTACACTTTGAGGGCCGGATTGGACCCTCTGGCGGGCCACTTTGGGCCCACAGGCCCCTGGTTTAAAGCTTTCCCCTATTTTTAATTTTGTGATAATTTTCATGCACCTGCTTATTTTAAAAATGATCAACAGACTCATAATTTATATGCATGAAATAAGATAATCTGTCCTGAAATACATGGAGGTCGTTGTTTAAACGAATCCAAATGATGCCAAATATACTGCATCAGCTGACCCTCTGCATATTTCGAGTGGTTCTCCGTGTGTGACTCTCCGTTGTTTGCATTGAATGCGACAGCAGTAAGCAAGTGTTTCCTCTGAGAGCGCTAGCTGGAGGCCACACACTGAGTCATACACTGCAGCAGCGAGGTTTCACAGTGATGTCTGCTGAGAACGAACTGTGTCCAAAAAAAGACACATTTTTCACACTTCTACTTTTGGGCGTAGCGGTTGACTGTTGTGTTGCCACTATACTTCTGGCTACAGTTGAGTACTCGTAAATGAATAATCTGTGTTTCATCTAAAAATACTGGCAGCCATTCGGTTTCTCCGCTCTGTTTTCGGCTCACACAAATTGATTTTAGGAAGTGTTGTGGTGTCAGCAGAGCTGCTTTTCCAAGCATTGCAGGAGGGTTAAAATCCTTGGCGAGATCATGGTGATGGTGTTGTCGCTGTGTAGCGTCTTCCTTTAGACCCCACAGAAACTGATGTGCAAATTATACAGTGAGGTTGGCCGGAAATCGTCCTTTCCTGAAAAGATAGATGGAGAACAAAGAAGGACATAGAAAATTGCAGCACATGAAGCGTGTGATTACAGGATCTCAGAGGATTTTCCTGCATTTGATTGAGCCAAACGGTTGCAGGATTAAAATTATGTATGTAATAAGCTGCACTGTATTTTAGAGTGGCTCATCCTGGCTTTCGAGATGTTTCTAAGCCCCTTGTATTTCACTTTGTAGTAATTATTTTTTCATTCTTCAATACATGAATTGCAGTTACATTGGTGTTTTTTTTTTTTTTCTCCTTTTGACAGGCAAAGGAGATCCTCACGAAGGAGTCAAATGTCCAGGAGGTGAGATGTCCGGTGACGGTGTGTGGTGACGTGCACGGCCAGTTTCATGACCTCATGGAGCTGTTCAAGATCGGAGGGAAATCTCCAGACACAAACTACTTGTTCATGGGAGACTACGTGGACAGAGGGTACTACTCCGTAGAAACCGTCACTTTACTAGTAGCACTTAAGGTAAGCGATGGTTTTAAAAAACTCTCCTGCGTTTGACTCGCTCTGAAATGCAAAAGTTAACTTACGGATGCGTTCGTGTTTCAGGTACGCTTCCGGGAGCGCATCACAATCCTCAGAGGGAACCACGAGAGCAGACAGATCACACAGGTGTACGGCTTCTATGACGAGTGCCTAAGGAAATATGGGAACGCCAACGTTTGGAAGTACTTCACAGACCTGTTCGATTACCTCCCCCTCACTGCCTTGGTAGACTCCCAGGTGGGCATTTCTGAGACGGAAATATGAAACATTATGTTCTAAGAGAATTAATTGCTTTGTGGAATGAATCATATACATTAGATTAGTCAAGGAATAATGGTTAGGTGATGAAAATGTTTGAGAAGCTGATCATCACAGTTAAATTTCCTTCTCTTCCCTGCAGATTTTCTGCCTTCACGGAGGCCTGTCACCGTCCATAGATACGTTGGATCACATTAGGGCTCTGGACCGTTTACAGGAAGTGCCACATGAGGTAAAAATGGCTTTTAAATGTGTCTGTAATTTTCATTATAAGCAGGCTCGTGGGCAGAAATGTCCAATTAAATACTGCAAATGACAGAAAATGGAAAGATTTTTGACAAAACTACCTGATAATTGGAGCCAATGTTCAGTATATTTGCAGTTCAAACTCGATGGTTGCTGTAATAAATAGCAGGTTGCTGTTACCTTGTTAACCTGCTCGTCCTCGTCCTCTGCAGGGTCCCATGTGTGACCTGCTGTGGTCAGACCCTGATGACCGCGGTGGCTGGGGCATCTCTCCTCGAGGAGCTGGCTACACATTTGGTCAGGACATCTCTGAGACTTTCAACCACGCCAACCGCCTCACACTGGTGTCCCGTGCCCACCAGCTGGTTATGGAGGTTTGTGTTTATATACAGTTGATTTAGTGTGCATGCATATTGTATATCTGCTGCTAAGGGTCATTTAGTCAAGGAAAGAAAACTAGGTTTACATTTGCTGGCCACAGCTGCAGAATGATCCAGCAGTCTGCAGTTTCACAGAGTTAATATGAAACTAAATACAGCAAAGAACCTCCTAATGATTGCTGGTTAAGTGACAAAGTGGCTATTACAGTACATGGACTCTCCAGACTCTCTAGTAGCTAAATTAGTGGTGGGAAAAGTCCAGTTGAAACCATTACTGCTACAGAAGACACTTAAACTTGTTTATTTTAGATTTGCACTGTATTAGCACTTTTCCCTGAATTATACATCCCCAGTTAATAATGCATCTCCTCCCTTCAGGGATACAACTGGTGCCATGAAAGGAACGTGGTGACAATATTTAGCGCTCCCAACTACTGCTACCGTTGTGGCAACCAGGCAGCTATCATGGAACTAGACGACACCCTCAAATACTCCTTGTAAGTACAGAAAAAACTGCATTTGGTGCAGAAGCTCCACCTGCAACAAATGCAAAATATGTTAGACAGACACGGTCACATCTGGAACGCATTACCAAACGAAATTAATGTTAGCAGATTTAAAAACTTTTCCAGTGAAAGCTAAGAACTGGCTGAAAGAAAAACAAGAATGTACCCACCTATGACCTCTATGAGGTCTGAATGACTGTGGATTGTGTCATTGTGTGTGTCTGTGTGTGTGTGATGTAGTTTGTAATATTGTCTGTGCTGTTTTTATCGGTGTTGTTGGTCATTCTTTCTCCACTTTTACTGAAAAGCCCAACCATTGACGAGAGTTGAAAATTAGCTTCATGCTATACGCTCTAACACAGAGATGTCAATCTCATTTTAGTTCAGGTTCCACATTCAGCCTGATCTGATCTCAAGTGAACCGAACCAGTAAAATCACAACATATTAACCTATAAATAACCACAACTCCAAATATTCCTTTGTTTTAGCGCAAAAAAGTGCATTCTGAAAATGTTCACATTTAATGAATTATCTTTTTACAAAACATCATGAACAACCTGAAATTTCTTAAGAAAAATAAATTCAGTTTCAACAAAATGCCTCAGTTTATCATTTCCACATTACAACTTTCAGATCACAGTTTATCTACAAAGACACAAAACGGTTAGTCACAGCTATCTGGAACTGACGACATAGTGTTTTACTTTATGATCAAAACGACACAAAAAGACAAAACAACAAAAACAAGACAAAATATTACAAAAATGACACACAAAACAACAAAAATGAGACAAAAAACAAAAGCAGAGACAAAAAATTAGACAAAAAAAGGACAAACGCAACAACAACAAGACAAAATATTACAAAAATGAAACACAAACTGACAAGAACAATGGATCTAGTATTCTAGTATTTTGCTTTATGATCAAAACAACTTGTCATGGTCTGGAAATTATTTTAGATTTATAGTTTTACAAATGAATAATTTGCAGTTAATGTCTTCTCTGTAATTTGTACACTTTATGAAATCGTCCTGTGGGCCGGATTGGACCCTCTGGAGGGCCGGTTTTGGCCCTTTTCTATGTTAATTGCATGGTCCCTGATCAAATAAAAACGTAACTTTGTCAGTGCCTAAAAGCTGAAGCTCTGCATCATTAGTTGTTTTTGTCTTTTTTTGTTTTTTTTTAAATGAGATTGCACTGTGGCATCATTGTGTCTACGTATAGCTTCAAAATAATCGACATCTCCCTTTTCTGCTCCTTCTGTCCAGTTTGCAGTTTGATCCGGCGCCTCGCAGAGGGGAGCCTCACGTCACCCGCCGCACCCCAGACTACTTCCTGTAAACTCCGACCTCCGACCCTTGTACAGTCGAGTCCAGTATTGCCATGATATACGACTTTCAACCGATACCAACATGAGCGGGAGGGTGGGGGACTGGGGGGCTACACAGCAGTGCACATTGTATATCCACACAAAGACCTATTTAAGCATTTAGCAACAAAAAAAAAAACAATGTCTGTGTCTATGGATGGACCAAAAGGTGTGTGCCATAATCATTACAATATTCATTGCTGAGGACTTGTATTGAAAATCTCCCCCACTATATAAAGCAACAGTGATGTTTAACTTCCTTCTCCTGTAAATGTGTAGCTGGACTGAATGGCACCGTGGTCCAAGACAAAAAAAATTTGCTACTTCAAATGCGGCTGTTTGAGTCCCACGCGCCATGGCTTCTATCGATTAGATCTGATTATGATCTGTTTGCACTTTTGTAAATTTAAAGAAATGTAACATATGTCAGAAGATGAAAAAAAAAAAAAGATTTCACACTACAAATGTTTTGTTTTCTTTTTTCCTTTTTTGATTTTTTTAAAAATAAAGCCCCCATCAGGCAACTTTACACAAGGTTTTTCTTTGTCCTGTTACTTTTAAGGAAAACCCTTCTTATGCAGTCACCCAGCTTGGTGTATATGATTGACAGATGATGGAGCGTTCATCCACATCAACTCACCAACTCCTCTGAACTTACAGAATCTGTATTAACCAAACTATTTGAATAATAAAGACAAAGGTGGCTTCTTGACTTGACTGTGCTGCTTTCTTTCTCGTTTTGATGAAGATGACAGCTACTGTAAGAGTTTGGATTACAAAATCTCCTTGATATATGATTATAATTTGGAATTTATACAAGAAACTTATTTTTTTAAAAAACGAATAAATTGCAGAGCTGCTGGTTCTCAAAGTATTTCGGAGAGCTATTCTTGGTCATTAGGGACATAACACTTCCAAAAAACAATCCCAACATTTGCCAGTAATTGCAGGACTTCAGTGTTTGTGAGCTGTAACACCAAATTATCGGTATTTTTCAAGAATTCTGGGCTTGCTACCTTTAAATAGTTGCTTGTGAGCTTTACCAGATTTATTGTAATTATGAGAGAAATGAATGAAACCCTGAAGGACATAAGAAAGATAAGAATTTTCATAGAGTTTTGGATTTGTGGTGTTTTGCAAGCACAAACGCACAGAATTCTGGCAAAATTGATGGGACTAGCAGTTCATTTAAGCCTAGGTAATATTACCATATGTGCATTCATTTTGCTTCTTTTCCTCGCCGACACACGTATATTTTAAATTTTAGTGATTATGCATTTCTTATGTAACTATCCTTCTGTAGCTAAAGTGCTTTGCTGCTATTTTGAGTGAAAAAATGTGAAAAAAAAAGCAGTGATGCGATATTTAGAAATGGATTAAGTGGGATTTCTTCATGGAAAGCTCTCTGTGAGCACTTGAACACACCATGGAATCAACTGGACAGGATTTGAAATAAGGAAAAGGGCGCCACACCATGGTAGTTTGAATTACTACAATAAAAACAAGTGAATTAAAAACGGCGATGAGCGTCATGCAGAAAGACTTGAAGCTTATTTTCCGACACTAAAGTATATTGGACAAAACGAGCTTTAGTTAATAATAATAATAATAATAATAATAATAATAATAATAATAATAATAATAATAATAATAATAATAATAATAATAATATCTTTATGCTTGAATTAATATTTACAAAAGATTACAGTATAATAGCTCATTACAGCATATAAATGGCAAACATCTTAAATACAGCTAGAAATATTAGAGACCTAAATCTGAACAATTATATAAATTTTATTTGTAATTGCAAATTAATTTTTTTAGTAGTTTGTGCAATTTATGATACTATTGTGATTTTTTAAGAAGAAATATCTTTGATTACCATGTGTAATATATTAATTTCCTTTGCTATATTACAAATTTCCTTTTTCTGTGCAATATTTATTATCATGTGTAATAATACTTTACTATCTCAGAATTATTTCCAGTATTACTTTCTGCTTTTTTTTATCCGTACTAATTTTAATTTTTAATGTCTTATTTTTTTGTTATAAAATTATTTTCTGTGCAATATACTAATTTCATGTGCAATATTTATTTTTTTGGTGAATATTTCCAATATTCCCTCCAGCTTTTTTTTCATCTGCACTTATTCTTATTTTAAATATCTAATTTTTTTTTGTTATAAAATTATTTATTTTCGGAGCAATATTACAAATGTCCTTTTTTTATGCAATATTTATTATCATGTGTAATATTTTTTTACGATCTCGGGATGATTTCCAGTATTACTTCCAGTTTTTTTTTTCAAAATCCATACTTATTTTATTTTTATCATCTTATTTCTATTTTCTTACTAAATAATTTTCTGAACAATATCTCGGAATAACTTCCAGTAGTACTTTCAGCTTTTGTTTTTATCCATATTTATTTTTATTTTTAGAATCTTATTTTTATTTTATTAAAATATTATTTTCTGAGCAATATATGAATTTCTTGTGCAGTATTGTAAATTTATTTTTGTGCAATAATTATAATCATGTGTAATATTACTTTACTATCTCGGAATTATTTCCAGTATTACTACCTGCTTTAAAAAAAAAAAAAAAAATCCGTACTTGTTTTTATTTTTAATATCTTATTTTTTTGCTAGAAATTTTTTTTCTGAGCAATATATTAATATATAATATACATTCCTTTCTTGTGCAATATTTATTATAATGTGTTATTTACTATCTCGAAATTATTTCCGGTATTACTACCTGCTTTTTCAAAGAAAAAAAAAATCCGTACTCATTTTTATTTTTAGTATCTTATTTTTTTGTTAATTTTTTTTCTGAGCAATATATTAATATGTAATATATAATATATATTCATTTTTTGTGCAATATTTATTATCACGTGTAATATTACTTTATTATCTCGGAATTATTTCCAATATTCCTTCCTGCTTTTTTTTTTATTATCCGTACTTATATTTATTTTTAGTAACTTACTTTTTTTGTTATAATGTTTTTTTCTGAGCAATATCTGGCACAATATTGTCCGCTGAGGGTAATAAAGTTTATTTTAAATTGTATTGAAAATTCAAAACGTCACCAGGAAAAACTGCCTACTGCTGCTACATTAGACGTGAATATCTTAATAATTTGACGTTATGGGGCTAGTTTAATTAAAATCTGCTAGACATACAGGAAAAGCAGCCTTCATACGGTCTCCTCCTCTTTCCTTTGGCGTCTTACTAAAAAAAACGTCAGCCTCCGGGCGGCAGCTCAACACCACCGGGTTCATCCAGACACTTCCAGCCGCCGTCGGGACCTCAGCGTCTGTTGGGCCCTGCTGTTGACTACAGAGGAAACTCACCTCTGGATCTGCGATTTCAAAAAAACGTTTACGGTGAGTGACTTCACAAAGCGAGTGCACCTTTTCTTTATTCATCTTGTTTACTCGTTTATACCATTTGTTTGAGTAGCCTCCATGTTGTTGCTAAGAGGCCTCGCTGACATCGCAAGGCGCTAACGTCTATGCTAGCATTGTGCATGGTAATGCTAGCTGCCCGGTTAGCTTTCTGTTTAACCTACATTCCGTGGCTGTTGTATTTGTAAAGAAACAAGCATTTATGAAGTGTTTTTGTGCTAACGAGCATTCCGTTTAGTTAGTTGTCCAACGGCAAGCGAGCTAAGTGGCTAGCATTGCCGTCGTTTAGGTAGCTAAATGTATCGTTGGCTAGCTCGTAGCTAACGTTCTCTGTTTAGCTGTTTCTGCTAACAACAACGCTCATGAAGCTAACGTTAACTTCTGTTTATATTCGTATAAGGTTTGTAGAGGCACACCGTTGTTGTCGTGAAGTGTTTGACTGACAAGGTGTCAACTAACCGTCACGTCTATATGAGCTAATGTTAGCTAATTAAAGCTACTAGACGTCGAATAACAAGTTTCCGCAGTTAACGTGAGCTCGTTTAATTATCAGCTGTGTGTCAACCTGTTATTGTGTGTTTAATAATCTGTGCTCCTTCCTACAGATAATGCCTACAATTAAACTACAAAGCTCTGATGGGGAAATCTTCGAGGTGGACGTTGAGATAGCCAAACAGTCTGTCACAATCAAAACCATGTTAGAAGGTATAGCTTTCAACTTACTTTTGCATCTATTTTGTGACCCTGACATTTTCACATATTCGTATACTACAGAGTGATATGTGATGGTCATTGATTCTTTGACAGATTTGGGGATGGATGATGAAGGAGACGATGACCCAGTTCCCCTCCCGAATGTCAATGCAGCCATCCTCAAGAAGGTAAAGAACATAAAAACACACACATTACCACAAATGTGCTCTAAAATGGACAGGGGGTTTTGGTTTTGTGGTTTGATGGCTAAGTTCACTTCTGCTATGTTAGATTAAAGTAGGTTGTCTGCATATAGACTGATAGATTTTATGGCGGTAACATATTTAACTTGGGAAACCGGCTCTAATGAAGAAACTTGGTCTTACATCTACACACATCTTACTGCAATTAAGTGTTTTTTTTTTACTCCTGCTTCAGCAAATAACAAAAAGTTGATTGCTGGAAACACACACACTTAAATTCGTACATGCTGCTTTAAAATTGCAGGCTTTCAATTATTTCAATAGTCTACAGTTACTGATTTAAACAGGGTGGACACAATATCTGAAATGCTTTTTAATTTCTTCCAAATCTGAGCAATATAACAGCTAGGAGGTGGGCCTAAAACTGCCAAGTATATATGTTGTTTGTGTTTGTATCTAAGATCTTGCTGTACATGCCGTTTGTCTCATTTTGCCCTTGTCTGTGACGCTGTTGTTTTTGCCAGCAAACCGACTAATCACATTTATGGGAGCAGAGCAATGTGATGGTCTGTTTGTTTGATTTTTTTTTTCCCTCAAATCAAGCTCATTCTTGAGTTTCAGACCTGCAGTTATTAAAACAAGACTCTTCTGCTTATAGGAGGACCTTGAACCCATGCTGATCAATCCTAATTTTCAAAAATAGTCATCAAACAAAAAGCCCAAGTTTCATGAAATTTGGACTGATAGTTTCTGTGCAATCAGGCCGATAGACAGAAATACAAATAAGCAAGCAGACAGACAAACAAATGACTCTGGAAACACAAAGCTGAGGTGAAGGAACTCTTTAAATATGGTGTTTAGACCTTTGCACAGTTTTACAAGCAGGGCTGGTGCATGCCGTTCATGTTTTGGTTGCTTTGTTAAAGCTGTGTGTGTTTTGCCTCAGGTGATTCAGTGGTGCACCCATCACAAAGATGACCCTCCTCCACCTGAAGACGATGAGAACAAGGAGAAGAGGACAGATGACATTCCTGTATGGGACCAGGAGTTCCTCAAAGTGGACCAGGGCACCTTGTTTGAACTCATTCTGGTAAATACATTTTACAGATTGTTAAATTTACAGTCTATTGACCGTCTTGAGTTCCTTGGAGGTGGACGATAACCATAAACACAACTGTTACGTTCCAGACCTCATCCCACACCTGAACTTAGGCAGACTTTATTGATCCCCAGAGGGAAATTCTGTTGTTACAGCAGCTGGATATTTATATTAATTAACCAGAAACAAAAGGTTAATATTGATACAGACAATATTTTTCCTTAGAATGGATTTTTTTTTTTTTAATTTGTGATGAAATTTGTGCTCCTAAAAATGCACAGACACACAGAAGAAAGGTGTTTCCTAACTAATGGTTTGAAGTTATTCACATAAGAAAAAAACAGTGTTCGCTTCAATTTTTTCACATTGTCCTGTTTTGTTTGTTTTTTTAATCTGAAAAAACTGACATGGTTTGCAATTTTTACATCCTCGCATATTTCTATATTATTACGTTTTAGTTTAATAAACAAGCCTCGGTACTGGTCGAAACGTAAACAGCCATTTAATAAACAGGACAGCAATATTAAGAGTTTTTCTTAGTTTGGTTTAACTGACAGAAGTGGCTCTGACAAATTTAAGTCTATTGTTGGTCAGTTTGAAGCTGCATCCTTTCAGATTGGTCTTGCAAATGTTAATCTATATACATTATATGTACCTTTTGTAGCTGGTAGAACTAGTTTAGAGGCAAACAAAAATCTCCTGTGTAGTTGAATTCTCTCTCTGGAGTCCCGATCCAAAGTGACCCATCAAGTTGTGGATTTTGTACGAATGCATGAGAGGTCTGTTTCCTCTGTTGCTGTCCTTTCCTGGGCTCTTGTTTATTTCACCGTGGTGGTTTCATTTGGTTACCAGATAAATGTTGCTTAGCAACAGCTGGAAGATTGGTGGTTTGGGCAACTGCTGTAATAGAGGCAGGGATTTGAATGGTTGTGCTTTGAGGTTGAGCAGGCCCGGCATGTGGAAGGTAACCTAAGCAGTGCTTAGGAGGGATTGGGAAATGGGTGTTGGTGATTCCAGGATGTGAAACACAAGTCGTGGTGTCAGTAACTTGAGTTAATTAGCCCCCCTCTGGCTGTGTGAATGTGTTTACAAGCACAAACCCAGAGGATGCTGGAGAGGTGGGGGTTTAGAGAAGCTCTGCAAGTGCTCCTGTGCCAACTGAAAAAGAAAACAAGACTTTCAGTGATCAACAAGTGATGTTTGTAAGGTTAATTTGCTGCTGCTGGATATGAGTTCACTGGAACGCAGTGGGAGTTGATGTTTTGTTTTCTGTGTTTCGTCTCAGAAATGTCAGTCAGAAATGGAGCCGGGAATTTAAAAATCACAGTGAATAGCAGTATTTTAGTCACTGTGGGGTCAATGTGAAATCCTGCACCTCTATAGAAACGGAACCAAAACTAGAAGTAGGGGGAACTCATCCTTTGTACAGTTAGAATGTCATAAATCATGAATACATAGATTTTCTTTGATGACTTATTTTACAAAAATGTGAAAACCTGAAATCAACATATAGAACAGTAGTTTCTATGTGCCCACAGGTGTTACTAATACTGAAAACAATATTTATTTACTTAGATATTTAATTTGTTTCCATACTTGTGTCCTGTCTGTTCAGCCCCTCATAATTTAGGACAATCTGTTAAATCAAAGTCTTCATGTATATTCACCAGCTTCTAGTCTCCAGATTTCATGCTTTGAACAACATTTTGTTTTGGAAAAAGATGATGCAAATTATCAGAAAATAATGGAAGTCAACAGATATTAATGTAATTACAAATAAAAATCTAAAAATCCAGATCCGGTTGAGTTCATAATAATATGTAATTATAGACTGTGATTGGTCAGATATGTGCATCTGTGTAAACATGCCGAAGCATTGCGATAATTGTTCCAGCCGGTCGGGTACAGTTGCCCAAAACTGCATGTTTTAAAAGTGGCCGGCAGGCTGGACCAGGTGGAGGAGAGCTGGGTAAGAGGGAAATGCAAATTCCAGCAAAAATGGCTAGAAAACGTGGATTTCAGAGGATGACTACAGCCCGTGGATGGACAGGGGTGGTTTCCGGATTCAGAAAAAGTGAAATGTAGGGACAGTTTTCATATAAAAATCCTCTTTTACAAAAAGCCAAACCTATGTAATTTGTTGAGTTCACGGTCGTGGCATTAAATTTTTACATTATAGCATTGAGGTGGCATTAAATAGCATTAAATTTGACTGGCGGATTTCTGCAGAAACCCTGTACTAAGGTATGAGTGAGTCCTTGCTCTCTCTTCCTCCGCTACTCTTCACGTCCCTGTTCTTTCTGTTCAGGCCGCCAACTATTTGGACATCAAAGGCCTGTTAGATGTCACCTGCAAGACAGTGGCCAACATGATCAAAGGCAAAACCCCGGAGGAGATCAGGAAGACTTTCAACATCAAAAATGATTTCACAGAGGAGGAGGAAGCCCAGGTACTTAGTCCACGCCGTCACCTGCCAGGAAATAAACATCTTGTTACGGCATCGCTTCAGAAGCTCATCTGTCCTCTTCTGTCTGCAGGTACGCAAAGAGAACCAGTGGTGTGAAGAGAAGTAAAGGGGAAGATCCTGCCAACACTACCACACTGAAAAAGGATTGTCCCTGCTAACTGGTTGCACTGGCGTTTGTTCATACTTGTTAATATTTACATTTAGTATATTTAGAGCCACACCCCCCCCAATCACTGTCCCTTCAGTTCTGTATACCAATAATAGCATGACCATTTTAACTTGCCTGTGTGGTGTCATTAATTTAAAACTAAGAAGCTAGTTTCTGTTTCCACACACTCCTGTTGTGTATTGACATGAAAATAAACAGTCCTGGTTTCACGGCTTCTTGCCCTTAAACATTCAAGGACAGTCCTTTCAGATTTTCCCACTTATTAATCGCTCTAGTTGTCGTTTTTTTTTTTTTTTTTTTTACTGGACATGTTTGTTTTATTTTAGGTTAAATTGAATAAATAAAATGGCTTTTTTGACAATGGAAAACGCAAGGGTGAATATTTTATTTTTGCTCTGTAAATGTATCCGTTTTGTGAAACCATGTTAAGAGGAGCGGTTTATAGGAAAAGTGAAGTATGAGGTAGAGTGTTTTTTTGCATAATGTTTCTTGGACTCGAAGTACTTGTGTGTTTGTCACACAGCGTTGGGCAACTCGTTCCTAATTCATGTTGTATTGAATAGGAAAGTTTTCTCAGATGAGCTCTGATGCTGGCTTTTGGGATGATCGAACGTTGAAGGAGTGAATAAAACCTATTAAATGGATGCTGTCTGGCCTTTTTGTGCAGCTTTTTTTTAAAGCTAATTGTGTCACAGCTCCGGTAGACAGATGAGATATTCAAAACACTTTATTACATCAAACAGAAAAAAAAACACAAGTAATACATCAGAGGCGTTTCAAAAATACAAAAAGACATCGCTGAGGTGTTTCCGCTACTGACCTGAACATCCTCAAATGAAAAGATTTCTAGCACAAGAGCGCTCTCTGCTGGAGGAAAACACAACTTGCTGTACAAAAAGCTCAACCTACACTTTGACCACAGAGTTGTAAGCCGAGTTCGAAGCTGCGAGCAGAACGGTAAATTAAAGCCTTTATCTTTTTTTATTTTCTGATTTAAAATGTCTGTTACATTAACGTTGGAACATGCACCGATTGAGAACACAAGATACAGTTTGTTGAACGCTGCTGCAGTAACACTTGACATAAAAAAAAAACAACCAAAAAGGACAAACACAAAATGTATTGCTTTCAGAAATGGTAGAAACTAAAACAAGCTCATTTTTTTTGGTCATTAACTGTTTTTTTTTTGTTTTGTTTTTTTTTTTACATAAAAACATAGAAAAGTTTAGTTATAATATAAAACTTTACAACACAATGCAATATAATAGTACCCATTTGGTCTCAGATTAGTTTGTGGAGCGGAAAAATGTTCAGTCAAAGGAAAACAGCCAAGAGACTTTTTCTTCTTTAAAATTAAAAAAAAAAAAAAAAACACCCTTCTTTGAAGGTTTCCCCGCCAGCAAAACATCTGACCTTAAAAAACAAACAAAAATACCAAAAAATTAGGAGAAAACACAACAAAACGGACGATGAAGCCAGAGATGAAGAGCCTGAAAGTGCCTAAAAGAAGTAACTTGAGAATTTTCGCTGTAAAATTTTTGTTGTCAAAGAAGCTGCACATGTAGGTATAAATGTTTAAAAACTGAAAGTAAAGTCAGACTGGTGGCCAGATTAAAAAAAAAAAAAAAAAAGAAGGGAATGGTGTCTCCTGGATGTGAGGTTCTGCTGGTCAGGTTGGGTGGTTGTTGGTCTCTGCTCCCCTTTCATGGTTTTTAATGGACATGATGTGTAAACGGCAGCCTTATAGTGATATGTAAAGGAGGTCTCTTTTTGTAAATATTGACTCTTGATTTTTCATTAAGAGCTTATTTGCCAAACAGTTGATTGTCATGGAGGTCGAAAAACAAACAAAAAAAAGCTTCAAATTTGCTATTGAGTTATTTGTAAAACTACTCTGAGGCTGAGCTTTCCACGAGGCAAAAGTAATGGCGTTGGCTCAGTTTAACTGCAGCAGATGGAGCCAAAGAACCACAGATTTTTTAAAGAAATTTTCTTCTTGGGCTCCACTTAATTTTGCCTGTGTGGTCTGGAGCTGGCAGGTTTTCAGTCACCAGTTCAGGGGCTGGATCCCTCAGATTTGCTAGAAAATGAGGCAAAACTGAGCCAAAGTGGTTAAATATGCCAAGATATTATAATTAAACACCAATCAGACGAACGTGTGAATTTGATGAGGACTTTTGATGTGCAGAACTACATACTTTGGAGCATCCAGCCTCTGAACTGAGACACTACAGCCTCTTTTATCAAAAATAAGAAACCAGAGTGGTGCTGCTGTGAGTGAGGTGATGATCTTCACGGCTCTGGAGGAGGCGGGAGGCGAGCTGGGGGTGGAGGATGTGAACACTGATCACTGAGTCTCTGATAGCACTTTGAGGGAGAGTCCTGCAGCCTTGGCGGCCGACAGCGCCGTGGTGCTGCCGTTGGTCTGCCTGCCGGACAGTTCCAGGTGTGTGTGGGCCGGTTTGGCGGCCGGCTGACGGAGGTCGCCGCGCTTGTTGGCGGCGGACTGCTCCGGGGGTAAGCGTGTGGCGTGTGAGCGCGGCGTGTGCGGGGACAGGGAGAGGCATGTCGGGGGGGAGGTGGGCGGCGGCGGGGAGCAGCCGGGGGAGGGAGGCCGCTGGTAGAGGAGGCGGTGGTGGTGGTGGTGGTGGTGGTGGTGGCGGGAGGGAGACGGGGACGGGGGAGAGTCTATAGCACTTAGATCTGAAGAAGTTGGGCTGGGGCAGCCTCCTCCTTGAAGGTAGCGAATGCACTTCTTTTTCCTCCTAGGAACAGTCAGAGAGAGTTATCTGTGAATAAAGTGTGGATGGTAAACGTCAGCAGGCTTCAGTGGAGATGCAGCATTCACACTGAGGTACATGAACACAAATGATCACAGTGAACAACAGACGAGTATTAGTGGCGCTCTGTGGGCAGCTGGATGTGAATGAAACCATTCAGAAAACACCACAGACCCATTCATCCGGTTGGAGGCTCATGATTCCAGTTTGTTGTTTAACCCTCGTGTCGTCTTGCGGGTCAAAATTGAAAATGTGGAAAAATATATATATTTTCACAGTGAAAACTTCCACATCTTCAACGTGTTTGGGAAATTTTTGAACATTTTTTGGTGAAAAAAAAAATGTTTTAAGTAGCAGTACTACTAGTATTACTTAGTGAAACAGCCTCGTAGAGTTGAAAGTGTCTCGAAACTTAAGAACCACAAAACCAGTAATTTTTGCATAACAATTATTAAGCAGTCTAGTGTTTCGCTTTTCACTGCATTTCCACTTCTGTTCCTTTCCAACCCAAACACAGTGCATGTGTCTAACAGGCCGACAGCAGCAGCCTGCTGTGCTTTGCGAGGTGTTGAACTTAAAAGCAGACTTGTGTACCGCTGAGCGCAGCATCAAAGCAGTTAACAGGATCCCATGATCATTACCAGAATATGATATGAGCACTGTTCCCTCTAAGCTGCGCGCGTGCGCAATTGCGCACTGCTGACAGTCTCCGCGCACAGAAAATCTGCGCTGCGCACACACACACAAAAAAAATCCAACCTAAATTGTAAATAAAATAAACACAGAACAGTTCATTCTGTGCTCTTTTTCAATGTGAGTCAGTGAGTGACCGGTGACTGGCTGCTGCAGCCAATAATGCGATTCACATACGTATTTACCATAGACTGTATATAATGGTATTTACGCAGCTAATCAACGTCATTGACAGGCGTCCTTATGTGCAGCCACCGTTGTTGTCATAGATATGAATGAGTAGATAGGACACGCCCCTTTGAGCTGCGGCTATAGCGAGGCTATGCTAGCGGGGGCAAAGTTTCAGTGCATTCCGTTGATGTAGACGGCGTGAAAACGTAAACAACAAGTATGCCGGCTCACTGTGCTGCATGCAATTACACACTGCGTCGTACGATTGAGACAAGGAAACTTGGAATGACTTTTCATAGGTAAGAGTAGTTTTTGGCTCTTTTTTCATTATGAAATCTTGTTGAGAGCTTCCAGTCTATGAGAGCTAGCTAGTTAGCCACTAGCAAAACACTAAGGCGAGCTAGCAGCTTGACAACCAAATACCAGACGATTAATAGTAGCTGTAGTATAGTTGTACAAGCAGTAGTAGTAATACGAAAAGTACAAGCAGCAGTAGTAGTATAAACAGCTGTTAGAGTCAGAGAAGTAGTATCAGCATTTGTAATAGGATTACAAGTAGTAGTAGCAGTGCCAGTATCAGCAGCAGCAGTAGTTAGTACTATCACTACTACTAGTAGTAGTCACATTGCTATTACTACCACCAATACTACCAATAGTAGTTAGAAAGCCTAACTCATGTATATCCAGATTACCATCTATGTTCTTCCTCCAAACCCATTTTATGATTGGGATTACAGGCAGTTCTTTGGGACTGCTCTCAAATAATTGAAATGTTACTAAACAAGGTTATACTTATCAAATTAAATAGCTCTGGTCTCCAGTATATTGGCGAATTTGGTTCTTTGTACTTAATTTATTAGCATGATTTCTTTTTAATATGTTGTGTACAGACTTAATTACTTCTCTGTCTACTTTTCTAACTCTGTGTAGGTTTCCCAGAGACTATGGGTTGAGGAGGAATTGGAAGTTTGTCGGCTTAGACCTGGTGTCATTCCATCAGTGTTAAACTTCCCGGCTCATCTTGGAAGAGTACGTGCCAGAAAGACCACGACCAAGCAGCCTTGAGATCTTAGGCAGCGTCTCCCTGAGGTGGGTGTCGATGGTGTTCACAGTCAGGTCTGTGGTAATCCCGTCAAAAAACAAAACAGACAAAAATCTAGATTATAAATCAACATGTAACCAAAGCACTCTGTGTATAACGCCATAGTATAAGCTGTAGTTCAGAAAATGTCGAAGTATAGTATGCTTTACTCAAGAATAACATAGTATGGCCTGTAGTTCATAGTACAGCATGTTGGCAAGAAAAAAAACAAAACATAGATTATTATGTGGTTCAAAAAGTGAAAATGATAGGATGTTGTCTAAAATTGTCATGTATGATATGTGGTTCAAAAAATGTCATAATGCAGTATATTGTCAAAATAGTATGTAATTCAAGAAAACATATGTCATCTAAAAAATGCCATAGAATAATAATTTCATTGCACAAGTAAAAGTATAGTAACTTTTAAAATGGTTCGAATTCTTATATGTTGCTAAAAAAAACCCAAAAAAACTAAAACAAAAAAAAATGTCACAGTAATATGTCAATTAAAAAAGCCTATAGTATAGCGTGTCGCCCAACAAACATCATAGTATAGCATGTCGCTGTAAAAACGTCACAGTATAGCCTTTAGTCCACAGCTGTCAGTAGGTGAGGAGCAACACCAAAAGAGTCCAAATGCTGGCTTCCAGAGGGTTAGACGAGAATTTATTTGAAAGAGTAAGTTTACAACAACACAACATGTGAGGGGGTTAAAAACAAATGGGTGTTAGTAAAATAAAAATAAACAGAACTAAAAGTGAACTTCACGTTGACATTGATGGGCATTCCAACCAGGTACAAAGTAAAAGATAATCAATACAAAAAAAAAAATCTTCCTGTTCACCTCTTAAAACCCAAAAACACACCACAGTAGCACCCTAAACTAAAACTACCAATGGGTTTCCTGTTTTCCTTTCTGAACAATTCAAAGGTCCCTCTCTATCTCCCCACACATCTCCAAAGTTCTGCCGGGCCAGCTCAGCTTCCCCTCAGAAGAAGTGCAACCACCTGCCAGATGAAGGAGCCTTTTGAGAGGCAGCTGGCATCGTGATTGGACTGTACTTTAGTCTGTTCCAATCCAGCTTCAGCTCCAGAGACGGCAGGCCTTACGAGTCAACGGAGGCCGGGTGGACGAAGGCATGCAGCTGAGTACAACCCAGAAAACAACATAGGAGGAGTGCAGTGGCCCAGGACCAGAACAACCAGAGTAGCATGGTATGTCTCTTAGAAAACATCATAGTATAGCCTTTGGGATGAAAAAGCGCCATCATATACATCGTATATTGTACAAATAAGAAGTCAAAGGAAAGAGACATACATTGTAGAATTGTAGTAATTGTGGGCTGACTGATTTACTGATTATCAGTATTTTATTTTTTACTGATTTACAGTAATGAATACATTTAAAAATGGTGCTACTTTGGCTCTGAACCTTTATCTACCCGTGGTCGCTCTGTCTTATGGAGTGATTTGATTGGTTATACGTAATGAATAAAACTCCTTTAACTTAACATCTGTAAACAAAACAAAAACGTATCAACAAAGTTTTCTGTTAGAGTTTGTGCTCTTCTAAGTTTAACTCAAGCTTTTAAATACTTTCATTTACTGCAAATGAATATCTACTCCAAATGTCTCACTAATAATCATTATCAGCCTTAAAAACCCACAAAACACCCCTCTACACTCGACGACACTTAGTACAGTCCGGTTCCCCCTTCTATAAATCTGCTTGGAATCTTCCACTTCCTGTTTGTCAAAGTGGCCTTCTACCTGGACAGGTTTTGTTGGAGCTCATGCAACAAACATTTTGGGTACCTGCACTTTAATATGGATGGATGACACTGAATTACAGTCTGTTTTAATGAGACTGAGTTAAGATGTGTAGCGCTGTCATTAAATAGTAAATTATTTCTCAGAATTCACAGAGAAAAGTCTGAATTGTTTGCTAGGTTAGCGTCCCACATGTTCTTTGGCTCAGCTAAAGCTAACTCTCTCCAACTTCTGGATCTCTTGAGTTGCTTGTTGTTAAAATATCTTGCTAGAGGTGCTGAAGCTCAGAAAGTCTGAGATGTTTGTTCAAAATAAGCTCATTCTCAAGTCTGATCTGAACTGTCCTCTTTTGTTTGAACTTTCCCTAATCTTAGGAGTTAATTACAGAGCAGCACATCCAGACTCAGTCTCATTTATGTAGAGATTAAACTTCAGTGTCATTCATTGATGTTAAAGTGCAGTTTTTCAAATGTTTGTTGCACATGCTCCCGACCAAACCAGTCCAGGTGGAAGACGATGTGAAGAGAAAGCTCCAGAGGATGAATATCACACATTTATGTTGGAAATAAATGTCCTTTATTAGACATTGTCATGCAAAAGTTGGATTTCCCTTTAATGATGTTCAAATCTTTGTTGAGTGTTTTGTTGATGTTGGTTTCTAAATGTTTTTTGACACTCGGCCCCAAAGATTAAAACCTTTTACGGCTCACAAGCTGCAACAATTCACACATTATCGACTATCTTTCTGACTAAACTAAGATAAAAAGTGGAAACTGCCTGATTTCTGCATCATGAATGTAAATCTTTTTGGTTTTTATGACAGTAAACTGAATATATTTGGGTTTGACATTTTATAAACCAGAACAAGAAATGAATTACTGGATAAAACAACAGATTAATGGACAAAGAAAATGTGTTTTCCAACATGTACGGCTGAACATTACATTACAAGATACGTACAATTTTAATTCAATGTTATTTATATAACGGCAATTACAGGTCAAATTGTCTCGAGACGTTTTATTTTTATATTTTTTTGTCATATTTAAAATATGACAAAGTAAGAAATTTAAACCTTATGACTAATCCAATTTATTATTTGGTTTTTAAGAGCCTAATTGACAATTAAAATAAGTTTCTCCACTAAAACTAATAAACATGAGGTCAAATAGAAGGAACAGTTTTAAATACTGCAGTCCCACGATGACAAGAATAAAGTTTGTCAACAACAACTAAATCTGCTGGTGGATTCCATTAAATTCCTAATAAATGATAATAAAGTGTGACACTAAAGGTTTGTGGTGCTAAAAATGTCCAAGTAAAGATATCAAGTTGAACATGTGGATGGAGGTTGATAAAAGTTGACCATCATTTCTCTGGAGCGACTCTATGGATTTTCTGGATGGTGGTTAAAGACCTGCTCTTCTAGTCATCTTCCTTCTTGTTGCTGTAAAAAGTCAGTCCATCCTGGCCGACTTCAACACCTCTTCATGACAGCTTGTTCTGCCTCCAACCTCATGGAAACTCGAG
The DNA here is from genome assembly GCA_027123335.1 of Amphiprion clarkii. NCBI lineage: Eukaryota > Metazoa > Chordata > Actinopteri > Pomacentridae > Amphiprion > Amphiprion clarkii. Next base: position 31,409,870 of record CM049581.1, on the reverse strand, counting down.
AAACTCGGGAAAACCTGTCGAGACTCAGATTTTCGAAAAACTCGTCGGGCGGGGGAAGGTGTGGTGGGCGGTGGGGGGAGGTGGGGGAGTAGAGGGGGGAGGCCGCCACCCACCTCCCCGCCTACTCTCCGCCCTGACTCCACCCTGACTCCACCTTGCTCCGCCTTGGCTCCACCCATGTGGTGACTTCAGCAACTACGATGTCAAAGGGAGGACGAATTTATTTCTTTTTATATGATCTGTAGCTCAGTGAGTTAAGGATTTGCCTATGGAGCTGCAGGTCGCCGGTTCAAGACCAGACACTTCTTAAATTTTCTCAAAATTCTGACAAAGACAAAGAAAGAAAACTGCCGCTGGCCGGTCTTGAACCGGCGACCTTCCAATCTGTAGTCTATCCTCTTATCCTCCTGAGCTACTCGCTCAGATACAAATTTTAGTTTTTTTTGCGCATTTATCATCTATTTTTTGTCGTTTTCGAGTTTTTTTTTAACTTGAGTCTCGACTCGACCGTTTTTCTCAGGAGGTTGGACTTCGGCCTTTGTGCTGGAGGGTGGAACCCTCAGTTCCAAGACTTTCCAAAGCCTCCACACCTCCCGAGTCCTCAGGACCTGAGCTTTCACACAGTCTGAGGGCTGAAATTTTCTAAGTCCCACAGTAGTTCTCTGTTAGATTGAACTTTCAGACAGTCCAAGGACTGAAATCTCTAAGTTCCTGAGTAGTTCTCTGTTAGTTTGAACCTTTCGACAGTCTGAGGACTGAAAACCTAAAAGTTCTTGAGTAGTTCTCTGTTAGTTTGAACCTTTCGACAGTCTGAGGACTGAAATCCTAGAAGTTCTTCAGTAGTTCTCTGTTAGTTTGAACCTTCAGACAGTCTGAGGACTGAAGTTTTAAAAGTTTCTCAGTACTTCTCTGTTAGTTTGAACTTTCTGGTTAACAGAAGCCTTAAAACTTGTGACCATGAGTTTTGATTTCACATTTAGACCATTCACCTGTGGGTTTTTTAGAAATCCTCAACAAACTTTGATTCTCTTCAGTGAACAGTAAAGTTTGTGGAGATCAGAAGGTAACATTAGTTTGATCGATGCCTTCAGCTACTAGTAGACTTTATCTGGAAAGCAGTTTTCTGAAATGAGTTCTTAGTAAATCTGTCCACAATCAAACCAAGAACATAGAAAGAGGAAATGTTTGAAGAAACAGCTTGATGTTTTCATTTCAGACTAGAAAACACTTTAAGGCCTTCATCTGTTTTTGCTCTTTTGATCATTTTATTGTTTCTTCTGTTTAATTTGATCTTCTAAAGTTTAACTGGTGCCCTTTCAAAGGTTTTATCTTTAGTTTGATTCTTCTTAAATGTTTAGTTTTGCTCTTTTCTCACCTTTTATTCTGTTCTAATGTCTGATCTGATTTCAAAACGTTTTGTGTTTTTAATGTTTAATTGTTGTTTTTTCAAATGTTTTATCGGCTTGTTTGAAAAATTTCCTTTTCTTTCCCAATGTTTAATTTTTCGATTAAATCTTTAAGGTATTTCTTTTTAAATGTTTTACCACCTTTTAATGTTTAATTTTCTATTTTAATGCTTCATTGTATTTTCTGTTTAATTCCTGTTTAAAGTTTTATTGTCTAAGATTTAGTTTTCTAATTAAACATTTAGTTTTCTAATTAAATGTTTTGACTTTTAAAGGTTTAATAATCTAATTAAATGTTCTGTATTTTTCTAAATGTGTAATATTCTTGTTTGTATTTTTTAAATGTTTAATTATCTAAAATATTTCATCTTTAATGTTTAATATTTTTGCTTAAAATTTTTTGTTTAATTTCATAATTCCATGCTTTGTATCATCTGTTTAATTATCTAATTAAATATTTTGTCTAATATAATTTAATTGTATTTAATGTTTAACTTTCTTTTTTAAAGTTTTATTATATTAAACATTTTTTTTCCTTTGATTTAATTGCTTTTTTTTACTGTAGTTTATTTCTTTAATCTTTTTTTCTGTCAAGATTTTAACCCCAACCTTAAAAATGACACAAACCCTTAAATCACAATGAAAATACTTCTGTTGTCACAATCACAAGTTAGTCAATTATTCAGTTTAATTCAGCTTTATTTGTTTAGCACCTTTCACACAGATTACAAAACTAAACAAGCTAAGAGAAAAAACTATGCTAAAACTATGAGTAAAACTCAAAAACAAACAAAAAGAATTAACATCGTAATAAAATATGTTGTGTTCAGGGGATGGAGGGAGTTTATTGAAGTCTTCTTGGGCTCACATGGGAAATCATTTAAAATATAAACTTGATATTCAGTCTAAGGAAACTGAAAACTGCAGAGCAACAGAAGAACCAACAATATCTCCTGTTTTCTCCTTTAATGAGTCGACTCTTCTTGTGCTTTCAGACCAAAGAACTACAGACTCTTCACAACCTGCTCAAACTCTTGGTACAGGACCTCACCACACGGGTCAAGAAGGTTTCCGTCTCATTTCTACTCTGAAGCTCACCTTCTCCTGCTCAAACTGCTGACAAATGTTTCTGCTGCTCTAAAGTCTGCTCTCCAGAACTTCCTAAAAACTCTCAAAGTCTCTTCTGCTGCAGGTTGCTTTGTAGAACTGTTCCAGAAAACCTCACTAAACCACATGGAGGGGCCTCAAGATAGTCGTCCAAATGAAACCGTACAAACACCAAACTAGCACAACCCAAACACTAAAGTCTCCTGCAGCCTACCAGAGAACCTCTGAGAACAGAGAATCAGGACAGGAACTCTTACCTTCTGGACAACCAACGCTGGTTCACAAACAAGAATACAGAATGTGTCTGACCAAAAACCTCTGAAGACTCACTACAGCCAAGACAAAGACACAACTCAGCTGCAGCAAATCCACTAATCACTGCACACATTAGCACCATGTGCTAACTGTGGCTAAAGAACCACCTTTACCAAGACAACTATCCAGTACAAAGCCCTGAAACACACCAAGAAACACATTAAAGACGATTTTATTGCTGGAAGCTGCAAGCCAACGTCTAAAGTACAAACTAAAGCAACGGAGCCAAACCCAGTTCACTGGTGAAGAGAAACAGAGGAAATGTTTGCAGCCACATAAAGCAGGAAGACACTGAGCTGCTCAGGTGTTCCTGATAACACCAAGCTGCTCAGGTGTTCCTGATGACACCAAGCAGCCACCTGGACAGCCAATAGGAACACAGCTTACTGGAAGTCCAGAGGGCTGGCTTAGTGAAGTAAATTTAGCTTAAAGTTGAAGCAGAAAGTTAACAAAGAAAGTTGAAAACCACCTTCTGACACCTGAAATCTCTGAGTTTTCACACAAAGAACGCCTGAACATGTCAAACTGGTTCCATAGTAGAACAATCATTGTAAAAACATCATAGTATGGTGTGTTGCTCAAAAAACATTAGGACCCGGCTGTCAGGGGACAAACATGTAAGAAACATGAGAACAGAGAGAACCCAACCAGTAGGTCACAGTTTATCATCATCTAATCATCTCCTGAAGTCCATATGGTGAGAGACATCAGTATCTGGTTGTTAATTTACCAGAGGATGCTTATAATCATGCTGATGTGGTCTGTACTCTACAGTATTTTAGTGACTCAATAAATGCCTAAGTAGTTTTTTTTTTAATTCTTTTTAGTTTTTAATAAACATTTAACAGCCTATATGTAATCAATAAATGGCCTTTGCCTATCTTAAGAAAAATTCACTCAGAACTCTGATATGTTAACAGTACTAAATAAATCAATAAATACATGCATACACAGAAATAAGTTAATACATTAACTGTGTTAAGATAAGATTTAGATTTAAAAAAAAGTTGTTTATGTTTTTGCAGAATCCAGTATTGCTCACTGGTTGGTCATTACATTTTGTTAGTTTGATTTCACTGTTTAAAATGATGCCACCTCTTTTCAGACAGAACCTGTGATAATAAAACAATACAAAATTTTTAGTTCCGTGTTAATAAAGCACTTAAAGCTTTAAGTATGGCTAAATGCTTTTTTCAAAATTAAATATATCACTCCTTAGGTGGTAGTGGCCCCAAGTTCAGTAAAGTTGGAAAGATATTCACAGATTTGGACTTCCAGCATCAATAACTCATTAGATATAGGTTGTCAAAACATAAACGGTGCCTCTTTCCCATTGTTGCAAGGCAGACAATGTGCTACAAGCCCAGTTTTATCAAAAGTAGCTGTCTTTCAAGCTACAGGAATAACATTGGTGTCTATGGAGTGAACAGGGTCCGTCTGCAATTTGCAAAACCGCTGCAACAGTACAGAGAGACAAATATTCAATAACTTCACTCTGATACATTGTAGTGTCACTAAAATCACTGCAGCCTTCAACTGGCTCCTGTTGACAAAGTGTTTTAACAGAAATGTAAATGCTGTAATTTGATTCTTTTAATGAACCATGTAACTTGAATGGATGTGATGCTGGTGTGACCACAGTGCACACGTCTGATGTTGTTCACAGTGGTCCAAGGGACGCTCAGGGAGTTTGTGTGTTTGCTCAGACTCAGGAAACATTAGAGGGAACATTGGATATGAGTCACCAGGTTTAACCGCAAGGAAAGGCGCTGGGCCATATTTAGAGAGAGAGAGAGGAGGAAGGAGGGAGGAAGAGTGCAATAGAAAGTGATTTCTAAATGTCAGAGTTCACCATCAAAAGGCGCCTGCTACCACATCGCATGAATAGAGAAAGTTGAAAGCAGATGGGCATGAGAACGCCGTCGAAATGCAAAGCTGCAGGAGTGTGTGTGTGTGTGTGTGTGCTGAGCTGTGGTGATAAGGATTTGCTCTAACCGCATTCAGCCCCCTTTGTTCTCTCAAACCGAAACACACACAAACACAGTCAGATTTCCATGACGTGATGGTGGGGAAGACGACGGGGTTGCTACAGGGCTGCGGTGCTACAAGCTTTTTCTGCAGAACCGCATGGATTCCTGAGTCCTGCAGCGACCGTCGTCTACTGTAACAGATGTAACAAATGTGACTGAAACACGACGGGCTGCGTCTCATGATTTACGCTGCACTGGTACCATTATTCTGCTTTAAAGGAAACTGAGACGGCGGTAATTTGGAAGAAAAAGGTCAAGAAAAAACACTTGGATCAGCGCTGCAGCTGCAAATGAGCCCCAGATAAATAAAATCTAACTTGCCGAAGTGTTTGATCATTAAACCAGGTTTAAAGTTGTACTTGAGCACTGTTTTATTGAGTGGTATTCCCCTTTAAACATATTAACAGCAGCACTGAACTCTGACCACCTTTGATCTTAAAGCTGGAAACAGATGAGGCAGGAGGATAGGAGTTTTTGGTAGTAAGTTAATTATTAAATGCATTCTCTTTATAATCTACTGACTAAAAGAAGACTGTATGGCAGGTGTAGTTTTTGATCTTTTTTTTTAACTTGGGAAAAGGATGCATCTTTCATCAACATCACTTTAACGTCTAATTCCCATTTTCTGCGCCTATTTAACTACAGTCATGCAAAAAATGATTAGACCGCCCTTGTTATCTTCAATTTCTTGTTCATTTTAATGCCTGGTACCACTAAAGGTACATTTGTTTGGACAAATATAATGATAACAACAAAAGTAGCTCATTAGAGTTTACTTTAAGAGCTGAAATCAGACATTTTTCATGCTTTTCTTGATAATAACCAAAATCCCTTCAGTTCTTCCACCAATAGCTATGACATTGTGCTGCCAACAGCAGCTTTTAGGATTCCAAGTTTTCTTTTCTGTCTGTTTTGGTCCCATGATCCACACAGGAGTCAGTATTTGATTGCATAACCATTGTTTCTGATGACTGCATCCATGCGTCTTGGCTGCTCTCCACCAGCTTCTGACATTGTTCTGCTGTCACAGCAGCCCATTCCTGTTGTGCAAATTCTAACTGATCTGCTTTGTTTTTGGACTTGTGGTTCTCCATTTGGTGTTTGATGATTTTCCACAGGTTTCAATTGGTTTTAGATCTGGTGATTGAGCAGCCAAGGCATGGTTGGAATGTTCTGGTTCTCCATCCAGGCTTTAACTGACATTGTCTTGTTGGGAAATCCAGTCATTGGAGGCAGGAAAGAGTTTTCCAGATGATGGAAGAAGACTGGTTTCAAGAGCAGCCCCAAACATGACCTGGTTCATTTGCCCTGTTCCACCCAAACAAGGGTGGTCTATTGTATTTTTCCATGACTGTATGTATTAATGGATGTAATGCTTTGATTTGCAGAGCAGCAGGTTAGTGACAGACGGCATGCAGAGCTCAGGCTGGATTTTCAGACGGAGCTGGTCCTGAGGCAGCTGGGTGGAGTTAAGGCTGAAGGTGATCTGATTGAGATGTGAACAGCTACCTCCAGGGCAGCTCAGCCTCTGAGAAACGACAGCCTGAAGTGATGCAGTGATGGCTGAAGTGGGAGGAGAGATGGAGGGGTTGGTTGAACAGCAGCAGTGCGATGCTGTGGAGTGGGTGGATGTTGGATACACACCTGCAAGGACCGCACCAGTCCGTTTGTTGGTTGAGGCCGAAGCGAGCCCGGCATTTCTTAGGAGAGCCCGGGTCTGAGCACAACGCACAGCATGCACAAAAAACAGGAGGGAGGAGAAGCAGAAACACAGCAGAGGTAGAGGGAGAAGGGTTAGAGGGTGAGGACACATTCAGAAGACGGGAGAGAAAGAAGAGCTCGTCAGGGCAGGAAGAGAAGCACCAAAACTGTTAGTAGATGGTTACAGCACGACGCAGCATCAACAACCAGCAGGGTAACCACCGACACACAGCAACAAGTTAAGACATACAGAGATACAGAGAGAAGGCAGCCGTGCTGTGACACTCTGTTAGTACAAGATCTGTAAAGTCATAAACTGCTTTATCTCAAGAGGTCAACTCCCATGAAACCTAGAAAAGTACTTCTTAAGATAAATATGTGATCACTGTTTTCCCACATTTGTCCTCTAGGTTTTTTTTAATGTCATTTTTTTTACATTTTCAATCCTTTAGTGTCTTTCATCCTCTGTTAGACTACCAGACGACACCAAACATCCGCATCCCTCTTTATGATTTACATAATTTAGATTCAGTGCGATTCTTAAGCTCTTTTTAACCATCGAATATGTAGCTGGCTTCTTTGTCTGTGCCATTTATCTGTAGGTTACTTTGAAAGAAATGTTCCTCACAGCTTTAATCAAACACAAGACAGTGACAGCTCAGAATATCTGTCAAACACATGAGATTGAAACAGTTCTTACAGTGATGTGCAATGCATAACAAAGCAACAATAAACGACTAAATCGAAAAGCTAAACAAACCGTCCAAAAAGCTAATATGATTTTCTAAACACCATGTGTGAGGGTAATTTAAATACTAATTTCCTCTGATGGAGCTCAGGACTAAACTTGAAGATGCTTTCTATGTAATAAATCATTTAACTACAGCTGATAATCTGTGACTCTGTGTTGAAACTCAATTTCTTTTGCACTCTGTGTGAACTGCTGCTAGATCCTGATTGATCCTGTCTCCATATTGGAGATAATTTATGATTATAAGAAATTAATGAAGAACTGTGCACAACTCTAAAACTTTAAATGCGCTTCCTGCTGCTGCTTGATCCTGCAGGTGTTTAATATACTCAGAGGACTCCTAAATTAAATTTCGTGTGTTGCTTCCAGTTGTTTAGGAGTCTTTTTGATGTGACAGTTCTGTTTTTATCACAGTAAAGTTGTTTTTTTGGACATTTTAATTTGTAAAAGACGTGAAACTGTATTGCAAAGTGAACGAGAATGGTGCAAATTGTGTCTTTTGACCAATATTGGAGCTGTAATGTGAAAAAACTTCCCTAAATCACTTAGGTATGTGCGTGCTTATCTGTTAATGTGACTGTGTGCAGTTCAGGTTTGTGTTGTGTTGAAAAAAATACAGAAATGTGACAAAAAAGGGGCTTTTTGTCACATTTTTGATGCCACTTGCTAATGCTAGTTACAATCAGTGCTACAGTATGGAGAAGTCACATATAGGAAGTGCAAGGAAACTTGAATTGCCTTAACCCTCGTGTTGTCCTGCGGGTCAAATTGAGCCATTTTAAAGTTTGAAAATGTGGAAAAAAATGTATTTTCACAATGAAACTTCTGATGTCAACATTTGTGGGAAATTTTTGATGCAGCGAATTTCACTGGATTTTGGTTGATTTTATTGTGAATGTTCTGAAAGAAAATATTAGAAGTTTTACTGACATACATATAATCACTTTAGATATTTTTAGGATTTTTTTAAGGAAGACTTTTAAACATTTTTTGAAAATATGTACAATATTCCTGCCAAATTTGGGGATTTTTTTAAAATAAAACTTTTCAGGGAAACTTTTAAGGAATTATTATGCGCCAAGAAACGGCGGAGATATGTGACAATCGGTAAAGTTTGTCTGTGAATCTGTCTGTCTGTCCGTGTCAAAAACAGTCTGTCTGTTTATCTGTGTACAACATTAATCAAAAATGGACTAATGGATTTGGATGAATATGCATAGTTTAGTATGTCGTCCAAAATGTCGCAAAAACGTCATAGTTTCCGCTGATGGCCCTAACTGCAGGTCATCCCTGCTTTCCTGTCTTCTTCTCAACTTACCTATAGAATAAAAGCAACAAAGGGGCACAGAAAACAACTTTGAAAGAAATGTCATAGTTTAGTATGTCATCAAAAATGTCACAAAAACGTCACAGTTTAATGTCGTCCAAATTGTATAAAAAACGTCAGAGTTTAGAATGTCGTCCAAAATGTGGAAAAAAGGTCACAGTTCAGTATGTTGTCCAAAATGTCACAAAAACGTCATATTTCATGATGTTGTCCGACTAATAGAAACACGGTGCCCAGGTAGCTCAAGTGGTTGAGAGGGCGACCCATAAACAGATAGACGCAGGTTTGATTCCCGGTGATGTCCCTGACTGCAGGTCATCCCTGCTTTCCTGTTTTCTTCTCAACTTACCTATTGAATAAAACAAAAGGCCCAAAAAACAACTTTGAAAGAAATGTCACAGTTTTGTATGTCGTCCAAAATGTGACTAAAGACGTCATAGTTTATTATGTCGTCCAAAAAAAACGCCATATGTCGAAAAAAAATGCGATTTTTCAAACATGTTGTAAAAACATGCCATATGATGAAATAATGTAAAGGAGGCCGTGAAAAACACTCCAGAAAGGTTTTCTTTGAAAAAAAAATCATCATGAATTTTGGCGCAAAAAAAACGCCTTACCATACTATGTCGAAAAAAAAAGCACATTTTCAAACATGTTGTAAAAAGGTGCCATATGATGAAATAATGTAAAGGAGGCCGTGAAAAACACTCCAGAAAGGTTTTCTTGGAAAAAAAAATCATGATGAATTTTGGCGCAAAAAAAACGCCTTACTATACTATGTCGAAAAAAAAAGCACATTTTCAAACATGTTGTAAAAACGTGCCATATGATGAAATAATGTAAAGGAGGCCGTGAAAAACACTCCAGAAAGGTTTTCTTGGAAAAAAAAAATAATGAATTTTGGCGCAAAAAAAAAAACGCCTTACTATACTATGTCGAAAAAAAATGCAATTTTTCAAACATGTTGTAAAAACGTGCCATATGATGAAATAATGTAAAGGAGGCAGTGAAAAACACTCCAGAAAGGTTTGCTTTGAAAAAAAAATCATCATGAATTTTGGCGCAAAAAAAACGCCTTACTATACTATGTCGAAAAAAAATGCAATTTTTCAAACATGTTGTAAAAACGTGCCATATGATGAAATAATGTAAAGGAGGCCGTGAAAAACACTCCAGAAAGGTTTTCTTTGAAAAAAAAATGATCATGAATTTTGGCGCAAAAAAAACGCCTTACTATACTATGTCGAAAAAAAAATGCGATTTTTCAAACATGTTGTAAAAACGTGCCATATGATGAAATAATGTAAAGGAGGCCGTGAAAAACACTCCAGAAAGGTTTTCTTGGAAAAAAAAATCATGATGAATTTTGGCGCAAAAAAAACGCCTTACTATACTATGTCGAAAAAAAAAGCACATTTTCAAACATGTTGTAAAAACGTGCCATATGATGAAATAATGTAAAGGAGGCCGTGAAAAACACTCCAGAAAGGTTTTCTTGGAAAAAAAAAATCGTAATGAATTTTGCCGCAAAAAAAAAAACGCCTTACTATACTATGTCGAAAAAAAATGTGATTTTTCAAACATGTTGTAAAAACGTGCCATATGATGAAATAATGTAAAGGACGCCGTGAAAAACACTCCAGAAAGGTTTTCTTTGAAAAAAAAATCATCATGAATTTTGGCGCAAAAAAAACGCCTTACTATACTATGTCGAAAAAAAAATGCGATTTTTCAAACATGTTGTAAAAACGTGCCATATGATGAAATAATGTAAAGGAGGCAGTGAAAAACACTCCAGAAAGGTTTGCTTTGAAAAAAAAATCATCATGAATTTTGGCGCAAAAAAAACGCCTTACTATACTATGTCGAAAAAAAATGCAATTTTTCAAACATGTTGTAAAAACGTGCCATATGATGAAATAATGTAAAGGAGGCCGTGAAAAACACTCCAGAAAGGTTTTCTTTGAAAAAAAAATGATCATGAATTTTGGCGCAAAAAAAACGCCTTACTATACTATGTCGAAAAAAAAATGCGATTTTTCAAACATGTTGTAAAAACGTGCCATATGATGAAATAATGTAAAGGAGGCCGTGAAAAACACTCCAGAAAGGTTTTCTTGGAAAAAAAAATCATGATGAATTTTGGCGCAAAAAAAACGCCTTACTATACTATGTCGAAAAAAAAAGCACATTTTCAAACATGTTGTAAAAACGTGCCATATGATGAAATAATGTAAAGGAGGCCGTGAAAAACACTCCAGAAAGGTTTTCTTGGAAAAAAAAAATCGTAATGAATTTTGGCGCAAAAAAAAAAACGCCTTACTATACTATGTCGAAAAAAAATGTGATTTTTTAAACATGTTGTAAAAACGTGCCATATGATGAAATAATGTAAAGGAGGCCGTGAAAAACACTCCAGAAAGGTTTTCTTTGAAAAAAAAATCATCATGAATTTTGGCGCAAAAAAAACGCCTTACTATACTATGTCGAAAAAAAAATGCGATTTTTCAAACATGTTGTAAAAACGTGCCATATGATGAAATAATGTAAAGGAGGCAGTGAAAAACACTCCAGAAAGGTTTTCTTGGAAAAAAAAATCATGATGAATTTTGGCGCAAAAAAAACGCCTTACTATACTATGTCGAAAAAAAAAGCACATTTTCAAACATGTTGTAAAAACGTGCCATATGATGAAATAATGTAAAGGAGGCCGTGAAAAACACTCCAGAAAGGTTTTCTTGGAAAAAAAAATCATAATGAATTTTGGCGCAAAAAAAAAACGCCTTACTATACTATGTCGAAAAAAAATGTGATTTTTCAAACATGTTGTAAAAACGTGCCATATGATGAAATAATGTAAAGGAGGCCATGAAAAACACTCCAGAAAGGTTTTCTCTGAAAAAAAAATCATCATGAATTTTGGCGCAAAAAAAACGCCTTACTATACTATGTCGAAAAAAAAAATCAATTTTTCAAACATGTTGTAAAAACATGCCATATGATGAAATAATGTAAAGGAGGCCGTGAAAAACACTCCAGAAAGGTTTTCTTTGAAAAAAAAATCATCATGAATTTTGGCGCAAAAAAAACGCCTTACTATACTATGTCGAAAAAAAATGTGATTTTTCAAACATGTTGTAAAAACGTGCCATATGATGAAATAATGTAAAGGAGGCCATGAAAAACACTCCAGAAAGGTTTTCTCTGAAAAAAAAATCATCATGAATTTTGGCGCAAAAAAAACGCCTTACTATACTATGTCGAAAAAAAATGCAATTTTTCAAACATGTTGTAAAAACATGCCATATGATGAAATAATGTAAAGGAGGCCGTGAAAAACACTCCAGAAAGGTTTTCTTTGAAAAAAAAATCATCATGAATTTTGGCGCAAAAAAAAAGCCTTACTATACTATGTCGAAAAAAAAAAATCAATTTTTCAAACATGTTGTAAAAACATGCCATATGATGAAATAATGTAAAGGAGGCCGTGAAAAACACTCCAGAAAGGTTTTCTTTGAAAAAAAAATCATCATGAATTTTGGCGCAAAAAAAACGCCTTACTATACTATGTCGAAAAAAAAATGCGATTTTTCAAACATGTTGTAAAAACGTGCCATATGATGAAATAATGTAAAGGAGGCAGTGAAAAACACTCCAGAAAGGTTTTCTTTGAAAAAAAAATCATCATGAATTTTGGCGCAAAAAAAACACCTTACTATACTATGTCGAAAAAAAATGCAATTTTTCAAACATGTTGTAAAAACGTGCCATATGATGAAATAATGTAAAGGAGGCCGTGAAAAACACTCCAGAAAGGTTTTCTTTGAAAAAAAAATGATCATGAATTTTGGCGCAAAAAAAACGCCTTACTATACTATGTCGAAAAAAAAATGCGATTTTTCAAACATGTTGTAAAAACGTGCCATATGATGAAATAATGTAAAGGAGGCCGTGAAAAACACTCCAGAAAGGTTTTCTTTGAAAAAAAAATGATCATGAATTTTGGCGCAAAAAAAACGCCTTACTATACTATGTCGAAAAAAAAATGAAATTTTTTAAACATGTTGTAAAAATGTGCCATATGATGAAATAATGTGAAGGAGGGTGTGAAAAACACTCCAGAAAGGGTTTCTTTGAAAAAAAAATCATAATGAAATTTGGCGCAAAAAAAACGCCTTACTATACTATGTCGAAAAAAAATGCGATTTTTCAAACATGTTGTAAAAACGTGCCATAAGATGAAATAATATAAAGGAGGGCGTGAAAAACACTCCAGTCCAAAATGTGACCAAAAACGTCATAGTTTAATGTCATCCAAAATGTGGAAAAAAGACCGTTATACTTTATTATGGTGTTTAACAAGCACAAAAGCGCTGCCCAGGTAGCTCAACTGGTTGAGAGGGTGACTCATAAACAAATAGACACAGGTTCAATTCCCGCTGATGTCCCTGACTGCAGGTCATCCCTGCTTTCCTGTTTTCTTCTCAACTTACCTATTGAATAAAACCAACAAAGGGCCGAAAAAACAACTTTGAAAGAAATGTCAGTTTTGTATGTCGTCCAAAATGTGACTAAAGACGTCATAGTTTATGTCGTCCAAAACAGGACTAAAACATCATTGTTTATTATGTCGTCCAACACCTTGCAAAACTGTGCCCAGGTAGCTCAACTGGTTGAGAGGGCGACTCATAAACAGAGAGACGCAGGTTCGATTCCCACTGATGGCCCTGACTGCAGGTCATCCGTGCTTTGCTTTTTTCTTCTCAACTTACCTATTGAATAAAACCAACAAAAGGCCGAAAAAACAACTTTGAAAGAAATGTCACAGTTTTGTATGTCGTCCAAAATGTGACTAAAGACGTCATCGTTTATTATGTCATCCAAAATAGGACTAAAACATCATTGTTTATTATGTCGTCCAACACCTTGAAAAACAGTGCACAGGCAGCTCAACTGGTTGAGAGGGTGACTCATAAACAAACAGACGCAGGTTCGATTCCCGCTGATGTCCCTGACTGCAGGTCATCCCTGCTCTCCTGTTTTCTTCTCAACTTACCTATTGAATAAAACCAACAAAAGGCCGAAAAAACAACTTTGAAAGAAATGTCACAGTTTAGTATGTCGTCCAAAAAAAAAACGCCATAGTATACTATGTCGAAAAAAAAATGGGATTTTGCAAACATGTTGTAAAAACGTGCCATATGATGAAATAATGTAAAGGAGGCCGTGAAAAACACTCCAGAAAGGTTTTCTTTGAAAAAAAAATGATCATGAATTTTGGCGCAAAAAAAAAAAACGCCTTACTATACTATGTCGAAAAAAAATGTGATTTTTCAAACATGTTGTAAAAACGTGCCATATGATGAAATAATGTAAAGGAGGCCATGAAAAACACTCCAGAAAGGTTTTCTCTGAAAAAAAAATCATCATGAATTTTGGCGCAAAAAAAACGCCTTACTACACTATGTCGAAAAAAAAAGCAATTTTTCAAACATGTTGTAAAAACATGCCATATGATGAAATAATGTAAAGGAGGCCGTGAAAAACACTCCAGAAAGGTTTTCTTTGAAAAAAAAATCATCATGAATTTTGGCGCAAAAAAAAAGCCTTACTATACTATGTCGAAAAAAAAAAATCAATTTTTCAAACATGTTGTAAAAACATGCCATATGATGAAATAATGTAAAGGAGGCCGTGAAAAACACTCCAGAAAGGTTTTCTTTGAAAAAAAAAATCATCATGAATTTTGGCGCAAAAAAAAACGCCTTACTATACTATGTCGAAAAAAAAAAGCAATTTTTCAAACATGTTGTAAAAACATGCCATATGATGAAATAATGTAAAGGAGGCCGTGAAAAACACTCCAGAAAGGTTTTCTTTGAAAAAAAAATCATCATGAATTTTGGCGCAAAAAAAACGCCTTACTATACTATGTCGAAAAAAAAATGCAATTTTTCAAACATGTTGTAAAAACATGCCATATGATGAAATAATGTAAAGGAGGCCGTGAAAAACACTCCAGAAAGGTTTTCTTTGTAAAAAAAATGATCATGAATTTTGGCGCAAAAAAAACGCCTTACTATACTATGTCGAAAAAAAATGTGATTTTTTAAACATGTTGTAAAAACGTGCCATATGATGAAATAATGTAAAGGAGGCCATGAAAAACACTCCAGAAAGGTTTTCTCTGAAAAAAAAATCATCATGAATTTTGGCGCAAAAAAAACGCCTTACTATACTATGTCGAAAAAAAAAAATCAATTTTTCAAACATGTTGTAAAAACATGCCATATGATGAAATAATGTAAAGGAGGCCGTGAAAAACACTCCAGAAAGGTTTTCTTTGAAAAAAAATCATCATGAATTTTGGCGCAAAAAAAACGCCTTACTATACTATGTCGAAAAAAAATGTGATTTTTCAAACATGTTGTAAAAACGTGCCATATGATGAAATAATGTAAAGGAGGCCATGAAAAACACTCCAGAAAGGTTTTCTCTGAAAAAAAAATCATCATGAATTTTGGCGCAAAAAAAACGCCTTACTATACTATGTCGAAAAAAAAATGCAATTTTTCAAACATGTTGTAAAAACATGCCATATGATGAAATAATGTAAAGGAGGCCATGAAAAACACTCCAGAAAGGTTTTCTTTGAAAAAAAAATCATCATGAATTTTGGCGCAAAAAAAAAGCCTTACTATACTATGTCGAAAAAAAAAATCAATTTTTCAAACATGTTGTAAAAACATGCCATATGATGAAATAATGTAAAGGAGGCCGTGAAAAACACTCCAGAAAGGTTTGCTTTGAAAAAAAAATCATCATGAATTTTGGCGCAAAAAAAACGCCTTACTATACTATGTCGAAAAAAAAATGCGATTTTTCAAACATGTTGTAAAAACGTGCCATATGATGAAATAATGTAAAGGAGGCAGTGAAAAACACTCCAGAAAGGTTTTCTTTGAAAAAAAAATCATCATGAATTTTGGCGCAAAAAAAAACACCTTACTATACTATGTCGAAAAAAAAATGCAATTTTTCAAACATGTTGTAAAAACGTGCCATATGATGAAATAATGTAAAGGAGGCCGTGAAAAACACTCCAGAAAGGTTTTCTCTGAAAAAAAAATCATCATGAATTTTGGCGCAAAAAAAACGCCTTACTATACTATGTCGAAAAAAAATGCAATTTTTCAAACATGTTGTAAAAACATGCCATATGATGAAATAATGTAAAGGAGGCCATGAAAAACACTCCAGAAAGGTTTTCTTTGAAAAAAAAATCA
This sequence comes from Amphiprion clarkii, assembly GCA_027123335.1. Taxonomy (NCBI): domain Eukaryota; kingdom Metazoa; phylum Chordata; class Actinopteri; family Pomacentridae; genus Amphiprion; species Amphiprion clarkii. The sequence continues at coordinate 31,393,947 of CM049581.1, read as the reverse complement.
TCATGAATTTTGGCGCAAAAAAAAAGCCTTACTATACTATGTCGAAAAAAAAAAATCAATTTTTCAAACATGTTGTAAAAACATGCCATATGATGAAATAATGTAAAGGAGGCCGTGAAAAACACTCCAGAAAGGTTTTCTTTGAAAAAAAAATCATCATGAATTTTGGCGCAAAAAAAACGCCTTACTATACTGTCGAAAAAAAAATGCGATTTTTCAAACATGTTGTAAAAACGTGCCATATGATGAAATAATGTAAAGGAGGCAGTGAAAAACACTCCAGAAAGGTTTTCTTTGAAAAAAAAATCATCATGAATTTTGGCGCAAAAAAAACACCTTACTATACTATGTCGAAAAAAAATGCAATTTTTCAAACATGTTGTAAAAACGTGCCATATGATGAAATAATGTAAAGGAGGCCGTGAAAAACACTCCAGAAAGGTTTTCTTTGAAAAAAAAATGATCATGAATTTTGGCGCAAAAAAAACGCCTTACTATACTATGTCGAAAAAAAAAATGCGATTTTTCAAACATGTTGTAAAAACGTGCCATATGATGAAATAATGTAAAGGAGGCCGTGAAAAACACTCCAGAAAGGTTTTCTTTGAAAAAAAAATGATCATGAATTTTGGCGCAAAAAAAACGCCTTACTATACTATGTCGAAAAAAAATGAAATTTTTTAAACATGTAAAAATGTGCCATATGATGAAATAATGTGAAGGAGGGTGTGAAAAACACTCCAGAAAGGGTTTCTTTGAAAAAAAAATCATAATGAAATTTGGCGCAAAAAAAACGCCTTACTATACTGTCGAAAAAAAATGCGATTTTTCAAACATGTTGTAAAAACGTGCCATAAGATGAAATAATATAAAGGAGGGCGTGAAAAACACTCCAGTCCAAAATGTGACCAAAAACGTCATAGTTTAATGTCATCCAAAATGTGGAAAAAAGACCGTTATACTTTATTATGGTGTTTAACAAGCACAAAAGCGCTGCCCAGGTAGCTCAACTGGTTGAGAGGGTGACTCATAAACAAATAGACACAGGTTCAATTCCCGCTGATGTCCCTGACTGCAGGTCATCCCTGCTTTCCTGTTTTCTTCTCAACTTACCTATTGAATAAAACCAACAAAGGGCCGAAAAAACAACTTTGAAAGAAATGTCAGTTTTGTATGTCGTCCAAAATGTGACTAAAGACGTCATAGTTTATGTCGTCCAAAACAGGACTAAAACATCATTGTTTATTATGTCGTCCAACACCTTGCAAAACTGTGCCCAGGTAGCTCAACTGGTTGAGAGGGCGACTCATAAACAGAGAGACGCAGGTTCGATTCCCACTGATGGCCCTGACTGCAGGTCATCCGTGCTTTGCTTTTTTCTTCTCAACTTACCTATTGAATAAAACCAACAAAAGGCCGAAAAAACAACTTTGAAAGAAATGTCACAGTTTTGTATGTCGTCCAAAATGTGACTAAAGACGTCATCGTTTATTATGTCATCCAAAATAGGACTAAAACATCATTGTTTATTATGTCGTCCAACACCTTGAAAAACAGTGCACAGGCAGCTCAACTGGTTGAGAGGGTGACTCATAAACAAACAGACGCAGGTTCGATTCCCGCTGATGTCCCTGACTGCAGGTCATCCCTGCTCTCCTGTTTTCTTCTCAACTTACCTATTGAATAAAACCAACAAAAGGCCGAAAAAACAACTTTGAAAGAAATGTCACAGTTTAGTATGTCGTCCAAAAAAAAAACGCCTTACTATACTATGTCGAAAAAAAAATGCACATTTTCAAACATGTTGTAAAAACGTGCCATATGATGAAATAATGTGAAGGAGGCCGTGAAAAACACTCCAGAAAGGTTTTCTTTGAAAAAAAAAGTCATAATGAAATTTGGCGCAAAAAAAAACGCCTTACTATACTATGTCGAAAAAAAAATGCAAGTTTTCAAACATGTTGTAAAAACGTGCCATATGATGAAATAATGTAAAGGAGGCCGTGAAAAACACTCCAGAAAGGTTTTCTTTGCAAAAAAAATCATCATGAATTTTGGCGCAAAAAAAACGCCTTACTATACTATGTCGAAAAAAAAAAGCACATTTTCAAACATGTTGTAAAAACGTGCCATATGATGAAATAATGTGAAGGAGGCCGTGAAAAACACTCCAGAAAGGTTTTCTTTGAAAAAAAAAGTCATAATGAAATTTGGCGCAAAAAAAAACGCCTTACTATACTATGTTGAAAAAAAAATGCAAGTTTTCAAACATGTTGTAAAAACGTGCCATATGATGAAATAATGTAAAGGAGGCCGTGAAAAACACTCCAGAAAGGTTTTCTTTGCAAAAAAAAATCATCATGAATTTTGGCGCAAAAAAAACGCCTTACTATACTATGTCGAAAAAAAAAGCACATTTTCAAACATGTTGTAAAAACGTGCCATATGATGAAATAATGTAAAGGAGGCCGTGAAAGACACTCCAGAAAGGTTTGCTTTGAAAAAAAAACATCATGAATTTTGGCGCAAAAAAAACGCCTTACTATACTATGTCGAAAAAAAAATGCGATTTTTCAAACATGTTGTAAAAACGTGCCATATGATGAAATAATGTAAAGGAGGCCGTGAAAAACACTCCAGAAAGGTTTTCTTTGAAAAAAAAATCATGAATTTTGGCGCAAAAAAAAAACGCCTTACTATACTATGTCGAAAAAAAATTGGATTTTTCAAACATGTTGTAAAAACATGCCATATGATGAAATAATGTAAAGGAGGCCGTGAAAAACACTCCAGAAAGGTTTTCTTTGTAAAAAAAATGATCATGAATTTTGGCGCAAAAAAAACGCCTTACTATACTATGTCGAAAAAAAAAGCACATTTTCAAACATGTTGTAAAAACGTGCCATATGATGAAATAATGTAAAGGAGGCCGTGAAAAACACTCCAGAAAGGTTTTCTTGGAAAAAAAAATCATCATGAATTTTGGCGCAAAAAAAAAGCCTTACTATACTATGTCGAAAAAAAAAAATCAATTTTTCAAACATGTTGTAAAAACATGCCATATGATGAAATAATGTAAAGGAGGCCGTGAAAAACACTCCAGAAAGGTTTTCTTTGAAAAAAAAAATCATCATGAATTTTGGCGCAAAAAAAACGCCTTACTATACTATGTCGAAAAAAAAAGCAATTTTTCAAACATGTTGTAAAAACATGCCATATGATGAAATAATGTAAAGGAGGCCGTGAAAAACACTCCAGAAAGGTTTTCTTTGAAAAAAAAATCATCATGAATTTTGGCGCAAAAAAAACGCCTTACTATACTATGTCGAAAAAAAAAGCACATTTTCAAACATGTTGTAAAAACGTGCCATATGATGAAATAATGTAAAGGAGGCCGTGAAAAACACTCCAGAAAGGTTTTCTTGGAAAAAAAAATAATCATAATGAAATTTGGCGCAAAAAAACGCCTTACTATACTATGTCGAAAAAAAATGTGATTTTTCAAACATGTTGTAAAAACGTGCCATATGATGAAATAATGTAAAGGAGGCAGTGGAAAACACTCCAGAAAGGTTTTCTTTGAAAAAAAAATCATCAGGAATTTTGGCGCAAAAAAAACGCCTTACTATACTATGTTGAAAAAAAAATGTGATTTTACAAACATGTTGTAAAAACATGCCATGTGATGAAATAATGTAAAGAAGGCCGTGAAAAACACTCCAGAAAGGTTTTCTTTGAAAAAAACAACAATCATAATGAACTTTGGCGCAAAAAAAACGCCTTACTATACTATGGCGAAAAAAAAATGCGATTTTTCAAACATGTTGTAAAAACGTGCCATATGATGAAATAATGTAAAGGAGGCAGTGGAAAACACTCCAGAAAGGTTTTCTTTGAAAAAAAAATCATCATGAATTTTGGCGCAAAAAAAACGCCTTACTATACTATGTCGAAAAAAAAATGTGATTTTACAAACATGTTGTAAAAACGTGCCATGTGATGAAATAATGTAAAGAAGGCCGTGAAAAACACTCCAGAAAGGTTTTCTTTGCAAAAAAAATCATCATGAATTTTGGCGCAAAAAAAACGCCTTACTATACTATGTCGAAAAAAAAAGCACATTTTCAAACATGTTGTAAAAACGTGCCATATGATGAAATAATGTAAAGGAGGCTGTGAAAGACACTCCAGAAAGGTTTGCTTTGAAAAAAAAATCATCATGAATTTTGGCGCAAAAAAAACGCCTTACTATACTATGTCGAAAAAAAATGCGATTTTTCAAAGATGTTGTAAAAACGTGCCGTATGATGAAATAATGTAAAGGAGGCCGTGAAAGACACTCCAGAAAGGTTTGCTTTGAAAAAAAAATCATCATGAATTTTGGCGCAAAAAAAACGCCTTACTATACTATGTCGAAAAAAAATGCGATTTTTCAAAGATGTTGTAAAAACGTGCCATATGATGAAATAATGTAAAGGAGGCCGTGAAAAACACTCCAGAAAGGTTTGCTTTGAAAAAAAAAATCATCATGAATTTTGCCGCAAAAAAAACGACTTACTATACTATGTCGAAAAAAAATGTGATTTTACAAACATGTTGTAAAAACGTGCCATATGATGAAATAATGTAAAGGAGGCAGTGAAAAACACTCCAGAAAGGATTGCTTTGCAAAAAAAATCATCATGAATTTTGGCGCAAAAAAAAACGCCTTACTATACTATGTCGAAAAAAAAATGCAAATTTTCAAACATGTTGTAAAAACGTGCCATATGATGAAATAATGTAAAGGAGGCCGTGAAAAACACTCCAGAAAGGTTTTCTTTGAAAAAAAAATCATCATGAATTTTGGCGCAAAAAAAAAACGCCTTACTATACTATGTCGAAAAAAAATTGGATTTTTCAAACATGTTGTAAAAACGTGCCATATGATGAAATAATGTAAAGGAGGCCGTGAAAAACACTCCAGAAAGGTTTTCTTTGAAAAAAAATCATCATGAATTTTGGCGCAAAAAAAACGCCTTACTATACTATGTCGAAAAAAAAATGCAAATTTTCAAACATGTTGTAAAAACGTGCCATATGATGAAATAATGTAAAGGAGGCCGTGAAAAACACTCCAGAAAGGTTTTCTTTGAAAAAAAAATCATCATGAATTTTGGCGCAAAAAAAAAACGCCTTACTATACTATGTCGAAAAAAAATTGGATTTTTCAAACATGTTGTAAAAACGTGCCATATGATGAAATAATGTAAAGGAGGCCGTGAAAAACACTCCAGAAAGGTTTTCTTTGAAAAAAAAATCATCATGAATTTTGGCGCAAAAAAAACGCCTTACTATACTATGTCGAAAAAAAAGCACATTTTCAAACATGTTGTAAAAACGTGCCATATGATGAAATAATGTAAAGGAGGCCGTGAAAAACACTCCAGAAAGGTTTTCTTGGAAAAAAAAAATCATAATGAAATTTGGCGCAAAAAAACGCCTTACTATACTGTGTCGAAAAAAAATGCGATTTTTCAAACATGTTGTAAAAACGTGCGATATGATGAAATAATGTAAAGGAGGCAGTGGAAAACACTCCAGAAAGGTTTGCCTTGAAAAAAAAATCATCATGAATTTTGGCGCAAAAAAAACGCCTTACTATACCGTGTCGAAAAAAAAATGGGATTTTACAAACATGTTGTAAAAACCTGCCATGTGATGAAATAATGTAAAGAAGGCTGTGAAAAACACTCCAGAAAGGTTTTCTTTGAAAAAAAAACAATCATAATGAACTTTGGCGCAAAAAAAACGCCTTACTATACTATGTCAAAAAAAAAATGCGATTTTTCAAACATGTTGTAAAAACGTGCCATATGATTAAATAATGTAAAGGAGGCCGTGAAAAACACTCCAGAAAGGTTTGCTTTGAAAAAAAAATCATCATGAATTTTGGCGCAAAAAAAACGCCTTACTATACTATGTCGAAAAAAAAAAGCACATTTTCAAACATGTTGTAAAAACGTGCCATATGATGAAATAATGTGAAGGAGGCCGTGAAAAACACTCCAGAAAGGTTTTCTTTGAAAAAAAAAGTCATAATGAAATTTGGCGCAAAAAAAAACGCCTTACTATACTATGTTGAAAAAAAAATGCAAGTTTTCAAACATGTTGTAAAAACGTGCCATATGATGAAATAATGTAAAGGAGGCCGTGAAAAACACTCCAGAAAGGTTTTCTTTGCAAAAAAAATCATCATGAATTTTGGCGCAAAAAAAACGCCTTACTATACTATGTCGAAAAAAAAAGCACATTTTCAAACAAGTTGTAAAAACGTGCCATATGATGAAATAATGTAAAGGAGGCCGTGAAAGACACTCCAGAAAGGTTTGCTTTGAAAAAAAAACATCATGAATTTTGGCGCAAAAAAAACGCCTTACTATACTATGTCGAAAAAAAATGCGATTTTTCAAAGATGTTGTAAAAACGTGCCATATGATGAAATAATGTAAAGGAGGCCGTGAAAAACACTCCAGAAAGGTTTTCTTTGAAAAAAAAATCATCATGAATTTTGGCGCAAAAAAAAACGCCTTACTATACTATGTCGAAAAAAAAATGCGATTTTTCAAACATGTTGTAAAAACACTCCAGAAAGGTTTTCTTTGTAAAAAAAAAAAAAAAAAAAATCATGCTGATGGCCCTGACTGCAGGTCATCCCTGCTTTCTTGTCTTCTCAACTTACCTGTTGAATAAAACCAACAAAAGGCCCAAAAAACAACTTTGAAATAAATGTCAAAGCTTCGTATGTCGTCCAAAATGTGACGAAAAATGTCATAGTTTAGTATGTCGTCCAAAATGTTACAAAAACGTCATAGTTTAGTATGTCGTCCAACACCTTGAAAAATAGTGCCCAGGTAGTTCAACTGCTTGAGAGGGTGACTCATAAATATATAGACGCAGGTTCGATTCCCGCTGATGGCCCTTACTGCAGGTCATCCCTGCTTTCTTGTCTTCTCAACTTACCTATTGAATAAAACTAACAAAGGGGCCCAAAAAACAACTTTGAAAGAAATGTCAAAGTTTCGCATTTCGTCCAAAATGTCACTAAAACGTCATAGTTTAGTATGTCGTCCAAAATGTCACTAAAATGTTATAGTTACTCCACCAAGGAACGGTGGAGTTATGTGATGATCAGCGTATGTTTGTCTGTGAGTCTGTCTGTCTGTGTGCAACATTACTCAAAAATGGGCCAAAAGATTTGGATGAAATTTTCAGAGAAGGTCAGAAATGACACAAGGACCAAGTGATTAGATTTTGGCAGTGATGCAGCTGATAGTCTGGATCTACAGCTTTGTTAAGGATTTGCCATTGCCAGATATAGCTGCCGGATCTGCATCACCGTAACCATGGCATGAACACTGTGTCAGTTACCTGCTGATGGTCACATGATTGCGATCCTACTACAAACTGAGTCTGATTCATCAGTTGGAAATCACACAAGGAATAATTGACTAAACTGTGGGCTGTTTCTGAGTTCCATCAATTCCTGCCGCCCGCTACATATTTAGGTCACGCAAAGTAGCAAACCCAGCCAGACAATGGGGAAGCTCCTGAAGTTTAGCAAAGCCTTTATTTACGTTCAGTTGTCAGCCTTATTTTAAACACAAATTCTCCTTTCTGTCCTTCACTCATTTCTTCACCATAAGACCTTGTCCCAGCTAGATGCTTCTAAGTTTAGACACATCCTTTGATAGACAGCTACAGCATGGAACCGTTTTCTTTCATCTTTATGTCAATTTTCGGACTTTTCGGCAGCGTCTTCGTCATGTCAAGAAACCGCTTCTTAGATAAACACTTCCTGTGCTGCTGGAATGGTGACAAAATAAAAGCCTGTAACATTAAAAATACGCCTTCAAAATAAAAGCATGGAGGGAACGGTTATTTTAATACTCGCAAAACAAAGGCTTGCCAAAAGTGATGAATGGATCAACAGACATTTATAAGAGTAATTTACACGCAGTTCGGTATCCATACATAACATGCACATGCATAACACATGCCTGTGCTCAGCTCAAGGTAATTTTTTATTAAAGTTTTCATCCGTCGGAAATGATACGTCAACTGAGCAGCCTTGGTGGAGTGCTGTGCTCTCTGAGTGCTTTTCTAGTTGGAATGTTCTTCCTGAAAGTTTTGCAAATTTTCAGAAATTTGGGGAATATTTTTGCTGAATTTTTGGATTTTTTTCAGACAAGAAAACAATATTTTTTGGTGACTGTAAATGCAGACAACAGGAGGGTTAATATGGCACAGGAAAAGGGTCAATAGCCAGTGACCAGAAGGGAGTTTTTTTTCTTTACTTCTCTATCTGCCATGATGTGTTGACATTTCAAACTTGGAACAACTCAGATCAGCACAAAGTTTTGCACACTGGGATTAAAATGTTCATAATTCAGGTTACATGGAAAGCAGAGTGGGTGGGTGGTTTGACGTTAGAGACACATCCTGCCTTGACGACACCAAGACGCTGCGCTACAGAGCGCCAACGCAACTTCAAGCTCAACTGAATTCTTTTAAAAGCAGGAGAGTTGACGCTGGTCATTTGTTTTTTGTTTTGTTTGGTTTTTTTTATGCTGAACTGCGGCAAATCTGTCAGACAAGAGCGAGGGAAGATATTTCTATGTTTACCTGTGTTGGAGTCCTGCTGCTTCTCCCTTTTTCTTCTCTTCTTCTTGCCCTGTGGGAGAAAACAAACAAACAAAAGCCCCATTTGAAATGAGTCTGGCTCAGCTGTTAAAATAACTACACTGCTATAAATTCACCACCAGGCCTGGAAATGATGTGCACACTTTTCCACTGATAGATCCAGTTAATCCGGTGTGTCTCAAGCAGAATAATATACTCAGATTAATTCCATGCCATTATTTGTAAAGTTAATGTGACTTTGCGAGTGCAGCTGTTGTCTAAACATGTATTCTTCTGTATTCTTTATCAATAGAAATCTGTGAAATCTGGGGTTTCATATGCAACATGTGAATCTATTCTATGTAAAATTGAAAGCAACCATCAGCAACCAAGTCAAGCAACCATATTTAATACTTTAAAAGAGCAAGAAAAAAGCGAGAAAGAGAAAGAAGAAACTACAATGCATTACTAAAGTCACTAAACTATTCATGCAAAACCTCCCCGATAAGCAACTGCAAAGAGAAACGTGTTTTTTTGTTTGCCGCAGGTCGAACAAATCTTGCTTTTTCTACATTTTTGTTCCTATTTCTCTGGCTGTATGGTGCGACTGTTGAGGTAAACATCAGAGTTGTTCACGCAGATCCGGTGATGGTGAAGTGAGGCCTCATATTTGGGTGAGATGAAGGATGTGGGGAGAGAAATCTACCGCCTACGCTTCGATGTCTGCCCTCCTCGGCTCACTGTCAGCTATTGTCTATGTGGTTTACAACAACTCCTCTTGCAACTGCACCTCTCTGAAGCCCTTTCATCTGTGTGCGTAAATTCTAGTTTGTGTGGAGGTCTTTTTTGGTGACTCGGAGGAGAAACCCTCCACAGGTGCGGGGGCGATACGTGGAACTTCTCTTCCTGTCTTGTTCGTGGGTCCATCAGTGACTGTTTTATTTATTTATTTTTTTTTTAAGTCAGGAGGAGAATAAGACGGGCGATGTAAGGGGTGTGAGGGGGTTTCTTGAAATGCAACAGGCAATATTTCAAGCCCAGCCCTGCAGCTGTGAATGCACATATATGTGATCAAACAGGTTGTTCTTTCCTATACACTATGTGCTCAGCAGATTTGGTTGCTCTTCTGGTTTCTTTACACTCAGGTGATGGACTTTTGTGACAAAGTTTTGGCACTTCAGGGGCGATTAAGCAGAATGCATTAGGTTAAGTCAGGGGTGTCAAACTTATTTTAGTTCAGGGGCCACATTCAGCCCAATCTGATCTCAAGAGGAACATAATAACCTCTAAATAACGGGGAAAAAAAATGCAAAACCAGAAACAAAGCGACAAAAACATGAGACAAATGACAAAAAACAACAAAAACAAGACAAAATATTACAAAAACAAGACACAAAATGACAAAAAAATTAGACAAATGACAAAACAAACAAAGAAGCGAGAAAAAAATAGACAAAAAAGTTACAAAGTGACAAAAGCGAGAAACAAAGCAACAAAAACATGAGACAAATGACAAAAAACAACAAAAACAAGACAAAATATTACAAAAACAAGACAAAATATTACAAAAACAAGACACAAAATGACAAAAACATGAGACAAACGACAAAAGCCAGACAAAAAAATAACAAAAACAAGACAAAAATATTACAAAAATGAGACACAAAATGACAAAAGAACAATGAGCAATCTAGTATTTTACTTTAGGACCAAAACAACTTGTTATGGTCTAGAAATTGGTCTTCTCTGTAATTTTTACACTTTGAGGGCCGGATTGGTCCCTCTGGTGGGCCGGTTTTGGCCCGCGGGTCACATGTTTGACACCCCTGGGTTAATTCATTCTAAAAGCAATGGAGTTTGGTTTAACTCGGTGTTAACGTTCTAATATTTCTAGAGTTAAAAACTGTAAAACTGAACTTGATACGTGTCAGAATAGTCACAGTGCTCAGAGTCATGACATTTGTCCATATGAACCAATCAAACAGCATTATCAGTGTTATATCTGCTCCATGCACGCAGCAATAGCTCCTAAATCTATGATTACAGTTTACTAGAGCTCTGGTTTATAACACATTCCCAACATTATGAAGGTGATTTTAAAGAGGGAGCTTCAGAATAAAGCTCTTTCTGGCCCTTAAATTGCATCACCTTGTAATTTTCTGTCACCTACAGCATGAAAAACAAACGAAAAACAGCGGTGGAACGGAAATGAATTGATATTGTTGAGAACGTGTTATAAACCACAGTCTGAATAAAGTGTCACCATAACTGGTTGCCATGCCTGCCCGTCTACTGAGTTCAGCTCAGTCACACATACAGAAGCCAGACAGTGCAGCAGAGGAAAGCGTAAACAGGTTACCGCTCTAACGTGTGTCTAACGTGACCAAACAGCAGCTTCATTTTTAGTATTGTACCACTTCACTGCAGGATCTTCTGGGCAATGTGAAAAGGTTTCAGTATCTCTACATCCAGTTGTAAATAATGGTACTTTAATTTTACCCTCTGAACCCCAAAACCATGCTTCTAAATAAAACTAAAAAATCACCAAAATTAAACGATTTATCAAAGCCAGAAACTGTGAAAACAGTTTTTTTTTTTGTATCTGGTCCAGATTTGGAATGAAGATGGGGTTGTAAATGCTCACAGGGTCTAAGGATCAGACTAATTCGTGGGTAGGTTTTCTGTGCCGATGAAGTCACAATGTGAGGGATAACCTCCTTAAACAGTCTTCATTTTTGACAGTTTGGTCAATATTTGTACCATACTTCTGTCGCTGAAACAGGAAATGCTCTTTTAAGAAGCATTTTACATTGAATTTTTTCGCACAAATACTGAATGCAGTCTTTTTAATTTTTCAACTTATGGTTGTTGTTGGATTTTCAACTTTCCTATCGCCCTTGACTCATCTGTGTTGCGCTATTTTGCCAGGAAATCTAACCAAAACTAAGCTTAAATTCATGATACTTCCTCAAAATCACTTTAATTTGCTGATTTATTTCTCATTTTAAAACAAAACTTCAGCTCTAACCTGATTCTATAAAAAAAATTGCGCACCTCGCTGCAACCGCTCAGCTATTAATCCAACTGCAACTAACGGTCACATGGGAAAAATTCAGAATACTTTGACCAAACTAGGCTGAACTGCAGGCTGTGTTTATGTTGTGCATGTATGGAAACAAAAATGTAAATAATAAAATATCACTGGTATGCAGAGCCATTGTTTTGCTAACACTTGTGTGCACGGATTCCAGATTTTCTCAGTTTTTTTGTGAATAAATCATCAAAGAGATTCCACTTTTGCTTGTTGTTTTTTATGATTTATAATCTTATAACATGGCTATGCTGCACTAAATACATCAATAACTTTTCTCTACTTTTAGTCATGGTCGTGCTGTTTTCATAGAGGTGCAAGACTTTATATTGCAATGAAAAATGAGCGCAGAAACTGCTTGGGGTTCAGAGAGTTAAAGCGATGCCCGATAAACAGATGAATAAATAAACTAGAGGCAGCGAGGCAGCGAGGCCAGCCATGCGGCCCTGCTCTCTGTTAGTGGAGCAAAACGGGCTGATTTATACCTCTGTGTGATCTTATGGGTTAACACACTAGTGCAAGACTCAGTAAAATGTACAAAAACTGACCCATCAGGTGTGTTTGTGCGGCTGCCGTGGCGTACGTGTTGCTCGTAAATGTGCTGATGTGACTCACTAAGATTTCTGGAAGGTGCATGCACACTTTGCACAGGAATACCCACAACCCCCCACTTCATGCAGCTCTCCACAGACTCATGTTTTCCACCACAGAGGTATAAATCCACCGTAAGACGTGTCCCTACCCAATCAGCTTTACTCTTTTCCCCTGCGACCCCGCTAAGGCCCGCCTCCTGCAAGAGTTCAACAGCAAACTGAGAAGTCAGAGGCACACAGCAGCCCAGATCCAGCAACATCCCCCAAAACATTGGACTAAAACGCATGCACCACACAGGTTTACTGTCCTAACACTGCAGAACATTTGACCGTCAGGCCTGGGACTCAGTAATTATGTCGCTTGTTGACACACAGGAGCCAGTAAGTCGGTGATTTCTTCACCTCTGAGGTGAAAAATTGTCAAACACTTATTCACCAGTTGTGATTTACTGAACTGATCCTGCTGTTTATCACCTTATTTTCATTGTATCACACCAGAGAGCAAAGAATAAGGTGTTTATTTCATCAAATGTTTTGTACTTCTTATAGATTTTTATGTTTTATAATTTGCAGCTTTCTGCTTACAGGAAATCAAACTCATAATTTGATACAAGTGTCGTTACTAATCTAATAAATAATGTGTAATTTAATACTTTATCCAAGTAGAACTTGCCCACATCGATTTGTTATTTTGAAAGAATAATCCTTCAAAATAAGAATTTACTACTAATGTAACAAATACTGTAGAAATAGCTCTAATTGATTTTTACTCTTATTTTGAAGGAATATTTAATGTAATCTATTAAAAAATTTATTCCATTAAAAAATGCATAAATTATAACTGAAAAATCAGTAATTAAAAAATCCAAGTGAAAATTATTTTTAAAAATTCAATTTGCATCACAAGCACTGAAGTTTATTGTGTTTTTAAGATTATTTTGAAGGGACATTTACCTTCCAATTTTACATTTTTCAAGCTGTGTTTACTGTAAACTGCAGGGAATTAATATAAATGGAAACATATTTTTTAGATATAATGCATGTAAGTACAGGCATTTACGTTTATAATGTAATGACACTGACATAATGATAAACACATGCAAACACACACAATGGAGTGTTAAATATTCTAGAACATTACATAATTTCAATTTAAAAGCTTCAAGTTCGACCTAACCACAGTAAACACATCACTTCTTTACTCTGAGATTTAGAGACAGTTCCCACTACAGCCCAGACATCAAATTCATTTCTAACTTTGTCCAACAAAGCGGAAATGACTTTACATTTTTCTGATTATACATATATTCTGTCAATCAGCTATGAACATTTGGAATCCGCTCATGAGTTTAACGCCAAACGGCTGACAGTCAGTGAGCAGGAAGACGAGGGAAGAGGAGGAATGAAAGGAGAAGCTGCTTACGTAGTTGTCTCTAGCAGACCAGGTCGGGTAGAGCTGCATGTGCAGTTGTCTTTCCTTTCGGGCCAACTCGTAGTACTTGGCCTGCTCCTCTCTGGTCAGCGCATGCCACTGGACACAACAGAGACGCTGTTAGACTCAGGTTTTAGTTGATTCAGCAGGTAAACAATGAGGCTTTTTTGTATATTGGGGTCATTAGAGAAGTTTGAAAGGATGTGAAGACCAGAACTGCTTTTGTTTTTAGACTCTGAGAGCTTTGAACACAAAAAAGTTAAGTAAAAATACATATTAGTACACTGTACAGTATTTTAAAAATATACGAAATAATAATAAAGTATAAAAAAAGGAAAGAAAAGGAAATGCAGTGGTCCCTCACCATATATCGCGGTCTCACTGTATCGCCAATTTTAAAATTGTATTTGTATTGCAGATTTTTCTCTATATCGCAAAAAATACATTGCGGTATGTAGGTATTTTTATATATTTATTATTGCAATTATTGTTGCAGTAAAATAAGCATGTTCTTTTGGAGTAGTGAGAGTGCCAAATTAAAAAACAAATCTATAAAAGAATAAGCAAATAAAAGTGGAAATATAAAGACAAATAAATTATTTTAAAAAATAGAAAGAAATGTGCTTATGAATGAAATAAAAAAAATGAATAATGTGGCAATATAAAGCGATATTAGACAAAAAAATGAATCCATAAAAGAAAAGGCTAATAGAAGTAGAAATATAAAGACAAATAAATGAAATAATTGTAAAAAATAAGAAGAAATGTGTTTAGTAGTTTAGTCAGTACTCCATAAGTTATAGTCTAAAAAATTGAAAAGAATATTAAAAAAATCTAAAAAAAAACAAAAACAAAAACCCTAACATTTAAAACATATTAAAAGAATATTAAATTGAAATCGGGTCTGGAACGTAACCCCCGACAGACGAGGGACCGCTGTCCACCCACTTAGCTTTCTAATCTCTCCAGCAGCGGCACCGAGGGCAGCAGGGTTCACCTTAACCACCATCCTCTCATGTTCCTCATGTGTGAAATCACAGACTGACCTGGAAACAGGATTAGTCTGCGTTTGATTGTGCGTTTGCTTGTGTGCATCCCTCACCCTTCGTCCCAGAATCTGGTTGATGGCGGCGCTCTCCTTTAACGTGCACTCAGCGATCACCTTCGCCCTCATCTCCTTCATGTAGAGCATGAAGGCGTTCAGGGGTTTCTTGATGACCGGCTTCTTGGGCTCCTTCTCCCGCTTGGCCTCCTGCGGCTTCCTGGAGGAGACGGAGGAAGAGGAGGAGAGCTGAGAAGCTATTTCTGTCTTCTGCTCCGTCCATTTGTGTACAGAAGGAATTAGGCTTTGTGTGTGGACAAATGGCACCGAAAGATTCCAAGATGTAGCAGCGTCCAGCGAAGAAGTAATCCAGCACCATGTCCTTTTACAGTTTAATTTCAAACAGGATATATTGTTGTATTTATTAGGATTTAGAGGTGGATTTATCAACATCTTTTCCACTGTTTTCAGCCTTTTTACTATGCTAAAGTCACTCTCTTCTGGCTGTAGCGTCATATTTAATGAACAGATATGAGAGCGGCATCAATATTCTCATTTAACTGTCGCCAAGTATATGTCCTAGCATGCTGAATTATTCCTTTAAAAGGAAATAAAAAGGGAAAACTGGATGTTTGAGTCAATTAACCCTCTGAACTCCAAGCACTTTCTGGGTGTTTTTGCTCTTGTTTTTTCCCTCCTCACTGTGGGCTCATTTTTCATTGCAGTATCAAGTCCAGCCCATCTATAGAAACAGCACAAGCATGGCTAGAAGTAGAAAGAACTTAAAATTGTCTTTTGTGCAGTATAATATAGTTCTAATGCAGTAGATCACAAGCAAACAAAGAACTAGAGTTAAATTTGATGACTTGTTTTGCCTAAATCGAGAAAATCTGGAACTGACATGTAAAACATTTTCCAAGTGCCCACAAGTGCTACCAGCAAAAAGGTGACTGTACATACGAGACATATTTTATTTGTTTCCATACTTATCTCCAACATGTTCTGTGTAAACATTGCCTGCAGTTCAGCCGAAGTCACGTAGTCATACAGGTGAGTAAAAAAAAAAGTGATCAAAGACGCGATTAATTAATTGCAACGCCTCTAATTAATTAGATTAATTTTATTAATCACATCCCACTACTAATGTTTGGTCATATGTTATGATTTTGAGCTTAAAATTGGTTAAGTTTCCCAACAAAATGGCACATCGCAGATTAGTAGTTGAAGAAGAACAATTACTTTGTTTTTACAACTTCAGACTCTGATAAACGCTTTCATTTTGGCGATTTTTTTAAAAAGCCCTTCATTTCCATTTTAGATCTAAATTGTTCAATCAAGAATTTAATCTTAGATAAAATATTTAACATCTGCATGAAAACAACAACATAAGCAGTAAGTCAGGTGAAGATTTAACAAGTTCTACGGGTGTACAGAAGGAAGGATGATTGGTGAGAGCGCAGCGTGGGTGATACTTACACGTACATCCCCCTGTCATACTGGTCGTGGTCCTGTTTGCCTGTAGGGGGCACTATGGCCGGGTGGGGGATTCCTGTGGGGTGCATGCCTGACGTTCCGAGCATCAGAGAGTGAGGGAACCTGGAGGTAAAAGAGAAAAAAAAAGTAGAGGAGAGGAAGAAAGAGGAGAGACAACAAAGGCTTTAGAGAGAAACACTGATACTCTGACGGGACGGTGAGCTACAGAGCAAGAGCAGCAGCTTCAGGGAAGCAAAGAGCCTAAAAGCATGAAAAGCCTGTCGTCTAAGGGCTGAAAGTGACTTTATATCATTGTAGTGGTTTGCTAGAGTCACCAGAGAACACATCTTGACAAACTAGCTACAGAAAAATAGCTAAAATGTGAAACATAAATGGGAATGCTTTAATTTTTCGTGCAGCAGTGATGTTAACATCTGCCACCACTAGAGGGCGTCCAAACATTACTGAGGAGGAAAATACTTCTTTACATCTCAGACCCGTTTGAAGCCCACGTTCAGTCAGTGCATTCACAAACATCATAAGTGTTAAGAAGTAATTCCAAAAACCACTGCATGGTACAAAATATAATAAAGTACGACTACTGGGGGATTTTGCTTAGTTTTTTTTCTGCACCTTTACAGAAAGCAGCTGAAAACGCAGCAGCATTAAGCATCACCTGCTGGCAGCTTGTGGCATCTTTGCGAGCATCAAATAATAATCAAAACATGTTCATACTGTTTGTTTTAGCCTGCATGAATGAGTAGAATCTTATAAGTAGGGTTTACTGCAGCAGAAATACATAATTAACTATGCAAGTAATGCTTAATGCTTTCAAACTGCAAATACAGAAGCATCTCCCAAACTGAACCCAGATTAAAGTGTGATAGCAAAGATCCAAATAGGATTTTTCATATTTTAGATTAAAATGGTTGCAGTGCAGTAACTGTTTTTTTCATTTTGGATTCTTAAACACTGGATTATTGTGAAGAAACCCCACCTATGTTGCATGATACAGGTCTAAAACAAACAATATGAGAGGTTGGGTAAGTCTACATGGTCGAGGACTCCTGTTTGCAACACTGCAGAGAGAAATCATCTGTGTGTTGTGTGTTTAAACACTGGTTCAGGTTGGAATGAGTCAAATTTGACTCTGCAAATGCACAAATTCACAGTGGAATGGTCACACTTATATTTTTAACAGACCTAACGGCACATTTGGCTTTTTAACCGTGTAAGACCCAAATACAGAAAAATAATGAGCAAAAAAAATTAATTAAATAAACAAAAACAAATATATATAAATGAAAAAATGTATAATATATATATATATATGAGAGAAACAGAAAAAATTAAATAAATTACTATTTATATTTAGTTTATTTTATTTTTTGCAAATTTTTTTCTATAATTGGAGACAAATTATTATTATTAGTTTTATTACATATATATAAAGTAAAACTAATAATATATAAACACAAATATAGAAGAAAATGAGCAAAAACCAAAATAAACAAAAAAAAATATACACACATATACATACACATATATATATATGTGTGTATAAACATAATAGAAAATAATATTTAAAAATAATAATAATAATAAAAAAATGAATTACATATTTAAAAAAAAATAAAACTGGTGTATTTCTGCACCAGTGGGTTTTACAGGGTTAAATTGAGTTTAATCAGCAGTCTGGGACACACAAGCAACAAAAAGCAGAAAAAAAGCTTCAAAGTCATGATAAAGGACAGCAGCTGTCCTGACAGAGTTTCTATGTGTGTGTTTGCATGTAGCCTTTCCTATTCTGCAGCAGCGTTCAGCTCGGCTCGCCTCACTTTGCCTTGACTCAGCTTGTTTTGGCGAAACACTCAACTGGTCCTGTTTACAGCACACCGGCTCCAATAGGACTTTTACTGCAGCTGTCCAATGAAATCTGACGGAGGGGACCAACACCAGTTTGCCACGGTGAATGGAAAACTCCTGCTCAGGCATTTTAAGTGTGCTATAAACAGGAGTTGATGATGCAGAGCATTGCGTGTCTTTTTTTTTTTTTTTTTCTTTTTTTTCTCTTGGCTTGGCCCGGCTCTGTCTGGCCGGCCGGCTACGGTACCTGGAGTAGGACGAGGCGCTGGGGAGGTTGGAGTAGGACTGCCTGAATCCACAGGGGGACAGGCCTGGATAGACTGGCTGGCTCTGCCTGCCACAGCACAGCAGAGGGGAGAGACGGCAGCAGTTGGTGCTTTTTGGCTTTACACGTGAAAATTTGTTGCTTTTTAGCCCTTAAGATATAAATCCCCTATAATGTTCACAAAAAAGCAATTCCATAATTCCAGTTAGTGAATTTGGTTAATTTAGTGCTCAAAAATGATTCCACAGAGTTCAAACTTGGATATTGTTCACCATTTATCATCTTGGTTTGGTTTTGTAAGACACAGTGAAATATTTTCTGATTATGTAGCTGGAATGAGAAGTGTTCTTGCCATTTTTTTTGTTTATTTACTGTCTTGAACATGCTTTCCTATCCTTTATTACTTAACAGGGCACTTGGAGAGGGCTTCACCTGCAGAAGTCAATGTTCCATTTTACAATCTTAACAAAAGTGCACCAAAATTTCATGGATCCTTCCTGTGTCCGTGTTCCACCTCTACAACAAGTTTCGTTAAATTCAGCCTTTTAGTTTCTGCATAATCTTGCTGACAGACAAACAAACGTCTCTTCGTGTTCTCTGTGTTTTAGTTCAATCTGTCTGTGCACATTTTACACTGCTGTATCTTAACGTGCAAACAAATAGACTAAACAAACACAAAAGCCACAAATAGACATCAGGGCCCGAATATCATTTGATCACTCTTACATAAAGTTAATTTGCGAGGCGTAATGCGTCTCGTGATGCGCTGCGATCCCCCGGTGGGAAGTCGGGATCGGCACCGCTGACAGCTGTGTGTCAATACGTGGCTTACTGGGAGCACACACTCACACCGTGGGAGGTCGAGGGTGGGGATGGGGTGCGAGGAAGAGCCTTTGATATGTAGAAAACCACACTTCTACCTCCTGAGAGCCAATGCAACCACCACCCTCCCCCCTCCGTCGTCCTTCAACGTATGCACACACACATCAGCCACCTTTACAATCATCATTATCATTCACATTCTCATCTCCTCCTCTTCTTCTTCCTCTCTACTATCTTTTCTTCATCGCCCTCCAGGAAGCTGCGCTAGTCTTACAGTGAAGCCCAGAAGCAGAAAACCCTGGGCTGGGAAGAGATCCAGAGATTACTGGGCTCAGCTCCTGGAGCACCATTCACGCTGTAATCCTGTTTGAACCGAGGTCACGCTACAACGCGGGTCAAGTGTTGTTCGGCGCAAACTAAACGGTCAGTCCACTTTTCACCTCAGGCGCACCACATCTCAGAATCTGATAAACCGACCCGTCGGATTGTGTTGCTGTTGGTCGGGAGCCAACAACGATAAGAAAAGAAAAGAGTTTCAGCAGCAGCATCAGAATCTTTGCAAACAGCAGCTCCGGAGTGACAAAACGAGAAACGCCTCCTAACGTGAAAGGCCTGGCTGGACAGAGGTATGCTGGGAATGAAATGGAAAGGGCAAACGACCTGCTCTGTTGTCGCTTGTAGTCAAGAGACGCACCCCGCTAAGTGATAGCTTCAGTCACAGGCGCCGAGTTTGAAAATGTCAAATGAATGTCGGACGAAAGCAACAGATTACTATAACCAAACACCACATGGCATTGTTACAGAAAGATTCTTCTAAATATTATACATGCAACTGGATAAAATTGAAATTGAAAGTTATTTATACAGATATTGTAGTAAACCTGTTGACATGGACTTCAAAAGTCCCTCAATTATTTATTGACCCGGACAATTTTTGAGTCATTTTGAAAAATTTTCTTGTCATTTTCAACAAGTTTTATGTCAGATTGGATCGCTTCTCATCATTTTGGATAATTTTTGTGTCTTTTGGATAATTTTTAAGTCATTTAGGACAAATTTCATGTCATTCTGGACAAATTTTCTGTGATTATGGATCATTTTCAAATAATTTTGGACAATTTTCGAGTCATTTTGGACCAGCTGTGAGTTATTTTGGACAATTTTCTTGTCAATCTCAACAAGTTTTATGTCAGCTTGGATCGTTTCTTGTCATTTTGGATCATTTTTGTGTCTTTTGGATAATTTTAAAGTCCTTTAGGACAAATTTCATGTCATCAACAAACTAAACTTCAGCTCTAGGTCATGTTTTGTTATTGATATTTTTTATTGTATAGTTTTAATTATTGTTGTTGATTTTTATGCCTCTGTAAAGTGTCCTTGAGTTCCTTGAAAGGCACTTTAAATAAAATGTATTATTATTATTATTATTATTATTATTAGTAGTAGTAGTAGTAGTAGTATTATTAGTATTAGTATTAATAAAACCAGGATTGCCTGTTATGTGTAGATGTGAAGGAGACATTTTTCTAGCGTTTTTCTGGGGCGTTTTTGGACAAACGTTCGGGTTGAAATCTGGAAAAAGCCTTCTCCAAATCACTTCTCAGAACTCAAAGTAGTAGTGTTAATACGCCTACGTGCTGTGTTAACAGAAATGCAGAAATACTACCAAGTTTGACACGTTCAGGTGCAATTAGATTAATGGAAAGTATTGCATGTCTGAAAGTGGTTAAGTTTTGTTTCCAGTTGTAACTGCTCTGACACTAGTGACCTCAAAAAACCTCTGACTGCTGCTCAGGTATTTAGTTAAAGGACCAGACAGTCCAATTTTACTGCCTGGGAGTATAAAACCACCATAAAACGTGAACTTTGGCTTTGTTTTCTTACTGCAACTCAATCCTCATCAAATAACAGTCGGCACACCCAAACTGTACTTGCAGTTTCAGTTGCTCCATGATTGAAGTTCTTTAAATCACTCTTTACTACAGTATTTTGCTTGTGTAGACATGATCTTTTTGCTAAGTTCTCTGTTCTAATTCTAACTTTAGATGTTTGCATCCCTTAAAGCCAAGCTGTTTGGTCAATCGAGGATAAAGAGGCTTTTGTGACACAATGTATTCAATAATGCAATGTCTTTTTGAGCCCCCCTGCATCTTCACAAACAACAAAACACACCTCAAATAACTCCTGATGCCCTCCTGGTCCCAGGCAACGAACCGACCAGCCGACAGGCTGGTGGTCATGGAGGGACAGGAGTCGAGGCCGGGGTAAAAAGTGCGAACAACGGAAAACAACAGCTTGACATTTAGCCGCTGATTCTACATGTTCTCCCATCCTCCAACAAAGAAGCACACTACAAGGGGCCAAAACAAGCAGATAATCTGGGCTAAAGGAGATTAGCTGTTAATAATACTTGTGAAAATCCATAGTGAAGTGTTCCAGATAAAACGCCTGTAAATCAGACTTGAGAAATGTCTGGGGACACGCAGCTCGTCCTACAGAAACATGAAAAACACACATAAACACACATGTGAGCAAATACGCACACAAACTCTCGAAAGCTTTCATCCCAAATCTCCATGACATTTGATGTAAGCCTTTAACTATTCCTGGAGGGGATTTGTCCAGGCACAGATACTGTAGGTTGTAATAAATGGATTTGCGTTGATCCATAAATCAGTGGAAGTTTGACATTAGAAGTTCGCAATCAACCAGCATGACATTGCAAGCTCACAATCAACTCCGAATTGACGGAAACCTGAAATGAAACGGGGAGAATGTGGAACAGATGTGGCTGTTTTAGGCGTCCCGTCCTGCAGAGCTCCTCCACACAGCTGCAGCCCCATAAGTAACTATAGTGGAAATCAAAACACCAGCTTAAAGGACTTCCATCACCAAAACAAAGTGCGGTGGAGAGAAGACATAAATACACATGAATATATTATATATAGTTTGGAGGTCTTTTAGAGTTCATTAAAGACCAGAATCTACATTAAAGTGCCAATTTCACAGAAGACGACAGACATTTGGAAGTCCAGGATGGTTGATTTGTGCTCCCTGCTCTCGTTTTTCTGTTTTAAATGTGTTTTTAGTAACATAAACCAATTTTAAAACACATAGCGTCCCTTTATTGGTAATCTGATCACAGTCCAAGTAAACAACAGCGGTGGAAGAAGTATTTACATCCTTCAATAAAAGTACTTTACACTGTAAATGTACTCTGGTACATGTTAAAGTCCTGCATTAAAAATGTGTCTTCAGTAAAAGTATGCTAATATTGTGAAAATATGACTACTATATCTATTATATATTATAATCTAAATTATTATTACTCATGCATTAATCTAAAAGCGGGACTTTACTGTTGCAGTTTGCTGAAGTGTAGCTCCTCCTGAAGAATCATATAAGAAAATGCAACTAATTATTATTTTCATTATGGATTAATCTGATAATTAATGTTTGATTTGTTTAAAACAAGGAGAGAAAATAATGACAAATGCCATCACAACTGCTCTAAACAGTCAACAGAACACTGTCACTTGTTGATTGATTCATTAATCGTCTCCGCTGTACTTGAATAAATGGCATGATGGTTTAATTAATAACGAAAGATCATATTTTATAAGTTCCTCATTTGTATGTAGAGTAACAGCAAACTAAAGCTGCGGGATGAATGCAGTGAAATACATTTCACTCTGAGATGAGTAGATGTAGAAGAGAAAACGAAGAGCCTCAAGCTTGTACTTAAGTTAGTTATACTCCACCACTGCTATTGAAGGACTTTCTTGCCGCTAGACAAGGCGGATTTCACTGCAGGAACCTCGGGCAGCGTGAGGTGACATGAATGTTTACAGGAACGTCCCCCTAATCAGCCCTTTCAGCCTTTCTGTTCCCATTGCGGTGCGGAATCCGACAGCTTGGACCGCATCGTCAACACTGAGTGCCACACAATGACAAATCACTGGATGGAACTCCAGTTCTAAGAGCATGCAGGAAGCACAGCACAGGAATTTTGCCTGTAAGGTGACTTTAAAATGGAAGATAGCACTGTTTAAGAGGAGCAGAACATAGGTCCAGCATATGAAGAAGAACTATTTCTCGCATATTAGCTTCTCACCATTGGCTCCCTGTAAAATCCAGGATAGAATTTAAAATCCTCCTCACATACAGAGCTCTGAAAGACCAAATGCATCGTATCTTAAAGGCCTCAGTGTACCACATTATCCCAGCGGAGCTCTTCAGTCTTAGATTGCAGGATTGCTTGTGATCTTGAAGTAGAATGGGAGCATTCAGCGGTGGAACTAGCTGCCAGTTCGGGTTAATAAGGGGCAGATACGTTCTCTTTTGATGAAGCTTATAGGTAAAACTGCACAGGTGACCATGATCAAGCCCTTAGTTATGCTACTGCAGGCCTAGATTGCTGAGGAACTTTCCATGATGCACTAAACACCACCTTCTCTCTCCATGTATTTGTTTGCCACCACTGCTAATCACTAATTTTGTGTCTTCTCTCTCCTGCAGTTTAGTCCTCTAAGCAGGTATCTGGAGCTATATATTTCTGACCTACAGTTAGTACTGTCACTGATTTCCAAAGTGTTGTTTACGCACTGTTTGTCCGGTTTCTATCTGCTATCCTGTTCTCTTTCCCCTTCACCCTCACCCCAGCCAGTCGAGGCAGATGTCTGCCTTCCCCAAGCCTGGTTCTGCCAGATGTTTGTCTTTCCTGGTAAAGGGGAGTTTTTTCTCCTTACTGCTGCCAAGTGCTTGCTTAAAGGGACTCCAAATAAAATTCGGGATTTGTTTTTGTACAAATTCCGTAACGTCTGCATGTTGCTAAGTGTATCAAGAAGCACTTATGATGAACTTCTCCCCTGAAAACATCCCAGAGAGAGGTTTTACATGTGCCCTACGACAAATTGCAAGTTCCTGCTCTGGAATGGATGAAATTTCAACGACTACAGCTACTTCGGCTGACATTTCATTTCAATTTTGCAGTTGTCCGCATTCCTTTTGTTTTCACCAGAGGCCGTGAAGTTCAGAGTCCTGAACAAACAGGGTCAAACAAGGTGGTTTCCATGACGACGGGAGCTTAGGTTAACCACTCTGACACCAGGTGAGCTGATGATTTATGTATGTACCAATGACCCAGGTCAGACTGTGTGTGTGTGTGTGTGTGCATGTAGTGCCGGGAAATGATGAAGTTTTTTGGGGGGAAATGACAGCTTCTTTAATCAATTTGAAAAATGAATATTTGTGGGTCACATTAGTTGGAGGTTAATGGTGAGAACCCTGTGGCAGAAGAATGCCAGAGACAAAATATTTGGGCCTGAATGAACCAAAAATGACGAACAGTTCACATCCCAAATATATCCAGTTCTCTGTTAAGAGAAAATCAATAAGTAATCGCATATGAGAAGAGAATTAATGTAATGAACAGACCTGTTGCTTGAATTTTTTAGATATTTGTACTCAGTTATTACAGTCATTAGCATGTTGCACTAGAATTTGATTTTCAATACTGGTGGATCTGCTGGTTATTTCCTCATTTAACTGACAAACTGATTAGTCAATAAAATGGCAGAAAATAGCGAAAGTGTGCCCTCAAACTCCTTGTTCGATCTGATCAACATTTCAGAAAAGGACATCACAGAGGCTTTGACATGTAGAGACTGAGAACCAGTAATTTTTTACCTGAAAATGACACAAAATGATTAATCACTGAATCCATGTGTTTGTGAGAGACCCACCAGCTCATGGAGGGAGTGATCTGTCCGACGCCGCCTGGAGGGAGGGAGTAATACCCTGAGAGGTCCTGGGACTGATGCCTGTGAACTCCTGGAGGACACACAAGCACAAATATATTAACATCATTGCAATTAAAGTTATCTCTGTTGCATAATGCAGCTTAACGCCCTACTCGCAAGGGATTAGTATTACCTCGGGACCAGTGGTGATTTGTAATATTTGCGGAGGATTTCTGTGATCTTAATCCCATTTGAATGCGCCACGTCTGTAATTTGTAAAATAAAAATTCCACTACAAATGACCTACCATGTTTCGAATCTGCATCTCAGTGATTGTGGGGTATTTTAGTTGTTTTTATTATTGCGCGCCTTTTTCTACCTCTTTCCTGGTTGAGTTATGGAGGCAGTGGTGGAAATTATTGACAGCATTTTAGGTGTAAATGCAGGAGTAGGCCGATACACAACAGGCTGATGAAGCATTCGCAGAAACGGCAAAATCAGGTCAACAAGAAAAGGGAAATTTGGGAGGATATTGAGATGGATGACATGTGGCCGGTGAGCTCAGTTGGTTAGAGCGTGGTGCTATTAACGCCAAGGTCGCTGCTTTGACGTATTTCCTGTTGCCATGACGACTACAACAACAGCGGATGTTGCGACGTGCACAAAAGACTAACATCATAACCGGGATGTAATGCCAGTAAATTCGAGTAAAATACAGACTTCGCTTATCCCGAAGTGATAGACATAGGGGGGTAATTCACAAATTACCAGAGATCCCCAGGTAGTACAAATCTCGTGCGGACAGGGCATAAGATTTTAATATATGTTACAAATTTCCCTCTGTGTTTCTGCCTTTAGACATATCAGGTCGGGTCAGCAGGCCTGGACATAGCCTCAGGTCTGATGAGCAATTAGGACCATTAGCAGCCTGGGAACCTGGAATTAAGAGCAGAAAAGCCCTTAACACAGGTCACACACTCCTGGTCCACCCTGCTGCATGTTTTATGGGTCAATATATAACTGAGGGACTTTTCAAGTCCATGGGATGTATCTGGCATACATTTTTATTAAAAGTAAAAAAAAAAAATGTTTTCTATGTTCATTATGATCACGTCTTTACAAATTCCATAATTACTTATTATGGAAACAATCACTTAATAAAAAATGACTGGAAATGACTAAACTGTCAACTAAATAACCATCTGAATTTAATAACAACCACCTTCTAATTAGCTAAACAATAATATAATGAGCTGATTCAGAAATTGTTTTGATTGTGTTGTTTTTATTAAGTTGAGATAATCATGACAGATGCTTCTTTTTTGTCAATATATCAAATCTTATATGGAAAATAACAAATTGTATCTGTGCCTGAGAAATCACATTCCACTAAACTACCCATTACAAAAACACCTCTCCAGGAAGTGTGTTAATTCCAGATCACATGACCTGTTCCATATGATGTCATTTCCTCCTGAAGAAAAGACTGGCCAGACTCCAAGGCTTTCTGAGTTATTTAATATAAAGTAGTGTGTGAGTCAAGCGTCAACAAGTTTACTACAATATCTTTAGATATAACTTTCCATTTTACTCAATTGTATATGTAATATTTAGAACAATCTTTCTCTAAAATGCCATGTGGTGTTTGGTTATAGTTGTTACATGTTGATTTTAGGCCTGAAAACAGCAAAAATATCAACTACGATATCTGCCAACTATGTTACAAAAAGTCCCGCAATTATATATTGACCCATATATGTATGATTTTAACTGTATAAAATGCAGAAAATCACCAGATTGTTAGCATTTCAGTGAGTGCAGTCTGAATACATTTGGAATTTTTTAGCCGTTATCAGAAAAAGTAGATGCTGCAGGGTGATTTCCAGGTTTGCGCTCCATGGATTTGCTTTCCAGCGTGGCAGACGAAGCTAAAATGTCAACTAAGATACCTGTCAACTATGCTACAAAAAGTCCCGCAATTATACACCGACTCTGATCCTCAGTGTGTGTGTGGACCTTCCACTGGGAGTCGGTCTCACTGGTTTATTCTACCCAAGTTAAGGCCTGTGGAAAAAGTGTCCACATTCTAAACAACAGATACAGCGCAGAACCAAACATGCATACAAACAACCATTCGTCATCTCTACTTTCAGCAAAAATGTTTTCCGACAAAAGAAACACAGACATCTCGACTCTGAGTCCTCACACAGTAAATATCCAGCGTCTGTCTCTCTCTCTTTGGTGCCCTTCAAAGGAAGTCATTTGTCAGCAGGCAGCACCTAGCACTTAGCGCCGCCCGGCTGCTAACCTGTGTTTGCAGCAGAGGAATGCTGCAGATGACTGTAATTTGGCCGCGGCTCCGGGCCTGTTTCAGGACCCCGAGCTGCTATAAATCTGGATGACAGGAATGCGACTGAGTCAGTCGACCTGTCTCACCGCTCCGATCCGTCCTCCCATCCCTCCGTCTGTCCCACCACACCCTTCCTCCACTGTCCAGACTTTCTTACTCCTAGTTTCTGTCCCGTTTCTCACCCTTCTTTAACCTCTCCGGATCCCTCCTTCATTACAGACTTCAGCTCTTTTGGTTCCTCTCTCATCCTTTTCTTCCATCCCCCCCTTTTTCATGATCTTCTTGTCTCATCAGAAGCTCCCCCATAATTCCAGTAAATGTGAACAAAGAAACCCTGTCGACAAATGCACTCTCATTATTCACAACCATTTATTGCTGTTTTTTCTTAAAAATTGATTTACTGTTCCAATTATTCATCTTGTGCCACTTTTAAGTCCCTTAAAAAACCACAAGACGAAGTTTTATAAGACTCAGTTAAGCTTGAGTTTATAATTTAATTAAATACCAGCAGGAAAACAAGTAATGTCTAAAAATCTTATTGCTAAAGCATGAATCTAATTTGTTTACCGCAGCACAGTGAAGCTTAGCTGACCAGATTTTATTCTAACTGATACGCTGTTAACTATATAATTCATTTGGAACTGTTTTCCTGTTCAATTTAATCAATTTGAGATATTTTTTAAAGCAAAGAAAGTTTAAATTCTTTGATTCTAGCTTCTTAAATGTGAGTATTTTGTGGCATTCTTTATGACTGAATTTATTCATGCTGTGGGCAAAACAAGACATTTGAGGACATCATCTTGGATTTTGGGGACACTGGTATTTATTTATTTTTTTTTTACAGTTTTCTGATATTTTCTTGACAGAACAACTGAATATTTTTCATCATGTCAGAATGCTGTAAATCCTTTATGATTAAAAGTTACTTACATATAGCTTTTAAAAGTTTGAACAACTGAAATATATTAGAGGACGTGCACAAATGTGATTTATTTGTTTCACAGGTGGAACAGGGAGATTAGCTACACTTTTATAGCGTCACGTGAATTTCTTTGGATGCTGCAGGTTACATACTTCATTAAGTCTGCAACAAATGATCGATTAGTTAACTAATGAATTTAAAAAAGGCAACTATTCCACCTGATTGGCAATAAGAAAACGCTAATTCTTTGATTCCAGCTTCTTAAAATTGAATATTTTCTGGTTTCTTTCCTCCTCTGAATATCTTTGGGTTGTGGGTAAAACAAGACATTTATGCTTTTTGGGCAGTTTTCATCATTTTCCAACATTTAATGACTAATTAATTAATCGAGAAAATATCAGCAGCTGTAGATCTAAGTTAAAGTCACCACAAGCTCCACTGCATAACTACACACGACAAATGCTCTTTAGAGAAGCTAAGTCAGTATTTAAATATGCAGAAGGGACTTTTGGATCTTCCCATCATAAGTCACAGTTACATCATGGAGGAGTTTCTCAGCAGCATCCACTGAACTCAGACACATAAACAGAGTTCAGTACACAGAGGCCTTTATCAGGGTAAATTCCATTTAGTGGAAACAGAGCGTTTACACTCAAACAGTTTTGCATAGTAACACACAAAAACAGCAGCAGCAGCAGCAGTAATACAAAGGGACTTTTGATTAGAAAATGTGCAACATCATTTGGCGACGCTTGCCTCAGCCAAGCCAAGAAGTACAAGATTTAGTGTCTACAGAGTTGCAAAGTGAGAAGAATCATTTATTTTTGCCACAGATGATGTTGGAGCTCTTCTACGGTTTGGATGGACATGAAGCTTTCCTGTTTGAATAATCAGCACAAAAGATTAACCCTCCTGATGTCCTCATTTACAGGCACCAAAAAATATTGTTTCCTTGTCTGAAAAAAAATCCTAAAATTCAGCAAAAAAATCCCCAAATTTCTGCAAATTTGCAAAACCTTCAGGAAGAAAATTCCACTAATTCCTTAAAAGTTTTATTTAAAAAAAAAAAAAAAATCCCCCAAATTTAGCAAGAAAATTCTTGTAAATATTTTCAAAAAATTAGTAAAAATCTTCCCAAAAAATCCTTAAAATATCTAAAGTGATTACATATATATCAGTAAAACTTCTTTAAGAACATTCACATAAAAATCAGCCAAAATCCAGCGAATTTCGCTGGATTCAAAATCATTAATCCAGATTAAATATTAAAAATATTTAATCTGGTGTCAATAACTCACATCAGCCAGGACCTGTGGCGGGAATATTGTTTAAGGAACATATTTAGTCTCTACTCCAGACACTCGTAAAGGTGAAAGATTTGCTGCCAGGAGAACGTAATGCAGTTGAACAGTCCTCTCTCAGAGCTGAAATCTAAAAATCTGTAACATCTCCTCACCGGAATCACCAAAACGCACCACCATTTTGTTGCTTTGCCAGAGGGCTCCTGTCAATCTGCAGGCGCCTTTGGGCGAGTATTAATATTAATATTGTATAAAGTGAGAGGATACATTTCTTAACTGTTAAGAACACGGCTGAATTATAGCATTAATAACGATAAATGCTAATCACTCCTGTGATATTGCGATGGAGAGCTCAACATCATTTATCGAAATTACCCAAAATGACTGTCTGGCAACCATCAAAACAGAAATCCCAAACACCGGTTTCATTTTAGCAGTTGATCGTCACAATTGAATGTGATGGAAACGAGACGCCGGTTTCTGTAAGTCACGTTTTTTTTTTTTTGTCTTTTCTTCTCTTGCCTCAGCTTTCGACACTATCAGCCCTGCTGTCTGCTGTTGGGAAACCTGAAGGGGAAAATTAGCGGCAGCAATGGGGCAGTTTTCTTTGGAATGCCCCTTTTAAAGCAGCCATCTAATAACAACTACAGCAAACTATCTCACGGTCTCCATGTCGGCGTCTCGGGAAACACTTCAAAGGGAAACCATTTGAGTCAAAGTGGCTCTGCGTGAGCTCGGTATCAGAACGTGTGCATGTTAAAATGAGCGCCGGGGAGCTGAAAATAGTATTCCTTCACTGATAATGTGCTGTGGTGGTTCTAACCACTGAGAGTGAAAGCGCTGCAGCATCTGAGCCTTTAAATGACTTGACAATCAGCCTGTGTGGTGTACATAAAAGAGCCCAAGACCAGAAGAAACTTTGTAGTGCTTTGTTACAGTAAGGGCGGTAATGAGTACTGGAACACTTACTTAGTTTAAGAGCGAACTTCAAATGTCGGAGTAATAGTAAAAGTCCGTTTTTTACAGTGTAAAACTACAGACTATTAAAATCATGTCAAATATGACTCTTTTAATGTATTCATAGTGCTCATCACGTTTCATTTCCAACACACAGGTTCCTTTTTCTCATGTTGTTTTCAAGCAGAGTGACTCATGTTCTCGCTATCGATTCAAAAACGTAGAAAGTCACACAGTCAGCCATTCAGTTTGAAATTAACTCATTTAACTTAGTTAAACGTTGTTGAAATGTGCATATTTGTAATGATTTTTCACTCAGGTTAAGTAATTTTTTGTGTTTTATCCTTTTTCGGTTTGCAGAGCAACTAGTTTTCCTTTAGCGATAAATAATGTGGTTGATGAGTTTGAAATTTCATCTCAAGAGTCATATAAATGTTTCTGGAATAATTAAAAAGCAATTAATTTCTTTAGAAGGTAGCTTCCTCAGAATGATTGTAATGGCAAAAGCTGTGGTTTTAAGCACTGTTAAGGTTTTGGTTGTGTTTTTTTTTTTCAGAAAAAAGCTAAAATTGAAACTTTGAAAACTGTACTTTCAGCAAAAAAAAAAAAGAGTTTAGTAGTTTTAGTTTTAGTAATTATTCTCAGAAAACCTAAATAAAACTGAGAACCAAACCAGCGCACGTATGTCCAACAATGCGTGAAAACCACTGGTTCCTACTGAAGTCCTAAATATTTAATAATGGCTCTGCAATTTATACTTTTAACTTGACTAATTGTAAATTTCCTAAAACGAGAGGATACTGTAGTTTATACCAAATGAAACTTTAAACAGGAATCAAATTTACAGAACCTTTTGGCCATGAGTTAACGCTGTGAAACCCAAGGGCATTACCTGCTCATTTTACATTTATACTCACTGTCAGTTCATTTTTTCACTGCAATATAAAGTCCTGAACCTCTATGGAAACTGAGCGACGATGGCGAGAAGCAGAGAGAATTCTGCACGACCTTGCAGTTTTGTCCAATCACCATAACTTTTCCACAATTCTGGCCAGCCATGAGTTCCACCAATCACAGCAGTCCCCAAAATGCACGTACATCACCAAATTCACTTCCTTGTTTCTGGTTTGAAGATGCAGACATGTAACACTCTAATATCTCTCATTTACCAACAAAAATTACTGCTAAAGACCGTGAAAAACAACTCCCTGATGTTCTCCATGAAAGCGAAGGTAAACTGCTTCACACACGTGCAATATTGTGGTGGAATACAAATAAAAATCATCGAATGACAAACATTTTTCTACCACGAAACATATTAGGAGAACGGCTGAAAGGAGCGGACCACAGACCAGACAAAACACCGTGATGGAAGCTGTTGCATCCAGATCTGTTGGAGCTCTGAAAGAATGAAGGGAAGTTAGATTCATTAATCGACGTGACAAGCCGTGTGTGTGTGCCAGGATGTGAAATTAACTTTTTAAACCACTGACAGATATGTCCAAATATGATTCATTCAATAGTA
The DNA here is from genome assembly GCA_027123335.1 of Amphiprion clarkii. Lineage (NCBI taxonomy): Eukaryota > Metazoa > Chordata > Actinopteri > Pomacentridae > Amphiprion > Amphiprion clarkii. The sequence continues at coordinate 31,361,906 of CM049581.1, read as the reverse complement.
AATGATCATTTAGTGCCTTAAATCTACCAACCACTTCATGTTAAACCAGTATCTGGCTGCTGCTAATTTCCCACCGTGGTGTGCCAGCTTGTGGAAATGTGTTGGAGCGTGTTAAAGAATTAGTTTAGGAATAAATATTGCCAATTAAAATGTTGAAACATGTTCTAAAAGCTGAAAAAATTCAACTTTTTAGCAACTGTCAGTGTCTCCTGCAATTTCATTGCAACAAATATGCTTAAAACGTTGCAATTTTTTAGAAAAGCTGCCGCAAATTCAGGGATTTTAGGCTCCAACAATCTTGAAAAACATCCACGAAATCCTGGAGGAACTATTAAGGACAACAAGCCTTTCAATAATATGCATTTGCTGCTCTAGTGAGGATCTAAAACAGCAGGACTGTGTGTGTTTGTGGATGTGAAGAAACATGTGATCCAGTGCAACAGCGTTGCTCATTTGTGCGTTTTTAATAAGAGATATCAGGCTTTAGCTCCACTGACAAAACTTGCAGGGTTAACTGATTTATCATTATTAACAACAACACTTTAAAAATTCCCTAAAACGCAGCGACACTTGGCTGAGGGAACCCATGCATGCTATATGCAACTGGTTAGTCACTTCTGTTCACATGTACAGTAATATCATGACACATACAGGACGCTACAGTGAGCGTTGATCTTGCACATGACAGCGTCAGAGCAAGCAGACGTGTTTCACTTCTGCTTTTCCACTCTGTATTTCATAATCTATCGACCGGACCAACAGTCATATCTGGAAAACAGCTAAAGCTAAGTGGCGGCGCTCAATCGACTGGGAACATTTTCGACTTTTGAATCAAGTGTGGTCTTATGGCTGACTGAAGAAACGACTGAAGTGACTGAGCTGACCAGCCGGGTGGTGAAGTGTCGAAAACAAGCCGGCAGGAGGGTCACTGCAGATTCAGATAGTCCTGGAGTACCAAGAACTGCCTGCTCCTTCTTGTCAATGTTTTAACTCTCGTCTCGTCCTGCAGGTCAAAATTGACCAGTTTTAAAGTTTGAAAATGTGGAAAAAAATAATATTTTCACTGTGACACTTCTGATGTCCACATTGTCAATATTTTTGGGAAATCTTTGAACATTTTTGGTGGAAAAAAATGTTTCTTTAAGAACATTCACCAAAAAAAATCAACCAAAATCCAGCGAAATTTGCTGGATTTTGGTAGCTTTTTGGTGAATGTTCTTAAAAAATATATTAGAAGTTTTACTGATATATATGGAATCACTTTAGATATTTTTAGGATTTTTCGGGAAGATTTTTACTAATTTTTACAAGAATTTTCTTGCCAAATTTGGGGGACTTATTAAAAATAAAACTTTTAAGGGAAACTTTTAAGGAATTTTCTTCCTAAAGGTTCTGCAAATTTTCAGAAACTTGGGGATTCTTTTTGCTGATTTTTTGGATTTTTTTCAGACAAGGAAACTATATTTTTTGGTGCCCATAAATGAGGACAACAGGAGGGTTAAATAACTTTAAGCTGCATGTTTTTTACTCTTTTTATTTTTAAGAGTATTTTTATCTATTTTTATTCTTACTTGCACCGCTGCTAATTGTCGTGTTCTTCCAGACAAATTTCGTTGTACTTCTGCACAATGACAATAAAGTCTCTTTAGCTTTATCTTATCTTTATCTTTAGTATGAAAGGTGCTACATAAATATGGATAATGACAATCTTTTATTTGTAAAATATTCACTACAACTGCCTTTAACTTGCTGAGTATAATGAATTGTTTGGAATGAGATAAAAAAAAGTAACATTTTAACATTGAGAACATATTTTTAAAAACAAAAAATGACTTCCTGGCCTCCACTTTGTTATATAACTATGAGACAGTTTAAAGCTTATCACTCTGCTCTGATCAAACTCGTGTGGCTGCATGTGAGCACAAAGCAGTGGTTTAAAAAAAAACAACAGATTGGTAACAAACTCCTCGGTTACCTTGGAAACTGGTACCTTGCATTCCTGTCATTTTCACCGCAAGTCTCTAATTTGAAGTCTCTCGCTGTACCGGTGCGAGGTGATGACGTGAAGCGGGGCTTAGGTGTGACAGAGTCTGTTCTCAAACTGCACCTGAGCTAAATTTAGACCTGGGATTAGGAAGATCTTCCTGTCACCAAAACTCCTGCAAATACTTTCTTTTTGTGTGTGTGTTTGCTTCTGACGCCAGAGGAGTTTAACCCCGAGACTGATCTGTACTTCAACAGCTAATTTTAGGTGAAAGAAGATATTTTAATGTCTCCAATGAAGCAGGAGGGGAAATAAACTCTCTGAACCTTGAGCAGTTTTTGCTCTCGTCACATTTTTACTCACTGAAATATAAATTCCTGCACCTCTATGGAAACAACACAACCATGGCTAGAAGTAGAGAGAACAAAAATGTCATTTGTGCACTTGTAAATAAAATAAACTACAAAAAAGGGGCAAACAAGTGGGATTTCTTTGATTATTTAAAACAAACAAAAGAAAACTAACTAGTAAAATCAAGTACAACATTTTAATGAGGGCCCACAGGTATCACCACAACTGGAAAAATTAATGGGACTGAACAAACTGAGGGTTAAAATGAAAAGTCAAAAAAATAAAGAATTAAAGAATTAGAGAGACGACATCACACCAAAGAACCAGGCAGCTGAAAGTAAAATAAAACAAGAGAGAACATCTAAAATAAAGATATTTGTCTCCTATCAGTTTCATTTCAGCACAGCCTGCAGTTCAGCCGAAAATTCTCTGAACTTTTGTCATGTAACTGCTGATCACAGCTGAGTCAGTCATGACTTTGTAGTTGTACTGAGGAGTGAAGAATCTTTGCTTTTTTACAGAATCTTGCTGCTGTAGAGACTTTATTTTTGGTAAAATTTTAACTGAGACCTGCAGAATACGGTTATTTTGATGAAATATCCCAGAGATCACACATGAGTAGTTCAAGGTTAATCAGCAAACTGACGATTCTTTTTGTTTTTACTGTTTCTGGTTGTGGTGAACGGTGGAATCTTGGTGATTTTTTTCATAAAAGACTACATGCTTTTTGATGCGTCGGCTGGTTTGGGGAACCAGCGGGTTAACGGGAAGATCAAGGGGAGGTTGTTAAGTTAAAATACTACTAAAGGTAAAGTTTTTTTTGGTTATGCAGCAGTTGAAACAGACAGTGGGCGGTAATGGAAACTACACAGGAAGTAAACTGAGCACAGACAATAAGTGAGAACTGTGAGCTAAACATGCAATGACGGCGGTTGAAGAAAGTGTCAACTCTGAGCAGAAATACAACTTTCACTGCTCACAGAATTAAAAAAAAAAACACATGATTACAATTCTGTCACATTCACTTCTTATTGGCTGTAACCAGCATGAAGGAAGGCAGGAAGGATGAACTTTAAACACATCACTGGTGTGGTGGTTTAGAGGAAAAAGAAAAGGCCAGAAAAAGGTTTGAAGTAATTGGTTGATTAATGAAATAAAAAAGAAAATCTGTAACCACAACGCAGATTTTCCTTTGACCTTTTCATGTAAGTGAGGCGTGACTTGGATAATTTGGAGTCTGGAGAGCGAGAGAGCAGGCAGAAATTATAAGCGATAAAATAATTATATAACAGACGTGGAAATGTGTGATTCTGCTTTGATAATTGTTCGCTACAAAGAACAATTAAAACAGCTTCAGTTCAGAATGATTCACATGAATTAAAGGAAATTACCCGAACATTACTGTGACAGCGGATAATCAGCAATATAATGTAGCAGAGTGGGAGAAGTTCATGAGATTAGAAGTTCACAAAGTATGATGACAGCTTCTTGTTGTGTGTCGCTGAGGTAATGTTGTGTGCCTGCATGCGTGTGTGATGCCAATAACACTGTGTTCACAAGACAAAAGCAGTCAGGCAGCAGAAAAAGATGGAAAACCTATTAAAATGCATCTGTGAATGTATAGATAACACACAGCCCCACTCACTCTGGACATCGTGTCTTTTCCCAATGTATCATCGTTGGAAATAAAAGTATTTCTACATGAAGATTTTGAAGAAGTAATTCCAGCTATCCTTTCACTTTAATATGCATCCTATGACAAGACTTGGATACTCGAGAATCTTCAAAATTTCAACAGCTGTATTCATCATTTTTCCGGCAATACTCTAAATGATGCTTAGCTGCTTCACAAAAGCTAAATACAGGATTTCCCCCCAAAAAGGCTGCTGTCATGTCATTTTTCTCCATCCACTATGAATGTAACAATACAGAAAGTGGATAATGACACTGTTGAATGAGCGGCGGAGGGGACGAAACCACGGAAATATGATTTTCTGCTGTTTTCACGCAGTCAAACTATTTCGACAGACGACGCAAGTTCACATTCTGAATTCATATTTCCAGCTTCTTGTAAAAACAAACACGGTGGAGTGTTTAGCCTGGATTATACTCTGCTGCTGACACTCACTGACGGATGCACAGTTGTTGCTATTATACTTTTCTAGACCGGAGTTTGCTTGGAGGATTCGCTTGTTTACATCCGCAGCAGGTCATATCTACATATTCTAGTTTGATGGACACTACATTTGTGCTGATTCTAAAATGCGGACTAATTGAAACATGAAACCATGCCGACACTGAGTGGTGCTTGGTTTATTGATGGTGAGGAAAAAATGCAGGTAGATCCAACTGTCAGGAAAACTTGTTAAGTAATTGTACTGCCTGATCTCACACTTCGTCACTGTTGGTCACCATTTGGTAATGCAGTTATTTAGGACTAATAGGACCAGATCTTTATTTAAATTAATGGCTAGCGAGCGTTAACTTGCAATTTCAATCTATGAATAGAATCATCAATCAAATCTCATAAAAACCGATCAAAGGGTTTGTTGACTTTGCTCCAAAATAAGGTTTAAAAAGCTTCTACTATGAAAGCACAGTTTCACAACACGGTGCTTCCATCAAGGCAGCAACACCACTGGCTGGATGTTTCAGATTTGGTGAAGATGGTTTGCTTTTCGTGGGGAGTTTTCCCACAGATTTCTATTCAGGATTCTTTAAGTCACTTTCTTGAGACGCCACTGATCTTACGTCTTCTTCAACTCTGTGCCAAACAGGAAAAACCCCTCTTTGCTTTAACTGGTCACAACTTGTATCGAGTGATGAGGGGTCACGAGTCAAAAAGGTTGGGAAGACGGCTTTTAAACTTGAAAAAAACTCTATTTAAATGAAATATCTAGTGCCTCCCCAAGTTCCTGTTTCTAACAAAAGAATCGCCTCAGATCAGTTCTCCTTTACATACCTGAGCTTCAATCTTCTGCATTCGCGTCTGCAGGAATAAAAAAATATCGATTCACGCTGAGCTCAGCGATGCAGGAGAGCAGAAAGGTGTGGAAAGGTGTGCCGAGAAATGACATCACCGATGAGGTAAGCTCATACCTGCGATCAGCTGACGAATGATAGGAGTGAGGTGAGGTTAGTGTGCGCTTCACGATGTTTCTGAATGGAAACGCAGTCGTAATTCAGGTAAGACGGTCTGAGAAAGAGTGTGTGCAGCAGCCAGGTGTGAGCCGTGTGTGTGTTTGTGGAAGCCAGAAGCAGGTGGCTCAGTCTGTCATTAAAGGCTGAGTCACTGCGTTAGCGTCAGTCGTGGACACACACACAAACACACACTAACACACTCCGTCTAGACCAGACAAGGAGTGTGTGTTTGTAGGGAAAAAAAAAGGGGGATTTCCAGACGGAGCAGGCAGGAGAATGCCTGAGGTCAGGTTCTGTCTAATACCTAATCAAGAGCTGATAAAAGACTTGAGCTCATCTCTTGTTTCTGCTGGTTTCTTCGCTCTATTCGTTCACCTGTCTACTTCTGTTTTCTGTGGAAAAAGTGCTCGCTTTGTCGTAATTATCAGCGTCAAAATCCTCATTGGGATTCAGCAGCTTTTGAGGAAAATCCAGGCAGAGGAAAAAGACCAGTGAATCTCACATTCCTGGATCTGGACGACGATTTCAGAGGAAAACTCATCTATCTAGTCTTCTTTCCTTATTCTTCGTCTTATCTTGTATTTTATGTCCAGTCCTTAATGTTTTACATGAAAAACGCTGTAATGAGTGGGACTGAATCATCCTCAGCATCACCAATTTTTCAGAATGACTTATTATTATCATAAAACAACTGGTGCTTGAAGCTGCAGCGTTCATTAAAAACTAAAGTGTTTTCTTGTAGCCTTTTCACATACATGTGTTGGTTCCATTCATTTGAGACTCTGGTTGTTACTGTTGTCAAAAAACCCCAGTCTGCATTGCAGCTCAGACACTTTACCAAGAAACCACAGAATTACTTCAAATAATTACTGAATTAAAGTTACGTCTTAGTTTCATTTCTCTGTAAGTGCACACACTCCTTCAATCACCCGCTTACCACAGTGGATCTGCTTTAATCACCCTCTCATGCATTTTTTCCATCTCTCTTGCTACTTTTCAGTTACGCGACATTTAAATGTTGGTATTGATGAATTTATGTCTATTCCTGGCTCAGTAAAGTCAGACAGTGTCCTGTGCTGGATGAGAGAGAGTGGACTCCTTTGTGGATGCACACATGGAAAGCAAAGTGTTGTTTCCATACAACTTTCTGGTCCATTTGCATGTACAGTAGGTCAACATGTTTGTATTCTGTGCATCCACTCTGCTGCTAACTATCTGCAGATGTGCATTGAGGTCTTTGCAAATTCTTCTCCTGGACAAAGGAAGTATAGCGAGCAAGTATATCTCTGTGCTGAGTGGGATATTACAAAAGGCCACAAATGTAACGTTAACCCTGATGTTTGCGCTAGAAAAACGACCATTGTAATACCTTAATCCTAATGGGAGCATGGATGCACTCAGGTTATTTCATGACAAAGCTCAGAAAGCATCGACACTGAAATTACAGCAGCAGGAGAACACCGGGAAACTGTAAGAACAATCTTTCGACGACCTTGGATGCGTGTCTTAATTGAATCCAAATCATGATGAGTCAACCTCTGGGGATCCTGAATGCACCGCAGCAAAATGCGAGACACTCTGCCACCCTTCAGACCTCGCCTGAAGCAGGGCAAAGGCTCCTATAGTGTTTAAATGTCAGGGTGTGTTTGTTTGTGACTTCCAAACAGAGTGCAGTGTGTGTTTGTAAGTGCAGCGCTTGCTAAGGAGAACCTTGTGTGAGCTGCTGCGATGGTTTGTGCGATTGTCACCCTAATTGTTTCCATCTTTGTGTGTGTGTGTATGTGTGTGTGTGTGTGTGTGTGTGTGTGTGTGTGTGTGTGTGTGTGTGTGTGTGGCTGGCGGTCCCTTCAGAAGAACAGGCCACTTCAGAGCAGCCGTGGGACCGCCACAGGCTGCCGGAGCCGGTGCTGCCACTTCACACACTGTGTGCGTGCCTCAGTATATGTATATGTATGTGTGTGTGTGTGTGTGTGAGGCCAGATCAACAAATATTGCGTATATGAAAGAGAGAGAGGGGGACAAGAATATGAATATTTTACATTTCTTACGTGTGTGTGTGTGTGTGTGGTAAAACGAGGCTGTGTGTGATGAATTATGTGTCGACAGCACAAACAGATCAGAGTGTGTGTGCGGACGAGGATTTCAGCAACAATTCAGCAGCTGTCTGGAATATGTCTGTGTTTATTCGTGCATGTAGACGTACGTGTGTAGTTGAGGCGTCTTAAATCTGTCCAGCTCTTCTTTTAACATCAGTAATGAGGACTGTGTGTGTTCTACTGCGTCTCCTGCAGCACCACTGACTTCTGTCCTTTGCGTACAGTCAGGTATATGTAAAGTGTGTTTTGTTCTCACCTGTCTTCTGGCTCATGTCTGTGGGCAGGTGTGGAGGACTCGGGCTGAAGTGGTCGTTGCCGTAGGGCAGGAGGGACGTCAGCGGGTGCATCCCGTGAGACTGCTGCACCACCGAGACTTTGTTGGACTGTCGAGGAGACACAGAAACACAGAATTCATTTACATTCTGCACTTTTTCCCTCATTCTTTCATCAGCAGCAGAGTAAGTGAGGCACAGGGTAACCGTACTACCTGAAACAGTTATCTTAAGCATTGAACACACTTGAAATGTGGCGGCTTTTGGAGCACGTTCGTGTTTTTTTTTTTTTTTTGCTTTACACCCACTCATTACAATCATACACTGCGGTGTAAAACCTGCAAGTGCAGAGACAACAATAAAAGCAGTGGGTTAAATTTGAACTACGAAGTTCACAACTAAGGCAATAATTTTAATGTTCAGCTTTTATAATTAACATAAAAAAAGAGTTGTAAGTTACAGAAATAATGATCCGGGTTCAGATAATTGAGCATGCAGGACTGATACTTCCCTAAGTATTGAGTGAGTGTCATTGTTTCTGTAACTTTACCTCCGTATACCACTGCAATGGATTAGAAAAATATGATTAAAGTGCAGATTTGCAGCTTTAATTCAAGCAGTTTAACAAAAATATTGCATTAACTGTTTAAATATTACAAGGCCCCTCCATTCTCACAGTATACACGACCCAAAGCATGCCTTGAAAGCAGCTCAAGAGCTTCTTAATGCAAAGAAATGAAAAACTATGAGGCTGAGAGAGTGATTTGACTGAGCTGAGCTGCTTTTGATTTGACAAAACTGAAGGTGGAAAAACCTACAAACAAGCAGCAACTGAAGGCAGTTAAGATTTAGCAGAGCATCTCAAAGGGGTTCATTTGTTCCAGATCAATATCAAAAATAATACTTGCATTTACAGTTATATTAGCCTGCCAAATTAGATCAACTATGCCAAAAAAGGCTGTTCTTCCTGTAATATTCTTGAATTAAAGCTGAAAGTCTGCACTTCAGTCACACTGCATTCAAATCCATTGCGATGGTGAACAGAAGCAAGAAGAGCATTCAGTATGCCAGATTTATGATCCTAATTTGACCACAAATTCAGCAAAAAGAGAACAAACACAGTTATATTATCAATATTAATATTATTATAATGACTAATATTGTTTGGCAACCGCATTTCTAGATTTCTAGACTCGGCCAAAGACTGCAGAACACGATCAAAGAACATCCCAGTTATGCCTGTTTTCCTTTCATTCACTTGCTTACAAAAGAAATTAGAAGATGTATCCAGAACAGCACCCAAATGTGAAAAAAGATTCATGAAAATCTCAGTTTTTATCGCTTTTCTGCCCTTAACTCAATCACCGAGGGAAGATTGCATAAAGATGCAAATGGAAGTGTCTCATGATTTGGCGTTTACCTCCACACACATACACACACCCACACCCACACACACACACACCCGTACACAACTGAAAGAAAAGGAAGAAAGCTGGACGTTTTAAACATGGTTTGGAACAAAACAGATGGGCTGTACTTCTCTCCCATTGGTTTCCAGTGGAGCAGGGAGGAGGAGGAGGAGGAGGAGGACCATTTGATCGATAAGCCTTTGATGATCAAGTGAGGCTGCGTGCGAGCTTGTTTGCTTTCATGTTTCTGTTTACAAATGGCTTTCAATAACTTACGTGAAATCCAGTTATTGCTAATGCTCACAGCATGCCGGCTGACATACGATATGTCACAGCGGTTTGCAGAGTTGGAGGCAGTTATCCAGGCGGCCTCGGACAGAGTTGCAGTGCATACGTTCGAACCAGGCCATGTGTGTGTGTTTGAAGCAGTAATTGTTTCTGTGAGAGTATAAATGTGTGCTTTTGTGTGCGAGTGTGCATGCACATGTGTTAAAAGCCTCCAGAATCTTTGCAGAAACTTACATTTTCATGTGTAGGAATATTAGAAAAGTTTTTTTGCATTTTGTACACCGAGATGGACAAATACGTGTGTGTGTGTGTGTGTGTGTGTGTGTGTGTGTGCGTGGGCCCATTTGCATGAGCGTCTGCGTGTGTGTGAAGTGTGTAACATCAGCACTACAGAGGGCCAGATCTGGTGCTAGTTGCCGAGCCTCCTGCTGAGATACAAAGTGGATACCTTATCACTTAAAGGCAGAGCTTCCACACGCTACACTCCACATTAACACACACACACACACACTTTCAACAGCTCCTTTCCTATCCGTCAGCATCTTCAAGTCTTTCTCTCACACACACACACACACACACACACACACACACACACACACACACACACACACACACACACACACACACACACACACACACACACACACACACACACACACACACACACACACAGATGGACCCTCATGTGTATGCTACACGGCTAGCAGAGGAGCTAAGATCAAACTGCTAAACCGCTTTTAATGTGGAGACACATGAAAACAAAACGCGCTGCCTCTGTGCTGGAGAGCCGAAGGGTGGGGAGGCTGGATGGAAGGATGGATGAGGGGGGATGAAGGAGGAGCAGGTAGGGTGGGATCGGGGTGGAGGAGGTGGTTTTGATAAGGTGGACTGCAGTCGTAATGATGGAGAGTCGGAGGGGGAAGTGCTGCGGTTTAAAGAAGATGCAAAGATTTCGATAGAAGTGGCTCGTTCACGGGACGAGACGACGGGATGATTCTCAGTGTCCTTGGTAGACACACGTTGCCATGGTAACACCTCATTGAACATTGGGTGGAGTTTAAGGTGGTGTGTGTATGAGAGACCGTCACTTTATCCATGAAAAACGTGGTTTTAACGTCTTTGCACCGTCACTAACTTTGCAACTTGGGTGCCTTTACTTCACAAAAACAAAAGATGTCTTGTGAGGAATATCACCATATCCATTATTATTTGCTTTTAATGACCTTTAAGACTGCACTGTGACTGACACAAGGGATCTCTGCTTTACAGCAGCAAGTCAGATGTGTTGGCACTTTCATTAAAACGAGAGCTCGGATGTTGACATTAAAGGTACTTAAATGCTGGTGATTACAGAGAAGACAGGAATGGTTACAAGAATGTGTTCAAAATGATGTACAATGGATGCAGATTTTTAAATTAAATGCCTTCTATTAGAAAATAGATTTTAATTCAACGCTCTGCACCTTTGAATTGCAAGTGATACATGAAAAATTTCAAAATTACACCATTTTCCACAGGCTTGCACTAAAAAAAACTAAAAGAATCATCAGATTTCCAACAGTCTTTGAACATATGCTCCGTGGCGTGTCATTCCAACAGACAACTTGAACAAACCTAACAAACTCTACAAATGAAAGAAGTATTTGCCCCTTAGTGCCAGTGTGCCAAGTAATTAGTGACTCAACAGTAATGTAACTAAACTTCACAGATTTTTCAGCTTAACTCGGCTGAACTGGAGGCTGTGTTTTCACAGAGAAGAAACAAGGATAGAAACAAACTGAAAGTGTGAGTAGTAAAATATGTCTAATATGTAGAGCCATCATTTTTCTCCAGTGTTTGTAAAGCCTGTAGGCACACATTTTTGGACGTTTTCTGTAAAATAAATAATCTTATTTAATGATTTATGGCATTATGTCTTCATTATACTGCACAGAAGACATTTTGAGTTCTTTTTTCTTCTTGTCATGGTTGTGCTGTTTACATTTTTCAGTGAAAAATGAATCCACAGTGAGTAAAAATGCCTAGAAACTGCTTGCGGTTTTGAGGGTTAAATCTGTTGCATCGACTTCCTGAACCTTTTCATCACCTGATAAAAACAAATCACACGCGAACATCCATCCATTTGCGTTAACTTACAGAGTCACACAGGTTTATCTAGGGAACAGAAATATGATGCCGTGCTACATTTTCAGCAGCAGCTTTGACATTTTGCAGGGAAAATCCCAAAACTGTTTAGTTAGCGTCAGCAGTGAGCCGCATCGAGACGTCTGTATATGAAGGTCACATGGTATTAAAATCAGTCCCTCAAATGTGACACACAATTAGAACAAAGAATGTTCAACAAATATCTGAATGAAATACATTGTAGCAGGATCAGAACTGAAGCGTGTGAGAATACGACAGACAGACAGACAGATAGAACAATAGATAGAACAAAAGAACGATAGGATAGATAGAACGATAGATAGATAGAACGATAGAATGATAGATAGAATGATTGATAGATAGATAGATAGACAGATAGATAGACAGATAGATAGATAGACAGATAGATAGACAGATAGATAGATAGATCGATAGATAGATAGATAGAATGACAGATAGAAAGACAGAATACATGAGTGTGAATTTAAGCACACACATCCCACACAGTGCGTGTACAGACACATATTCTGCACATATGGACGCACACACATCTGCACACATCTGTGCAGGGTGCCTTCAAAAGTAGCTGTGGCTCGGCTTCACGTGCTGAGTTTGATTTAGCCGTTTCTGCTGCAACATTATAGCCGCAAAATCGTCCATTTATGTTTCCTCTCTTCCTCGGGGTAATTAGTCGGCCTTGAAGTGGCTTTCACTGTGCCTTCCTTTTTTACACACACTCAGGGAGGCTGACTGAGAGCACTCATTTAACCCATAATTATCAACCCCTCTGTGTTTAAAAAAAATCCCCCCCATCCCCACCACACACATACACACATAACTTACACATAATTACCTTTCTGCTGAGCCCGACGAGTGTGTACATGTGGGACACACACATAAAAAGATCGAATAACACTTACGGCATCTTTGAATCGGAAACCTGCAGCCACGTTATTGGAACAACAAAAAAAAAAAAAAACCCAGAAGAGCTACACAAATGTTCAGGTGCACACACACACACACACACACACATACACACACAGACACACACACAGATGAGTGAAAAGTTCACTCACCCTTTAATTTACAGGAGTTAAGTTACCCACCCTTGCAGGCTGACATAAATTGCCGGGGTATAAATTCATGGCACAGATCAATAGTAAATACAGGGGTTTTTAACTGTGACCAACTGAACCCTGACTTATTTCTTTAACTGGCAAATGACATGCATGAGGGTACATCTGCCTACAGGAAACACTGGTTAGCATTCAAGGCCAGAAAGTGCTCCGACTGAAGGTGGAACTGGGCTTGTTCGTGATGAACTGTGCCTGGAAAGCAGACGTGAGCAGGCAGCAGGGGGTGGTGTTAAAAATCAGCGGTCAAGACAGACAGTTTCTAGCAGCCTTAACCTTTCATCGGGCAAGTGATCATATTTGCTCACTTCATACGGCGTTGTTCCCGCCTGTCAGTGAGGTGGAGAAGCATGTGGTTTCCACCCAGACAATCCGCGAAGATCACTCTACGTAACATCACATAACATCGTGGCATTTGACCAATCAGCAGAAGCCTGATACGGATCAAACTTTCTCTTTTCTCTGAAGTTAGTCATGAATACCACCAACTTTCATGCATGTACGAGTCATTTTATAAGAAGATAACAGAATATTGTAATGGAGTCTATGACGTGTAATCAGAATGTATTCAGTCTCCCTAAAAAACACAAAATAAACCTCCGAAATCTAAATCTAAATCTTTACAGTTCAACTAAAACGTACAGTTTCTACCAAATGCCATATTATTGCGCCAACATCTAAACCAATCAGCTGTTAGATCAGGTGAGAGCCAGGTGTTTCCCATCATGCCCTGAGGCCATGAAGACAACTGCAACACCAAAAGACTCCAAAGACTACGGCATTGACTGTTCATCACTGTAACGTTGGAGGTAGGATCAAGTCAGGATCAAGTCACAGAAATTTCACCGACATACATGGTGCAGAGATTGCCAGTGATTGATTCCGTGCAGGTCTGGCTCATCTCAAATGAATCGAATGTCTGTTCTGATGCTCAGACAGAAACAATAAACAACAAAGTGAGTCATGCCCACTTTCACTGGTGACAGATTTCTTTCTGTCCACATTCCTCTAGATTCCTGTTTCTGCCACCGTCTGCATTCACTGTTGATGCACTTTTTGTGTTTTTCTGACTGGTTTTCTGACTGGTTTGTGTTTTTTCTGACTGGCACTGAACCCGACTTTAGAAATGTCTCCACATCCTCCCTTTTAAAACATTCTTTCCAATTGCAAGCAAACTACAACTAGCGACACAAGGACAGGTATCCTGTCGTGTGAATTCCAGCTCAAGGACGAGCATTAACCAGCTTTTATTGTGCCGTGATGATGATGAGTTTGGCACATTTCCTGAAACACTCTCAGTTTATTGCTGCTCGCTGCTTTGGTGGAGCTGGTGCTCAGTTTGAACGAGGTTTCTACATACATGAAGCAGCCGTACACATAAAGACGGTCAAACACCAACAGCAGCGGCGCTGAATAATAAAGCTCCTATTTGTTGATTACATCAAAGATGTAATTACTTCAAAGAGGCGATTACTTTAAAAATTACAATTAGATATCAACACCTTTTTAAGTGCGTCAGGATATGGTGAATGTAGCCCCTCAGAGTCTCTGTAGTCTCATTTCACTTGAAAGGCCTTTGATTTATCAGCATATTGTTGCTGCCTTTTATCTCCAATCTATTTGAACAGAAATCTGCTGCTGAATACAAGAGTTAATGGGATCTCAGACATCACTTGTTTGTAATAACAGCCTTCCACCTTGACCCGGACGCACACATGCGCGCGTACGTATGCATTTCACATACAAACGCATGCAAAGAAACGCAGTCACACATGCACACACACCTTAATTCACAAGACCTTCTGCTGATAAAACCCCCTCTAATGTATTCTTTAGTTTTCAGATGACACACTAAGTAGATCCGTCTCTTTTTATATCTGAAGCGGAAATTAAAGCGTCCTCTCTCTCCCTTTCTCTCCCCCTCCTCCTCCTTCAGAGTGCTTTTGAGTCTAATGTCTTTAATCTCACATTTCACGGAGATAGCACATTAAAAACACTCATTCACGGTTTCTTTCACATTCGTCCTTGCCCTGGCGTGGCGGAAAAAAAAAAAAAAGATATGGACAGTCGCTGGGAATTAATGGTTGATTCACCTTGGCTCTCTGCAGTCCTTTCAAGTGGCTGCAATCAAACTGTTTTGCAGGAAAGAGCTTTGGCACAAAGAGATCTGAGCGCGATGGCTGTCATGTTTTTTCATCAAATGAATCAAGATTGCACTTAATAAAGCTTCCGTCAAAGACAAATGAAAACAGCCATCTATGAATCATGTATTAGTCCGTGAATCGAGCCAGATAAGTGAATTAACCATTCCAACAAAAAAGGTGACATTTGAGAAAGAAGAAGGTTTTATTGTTCATATTGTGCTGTAAGTGTCATTTCTGTCTTCTCTTATATATTGACCCATCCAGAATGACTTGAAAATGATCTATGATTACAAAAAATTAGTGCAGAGACATATTTTGTCCTAAATGACATGAAAATTATCCCAAAGACACAAAAATGATCCAAAACGATGAGAAATGATCCAAGCTGACATAAAACTTGTTGAAATTGACAAGAAAATTGTCCAAAATGACTTGAAAATTATCCAGGTTAATACATAATTGAGGGACTTTTGAAGTCCATGGGATATATCTTGCATACATTTTTATTAAAAGTAAAATAAATAAATAAATAAATAAATAAATAAAAAATTATGTTCACTATGATCCTGTCAGAATTATTTATTATGGAAACAATCATTTAGTAATAAAAAATGACTGGATATCACTAAAATGTCAATTAAATAACCGTCTGAATTTAATCAGTTCAACCACCTTCTAATTAGTTAAACGATAATAAAATGAGCTTATTCAAAAATTGTTTTGATTGTGTTCTTTTTGTTAAGTTGAGATAATCATGACAGGTATTTCTTTTGTGGAAATATATCAAATTTTATATGGAAAATAACAAATTGTATCACTTTCCACTAAGTTCCCCATTACAAAAACACCTCTCCAGGAAGTGTGTTAATTCCAGATCACATGACCTGCTCCACATGATGTCATTTCCTCCTGAAGAAAAGACTGGCCAGACTCCAAGGCTTTCTGAGTTATTTAATATAAAGTACTGTGTGAGTCAAGTGTGGATTTATCACGTTAACAGGTTTACTGCAAGAAAATAACTTCCAATTTCAATTTTACTCAATTGTATATATAATATTTTAGAAGAATCTTTCTGTAAAATGCCATGTGGTGTTTGGTTATAGGCGGCCATGTTGATGTTAGGCCTGAAAACAGCAAAAATGTCAACTATGATACTTAGAGTCAATTATATATTGACTCTGCTACACTCAGAGTGACGATCAATAAACTTTTTCCAGCTTTAAATGCTCAAAATATGTCTTGGTGGTGACACATATACACAATAATAGCATTTCTGACCTGAATAACACAATCAGATGTGCTGATTCTATACATTTCTATGCATTACGCAGCTCTGAAAGGACCAATTTGGCAAGATGTCTGCATTTCTGTGCCATCAAACAGTCAATAAACCAGGACAGAATGTAGATTTCAGAAGGTGTTCAGTTCATCTCTGATTATTTCAACACCGCGCAGGTTTCTTTTATCAAAGCAGTGCATGAAGAATGTCAAGGTTGTCAGAGGGTGGATGTTTTCACATGTCTCCTCTGTGTATTTTAAAAGGCACAAATGCTTTGCTCTCCAAATAATAACTTGTCCTCCGAGAGGTCAGAAAATGGGGTCTTGAATGTTGAAAATGTGCACATGTATGCAGCGCACACAGATGGGTGTTGGGTTTATGGGTGAACAGGAGGGGAAAAAAACCCTCCGAGTCTAAAAGCGCGGTAAAATTCCCCACACCTGCATGCAGAGAGAAAGTACAAGAGAGAGAACCAAAGATTACAAAAAAGAAAAAAGCATAGAAAGAGAAAGAAAAAAAAAAGGCGTGAGGAGAATATGAGGTGGCAACTCTGCACAAGAAACCGGAGAAATTGTGTTTGTTTGATCCCATGGAAAGTCCTGTTCTAGATTAGACCGATATTAGCTTCGACTTCACCGGATTTGATGCACACTTTATGTATATAAGGTGAAAGAAAAAACACAGCTGTACGAAATACCTGTCATGCTTGACATCGTGTGAGCAATTCTGAAACCGTCCTGTATGACTAAGAAAATATGGTTATGATTAATAGGATTTTGAAAAGAAAAGTTTTCTGACTTTGCTGACTTTCTCCATACACTTTTGTATGGAGAAACCGCAAAGACAGCATTTTAATAGAAAAGAAACGCTTTCATTTCATTTTCTAGCATCTTTGAAACATTTAAAATATCTAATTCCACCATGTATCTACGTAATTTCCTTACAATTGGTCTCAAATATCTTTTCTCTTACATTTTCTCCAGTGCTGCTTCAGATTCAATGATTTCTGCTTTCACAATAAAAGCTTGAAAAAATGGTGTTTTCCATACATTACACTCATATAATATAATAATGCTACTTATTTATAGCGCACTTATTTATAGAGCACATTTTTCTAAATACAACCTAAACAAACACAAATAAACAAAAAAACTAAAATAAGAGTACTCAACATTACAACAGCAAGTCAGTCAGGCCAAGTAGTAAGAAAAAAGGGGAAAAATTAAATTAAAACATTAAAAAAAACTGAATTTCAATATAAATAAATTAATAAAACAGACAACAATTGATGCATAAAATAATAAAAGCACCAAAACTGCTACAGCACTGAGTATAAGAGACACAATTAATTTGCATTAATACATTTATTTTTTGAGAAATGTGATGTAATGCTACTTTATTTTGAAAATTACATACTGAAAAGACACCTTAACTGAACTCGTCCGCAAACCGCTCGCTGCCAACAAGTGTTTTAGCAGCTTGAACCAAACATCGCATCACAAATCCACATCTCTCTCGTAGATTTACACTTTTGTTCAACACGTCTACAATTACCCCCTCCAAGAACCATCAGTTTGACCATCTCCACCCCTCGTGACCCCCCGCAACCCGTCCCCTCCCCTGGCAGCCGGCCTTCCAGTGAGCCAGTAGGTCCCCCAATCTGGAAGTCATTGCCTTCTCCGGAGTCAGGAGCCTAAAATGAGAGCCTCTTAGTTGGAGGTTTGGGCAACATCAAAGCCCCGGCAACCATAACAACGCAGCTATGTTTAAAAAAGGAGCAAACACCCCCCCGACAAGCCCGCCCACTCCCCAATTACACACACACACACACGCTCATATACATGCATGAATGCATGTATGCAAGGACACGCCCAATGGTGTGCATGCAAGTACACACACACACACAAACACTAGTGCGCGTACACACCAACACACCACCGTCCACTGCTGCCACACACCGCTGGAACATCTGGGCTGCGGCCATGATGATGAATCAGTAACCACTGCTTGTAACTAACAGACACAAATGCTGTGTGTGTGTGTGTGTGTGTGTGTGTGTGTGTGTGTGTGTGTGTGTGTGTGTGTGTGTGTGTGTGTGTGTGTGTATTACTACGCATACTACATGGAAATGTAGTTTTTCTGCTGTCCGGATAGAAACTCGCTCCCAGATGTGATCGGTGCTTCAGCAGGGTTAAGAACAACAAGAATAATTTGTGCCTTCTTGTAAGTTTTTACCAGAAAAAAATCCTCTAAAATGACTTGAAAATTATAAAAAAATTGCAGAAAATTTGTTCAGAATTACACAAAAGTTGTCAGAAATGATAATAATCTTCACAAAATGACTCAAAAACTGACCAAAGTTTCTTAAATCTGTTCAGACTGAACTGAAAATTATTAAAAATGACTAAAAACGAAATGGACACATTCTATGTTGCTGTGATTTCTGATCATCAATAACTAATAAACAAATGCTACATTTCTGTCAATGCCATATGACGTATGTTCATGTTACAGTGTTAGTAGTGTTTGTGTTTTATTGTGTTTTTATGGTTTAGTCAGGCTAGTTATTTTGGTTAAGAGTTGTTGTCAGGACCATGAGTGTGAAGTGTGTTTGATCACTTCCTGCCACATTTTTTTATAGTGTCACTCTGTGTGTGTCAAAATAAAAGCATCTGCCAGTTGTATAGTGCATAAAAGGCAGATATCCTTCACCCAGAGTCGTTCTTCAATACAGTTTGTCAAAATAATAAATACTTAAAAATATCTATATACCGCAAAACCCTGCCATATAGAGAAAAATCCGCGATACAGTGAAGGACCACTATACTGACTTTCTAGGTGTGGATCTACAATCAAAATCACTTTTCAGTTACACGATTACTTGTAGGTGTTTTCTATTTATCAGTACAGCCCATGTATTCGCAGCAACAGAGGGAGAAATGATGGTAGTCGTAGTAACAGAAGCTCTAGTTTTGACCAGACCGGATAAAGGGCAGAAAAAGATTGCAGAGAGATTCAACTTCACACTTAATCTGCCATCACAGCTCAGGCTGGATATGAAAACCTCTGAGCTCCTTCTGAGAGACAACACTGCTGCAGCTGGCTCAGGGCCATGGATATGACGGGGCGCAAAATCCAATCCAAGCGGTGCGATGGCATTTGGAGATGAGTTATCACTCTCTTAATGAGTGGACGGAGACAGACTCGCAGGCAACTTTCTCTTCTAGACTGTGGTGACAGTTTGCAGAAATGACCTCTAATGATTGGTCCTAAACGGAGCTAATTAATGGTCTAGCTTGTTTATTCCTATTCCACAATTAACAACTTGTTTGTGACATCGGGGCGACCGTTCGCTGCGAAAATATTGACACATGGAGTCGGCAGGAAATGAGGCGACCGCACAGGACATAAATCCTCTTTGAGACACACTTCCTCCAGGGTTTGGTTTATTCAAACAATAGATCCTACCACAGCCGTATTTGTCTGTCTTGTGGGAGCCTGTTAGCAGAAGCAAAAAAATGCAGCGGTTTGATAACGGCATTGTCAAAAAAAGGCACCGTGGCGGAAAAAGGCGTCTGCATTTATTCTCAGGCGAGCCAGCCAGGATTGTTTCCGATGCAAAATGTCAAACTTCGATAACTGTGTTTATGTGACCTGATTTATCTGCTGGCTGTGGTTTGGGGATGAAAAATTTACCCAATCATCAAGACGCAATGACCTTTTGGTGGATCTCCTGCCTGCCGTACTGTATGAGGGAAGGTGACGCCGGGCCCAAGAGCTTTGGTTTCTTTCTTCTCAAAGATCCCCGCTGTGATTGCGATCCCGTCCGCATGTTATGTGGTCCCGTCCCCTGCCGAGATGACTGAGCACGTCTGTCGCTCACTCATTGTGAAACCTTTCCTCTATGGCTGCTGAGCACAGCTTTCACTCACCAGCTCAGCCCTAAATACCAGACCATGTGCCCAAATGGGAAATGCCGCCACACATTGAAAAAAAAAAAAAGAAAGAAGAAAAACCCCTGCAGTGACGCGCTTCCTGTATGCCAGTATCTATTTATCACGCATATGACCACCAAACGCCACAATAAAAGCGTCTCACGGGTCAGAGTGAAAGCACCTTATTTTCCCCCTTCTTAGATGAATGCATAGATCCAGAGCTCATTTTGTTGTGAGAAAGAATGTTATTGACAAAGAATCCTTTCATCTAAATCTAATTATATGACAGTAAAAGCTTCATCTGATGCTGGAAAGCAAAATTATGACCTGGAAATCACCCTGTGGAATCTAATTTTTCTGATAACATAAAAAAAATGCTAGATGTATTCAGGCTGCAGTCACTGAAATGCTAACTGTTTGGTGTTTTTCTGCATTTTATACAGTTAAAATCATACATATTTGACATATTTTTAAAATAAAACATCGGGTCCAGGGAACTTGTGTTGCACATTTTTCTCAATTTTTTTTTTAAAAAGATCTTGCAGATTGATTACAGAAAAAGTTGGTAGCAGCCCAAAAAATATTATCAAGAAAGATCGTGAAATAAAATACTACAAAAGTAAGCAATTCTGTATTTTATACAGTTCAAATCACACATATTTGACATATTTTCAAAATAAAATATGGCCTCTAGAGAACTTGTGTTGCACATTTTTCTCAATTTTTAAAAAAATCTTGTGGATTGCTCAAAAATTAGTAACAGACCCAGAAATATTATCTACCAAAATTTTGAAATAGAACACTACAGAAGTGAGCTCTTTCCTCCAAACCAGTGCAGTGAAAGTTAACCAGAAACACTTCAAGTCTGCTGCCAACGAGACAAAATCAAAGAAAGTAAAATGAAACTCAAGCAGCAGTAGTTTGATGATGACTTTTAACAGCTCGCCTGAGTGCAGATTTGTTCTTAACTCCACCCGTCTCACCTTCCATGCCATTATTTCCGCACCAGCACATGCGACTCTGGTGTTTTGTGTGTTTTTGTGTCGATCTGGGCGTTGGTTGTCGAGGTGGTCGTACATGGCTGATTGTCGAGTCAAGTTTTTGGGGAAGCAGACAGCTCAATCAGCTTACATGCTTTCTGCCCTCTGGGTCACCGGTTCACGTCACGAGCTCGCCGCTTTCTGTCTGATGTGCCGCTTTGATGTTTGTATCACTGTAATCTCATCCCTGCGTGTTTGTGTTCTGGAAGCATTGAAGGCCGCGCAAAAGAAATAACTGGGGGGCAGAGTGTGCTGAATGGCCTGAACATCCCCACACCCAAACAGAAATATTTTCTGGATATTTTTTATTTGCATGCACACATACACTCTATGGAGGCCTCATAAATATGAAAGGATATCTGCCTTTTGAAAAGTGAGAGGCTTTTGCACAAATTTACATTCAATTTGTACAATTTGCATCACTTTTTCAGGGGGAGGAAAAAAAAACTGTCCACTCAAATTCCTGTTTTTTTCCATGTTGCATCACTTCTGAAGAGAAAAACCAAAGCAAAAAATGTTAAATTGGGGCATCTAATGAAAGAAACTTTCCAAGTCCTGGCAGGTCATAAGATAACTGGATTTATTAACAGCTGAAAGGACTTCATTTGTGAGAATGACACGCCTAAGTTTGAATGAATAAACTAGAGCTGTAACTAATGATTATTTCCGTTCAGATATTTTGACAATTACTTATCCCATAAATTTATTTATTTACAAAATGTCGAAGAAAAATTCCACACTGTGATTCCTTTTATAGCTTGATTTATTCCACTGATAGTTTAAAACCCAAAGCTATTTAGTTTAGCATCTTATCAGGAACGCAATAAATCCAAACATCTGGAACTAGAGACATTTATTTTGTTGAAAAACGATTGATTAAAAGATCTGCAGATTAATTTTCTTGCAGTCAGTTTAACAATTGATCACTGCAGCAAAGGCCTTTCATTAACATTCATTCACACTTGTCTGTATCTTTATAATTAATAACATGGTGGTAAAACTAACACGTAATTAGCTTAGCTACCATGAAAAAACAGCAAGTTCAGCTCCAAAGTTTAAGAATCTACTCCTTAGATCCTCTAAATCATACAAATTATAGAAATGTAAATAAAAAGTGAAATTAAAATTGCGCTTGTGAGCTGAAATTGGGCCAAAAGTATCTTCTCAATTAATTTTCAGGAGCAAAACCTCAAAGATATTCTATTTACGATGAAGTTAAAACAGAGAAAGGCAGCAAATTCTCATGTTTGAAAGCAATCGATTATTTTTCTGCTGATTAGTGGAATTGTTTCGGTGCTGCTCTACAGTTTGCAAAGAAAATAGTTCTTTACTTAACACAGTTTTAAGGGTCAGGTGGAGGAAATAAAAAAAAACAAAACAAAACGGAGACACAATGAAGTCAAACCCAGCCACAAAACACACAAACCAACAGACTGCCCTTGCGGTGACTCACAAACAGATGACATCAGGGGCAAAACTAAAGCCCCGAGGCTTCTGTCCAATCAGCGCCCTCCTTTCATCGTCTCTCCGTGAGATCAAGCGGACCGACCGAGGAGCGTTTAAAGAGCCATCTTTCACCAAAGATTACGGTCGTTTCTGAGAGCCGCTTATTTATCAGCGCTGGTGACCGGCGTCGCTGCTTAAGGCTGACGTTAAACACTTTAAAAGGTCTCAGAAGTCTCCATGACACCATGCTTCATTCTGAGTGGTGACCGTTGACCTGCACGGACTTCAAACTGTCTCAGGACCAAAGTGCATAACAGTAACTGGAGTGATTTTTTTTTTTGCTTTAAGGCCAGTTTTGAACAAAAATTGCATCGAGATTGCTTGAATTGTGATCCTATTGGTCTTTAATTCCTCATAAAACAGTGACTTTTTGTTCCCTGCAGCAGGTTTTCTACAGTGTTCTTCAATGGTAGAAAAGTTTAGATATTAAGTATTATATTTATGTTGAGACAATTTGATAAAATAAGAAACATGGAAGGTATTATACTGTTTATTTACACTGTATTGTCTTTGGAAATTCACATTTTACATTTATGCATATGCTTTTTCTCTTTAAGTTTATATTTTAGGACATATTTTTCTACTTATGTTTATCTATATATGTTGTACTTTTAACATTTCCAAGACTTTGAATGGGAGAAATAAACAATTTCCCCTCAGGGATCAAGAAAGTATCTCTGATTCTGATAACAACTTCCCTGCAAGTCAGAGATCGGTCGAGTCTTTTAACTCATTTCTTATCAGATATTTTGAATCACATGCTGTTCTTAATGTCTCCTGCAGCGTTTTTTTCACTGCTTTAAACATTTAGACCTAAAGAATCACTTTTACAGTGATAAAAATGGATAAAATAGGACAAAAGGGTTTAGAAATTCCCTTGCCTCCACGATCGGTTGAGTACTTTAACCCATTTATTGATCAGTTTTTGAATCACACGCTGTTCTTACACAGCTGAGAAGTGATTCGGTGCTTTCTGTTGTTTTCACTTTGAGAAAAATCATTATTCCTGCCAATAAAACACACTCTGGCACATTAAAAATAGGAGATGCAGGGGCAGAAGAAGGGAAACTGGTGATTAGTTGGCTAATTTGTTGAAATGTAGAAGTCTGGATGGGATGGAGTGATAGGTAGATGGATGGAAGTGTAGCAGGAAGGGAGGATGCTGCTCCGCCGCCCTCACTCTCCTTTCATGTTCTAATTTATTCGCTCTGATTAATTCCTTTCACCCCAGCGGCTGGAGCGATTCCTCTGGATGTGCCGTGCTCCCCACCTCCCAGCAAAACCTCCCCTCCGTCTCCCCCGTCTCTTCCTCCTGTACCTCTCTTCCTCTGTCAGGCCCACCTGCTGGGTCGGTCCCATCTCGACGCGAACGCAGCGGCGAGGAAACAGAGGAGGCGTGCCGTAACCACGGCAACCGTAGCACCGCTTCCACCACGGGCCGCAAAAAGAAGAACGTCCCGTCACTAAAGAGTCCGTTCACACCCCTACAAAAAGCATCCATTTATATAGCTTTGATTTGTCAACACTAGAAGTAAGTGAAAGAATATGATTTGTTTTGTTTTCTGTGAAAGAACCGCTTAAAGCAGCTCCTTCCACCTGCAGATGATTCAGTGATAAGTGACTAATCGTTTTAGTCATAGATCAAGCAAAACATCAAATGGAAGAAGTGGCTTCTTTTAATCATCTCATACTTTAGCGTTTTGTTGCTTGGACTAAATGAAACATCTGATGGTGTCACAATGAGCTCAACAGAAAGTTCCAAACAAATTTGCCAAAATAAATTTACGTTTTGGTTTGGATCTTTATCATGCAAATAATTTGTTACAAAGAGAACGCCTGGAACAATCAATCAATCAAATTCCAAACTTACTTTGGCGAAGATATGAATCATCAAACGTCACAGAATGGCACTTTTCAGCAAGGTACAGAAAGTTAGAAAACACTCTACATCGTAACAATCAGAAATGTATCCTAAAACTGCTCACATTAAATGGGTAAATTGCTGTGATGTGAATGTTTAAGGGCTGAATCAGCATCCAGAAAAACGTATACATCTCCAAAACCATAGACGCATTTACACGACAAGCGACAAACTAAAAAGCATTGATAAATAGATCAAATAGAATCTCTCAAAGTAAATACAACAGTTCCAACGTCCCCACAATATAGTAGTATTGACAATAATCATCGCATTTACCTTTTTTGGAGGTACATTAGTGATTGAGTGTTTTCCAACTTCCTATAGGTGGTTGCAGAGTTGCAGGTATTTGTTACATGAACATTGGTCTCAGCTGAGTGACTAATAAATTTGGTGTAGTGCAGAATTTTTTGCTTTTTGCAGAATGAATATCGAGCAAACTGTTTATTTTTGCTATTTTTGTTCAAACAAGGCAGAGAAAATAAAAGGATTCCGATAAAATGTTACAATTTTAAGCTTAAAATTAGTCCCCAACGCAGCGGCCTGAGTTCGAGTCCCGCTCACGGCCCTTTGCTGCAGGGTTACCCACCACTCTTCTCCCTACTTTCCAGTCTGACTCTTCACTGACCTGTCAAATGAGGTCAAAAATGGCCAAAAAATAACTTAAAGTTTTCTCACTGAATGTCAGGTCATGGATGAATAGTTCAAGGACGGTCACCAGTTCAAACCCCACCACTGTCTCTGTTTGATAAGCTTCTGGCGCTGATTAACGCTGTATTTTGGTAGATTTTTTTTAAAAAACAACAATGAAGGTCTTTGTGTCTTAAGCGTGCATTCAAATGTGAATGTCAAACCATAAAAACACTGAGACGCTGAGGCAGGAGCTCTCTGACCACGTGAGTCGAGCAAACAGGCACTCCAGTGATCGCACAACTGCAGAACTAACTCGGCCAAAAGAACGTGATTTCACAGTTAAACCGAGAGAGATTTGTAGGGCCCTGCGCTGTTGCTGCACCAAGTGTGTACAGTCGTGCTTTTGAAAAAACAAACCCAACGTTACGAGACTTCTTTCACCACACTTTCAGCCCAAGAACATCAGATGGACTCAAACTACACTCTGGAGTTTCATCCAAACACCTGGAAAAACAGCTTTGGTTTTTCCTCGGCGCTCTCATTTATCGTTATAAAGTTGTTGTTACCACAAGTGGTTTGGCTTCGTCTCAGGAGGGGATCTGATGCTTTTCTGTACGATGCAGTCGGTTACCGTTACGCAGCTGCATCACTGTCCTAAGAGGCCTGAAGTGAAAGAAATGAAGATCCTCTTTTACACAAAGCAGATTCGTATTCATTCAAACACATCAGGTTGTCCTTTCAGCGATTTTAAAAGGCTGTAACTTCACTCTCTTCGACTGCTGGAACATTTTACAGCAGGGGTGTCCAACATGCAGCCCTTAGGCCAAAAGTGGTCCTCCAGAGGGTCCAATCTGGCCCTCAAAGTGTAAAAATTACAGAAGACATTAACTGCAGATTGTAAATTTGTAAAACTATAAATGTAAAATAATTTCTAGACCATGACAAGTTGTTTTGATCCTGAAGTAAAATACTAGATTGCTCATTGCTCTTTTGACATTTTGTGTCTCATTTTAGTAATATTTTGTCTTGTTTTTGTTTGTTTTGTCTGACTTTTACCGTTTGTCTAGCGCTTTTATTGCTTTTTCTCATTTTTTTTCAATTTGTGTTTCCTTTTTGTCTCGTTCGTGTTTTTTGTTTCATTTTTGTCATTTTGTGTTTTGCTTTATTCATTGTTTTGTGCATTGTTTTTGTCGTATTGTTTCACGCTTTTGTCATTTTTTCTCATTTGTCCATGTTCTGTAACTTCAAGTTTTTTGTCACTTTTTTGCTTTGTTTCGTGCCGTTGGCCTCCTTTTTTGTCATTTTGTTTCTCACTTTTGTCGTTTGTGTGTCATTTTTGTATTGTTTTTGCGGCTTTTTTTTGTCTTTTTTAGAGTTAAATACATCATTCAGTTCCAGACACCTGTGACGAAATGTTTTGCTCCTTTGTAGACACTCTGTGATCTGGAAGTTGTAATGTGGAAATGATAAATTGAGGCATAATATTGTTCAAATTGAACTTATTTTTCTGAAGAAATTTCAGGTTGTTCATGATGTTTTGCAGAAAGACATTTCCTTAAATGTGTACATTTTCAGAATGTACTAGGAAAGGAAAAACTTGGTGTTCTCGTTATTTATTGGTTATTATGCTGTGATTTTACTGGTCACTTGAGATCGAAATGGGTTTAATGTTGTCCCTGAACTAAAATGAGTTGGACACCTCTGTTTTATAGTGACTTCATTCAATTGGTAAAGACAGAGAATCTCATTTTTTTACAAGAGAACCTGTTAAATGCAACGTTTCAGAGCGTTCCAAAGTGGCTTTAACTCGTGCTCACAGTGCTGATCCCATAATATCCTCCCCATTACGATCTCCACGTTGTTTTCTTTCAACACAGAGCAGAAATGCCATAAACATAATCTGAAGTCTCCCTGTGATATTCTCTGTGTGCAGAGTCCAAGCCGTGATGGTAAAACACAGCTTTTTTTTCCTCTCTCTCTCGGCGTACGATGCTGAAAGATGCACTTCATGTGTTTGGCAAACATCCTCGCTGTAGTTTGACTGGCTTGAATTATAGATAGGAGACGCGAGCCACCCGCTGCTTGTTTGTTTGTTCAAGACTTTGAGTAAGCAGAGGGAACGCAAGAAAAAATAAGGAGAAGGAACGAAGAAGGGGGAGAGATGAAATGGGGCAGAGAGCGCAGAGGGAGAAAGAGGAAAGATAAATAAAAGAAAGGAGGAGAAGAAAGAGAAAAGAGAGCAACTGCATGAAAGACAAAAAGCAGAAAAGGCAGAAAAAGATGAAACAAGAATGAAAAAAGAAAAGAGAGGTTGAGCACGGTTAAGGTTTGGAGTTTGAATCTTCGAAGGCCATCGGTGGAACATTTTGAACGAGACGAAGCATCAAAAAACAAAATCTAAATCAAAAAATCTTTCTGTTCTTCCCTCAACTTTCCAGTGTTTTCAGTATTAGTGCAAAAAAAAGGCTCCGAAACAACACTCTGAAAGGTAAAGAAGGGAGATTTTGTCACAGTTAAAAGCAAAAACGAGCTGCGCCGTAACACACACGCTGCGATGGTAGCAGAAAACTGCCCATTAAAGAGTCACCAGAGCCGCAGCCATAATTGTTTGTCACCGAGTGCCGTCTTACATCACTGACCGCCCGTCCCTCGCTGCACCTCAGCAGCGGTTCTTCTGAATCCAAGGGGGAACCCTCCTCTGCCCATCCAGATCACATTACACATGGCTCAGGGCTGTGATGTGGCTTCAGATAGAGAACGTACAAACTCCGAGCCCACAACCACACGGACCGGCTCAGCGCAGGCTTCATCCTGTGGTCTCCTCGCTCTGAAAGAATATTTTTGAATGCCTCGTACATTCCCTAACTGTATTCCCCCCCTCTAACTTTACATGCTGCTCTCATTTAGATGGGTTTTTGTATTCATGGAGAGGAGAGAGCGGTTGTGACGAGTCGCTCTGAAGGAACGCACACAGCGCCTCGTTTGTTTGGAGTTTTGGACAGAAGGTTCTGGTGGGAGATGGGAAGAAGAGAGGGGCACTAATCAGGGACAGAACCAAGGTGGCCTTAGTTTCTGTAACCAAATGTGAGAGAAGCTACACAAATATTCCTTCAAATGATAACATAATGAGGGGTACAGTATTTTGTAATCTAATGTTGATGCTAAGAACCTGATATAAGTCCTACTTCTTTTCCTAATTAATCAATTAATCATTTGACACTCAACTTGCTTTGCCTGAAAGTCAGAGGCCAGTTAATCCATTCAACCAAGTAGTTTCTGTCACTTTTTACTCACTGTGGGCTCATTTTTATAACTAATATAAAACCTGCATCTCTATAGAAGTACCACGGCTGGAGACAAAGACCCTAAAAACCTCTGTTGTTCAGTAGAATTATTTAAAATGCCATAAATCACTACAATAATAATAATTTTTTTTTTTTTAAATGGAGAAAAAAATGCAATCAACATGTAAAATATTGTTCCAAGCGTCCATAGGTGTTACAAAAACTTCCATTCTCGTCTGTTCTGCTCTGGGTAAACACAGCCTGCAGTTCAGTCAAACTGCCTCTCAATGTGTTTTTTTTATTTTACAGAATCTTGTTAGAGCAACTACATATTTTTAATTTATTAATTTTAATACTGAAGATTATCACTTATTTTGTGTACAACATAATTCCATATGTGTTCTTTTATAGTTTTGATGGCTTCAGTATTAATCTACAACATAGAAAATAATTTTAAAAAACATTGAATGAGAAGGTGTGTCCAAACTTTGGACTGGTAGTGTAGATATTCATGAAATATCATGAATTTAGGCAAAAAAAATCCAATGACTCTTCTAATTTTAATAGTTTCTGCCTAACATGCCTCTCAAATGTACCGACAGATTCAGATGATTCATAAAACAGTGATGTATTTATCGGATAAAATGATAAAAATGCCCACAGCTCTTCTTTCCTCCCAGTGTGAGGGAACTTATTTAAACATCGCTGGTCAATACCATGCAGGAAAATAATGAAAACAGTCTGTTCTAATCTCCCTCAGCCTAAAGAAGTGTATTCAGATAGCTTCCTTTATTCACCCATCATCCATAATCGACGAGAGAGATCTAAAGAAATATTACATTTTGCAAATAACCTCTTTATGTGACACAAAAACCACAGAAATGTACACTAAATGAAGCAGCAAACCACGCTATTATGGCACTGGAACTGGAATATCTAAATAAATTTAATGTATAAAAAGGACAATGACTAATCCGAATCTTCTCTATATCATACATACATCCAGGAAATTCTGTATCCTCAGACCCACATGTTTCCATATCTTCACCGAGGTGATAATGCTGTGGAGCAGACCCGCGCTTGATGCCTTTTAATGGATCAAACAGAGAAGTTGAAAAGCAGATAAACAGGATAATGAAAGCGAGGAGGCCACCGAGCAAGAACTGGAGGTGAAAACTGGAAACTACAAAAGAGAGACTGAAGTTTTTGCAGACGGACGGAGTAGCGGGATACAAATATTAATGCACAGGGACGTATCCGGCTAAAAAGACGCGTAAATAACCGAGATGTTATAAATATGTAGACTCCTACTAATGGACGAGTAAAAAGAAATCACAGATTACAAAAGGATCCTCGACACACCCCACCCCATTACAACATCCTCAGCTCCCGCCTTTTCATCCATCTCCCTTCCACACATCAATTAAATCTCTTTCCATTGGCCAGGTCGTGTTCTATATTAGCACCCTACCTTCTCTCGCTGCCTCTGAGTGAGTTTCTCTTTAATCTTCAGGAGATGTTACCATTGATGGGCCTATTGATTTGATGTTGCGCCAGCTGCTTTTATCTCCAAGAACTCAAAGAGGTGCTGGAGAGAAGAGATGCACTCCCCCACCAGGTCTAACCGAGCACACTCTGTTTGCTTCTACAAACACAGTCGGTCTTAACCTGAGGTGGTCGGAGCCCCTTTTTCAGAGATCATTTACTGACTTTGGAGATCTTTCGATCGGATTTAGTATTTCTGCAGCTGTGATGATGCTTTGTCTTTGCTTGTAAAATAACAGCCACATCAAAGCAATTATTAAATCACATTAATTCTCTGAACCCCAAGCAGTTTCTGAGCTAATGTCACATGTTTACTCACTGTGGGCTTGTTTTTTTTTTACTGCAATATAAAGTCCAGCATCTCTGTGGAAGCAGCACAGCTACAGCTAGAAGTACAGAGGAATCAAAAGTGGCTCGTGTAGTGGAACAAAATTAGAATGCCAGAAATCAGAAGTTAAATATATTTGAATATTCATTTTCACACACAACATTTTCCAAGTGCCCACAGGTGTTACCAACACTAGGGGACACAAATGGTGGCTCTACATACTATAGATCATCATAGATTTATTTTAGGACCAAAACAACTTGTCATGGTCTAGAAAGTATTTTAAATTTATAGTTACAAACTTACAATCTGCAGTTAACAGCTTCTCTGTCACTTTTACACTTTACACAGTCATTCCATGGGCCGGCTCGGACTCTCTGGCGGGCCGGTTTTGGCCCGTGGTCCGCATGTTTGACACCCCTGCTATAGATGTTTCGGTATTAGCACTTCTAATTTCTTTCCTTTCTTGTCTCCTAACTGCTCCATGGAAACACTGTCTGCAGTTCATCTAGTTCAGCCCAAAAGTCTCACAACTTTTGTCAAATTAGGTTAGTCAGGTTAGTCACTTATGGCTTTACAGATTTTTTAGTTTTTACACATTATAGTAAACGTAAATATTTTTGGCTAACTTTTAATTCAAAGTTCCCCTCATCCCACTCAATCTCTTGAGCTATCATTGGAAAGGCCAGGATGTCCTCTATTAAGCACATCAGGATGTAGCAGGGTAGTTCAAATGAGTCAAAAACAAATGTCCAATACAGAGGACATGTGAATGGAGTGGGTCTCAGGAGGATATAACGATTTCAAGCTTAGATTTAGTCACTATCATGGATTAGTAGTTCAAGAGCTGTTAGAAAGTAGAACTTCTGATGAATAATGGCTTCATTTTTTTTTAGAGATAACACACCTTTTGAACCCGTCAATGGGTTTTGTAGTTCGGGGCGTTAAAAGCAGAGTGTTTTGCATCATCACCTGTAACTTTTTGTGTGATCTACGAATGCACCACTCTCTGTGATGTCTACTTCTTTTTCTCTTTAGTGATGTCTGAAAGCCTCACTGACATCATTTGCCAAGTCCAAATATATTATAGATACCAGATCTGAGAAATTCCCTGATCGTAGTCGAAGTGCAACATCTCCAATATCAAATCAAAGCGGTTCGACCACTGACCTCTATGCTGACGTCACTTTTAAATGCACAGAGATGAAGTAACTGACACCTAACAGCCAATCAGGAGTTCTCTGTGACCCCGAGCTGATGTTTGAAACAGGAAGAAAACGGTCAGGAGAAAAGAGCGTTTTGCTGCCAGTAAAGTGTGTTGCGGGTTTCAACATAGCACCACTCTGCAGGAGTCATCTGCGAGGGCGCTGCCATCCAGCTGACCACACGTGGAGCTCGTCCAAAACCCTGCGAGAGCCAGCGCTGGTGCGTTTCACCGCAGAGCTGCATGCACGAGCCCAGGGGGCTTCGCTGTGCTGCAGCATCACAGAGACCGCCTGTCACCACTCGCCGTCTACGAGGCCCGGCGTTCCCTCTGCTCCTCTGTGTTTGTGCCGAAGCATCCCTGTATATTTATGCAATTCTAACTAACGTGCATGTTGCGGTGCAGAAATGTGCATTACATTTCATTTGTTTAGGAATGCGTGCATCCGTGATTTTATAAGAAAATTCAGTGTTTTGTGCGTTTTTAGCTCCGTGTGTGTGTGTGTGTGTGTGTGTGTGTGTGTGTGTGTGTGTGTGTGTGTGTGTGTGTGTGTGTGGATCCCCAGGAGAGCAGGGCAGGCCTGTGTTTTACTGGTTGGCTAACAGAGCCGGGGTTGATATTCTGCTATCGATCATCTGTACAAATAACATGGTGACTTACCCGCAGTGTGTAATTATCACCCCAAAATAAAGTGGCTGGCTCTACATACAGATCTCGGGCCCTATATTCAGCTCTGGTCACTCTGGTGCAGTTTTCCGCCTCTTGTAAGAGTTCATTCTATACACCTTAAATCCTCAACAGCTTTCCCTGTGGTATCAGTAATAACAACACCGTCTGCTCCAAATTAGACCAAGAGAGACTTCTGATCAGACATGTTGGATAGTTGAGCTAATTTATCAAGCAAATTGCCAAACTTCATCTCATTTTTGCTTCATCAGATGTGATAATCTGCTGGATTTCTCAGGTTCAGCTTTTAGTTTTAGGGTCACTTTGGGTCCTGAAACCTTTAGATTGGCATTTTAGACCAAATAATTTATTATTAATTGACCAAACAGTTGCATTAAACTGGATCTCTGACTTCACAGTGCAGATTAAAGCTGTGTGAGGAACAGACGACTCAAGAAGGGAACTTAGTTTTCTGTCCGTTTCAGCTGAAAGTTGAACGTTTGAAGGGTTTCAAACTGTATCACTGCAAATCGTGATTATTTTTGTTGTTGTTTTTTGTGTGTTTGTATTTAAAGCCTTGCAGTTACAGAAATCTTCATTCCAGCTGTTTTAAAGACAGAGAAGGTTCACTTTAATGGACAGTTAACACACTTCAGTTAAGTCAGTCATGTGGAAACTGAGGTCGCGGATGATTTTCTGCAGTTTTCCACCTCAGGAGCTTGTATGAAGCTTCTTCCACAGCTGTGGTTGAGGGTAAAGTGCACAAAACTTTACAATGCTGCTACGTATGGCATCTTTTTTACACAAATGACTGCGCTCCATTCATAGCCATAAGTCATGTCGGAAAGATGTTTTTGGATAATATAAGTCAGCATTGTAGAGTATTCCATGTGTGAAAAGGGTTGAGTTTTTCCTGTTTCACTGTCTTCATCTATCCAACTGCATTCTGTTTCTTAAACAGGACCATACCTGTGTTTCTGCATGTTTTAGCCCATTTTTCCACTATTTTCTGAACTATATTGCCGTGTTTTAGGCATTTTAATGTATTTGTCTTGTTGTTACAGCAGCTGCAGATGTGCACTCATTTCACTAACTCATCATAGTGACCAGAACTTTAATTTATTTATTGTTATTGCCACATTTACATTGTATCTTTTGAGTTTGATGGCAAAAACAACCATATCTAAGCTGAAAATCGTCATGTTTCACCAAAATTACTTTATTGTACAGGTGTCATTTTAAAAAGTTGCCAAAAATAAACCATTTGCAATCATCAGACTAAGTAAAAAGCTAAAAATTCTGCACTCCTCAGTGCAAACCAGAAACCATTAGTGACTCAGCTGCGACCAACATTTACCACACAAAAATTCAGAGACTTTTCGACTGAACTGCAGGCCGTGTTTCTACCAAGCGGATACGAGACAAGAAAAAAGGTAAGAAGCTTAATCGGAAAATTAAGTCGAGCCACCATTTTATTTAGTAGTGTAAAACAGTGTTCGTGCTTGGAAAAATGCTTTACCTGTTCACTTTCAGTTTTTTTTTTAATTGTGAAATAAACAATCCAAGAAATTCAATTTTGGTCTCCTATTTTGTAATATATGTAGCATCATAACTTTATCATACTGCACAGAAAACATTTCTGAGCTCTTTCTACTTCTAGTCATGGTTGTGCTGCTTCCACAGAGATGCAGGTCTTTATACTGCAGTGAAAAATGAGTAAAAATGTGACGGGAGCAAACACGACCAAAACCAGCTTAAGCTTTGGAGGGTTAAACTGCACTGCAGAGCAACAGGAAAACTACTATACAGAAGACAGAATTTGTCAAATGATTAATTTCCAACAGTGTTGATAACATAAGTTTCAGACATTTCTGAAGCAAAGTGGGCCTGAGAATGTGTATTTGTTGGGTTTCTTTTCTTAGTCTTTTATGACAGAAGACTGAACATCTTTGGTTAGATGGTCGGTCAGACAGAACTAAACAAAGAGTGCTTATAGAAATGTTAAACACGCTAAACACTAGTATGGTTCTTTAAGCAGCAACAGCTATATTCTTGTCACTCATCCATCCGTCTGTCCGTCAATAAATCCATCCCTTCTTGTTTTTGTGCCCTAGTTCCTACATTCTTCTGCCCATCCCTCCATCATTCTCATCCATCCATCCCCTCTATAAAAACGTCTGATGTTTGCGTCTGTGGTCGGCTGAATTGTTTAGTCGTGATTTGTAATGTAAATATGTGGTTGCGTATGAGAGCATCGCTCCCTCTCGACGCCCCCTGAACGCACAGACACACACAAACACAAGCACACAAACGCACACTGCGTACTCGGAGAACAACCAGCAGCTGCCTGGCTCAGCTCTGTTACTCCTACTAAGCCATAATTGTTCCCGGGCCTCTCCTCTCTCAGCGCCGGTCCGCCCGAGCCAAGCGGCTAACCATCAGCAGCCCTTATGGCTCGCCTCGCCTCCAGGCTCCAACCGCCCTACGATGGAGCCGATAGTCTTCGCACAACACGCAGCACACAGCACGGACATCGCTCTGCATTTCCATTTTTACATGATATCATCATTTATGGGTCTTGCTGGTGAAGTAACGAGACTCTCTTGGCCATTTCAGTCGCCGTGCTGGTTGGAAACAGCGATCGCCAACAGTTGACAACACTTCTCAATGGATAACTTCACTCTGGTTGTTTATTCAAGAGATGGTTTTGATACTGATTACTTTTGCCAAGTAAATAAGTCTTCAGAACTAAGGTCATTCGACCATCCAGAGTTCAGAACATCCAAGAACAATGTTTGTTTTCTCTAAGATACCAACTTACAATGACACAACTAAAAAAATGTCTAACCAACTTATGCCTGGAGATAACATTCTGTTGAACAACGAACTGGTTGCTGCAGAAAGCTTTCATTTTAACAACATGCTAACTTGGCTAAATACTGGCTATTCAACTCATAACCTTTGCTACTGAGCTGTCCCAGTTGACTCTGAACCCAAAGCAGTTTCTGAGCATCTTTTTTTTTGCTCCTAATGCATTATTACTCACTGTGGGTTAATTTTCCACTGCAATAGAAAGTCCTGCACCTCCATGGAAACAGCATAACCATGTAGAGAGAACTAACAATGGTCTATGTGCAGAATAATAAAGTTATAATGCAATATATCATTAAAAATAGAAACAAAAGTTGAATGTCTTTGATTTTTTTTGTTGAAAATACCTAAAATCACAAAAACAGTGACTCTACATTCTATAGACATTTGTAATTTGTTTCTGGACTTGTCTTCTATGTGCTCTGTGAAAAATACAGCCTGTAGTTCAACCAAAAAGTCCCAGATTTTTTGTCATGTAACTGTTGGTGTCAGGTGAGTCCTTAATGGCTCCACAGCTGCTCACAAGAGCATAAAATATTTAGATTTTTACACAATCTGCTTGAGCAAATGCATTATTTTTGGTGAATTTTTAAATCAGGCCTGTAGTAGAAAGTGATTGTGATGAAATGTCACGTTTTAAGAGTTACGTTTGGCAATGAAATAACAGATGAGCACTTCAGGGACCAGTGGAAAGATGAAATTTTGATTGCTTGTTCTGTTTTACAGCTTCTAACTGATAAATGGTCTAATTTAGGACCTTTTTTCACACCCTCCAATTGGTTTTGGGGTTCAGAGGGTTAAAAGCTGGAACTGATTAGAGAGCTGGTATTTTCATTAGATTCCAACAAGATTATCTCAAAGTGCAGAAAGGAGGAACTTCAACTTCCCCTATTAACAAAAAGTAACACTGAGGAAATAAATCTGATTTAATCCAGTAAAAGTACTAAATCGCCAGTAAAACAACTCTCTCTGCATCTCATCTCTACATCTTCACTCCCGTCATGCATCTCCCTCCATGTGTATTTATTTGTATCTCAGTCTTAACGTTGCTTCCTATCTCTCTCACTTCCTCGCTTGTTTAATCCGAGTCCAAAAGAAACATGGTGGGGAACCAAAAAAACCCGAGCAGCTCGACGGAGGCCAAACCAGAGATCGCTGCGCCCATCCTGGACTCCTTCCCTCCGTTCCTCCCTCCAGCTACTGCATGTGATGCCGCTGCTGCGAAGCACGAACAGGCTTTCAACCCATTACTTCCACTGATTAAACTCCGCTATTTTTCCGTGACTGCTTCATGACGAAGCACCTCAACCAGAGCCAACATGTTTTAGGGTGATTTCATGTCGTGCAACGGGGTTTTTGACTTCCAAGACCTCTGCTTTGCTCTGCTACCGATGTGATTTTTCATGCAACACTTGAACACCTGCGAAATGCAATCTTAGATATGACTTTTTTCCATGATGGCAAAAGACGAACGTACTAATGTGGGGTCAAAAAACTTCTCTTGCATTAAAACTTGGTTAGAATTTTAATAATTACGCATCTTCGAATTGATGTCCCACTTTAAAAAGGCTTTTTTAAATGCTGAGTTCAGGCTGGAATAGTCTCTTATTATATATATCTTAATCACATCACAATTGTAATGGTTCTGTTTTTTTTTCTTATAAATGCTTTTCCGTTGAGATGCTTTTGCAGATAGTGACTTCTCCTCCTTTTAGTGGTAGTAGGAAAAAAAGGAGATGCAGCTGAGCAAGTGAACCTTTAAAATTTTCCACCAACAACACAAGAACAACACAGTTAGGGAGGAGCAGTGCGCGTGTGTGTGTGTGTGTGTGTGTGTGTGTGTGTGTGTGTGTGTGTGTGTGTGTGTGTGTGTGTGTGTGTGTGTGTGTGTGTGTGTGTGTGTGTGTGTGTGCTTGCGCGCTGTTCAGGTGACAATGAGACTCGAGGCCTTTATTTTCCATGGTAAACCACAACAGGCTTAACCTCGCTTAACTGTACACAACAAACACCGGCAGGCGTGCACACACACAAACACACAAGATGCGCACACACACACACACACACACACACACACACACACACACACACACACACACACACACACACACACGCACACACACACACACACACACACACACACACACACACACAGCAAGAGAGACCTGCACATCAAAAAAAAAAAAACACTTGTATTGCCAAAACGTAGTAAAAACATTGCCCTAAGTACTGTTTTATTGCAAATGTTAAATGGAAGTCAAATAACTTAAATGCGTCTTTAGCACCACTGAGATTGTTAATATTATTTCTGTTGCCGTGAGCAAAAACAATACTCATGACTGCAATATCCAGTTTATATTTTATGCAACAGTCCTTTAGGCATGGAAGAAGTTTCATCCCAAAAAACTACAAATCGCTGTGGAAAACTAGACAACCATCATCTGAGAAAAATAAATACAGGAATACACACTACTGTTAAGGATTTAGAAATCATGCTTTAAACAGCCTTATTTTTTTTAATGTTGGGTAACTTTGAGGGAGAATGCACAAACACAGGAACAGGAATATTAAGAGAGAGGAAAATCTTATGTTATTCAAAGTTTATTTATAGTTTCTATGTTTATAAACTGGAATTATGTAAATAGATGTGTGCATACTGGATGTCTGCACTTGTGTAGTTAGTAGCTAGTAAGGAGTTTATTGTAGCTAATTTCATTTCCATGGAGATGGCTTTTCTTTTCTTCGAAGCACTGCCATCAGAAGAGTCTGACTGACTTGGGAGCCACAATGAAGGGCAAAAAGTTAAATGCAAACAAAGCCATCTTATAGCGCCGCGTGACGATGTATTCATCAGCTGTACTCGTCAACTAGTTCCATGTAACCAGCTCAGACGCAACAACGAAACGCCGTATGTTAAACCGAGGACCGGCCCATAACCAGTTCCAGCGTAACAACAAAACGGGATAGGTCGATGACGTCATAAACTGAGGACCCCCTGTGTATTATATTGCTGTATATATAGAACACTGCCTGTAGTTCAGCTGGAAAAAATCCCAGAATTTTCGTCACATGACTGTTGGTCGCAGCTGAGTTGCTAATAGCTTCACAGTTGCACTGAGGAACACAGAATATTTAGTATTTTACAGAATCTGGTTAGAGCAAATGGTTTATTTTTGAGATTTTTTTAATGAGACATGTAAAATAAAATGATTTTCATGATGACAACGTATCCCAATATCGATATATCTGTGATCCACCAGTACTCAGCCAAGCGTGGGGCTCTAATAGATTCTATAATCTTGTGTTCGTTCATCCAGTTTTTAAGCAACGACTAAGTTCCAAGTTTTGCAGTTCAACAACAGAAGAATCCATCTTCTAATGGAAGTCACAATACTGCTTTGATGAACTTGAAATGATCAAGAACATAATTAATTCTCATGCTCATAATGACTCATTATTTCTGGGTCCCTTTTCTGGCTTTTTGGACTCAAACTGTGGCAAAAGTGCCAGCAGGGTTTCTTCAGGGACATTCGAGACT
The DNA here is from genome assembly GCA_027123335.1 of Amphiprion clarkii. Lineage (NCBI taxonomy): Eukaryota > Metazoa > Chordata > Actinopteri > Pomacentridae > Amphiprion > Amphiprion clarkii. The sequence goes on along the minus strand of CM049581.1, from coordinate 31,323,199 downwards.
TTCACTCCCTTCACAAAAGAAACAAAGAAGAAGAAAAATAAAGTCAACAGTCTTCCCCTTTGCTTCCTCTAATCAAAACAGCACACCACTGACTTGATGTTTCGCTAATGGATGCTTAATTGAAACCAGTATTGCCTCAACTGGCTTGGGATTAATGTGACTCTGCAGGGGATCAACTGGAGCCTGGATGGCACTCAAGCTGTGCTGCTTGTTTGAGGCAGTGTCTGAGTTATGGCTGTCTTTAATTGGCAGCATTAAAGCTCCGGGCCCGTTTATAAAGAAAAACTGAGAAGAAAATTAAAACAGGAGATGGGGTGAACATGAGAAAGAGACGGAGGGCGAGGGAACGAATTCGAGACAGAATCGGAGAGGAATGAGGGTCGCCTCGCTCTGCAGCTCAGTAGGGGAGCCAACGAGTCCTCTGGGGTCCTGACAATGGGCTGACTGTGCCTGCGCCTGCTGTAAATCTGCTTCTGTCTGGAGGATGTTTCGGCAAGGGGACCATAAAAACATCATCCATGGAGACTGTCTGTCTGTCTGTCTGTCTGAATCGGGCCTGTCCTCTTCCACTCCCTCTTGAAAAAATGCATCAATGGTTCCTTTTCCACAAGAATGACAGCTGCAGTTGAAGATGCTGATGATGGATGCGAAGTTTCATCAAAATAACTTTTCATCTGTGCATCACATTTAGTTTTTTATTTAGTTTCTTCATAAATAACTTCTTTAAAAGCTTTCAGAGCAATCGGCATGTCAGAGAACCCTTGCTGGTGATGTGAAATGATGGCGCACAAACACATTTTTCCAGTTTAGATCGAAACATTTTGGATTGATTTTGAAGGGTTACTGAGCTACACAATTTCCCAACACACTGTCTTTACACTTACTTTTCCACAGATTTCTTAATCCTCCAAGAGAGACACTGAAACTTTTTGAAATTGTTCCGGTTCCTACAATCAAAAATTGAGGATTTGATCAATATGACTGTTGAAGTTTGAAAGTCAAATCCGCTGACATCGTGGTGAATATTTAGATTCGTTGCCCTGCAGTTACATCGCCAAAATGCTTGTTGGGTTGAGTTCCAGTCCCACTGTGTTCAATTTCTTTGTGCACTTAAAACAATAGTAGCTGGAGCTAATAAATGTTCAACTACAGTGTCTTTGACTGAAATTATTGCAACGTCTGAGTCGACACACAGATCGGTAGAACTCTGAAAAACGAGAAAACGCTTAAAGTGACTTTTGAATTGCAGCCTATTTTATTATACTATTGGTTTCAATATCTTTGCACAAATCAGATCATATCATGAAAAACCGATGTATTGCTACCATGTGGACCAAGTGGACCATCACAGTTGCATCACCACAACTTGCAGTTGTACTTCTGGGAAGGTGCACGCCAGGCTACACTGCATGTATGTTGTAGATTAAACAGAAGTAGAAATCAAGCTTAAATTTGATCATTTTCTTACTCTGAGGGAACTGGGTGCTCTTTTGAAGTAACAACAGCTGAACAACTGTGGCAGCTACACACCAAAAACACATGAAAGTAGAACTTTGGTGCTTCAGTATGCAAAAAAACATCTTTGTTGTCCAGAGACTGGGTTCTAAATAATGCAATTGTGATTTCTGCTTTCCAAAGACTGGCAACACAGTTGAACACTTTAAAAGTAGGTTTTATTACACAAGAATGGTTTCAAGCCCAAATCGACTCTTGAGAATCTGATGTGGCTTTGAAACTGTGCATTTTTCTAACACAAAGGGAGTGATAGGAGCCTTTTGGAGTCAGAAATCACAGTTTTGGTGGTGCACCAATGTGTTAGCTTGTAGGACTCTGATTTAAAGCTGAGGAAATCCAACACTACCTGCATGACGAGACTGATTTTACAGGAAACATTTGATTTAACCCTTCATCGGGCAAATGATCATATTTGGTCACTTCATACGCCGTTGCTCCTGCCTCTCAGTGAGGTCGAGAAGCACGTGGTTTCCACCCAGCCAATCAGCGAAGAACACTCTACGTTACAGCACACTACATCGTGACATCTGACCAATCAGCAGAGGCCTGGAACGTATCAAGCTTTCTCTTTTCTCCGAAGTTGGACAAAGACGGACTTGCGGCTCAGTCCTCTTCCATATTTGGGGTCAAAACATCAAAACTAACCATGGTTAGTTGATGAAACTCATTTTAGGGTTGAGTAGTTGTGCTAAGTGATGATATCTACATTTATTGGAATGTTTTGTTTTTTTTTACCACTAACTAAAGATTTTACAAAAATGTCACAAAAGTAAAAAAGTCGTCCGTCCTCCAATAACACTCTATGGTTAAAGTATTTCAATGAATGCCCTTTAAGGCAAGTACAACTGATTGGAAAGGTGATTCAGCAGCAGAGAGAAAATCCTCCTAAGTGGTCGATGACACTGTTTGCTCTCTGATATTCAACAGAAGCCTGATAAATATTGAGTCCTGTTAGTCAGTGCAGGCCAGGAAGCAGATCTCAGAAAGCATAGAAAAAAAACTCTTGATCATTGTGGCTTTGGCAGCTCTTTGGTGTCTTCAAACAAGTCCACTTCCTTTTGCTGAATGTAAAAACACTGACTTTCGAGACTCAAACTGGCCCTGGATTTGTCTTCATTTTCCTTGAGTGCGGTGGTGAAACAGTTAAAGGTGTTCTTAAGGTGTCAGAGTCTGTTTCAACTGGGGCTGTGGTTTTGTTTTACCAGGTGCACAGCGCGGTTACCGGCTTCTCATTGTTTACTGCTAACTCCCTTCCGCTACTGCAGTTATCGTCTTCCTTCATTGTTCTTTCTTTCTCTTCTCCGTCTCTCGGCTTCTTTCAATTCCTCTCTTTTGCAATCACTTTCTCCATCACCATTTTCTCCTCCATCGGATCAACTCAATCTGGAGCCATCGGATAAATCAGATGATGTGTTTCTTTTGTTGTTCACTTCCTGCCCGCCCACGTCTTCCCTTTCATCTGTCCTTGGTGTGCATACAGTGTTTCCCACATACATGTCCTGTACTATGTGCAACACCTACACCGTCAGGCACGCCCACACACTGCAACACACACACACACACGCACACACACACACCACACTGCAGTGCTTATCACAGTTGCTCTAGTTTTCTTGTTTGGCCCTGAAAAACGTTCATACAAGCTGATTTACCGCAACAACCTTGTCACACACCTACACACACTCAAAACACTGAATGCTTTATGAGCTCCATCACTTCCTGAAACGTACCGAGCCGTCAGTGACACCAGCTTTGTTGTCATTGTGTTTCTTACTCTCTTTTTCCTCCTTTAACCAATGTCTGAGACAATTCCTAGTTTCTTCAAGGCCACGACTCGTCTGTCGCCCCTCCTTTCCATCAGTTCTGACGTCAATTATCAGAAGCATCTCTCCATCATGAAGACGAAGGCCAATGAGGAAAAGTACTATGTGCGTGAGCGTTGCATCTCTTAAAAGGCCTGAGGGTTTTCTCTCTGTAGACAGAACAGAAAAGGTTCCCATGACCATAAAAAAGTGGGGATGGGATTCTCTGTGTATTCCGCAAAACAGGGCGAAACAAAGGTAGGAAATCAATTTGACGCATGGCCGAGCTCCTTTTGAGGAAACTTGTTGAAGAGGGAATTCCTCCCTTTTCTGGCTCAAAAAAATGATGTTAACAGATGCCAAAGCATCAGAACAGAGACTGAAGAAATAAAGTGCTTCACTTTCTCCTTGTTTTGGACCTTCTGCTCTGTTCCAGGCTTCTACACACTGGGTGATTTTAATAATCTCATAAGTTTACATTTTGCTACACTGTACGATATGAATCTAATAATCTTTGGGCATGATGTGAAGTTTGCTCTGTGCAGATTGTACGATGAAAACGCAGCTGAATCTCAGCCTACGATGGTCGTGAGTCCACATGAATGTGCAAGAATAAAACGTCATAAGCGTGCGTGATCCATCCATGAAAAATACACAACCAAAACATGAACGGAGCTCCTACAATCACAGGGAAACTGGCCAAACATGAATGGAGGTACCACTCTAGTGCCCAGTCTTCTTTGTATAAATCCCACATACTTGTTTTGATGCATTTTGCCACTGCCGCCACAAATCAACAGTTTAGCGCCGGTGAGTCAGTACGTCTTTTCATCCTGCATTTCTATTGGATAGTTAGTTGACGTAGGTCGCAGCAGCAGTCACACTGTAAGATGATCACCCTAAATTTATGACACGGTCAGAATTTTATAGCAGCTTGTCTTTGGTCTCCACGACAACGGCCGTCCTTGAATCTGTCTCACTGTGCGACGTAGGACCACCGATTTAGAGCCAAGACCAAAGATATCACCACCATTCTCTTGTGATTGTTTCATCTGGGACAGCCACAAATTGTACAGTGTGTGAGGCCTTCACAACATTTTACTGTCACTACAGCAGCTTCTTCATTGACACACTTGGAATAGACCAGCTTTAGCGCCTGATTGTACATTGTGCAAAATGCCTTTCAGAGTTGTAAGAAAGAAAATCAGAAAACAGAGAATTGACAAAAAAGACAAGAGGGAATAGTTGTGATAACCTGCAGGGGGCTGATGGGAAATGTAGTCTCATATTTATACGTAGCATGAGAACAAATAATGTTGTTGGATACCCTAGGATATCAGAGGTTTGTATGATGGTCAACATGTTCAGTCTGTGTGTCTTTCAGGTTTTAGTACCCAAAATGAGAGATCACATCCAGATACCTTCCTATGCAACATGTTAGAGTCATGTGATTCCTTTTTTTCAGCTTTAAGCAGTGTAAGGAATTTGAACTTGTTAATCAGACTGAGGTGTGAGGTGTATTAATTTGGCTCCATCGATGAATGTTTATGATGAACCCTACTAGAACAGAAAACAGTAGATCACAGTAACTTTATCTGTAGCGTCTTCTTGCATGTAGGCCATTATGCTAGCTGTTACTGGCCATCAAAGATAGACAAACTGTCTCAGTTTCTATTTTTATATGTAAAATGTTGCATATGAACAGTTGAAAGTGTCTTTAGATTGTAGCTGAAGTCAAGATTCCTCTTAAACTAGTATACAAATTCTGCAAAAGTGCAAAAATGTGTTCCTGCTCCTTTAGTATGGTGAATCTGACATCATTTAAATCTGGGTAAAGCAAATATTTAAGTTGGGAAAGATAGAAACGTTAAATTGGCTTTCCTTAAGATTAAGCTGCAGCAATGCAAACTGTCTTGGTTGATTAATGAATATCTAACTCAATAAAGTGGCATTATTGTTCATTATTAACTTAAATTAGATAAACTAACTCAATTGTATGTTACCAATTCAAGCTATTTATCTAAGTTGGGCCACCAAGTGTAAAACAAAATGAAGCTCGGAGGAAGCAGAAACATCTGGTGTGATGTGCAGGTGTGGAGACTTGGAGTTGACAACTTTGAACTTTGCTGAGTCATAAAAAAAGAAAATGTAACCTTTCGCAAATGGTTATTTTACCTATAAAATACTTCCCAAGTTTGATAACAAATAAAAGGGTGACAAATTTAAAGCATAGGCAACGTAAAGTATCTTTGGATGATTTTGTTGTACCACAACTTCCAAAAAAGTAGTTTTAATTTGGCACACTCACTTCCTAAAACAAGGAAGTAATTTAATGGCTTTAACATCGTCCCCATAAGCATGTTGGAAAGAAACACCAGGATATACGATATGTGTACAAACTGAACAATTAAATCTAGGATAGCAGCTATCCACGCCAGAGAAACAAGAGCATAAAACATTAATTACTGTCTTGGTAAAGTAGCAGGGTCTCCGTTTGAAACAATACAGTGTGTGTTTTCAGCTGCCGCTGCGTCGTGTGTGTGTGTGTGCATGATATATGTTAGTGTGTCAGCGTAAATAAGGAGGAAGACGGAAGTGAAGACACACAGTATATGCTATGAGTGTGTGTATGTTTCTATGTTGTAAATGTGTGTTGAAGTATTCCTGATACTTGCACAGTGATGTGATGGACTTCATATGTGTGTAGGAATAACACATGAAGGTGGTGACTGCTTCCTTTAAACATCATATGAGGGAGGATTAGACTTCTGCTCCTGTGTGTGCATATATATGTGTGTGTGTGTGTGTGTGTGTGTGTGTGTGTGTGTGTGCATGCATGTGTGTGTGTGTGTCTGTGTGTGTGTTTGAGATCACAGCCATGTGTGCTGGGCTGCTTCATGCGGCTGCTGAGGCTCCAGCTGGTCTGGGCAGAGCCACGGGCACGGGGTGGAGAGGGGCGGAGGAGGATGGGGTTGGACTTTCATTTGCTCGACTATTTTTATGAACACTATTTTAATAAAGTGCATATTAAAATGATGATAAAGGTCAGCGGCGGAGGCTGAGGTTTGGAGGGCGAAACGCGCCGAGGAGGGAAAACTCATTACGAGACGTTATCAATTACCAACAACAACAACAACAAGGCGCCAAATGTGGACGTTCATCTGCAGAGAGAGGAAAATTATCTGAAGAATAATCTGTGTGTCCGCTGGTGATCAGGTGAAGCACTCGATTTGATGCCATGTCAGTCGGATCATTAACTAGCAAGACTGTCGGATAAAACTCAGTCAGCTTTGGGAGTTCTCCGTCAGAAAGCAAATAAGCAAACACCTCTCCCGTAATTACCAATTAAAAAAATTGTGAATTTGAGACTGGACATTGGCAGAATAGCCTCTGAATTTAAAAAATTCAACATGTCAAAGTCTGCAGCAGGGTTATACTGTCAGTTTAAATACACAGAGTCCTCAGTTTACGATGTCACCGACTTACAGCGTTTCATCGTTACGTCAGAACTGGTTATGTGGAACTAGATGGCGAGCGGAGCAGACAAATACGTCGTCACACGGATGGGTGTTAGGATGGATTAGGAGTTATGAATATTTGTAGAGCTCCAACTATTAGTCAACCGAAACAAACTGAATTGGCAATTTTACGGATAAGAGTTTAATTACCTTTTTTACTAATGGTCAGGAAAACACAGCCAATGAGAACATGTTAAGTTGGGTTTTGGCGGGAATTTTGATTCACAGTTTTATAATATTTTAACAGCCGAATGGTTGATTAAAAATTATATCCGCTGCATTTATTAATCCTCTGAATCGCAAAATCCGACAGCAGATTTAAAAGACTTATTTTTTAATTGTGAAAATTACCTCTTTTGTCATCGCCAGAAATTGTGAAAACGGAAAGACTCGATGAATTTCCAGCTTTCCGAGGGTCCTTCAACTTATCATGTTACTTTTGGTTTCATCGGGAAAATTACTACAGCTAAGCCTAAAACTGTGACATTTCCTCAACTTCACTCTAATCTATCTCATTTAAAAATCTGTCAAAAATAAATGATTCGCAGTTATTAAATTCTGTAAAAAACTAAAAATTCTGTGCTCCTTAATTCAACCAAAAAGCTGTGACTGACTCTGTTGCGACCAACAATCATGTGAGAAAAATTCAGGGACTTTTTAGCTGAACTGCAGGCTGTGTATAGGCAGAGTGAATCGTAGACAAGAAAAAAAAAAAAAAGAGTAACAAGTTAAATACCTGTAGCAGAAACACTCATGGACACAAGGAAAAATGTACATGTTGAGTTGTGTTTTTCACATTTTTTTTTTTTTTTAATAATCAAAGAAATTCCACCTTTACTGGAGAGTTAGGAGCAAATAAAAGAAGAAAAAAAGCCTGATTAGGGTTCTGAGGGTTAAAAAACACGATCATGACTGTCCCGTTAGGACTGATTCATTTGCAGAGATCTCCCTTCCTTTTCATGTTTATTGTCGGGTTTCTACTTAACCGGTACTTACACCGAGAGACTCACAATCCAGCAAACAGTAGAATACACATTATATAATTCCAGGACATTAAACGCAGCGCAGAGTGATAAAAATAACTGGTTAGAAAATCCTCTCAACATCCAAAACAGGAGGGAACGAGATGAGCAGAAAGGCATCGCTGTGTCTAACCTTGAATTTACCGTTAGCGCCGGAATGATCGAGAACGGAGATAATAATCAAGAAAACACCCTCCGACTGGAAACACACAGGAATCAGAGTACCACCCTGTACCAGATCCACAACAACATGTGATGTTGGCTTCGCTGGAAACACACACCTCCCTCTCCCAGCAGGGGAGTGTAAACAGGTTGTAAATTTCCTTACAGGGGACAGATGAAAGAGGACGAGCACACGGAAAATTGTCATGTATGATCACACATGGTCGTCACACTGGCGCTGTTTGCAAACAGCAGAAGCTCCAGCTCAGAGGCAAACGCGCCATGTGTGGCTGAGATTATAAAATCTGTACGTCAACACGAGTGGAGGAAACAAACACCTACAACGCATATGTTCTGTTTTAAAGATCTCCAGTTGAAGCAAGGCGAGCTGAATGTCATGCTGTTGCTTTCTATGACAGTTTCATCTTCTCTGCTGTCTGTTCAGAACTTTCTTCTGTGCGACTTTGTGTAATGAAATAATAAGTGAAGGAAAATCCCTGTGGTGTAGATACAGAAAAGTGGCAGAAATAGCTGAACCTTCATGTTGTTTGGTTTGTCCTTGTTTATTTCAGGAGTGTCCTTCCGAGTCATTTTGGACAAGTTTTGAGTTATTTTTGACAATTACAGTAAAATGCAGCATGGCTCAGAAACAGTGACCAGAGGAACAAGTTGTTGGAGATGCATTCAGCATGGTGAAACATCTTTCTACAGCTGATGAGCAGAGTAGAGAGGAAAAGTCTGGAGAAGCTTTAAAAATGAGACACAAAACAATTAATAATTGATAATCACATAAATTCAACTCTTTGGCAGAATTTTTTTTGCTTTTTTTCCCTCTCAAGAAAACGACCTTTTAAAGCCCCAAAACTATGGAAATCACCCAACGACGTGTCAATTATTTTGCAGCGTCATGATTCGTTGGTTAAAGAACTTCAGTGAAAATGATTCTGAACAGGAACTACGATTGAAACCAGCAGAACAATCCCAATGTGGAGCGATCTAGAGCTAAACGATTAGTCGACTGACTTTAACCAACAACATTTCTGATAATCGATTGAATCAAGAAAAACCTCTGACCACTGAGCAGTTCCAGCTTCTCTCAGGATTTACTGCATTTTTTTTCTCTTTTTTAAACATATATTTAAATTCATGTGTATATAGAACTCAAACTTGAATATCTTTAGATTTTTAGAATTTCAAGTTGAACAAAGCGGGACATTTGAAGATGGGATTTCAGGACAAAAGAGTGGCATCCACAGTTTTAGACCTTTTCTGACCTTTGGGGTAGAGCCCTGAGAGGTGTCAAAAAGGAAACTGGAGAAAAGAGTTTAGTTCTCATTTTGAATGAATTGCTTGCATTGTGATAGAGAGGATCCTTTTAAACTTGAAAAAACGTCGGGAAAAAGAGAAAACATACACTGGATTTGCTGAGACAAACCCTAAATCAACCTAAGTGCAACGTAGAATCGTTCCTTCTGCATATGAAGCCTTCATCACATTGGGTTTATCTGCTGTGTACCATAACTATACTGCTTCCTGTCATTTCTTTCCATTCCAATACACCTGTTTTTCTTTGTAAGTAATGTCTCTTCTCTGGCTCATGTTAAATATTTCACTGTTCTTTCTTGACTAAAACGAATTAATATATAAATTTTTGACTCTTTGCTGTTGCTTTTAATGGCAATTTTATCTTCTCTGCTGTCTCAACTCCTTTTATTACTTTCTCTTGCGCAGCTTTGTGTAATGCGCGTCGTATTTGATGTGCTGGATGAGATGATTCTACAGTTAGATTAGTATCATTAACTAAACTATTTTACGAGCTCTATCGACTCTTGTAGTGCATAATTAAATGTTAAATTAAGAATTGCCATTCGTCGCATTCTCTGAAAAAAATCTGGTTCAGTTTCCTTTTTTCACTTTTGGAAAGTACGAGATGATTGTGTGTGTGTGAGTATGTTACTATAGGAGGAGTGTTGAAGTAATCTGGAGAGGTAGTGACTGCTTTGTGAAACCACCTGATTATTGACAGTAATGAGGAGGAAATGAAACAAGACTTTAATTCCCATAGGCCACGTGATTTCTCTAAAAAAAGACATTTCTCTCTCACACACAGAAACCCAGCGAGGAGTGTAATCAACCAAATATCACTTGATTTACCACAACAACAATTATGTCAATCTGACATCCGTGTTCAACATTCGTACGGATTTTCCCTGCTGCTTCTGTGTCTCGTCGTAAACTTCTTAAAACAATTGGACTGAAACCAGCTGGAAGAAAAAAACATGAAAAGACAACAAAACTAGATGCTGCAGGTTTCTGCCACAGAACTTGAATAATTACAGGTAAACTTTGTGTTTCACTTGTGCAAAGTAGGATTCTGTTAGAATTAAGGAAGTAGCTGAGAAACCAGCGTTGCAGTGATTTAGTCAACATGGATACAGTCAGTGAATCAGCGTAGTGTTCACAACCGTTTCATATTGTCAGCATATCAGAATTTTTATTTCAGTCCTGATTCACTGACAGAAATCCACATACAGACACAAAAAAATGACCCATCATCACCACTACAAATGTTGTTTAAGTCTCTCTCCACAAACCAAAAACAGCCAAAATGACACCATCTTTCTGTAAAAGCAGAAAGAATCATCAAATTTTCAACTCCCCAATTAGTCTACAAACCACTCATCTGTGAATTTTTAGTATTCTATTGAAAATGTAACTAAATCGAAGCTTCAATAATCACTTTTTCGGTTCAAAAATGAGCCATTTACTCTAATCAGATTCTATAAAAAAAGAAAAAATTCTACAATGCTTGGTGCAACCGCAAAGACTTGAGTGTCTCAGATGCAATCGACAGTCACCTGACAAAAATTCAGACTTGTCAGTTGAACTGCAGGCTGTGTAGCAGATAGGACACAACGTTGTAGTAACATTTCTACAGTATGTAGAGTCGCTATTTTGTTTCCAGTATTTGGAACTCCTGTGGGCAAAAATGTTGATTCCATGTTTTTCAAATTTTGTATCAACTGTCAAAGAATAATAACCAATTGACCTTTCGTCAATATGACTGTGTATGCTGCACAAAAGCAATTTTTAAATGCAGTTATACTGCTTCCATAGAGGTACTGGACTTTAAACTGCAGTGAAAAAAGAGCCCACAGTGACTGAAAATGTTACAGAAGCAAACAAAAAACTGTCCAGAAGCTGCTGAGGGTTCAGAGAGTTGACTTGCTATATTTAGATCCATACAGGCTGAAAGGTGGATGACAGCAGCCGTTTATTCAACTTTGTAACTCCTCGCTGACCAAGGACACGGGAGGGAGGAGAGATCCAGCAGGTTGTCAGTGTAGCCCACTAACCTACAAACCTGTGGCTCTTTAAATATCCAGTTCAGCAGAGTGGAGACATGCTTGTTGTGGGGGGCTGCTGACGGTCCAAACAGAAAAGACTGTGTAGCTCTTATTAATCAGTTAGCAATGTCATTTTACTGATTCTGATTAAAATAGGTATAGTATGTGACTGAGAATTTAAAGCAAAAGCTGCTGAAATCATGTCTGTTCGTCTGAAACATGTCTTCATTTGCTACTTTGACGTTAACAGGTAGTCATAAGGTTTATATAGAATATTAATAGCTTCCAAGAGATGAATTTAAATGCAGGAAGCTTCCTAGTTCTGCACTTAAATGTTATTTTTGGATGTGCTTGCACCATGCATACACGTACTCATGTTCTATGTTGTGTATTTGTTTTTACTTGAGTTGGACGTAATACAACTACTAAAACACATTTTAAACACTTTTTTTTTCAAAGCCTTGCCATAAAGACAACACAGTACACAAACACAGATGTAAACTTTGCTACAAGGAATCAAGAAACGGCACTGAAACCTTCTCTAATTCTTCTCCAGGTACAATCTAGACCTTTAAATATCACAGTGATTCAACAGAGCTACCTCTGCTTGCATATTTTTCAATGATCAGCATGAATAGGTGGGCATGTGGGACTATTTTGATATCTACTGCTGTTGCAGGGAGAGACAGCAGCGTCACTGATTAACTACGAGCTGAGAACACACATCTGGGAGGTCCGGACAGCTCACTCAGTAAACAGCAACGCCGGAGAAACTTCGGCATGGTTTCACTCCACAGGCCAATGACTCACCTGAGTGCAACATCCCACAACACAAACACACACCTCACCAAGAGACAAACAGCAGGACCCAAACAAAGAGCTGCTTTTCGATACTTGACCTCCTGTCAAGTCGCTCTGTTTCGGTCTCTCCCCTTTCAAATCCTGCTAAAACTTAACTGTACACGTTTAGGGGGGCTCCAGTTTGCAGTAGAGAAACAGATAAGCTACACTTTTAACCATGAATGTCCTACTTTCTCTCCCTTCCAGTCTCATTCTCACACTCTCTCGAACAATGAGCAGACTTATTATGAAACAAAAAGGTGACTCAACCTCCGTTCTCATCACGTTACTTGTCGGCCTCGACAACATCCCAGCAGAAAATGAGCAGTGCAAAGAAAGAAAATGAGAAAGCTGACGCTATTGTTGTGCTGTGAATCCACAAATCCTCAGGTTTGACAAAGCAAGATTATCCAATCCTTGCATGAATGTTTCCTGAAGTGCATGAATCTGAGTACATCGGAAATGCTGCTTTGAAGCGCAGTGGGAGATTATTTCACAGCAGCTTTGTCTCAATGGCTAATGGCAGTAAATGTAAAAGGCAGATGGAAAAAAAAAAAAACCCAAAAGAAATCTCTAATCTTCACGTTTGACCTCTTGGCGACAGGAAGCGTGGGAGGAATTATGGGAAATGTGGTCCTCATTTAGAGAAACACCAGCTGTAACAGCGCCACATGAGGCTACCACTCATCAGACCTCTTATGCTCATTAGTTTTTCCTATTAACTGCAGCAACACAGTTACTTTCATAATCTGAGATGTAAGCAGCCGAGCCAGAAACGATTAGATCTGTATAAACATGTTCGAATGTATATTTTTTAAAAAAGGAAAAACTGACTTCATAATAATCAAACAAACCCACACTTCCTTTGCCAACACCTGTCTTTTACTGCTCTAGCATTTCCCCCCCACCGCCGCCCGCCCACCTCTCCTCAGCGCCGGAAAGAAATAAGTGGATGAATAATTACAGGTATAAACACCTCGGGGCCATCCAAAGGGGTTTTTCTTCTCCTGATATTCTTTTAAACATTTCCGCCTCTAGAAATAGTCTTCTGAAACAGTTTCTCTTCAGGTGCCTTCACAGGCCGCTACTTCAAAGCCGCCGGCGCGATGAGGAGGCTCTTATGGTCATTTGTATTTTAATCTTCCTCCTTTCCTCCCCTTCCACTCCCCCTGCAACGCTGTCTTTACCTCTCAAACCGTCCCCCTTTTTTAAATCTATGTGTCCGTCTTCGTCCGCATCTTTTTGATCATTTGCTCATAGTTTCTGTCTTCGGAGCAGCGAGGGGAGCTTTGGTTTACCTGAAACAGCGAGAACATGGCAACCTGTGACAAGCACAAGCAAGCAGTACTTGGATTTTCAGGAATTAAATGTAAATAGTATCTACTTGAAATATGATGAATTGGCTTTTCATGTCTTTTGACATTTAAACCAGATGTCAAATAAAATTTTTTGAGCAAAAATTCCCCTCCTTTGTGAATATTTGCAGTTTTTTTTTTTTTTGCTTTCTAGGATGTTGAATAGAATATTTTTGAGATCCTCGACGTCACCTCTCCTCTTCGAAGTTCATTTTATCTCCATTTCTGATATTTTATTCACCAGGCAAAGAGTTGATTAAGAAAATTTACAGCCTCAGGTTAGAAAACCACTGAATTCTTCCCCTTCAAAAGAGAAACTTTACAACTAGAACGAGGACAATGGGAAACCTATGCAAAAATTGCACATAAAATCATGTTTGTTCTTTGTTCTGCAGTGCATTTTAAATGTTTTAAAGGCCCAATAACTTGTCACATCTTACTTACAGTGGTGTGAACGAGGAAATTCTCATGATTTCCACACAAAGAAAATGGGATTTATGCATGTTTGGCTGGAGCAATAATGAAGATTTGCGGTCCTGTAATCTAGTGCATTTCACTCAATAATCTTTGTACAACCATAATCTGCCACTTACATACATCACAACAATGCCACATTAAGACTTTGCCAGTTCCTCATCCTGCATCACCCTGGAAACTTCTACATTAGCAGCTTTAAAATACTTCAAAAAAGCGAGAAGTCGCATGAACGCAGCCGTAAAATTCCCAAGTGTTGATTTATATTTGAGGATAGAAGATCCTAAAAAAAGACAAGATACGAGCTTCCCGGCTCTCGCTGCCTTCTAGCGAAAGCTGCTTTTCTTTCAGGCCTCTTAAATCCGAGAGCGCGGGGTCCTTATCGAAGCCAGTCAGAGGCAGGGAGGCCCCAGCGCCGCTCATCCCAGCCTCTGGGTCTGCATGAAGGGGGGATTAGGGAGGCCTCAGCCTGTGTTGCTGCCATTGTTTACCGAGGGACTAGAGGAAGGCTGAACAACCCCCCTGTCAACACCACAGTACAATGGGAAACAAGGAAGTGGCAAGATCCTAGAGACTCGCACACACACATGCCGTTCCCTTGATCTTGGGAGGATCGACCTCGTATTATTTGGAAGATACGAGGAGGAGGAGGAAAAGGAGGGGATAAAGGGGGAAGGAGGGGAGCTTGTTAGCAGCAGCAGCTGATTTGTGAGAGGATACAACAAGGGTGTCAAACATGTGGTCCGCGGGCCAAAACCGGCCCTCCAGAGGGTCCAATCCAGCCCTCAATGTGTAAAAATTACAGAGAAGACACTAACTGCAGATTGTAAATTTGTAAAATTATAAATTTAAGATAATTCCAAGACAATGACAAGTTGTTTTCATCATAAAAGTAAAATACTAGACTGCTGATTGTTCTTTTGTCATTTTGTGTCTCTTTTTTGTCATATTTTGTCTTGATTTTGTTGTTTTTTGACTGACTCTTGTCATCTGTCTCATGTTTTTGTCATTTTGCGTTTTTTTGCCTTGCTTGTGTTGTCTATGTTTTTGTTGTTTTTTTTCTCACTTTTGTCATTTTTGATCTCATTTGTGTCATTTGTCTAATTTTTTGTCTCGTTTCTGTCATGTCCTTTTATAGTTGCTTTGTAACTTTTTTTGTCTAATTTTTTCGTCTTTTTTTGTTTTGTTTCATGTCATTTGTCACATTTTTTTTGTCATTTTGTGTGTTTGTATAATATTTTGTCTTGTTTTTGTTGTTTTTCATGTTTTTTGTCTGACTTTTGTCTTTTGATCATAAAGTAAAATACTATATCATTCAGTTCAGACACCTGCTACTAAAAGTTTTGCGCCTTTTTAGAAACACTGATCTGGAAGAAATTTCAGGTCTTTCTTAATGTTTTGTATAAAGATAATTCCTTAAATGTGAACATTTTAGCACTAAAACAAAGGAAAAATTTGGAGTTATCTGAAGACACGAGGCTCAAACAACACATAATGAAACAAGCCAGTAATTCTAATCAAACTGATATTTCCTCGCAGTTCGCTTCGCAGAAATCCTTGAAGGGACATTTTGAAGGCTGAGATGCTTCAAAATTTTCAAAACAAAACAACAAAAAGAACAGATGACGTCCTTTCACCCCTACCTTTCCCAAACATGTCAACTGTCTCTCAGCACTCTTCCTGTCAATTTTCAATTTTGCCGTGTGAAATGAAATGTCAAATGAGCAGGAAATTCCCCCAAACGAGACGACAACAGTGCAACACCGAGCCGCCAGACACAGGCTCGTAAATTCCACTGAGCGGCTGCTGCGATGTCGCCAAACTGCATTTAAATCAAACGTTTACAGTTATCCTGAATAAACTGGTTAATACAGTGAGACATTTACAGTCAGGTACGCCGAGCGGGAAAGTGCTTGAGAGCTGTGTGTTGTCTTCGAAGCTTGCTGACGTCTTCGTGTGACCACAGCTTCCACATCACAGGGAGTTTCACAGCCTCTCTGACTGCATGCAGCCAAATATCAGATATTAGCTTTAACTGTCTCTCGATGCAAACACAACAGACTGACCAGCCCAGTCGGCCCAGAAAGCGTCGGAACAATCAACTTTAAATCACATTAAGATGCTTAATTGTCTTCGTCAGACTTTCAGAAGCAAAATCCATTTGGAGTGAAGCATGTTAAAGCTGCACTAGATTGATGCATCAGTTTGCAGATTTTATCACAGATTTATCGGGATCAGTGCAGAGATTCTCCGATATGACAACTTTCCTTTGCAGAACATAACACAGAAAACGATGTCTGGGATGATTTAGAAATATCATCACATAGTTTGTACAACAGAGCAGCTTTGAATCCACTGTTTATGATACTCTCGACAGTGTCTGCAGCACATGTAGTACGATGCGGAGTCAAGCGGTTCCATCGTGGCAAGTTGTTAACTAGTTATTGAAAAACGATACTGGAAAATGAATAAACATTGACTCGATCGTTTATACCGCTAAAACATCTGTAAACATCATTGATTGATATATTGATACCAGAATTTCTTACTCCTTAAAATCCAAAAGTCCAGCATTGATTAGGCTTTACAAAAGCGACAGGGAACTCCCAAGAAGATCACTGTTAGTGGTTATTGAATAAATCTATTCTAAATACTTAGTTTAATAAAATATAACTACCAATCAAAAATTATTCTTTATGCATAAGTCAGAAAATGTGCAGCTTGTTTTTGTTTTAGCAAGCAGGTCACCCTCCAAGAACAAATCCATCAACACCCAGGGAAAAGTGACTTGTTCTACGTTTAGAGAAGCCTTATTGCCAATCCGTGCTCATTCGTCGTGCTATCGACGCTCAAGTCCACTCCAGCAAAGTAGTTATCAATGCAGCGCTTCGCATTAAAAGCCTTCCACCAGGATAACACTGATAAGCTTTTATTGTGAAGCTGCTGCAGCTTGAGTCGAGGTAGAAAACTTAGAACTCTGACTAAAATACAGACATCATTTTCTGCATGTCTTGTTGACCAAGTACTTGGTTAGATGAATAGTTGGCAATATGTTGGTAATAAGGTTTCATTTAGTAGAAAATCCACCTCCTACTCAGTTAATAATAAGTATGTATTGCCCACTAATATCAGACATTTTAGGGGGAACTCTGCTCTTAGTCATTCAAGAACAATGTTTATTTAAAAAAAAAAAGTCATGAAATTAATAGTAAACTGATATCAATGGAAACTAAAACAGAGTGAAAGCACCAGAAAACTAAAACCTGTGGAATGCAGAGCTATTAAATTTCTTTTATCCTGATCTATTAACTCTCCGTCCACTTTCTAGGAAACTTCAGAAAGAACCACAAACAAGCATTGATCAACATCAGCGTCCAGAGCTATGATAATTTAAATCAATATAATGGATTAACACGTATCCATTCAGCTACGTAGCAGCACTCCCAGCTCAAAAAACACTTCAGCAGGTTGGATTCTTCCTGACATCAAGCTCCTCCAGGTTGAATGTGGTGCTCTTGTACTTAAAACTCTGAATTAACTCTTGAGCTTTTCCCTTTCTGCAGCTCACAAGTCCCATAAAGTGATGAAAACACTGGCGCAGACAGATGCTTGACAATGAAGACAGCACAGGCAAGAAGAAGAGGCTTGTAGGTGGAAAAGGCAAAAGCAAAAGGAGAAAGACGGGATGCTGAAGAGAGAAAAAAACCCTCCGATATTTCTACTGACAGTCTCCCCTCTGCAGGGGTTTGACTCCCGGAGACGACAAAGACTCATGATCCCTTCAAAAACACTGTCTGCTGGTAATCCACAGCATTATACACACAGCTAGCGAAGATCTCACACACACACACACACACACCATACGGCAAACATTAGCACACAAAGCACACCATGAACCCTGGATACAAACACAAGCCCGAGGCAACAAACTTGAGGAGAAAACACGCAGATGAAGACACACACACACGCCAAAACCGTAGATACATACAAATTACTTAGTGTAATGAACTTAAACAGCAACCATGCACACACACACACACACACACACACACACACACACACACACACACACACACACACACACACACACACACACACACACACACACACACACACACACACACACACACACACACACACACACACACACACACACACACACACACACACACAGAGTCCAGATAAAGCTTTATCCAAAGACAACAAGCTGAGGGAGTTTAGTCATATCTCTCCCAATCCCACAAATCTCCTTCTTTGGCCACTTTGGCTGATATCTCCATTAATGTAACAACAGCCAAATGTCCCATGAAATGCTGTAATAGAGGAATTATCGCTGAATAGGATAAGGAGAGGACGCACTCTGCAGCAGCCTCTCAAGTGCACTTCATAAAAAATGACTTCTCATCAGAGATTAGAAGCTTTTTTTTTTTTTTTTTAACAGAATATTCGAACATTAATACCAAAATAAAGGGTACAAAGGGCTGTGATTTATCCGCGTCCGTTTTCAGACATTCTGGTTCAGCTGGAGAAGAACATCTTAATCTGTCAGAACAGTAGCAGCTCTGAGATTCTTATTTTCTTCCTTCTAGTTCGATTAAATGCATTCTGACCCCCGACAGGTTCTTCTGTGAGACCAAACATCAGCTGTACAAAATATATTTAAAACTGCATAAACAACGGCACATAAAAAACAGGACTAGACGCGCACAATGAAAGATAAAACCCACACAGTTTACTCAGGGGAGGGGAGGGAAAGACACAGACAGACAAATAATACAATTAATTTCTGACTCTGATGCTCTCACAATGAGTTCAACAGTTTAAAGTGAGTTTACGGGAACACGCAGACATTTTCTGAAACTCTTGTTTGCTCAACTTGGCTGGCAAAGGTTAAGAGCACGACGGAAGACTCCGCCAAAATAAGAGATGGAAATAAAAATAAAATAATTGAGGATTGCAACTAATAATTGCTTTTATTATTGATTGATGTACAGAGTTTTTTACTCCATAATCTAGGGAGCGACTGTCATGCTGAGATGTTTATGTTGAATTAAAAGAGAATTTTCAACATTTATTCATCAGTGCTGACTGACTGCTCACTCGTAGTGTTAAATCTGACTGCATCAGAGCCACAGTAGCGCAATTTTAAAAACATTGGCTTTATTGGGAATACAAAAATAACGATACAGTGAATATTGACTCAAATAACTAGCCAGGCTGATAATTGATCAATCTAGTGTTATTGCTTGGCCTATAGAGAAAAAAAATCCTAAAGCAGCAGCTTCAAATTTCCAAAATCCACACATGTTCAGTTTAAAATTATATCAATCTGATAAAACAGCATTTTCCTTATTTAAAAAAAATGATTTGACTAATTAAGTAGCTGCAGATTAACGTTCTACTAAACTATTTATTTTGGCTCCAAACAGGATAAAAATCTCTATTCTGGTTGAACACATCACCAAAGACACTCCTGCTGAATTAATCTAAATGAATCAACCTCCAGGACATACAGTAAAACTCATTAGTTGCTATTTATCGATAAAATATCCAGAAGAAATCATCTGCCAGGGAAAGATACACCACGTTTGTATCCCTAAACACAAAAACTGACCAAAAAAGGTGATTATTGGCAGAAAGATCAACAAAAATTCTGCTAAATCTGCTCGTATCTCTTTGAATTTGGCACGTTTTACATCACGGTTACGCTGCTTGGTTTTTGGTTTGTGTTGCTCATGAGCTCCAAAAACGGCACGATTAACTGCCTTTTGTTGAAAACGACATGAAAATAAAATAGACGGCTCACAGAGCAGAGTCGCAACAGCATTCTGACGCCAACAAACGAAGCTGGAACATGTGTCACCTTGTCCCACATCAACACCAAAACACCAAACAACCCCTTTTTTTCTGCTGTCAGTCGCGCAGACCTGTAGTTTCAGATCCATCCCTTCCATCCATAATCATCACCCCCCGCCATCCCCTCCCCACACCTCCAATCCACCAAAACCACCACCCTGAGCCCCTTTCAAGTGGCAGGTAGTCGGGGCCCTGATACGCCGCTGCCGCCTCACAACCAGCGGGCTAATTACAAGGGAAGTGGCAACAAGTGAGCATTGTGTGGAGTCTCCAAGACACACAGGGAAAGAAAGTGCTCTTTATCTCGAACTGCCCCCCCCTCCACCGCCGCCACCAAACCCCACCGATCCCACCCTCAACGAGTACAAACTCTGAGAGGCTTCTGTGGTCGACACTCCAGGGCTGGAGGACGAGAAAAAGAAGAAGAAGAAGAAGAGACAAACTGATGAGCGACTCAGACTCGCCGGCTGCGTTTGTCGACGCCGGATGTGCCGAGTTGTGCAACGACGAGTGTAAAGATGTTTAAGGAAACAATGAGTACACTCCCTCTCCTGCTAGTAGTTCATTCAATTATGTTCTCAATCTCAGTATTTGCTCAAGAAGATGCTGCCGTGCACATGTGCTTCTTTCTACGGCTGCAAGTAATTAATGTCATTGTTGATGAATCTGTGTGCTGAAAAATGCAGAATAGTGTTTCCAAAAGCCCAAAATGACGTCTTAAAATGTCTTGTTTCGTCCACAACTCAAAGATATTCAGTTTTCTGTCATAGAGGAGGAAAGAAAGCAAAAAAATATTAACAATTTTAGGAGTTCTATCACAATATTTGGATTTTTTTTCTCTTAAAATGACTCAAACTGATTGATCAATTATGAAAATAGCTGCCGACAACTAATCGATTAATCGTTGCAGCTCTACTTACCTACTAAGTGGAGCAAGTGATGACTATTTTCCTTTGTTACTTTCTCGATTAATCGATTAGTTGTTTTTTTGTTGGAAAAAAAATTATGAAAACTGCAGATCAGTGTTTTTCAGAGCCCAAAATGACGTCTTTAAATTTCTTGATTTGTCCACAACCCAAAGATAGTCGGTTTACTGTCACTGAGAAAGACTTTGGAAACTTTAAAAATTCCACAATCTGATTGATCGATTATCAAAATAGCTGCCGACGACTAAAGGTCTAATTCTCTAACAAACAGATGCACCCTTATGCGCAAAACCACAAAAAAAACCTAACTGAGCAACAAGTGATTATTTTCTTTCTATCGGTCTGTTATTTTCTCGATTAGTTGCTTGTTTTTTAAAAACAGTGAAAACTGCATTTCCCAAAGCCCAAAATGACGTCTTTAGATGTCTTGTTTTCTCCACAACCCAAAGACATTCAGTTTACTCTCGTTGAAAAGGAAAGAAATCAGAAAACATTCACAATTTAGCAGCTGGAATCAGAGAACTTTATACCTTTAAAAAAATTGCTCAAACCGATTAATCGATTATTTAAATAGTCGCCGACAACTAATCGAGCTCCAGTTCTCTTGTAAACAAATGCACCTTTATGCGTAAAACCACCAAAAAAAAACCCCCAAACAAACAAGTGGAGCAACTATTAACGAGGATTTTCTCTTAAAATAAGACCAAACTCACTACCTGGACATTTTTCAGCATCTAGATTTTTCGAAGAGCAGCTCTGGCTGCTTTAAGTCCAAGTCTTGGGAAAACAAATATATTATTTAGCAGCTGAACCAAATGTGAGAACACCATCCTCTCCTATATCTATGTATTTATATGCGTAATTTAAAGCTGCATTTGATTCCATTTGATTTAACTGGAGCTATAACTTTCACTGCATTCGAATGATAATGTATATTTCCATAGGCTACAGCTAGTTTTAACATGAGGAGATGGAGGTATTTTAAAGGATTTATTTTACTGAGAGATGATCTGTCAGCTTTTTTCTAACCCTTCAACAGCCCTCCAATGACCGTCTGCTGGGTCTAACCTCAAGGTGTCATTAGTGAAACCACATTTTCAGGCCACAGAGGCTGATTTTGTGATACAGCAGATTCTTAATCCGCTGTGCCTCACATTAAATCAGCCTACAGCGCATGCGAGCTGACAAACAGGCATCTATGCTGTTTAGCAACGTCTTGTCTGCTAGAGCAGGGGGTTAATTCAGGCAACAGGATTACACAGCACGTGAAAAATGAATTAGCCACAACCGCTCATGTTTGGTGCAATTAGTCAGCCTATCCATGGATATTGGTTCTTATGGCTGACTTGAAGGGATTTTATGATGAATTTTTCAGGGCTGTCTGGCTGGATGAGTGATACTGCATACTTGAAATCCTTCCACGATTCTTTCTGATGTTTGTTTTAGCGGTTTAACACTCTCAGCTGCCATTAAGGCTGCAACAAACCTCTTGTCATTCAAAAACAGATGGCAAACGTCATGTGAAACGCTCGGCGATGACGACATCAATCATATTCCAACTTCGGCAAAGGCGTAAACAAAAAACAGGCTCTTTTTTTTTCCTGCTTTGGCTCACGAAGCCGCGGCACTTTGATTTCATTTCGCTCCGTTTTAAATACAGCTTTATTTTATAAGGCAGTTAGGGGCGAAACAACACAGTTCAAAGCCAAATCAGAGCACATGTTAAGTTTGAGACTGATCTGAAGCGACGCGACAGTCATCTGTCATCTGACGGAGAATCTGTTCGCCTCTTCTGAACCCCGATCAACCTTCACTACAGGCACGACACTAAAACATACTGCTTCTCCAGCCTAATTGACAGATGCAGATGTTATGTAATCAGTACGGATCGCTTTCATAAGTAGCTATCTCTGAACAAGCCCGAGTAAAATCAATATTTGATGAATCTGAGGCTATTTCAAACCACCTTAATTAAAAAAGAGCCATGAAAAATTCTGTATAATGACATTAAAATGTCTCACAGATGCCCTGGTGCTGCTGATCACTTCCATTTGAGAGTGATTTGAGTGCATGTGTGCTAGTTTTCAACACAACATGCAAAAAAAAAAATATTAGAGATGATGAGAAATAAACAGAAATACCAAGAAAATGTGTCTTATTATTGAATTCTGGCTACCAACCATGCATTTGCTTAAGAAAAATGAAAAAAAATCACCAGCTAGTGGCCTACCAAGCTCCAAACATCCAATCCATCAGTGGTGTTTCTGTTATTCCTCAGTAGTATTCAGGTACTATCACCAGAGCAACACCACAAATACTGAATTTTATTAAAAGTGCATCAAAAAGAAGCCCAGCAACATGTGTTCGGAGTGTGTTAAAGAATACAAATCAGTGCAAAACCTTGTACCGGAGTCCAAAGTAGGACGTGGGTGACACAAGAAACCATCACGGTGCACTGAGGCCAGCGGCAAGATTTAAAAGGAGAGACTTACGGATGGAGAAACCGAGCTGTTGGGGAGATACGGGTCTGGCAGCATCAGGAACGGGTACCCTGGATACGCCGGCGACTTGTACATGCCTCCATCTTGTTGCTTCGACACTGACATGAAAAACAAGAGTTAGAAAGTTAATAAAAGCTGCTGGAACCGGATCATTTGAGATGCCGGCTTGTAGAATTCTCCAACCAAACTCTTTGATTTTGATGCTTGATTATCATGACTGAAAACTTTTTGATGGCTGCTGTTGATCAGTTGAGCAACTAAAATCTGTACTTACTCCCACTGTGCTGCTAAAAGGGTTAGTTCAAACCAATAAGAGACACCAGACATCCAAAGTAAACGTGCATGCAAAGCAGGCCACCTATTACTACGTTACATCCTCGTATGAGCGGAGACACAAGAGACAAAAGCGTTACAACCGCCACCTAAACTCAGAGGCGTGAACTCCTGTAGCCTTTGTGTTAATTCATTTGTCACCACCACCCATAATAAGCATCAGAGGCCTCTCTGCGGGTCAGCTACACCTACATTTATACCTGCTCGCTCTCAAACAAGACACACAAACCAGCCTCACTTGACAAAAAGTGACAAAACTTGGTCAGAATATGAAGTATCCCAAGCAGCGTTGTCTTTGCGGGTTTCGCTTTTTCTCAAAGACCCTCATTTAAAACCGCAAAATCTACATTTGATGAGGATTTTGCACAAAGAAGGATCACAAGCCCCGAGTGACACCTCGGTTTTAGGGCAAAAAAAGCCCCAAAGTCTAAAAGCTGCTAAGACACACTCACATATGCTTCAGATATCACTATCAGATGAAGAAAATGTGTCATAGAAGCTGATTTGCACGACTTGAGAGCATTTATCCAACACTAATGAGTGTTTTTTAAGGCCAAAATCCTGTTAGTGGAGGTCAGCTCTGCTCGCATCTCTCTTGATCTGTGCTAATGTGGAGCAGAAACAGCAAAAAGTGGGAGATCAGCGAGAAAACTGAGGACATATTTTGCAAGTGGACACCTGAGAACAACTCTAACAGCAGCACATGTCTCAAATCTGCGGCCAAAAACACTCCTAAAGTTGCCACGGTTGGCCAGTTTGGGATGATCTAGTGCATGTTTGTGCAGTTTTTTCTCCTTACCACCGTCCAGATGCTCCCGGTGTTTGTCTGGGAAGCCCCTCTGCTCGGACTGCTGTCCCCGTCTGACCGCCTGGAACAAAACACCGAGTGAGAGACGAAAAAAAAAAAAAAACAAGAAAAAGCGCACGGCAAGTGTTGCATGGAGAGAGTTTACAGCGAGCTTATCGTACTTTATGATGCGTTTAAATGCACTTCTGATATCCCTGAATGAGAGTTTTGTTTTGTTTTACTACTGGAACCCTGGAGGCGATTCATTTCGGGTTTTTTTTTTTATTTTTTTGGTTTCATTCAACGCTTGTCAGCAGCGCGTAAAATAAACCAAGCTGTCACGCACACTTTCAGCCCAAACACACACACCGTCTGTCGGCCACCTACCGCCGCGTTCGGACTTTGATTTATTTCCGATTCGTTCACCAGAGAGGACTTGAGGTCGGCCAGGTCTCTCTCCGTGAACGCGTTCTCTTGGATTTTCTCCTCCTGCTCTCCTTCGTCTTTGAACGAGATCATCTCATCATTCGCTCCCAGGTCGTCCCCGCCGCCGCTGCTGAGCTGAGGCATGTTGTCTACTTCCACCCCCTGCGATGGTGCGCTACGCTTCTTTTTATATTTGTTTCTGTGTCGTTTTTCAAAAAGAAAATTAATGATAAGAAAAGAAAAATAAAAGTAGAGGGACTTCTGCGTTAAATCTCCTCAGTCTGGGGCGCCTCCAAAGTGCAGAAAAAGCCCCACCACATGCGTAAAAGAAAGAAGAAAAAAAAAGTTGAGATGTGGCGTCCCCCGGCTGGTGGAGTCGGTAGAAGACTAATGTTTCCCTACAACAGCAAACAGCTCATTTGAGCCCAAGACAAGGCGAGGAGTCCCGACATCAAAGGGCGCCGAGCGGCTGATTGACAGGTCCGATGACTTGTTGGGGGGTTGTACGATTGTTTCTGCAGAGGGCTGAGCCTCTTAAAGAGACATCGCCTCCCGGAGCCCGGATCAACAGGCTGTATTCATGACTTCCAGGGGCGGATTCACGGCGGCCACGGTCCCCCCCTCCCTGCAGGAGCTGCCCCCACAGCTCCAGGTCTGAGGTTCACACCAGTGATTACATTAACGTGGAGAACTTTAGTGTGCAGCTGCAGCTTTTTATTCATTTCCGGCAGCAGTGGTGGAATGTAGCCATCTGATGTCATGTTTTTACTTTTACCCCTCAAATGTGTCTGATAGAAGGAGTTACTTTAACCCTCCCGTTGTCCTCATTTACAGGCACCATAAAATATTGTTTCCTTGTCTGAAAAAAAATCCAATAATTCAGAAAAAAAATCCCCCAAATTTCTGAAAACTTGCAAAGCCTTCAGGAAGAAAACAATAATTCCTTAAAAGTTTCCCTTAATTTAAAAAAAAAAAATCCCCAAATTTGGCAAGAAAATGCTTGTAAATATTTTCAAAAAATTAGTAAAAATCTTCCAAAAAATCCTAAAAATATTTAAAGTGATTACATATATATCAGTAAAACTTGTAATATTTTCTTTAAGAACATTGTTTCTGAATGTTATTCAGAAACATTTTTAACATTTCTTTTTTTCCACTAAAAAATGTTCAAAGATTTCCCAAAAATGTTGAAAATGTGGACATCAGAAGTTTCACAGTGAAATTTTTTTTTTTTTTTCCACATTTTCAAACTTTAAAACGGGTCAATTTTGACCCGCAGGACGACATGAGAGTTAAAAAAAAAGAGCCTATTGTTAATAATAAAACTAATAATAAAACTAATACTCCTTATCCCAAATAACTAGAAGAAATCTAAAATGCAAGCCCAACAAAAGCTCTGGTCTTAGGAGATTAAATTTTTAAGCATAAAAAAAGCCACATGAAACTATAAAATGTGATGTTTTCTTGATTTGCACAAAAAAGACAATATAAAATTAAAAATGAATAACATCTGGGCTAATTACAACAACAAAACTTGCATCTGCAATCATCTAAAAAATAAAATAAAAAAATAGATAAACTGGGATAAGATGCCACCTTTAGAAGCAATGCCTATATTTACCATAAAAAAGAACATATATGTATATATGTATATGTATGTATGCATTACTCTTGAATATTCTTGTATATTTTGATCATTTTTTTCTTTCTGTATTATATTTTACATATTTTTATCTAATTTTATTTTATGCTACCTTCACTTTATACCTGACCCTAATATTCTGTGTTGTCTTGTTTAACCCTCTTGTTGAATATCCAGCTGCTGTAACAACAGAATTTCCCTCTAAGATTAATAAAGTCTGTCTAAGTTTGTTTCATAATAACAAAGTTGTAGTCCCTTACAATTTAGTTAGCCTGTAAATTTGTTCATTTTAGTGCTTCTTATGTACAAATTTAATTGATATCATCGGACTAAATGTAAAATCTTGAACAGGTATCTTAAAAATATGTAAACCTCATGAATCACTGTGATCAATTCAAACTTGCTCCTTATACAACTTTAACTTTATTTTAAAAGATCTTGCTCTCACTTTAACTGTATATTTGTATGTTAGATGACACACTGAGAAATTATTTTAGATCTATTTAAACTGTTTGATTATTGCTGATTAAGTCAGAATTGATGAAATTAAGTACAAAAGTTATAATTTCCTTCCCAAAAAGTCCTACTGGTCTACTCTCATACATTATTAAAAAAAATTAAAGAAGTAAAGTTCCTATGATTCTCAAAGTGTGTGTATGTATGTCTTTAGAATATAGTACAGACTGACTGTGTCATCAACATACCTCAGAACCACTTTTCTTTTGTATTTCCTCGAACCAGTAAAGTGATTTCAGTGCTATTTAAAGATTAGCAAAGCTGCTATAAACCAGGGAAAGACCTGAAATGAAAACTGACTGTATGTTTTGGTCCAGGAGAAAGGAATTATGGGGGTCAGGAGGTCATCTGACCACAGATTACCCTTTAATCCACTCAGTGTACTCATCATTCTGCACTGAATACTTTCACTTCAAGTAAACGGCGGCAATGCTACTTACTGCGTAGTCATTTTAAATGCAGGAGTTTTATTTTTAATGGAGTATGTTTATAGAGTGATAGTGTTACATTCACAGAAATACAGGACCTGAGAGTGATCAGACCACTTCTCTTCAGTGTCTCTGTCAAATAAAGGCTGAAAAAACATTGAATACTTCCTCCACTGTTGTTTATGTCTCAATGTAGCTGCAGCTCGTGGTGTTTTTTTTGTCCATTTCATTCTACTCAGATTTAATTTCCTATTTACAATATTGAAATGATAATCACTAACTCATTACTGTGGAGCTCATCTATAATCCTAAAGCAAAGTGTACACCCAATCTGAGCTTTTTTTTTTTAGTCTAAAACCAAATTTATCTCCAAGATCACTTTGACGAGCTAAAACTTAGTTTTGTCTTCAAATGTGTAGAAAGGATTTTCTCCTGCAAATTCTTCCATAAATGCAGTTTCCTTGCATGCTTCGCCACACAATCTGTTGCTTTGGCCACATGAATGCACATTTAGCAAGATTTCTAATGTCAAATAGAATGGTTAAAGTTACAAGATAGTCAGCTGTGTAGGAAAGACTTTTCTCGACTGAGTTCCCACCGGATGCAGCCTCAGTTGGTGAGATTCATTCAGTCTATAAAATCTTTGTTGTGTGGTTTTGGTTCATGATGGTTGCTATAAAAATGAACAAATTAAAGAAAAAGTCCAACAAAAAAAACTTTACGTAATTCACCTCAAGTGCTTTTACATTCTGGAATCGCACTTTGACTGCAGAATATCATCAGCATGCAGGCATTAAATATTAAATACATCAAGAAAGAAACGCGATCTAAGAACATGTGGGCTGATTTGCTTTTAAAGTTACATTTATAATTGCATCTTCAGCGGCTGACAACATGCATCGTTTCAAAACTGACGCTGACACAAAATGCAGCCTCAAAATATATTATGTTTTAACAAAAACTGGACTGGTTTTGCTGGTATTAACCCCGTAAAACCCACTGTTGCAAAAATATATATATAAAATTTATTTATTCTTTCTCATTTTTTTGATTAGGTTATATATGTGTGTGTGTATATATTACACATATTTTTTGATTTTTTTTTCTTTGAGTTTCTATGTATGTATATATAATTGTTATTTTTTGGTTTTACTTTTTTCTGCTCAGTTTTCATTTTTTAGATTTGTTTATATATGTGTGTGTATATACACACACACACACACATATATATGTATTTTTCTATTTTTTTATATATATATATATATTTTTTAAATTCATAATTTTTGGGTTTTATTTTAAAAAAATCATTTTTCTGGGTTAATGCTGGAAACAGGAGATGCAATCAGCTGCCTACGTTTTCTGAAAACCCGCCTCCTCTTTCCTGTGATTGGTTCAGAAAAAACATGTAAAATGTCAAAAACACAGCACTTAAAAGTTGACATTTTCTCAATTAAAGAACATATTTCAGTACTTTCAAACTGCCATATTGCTCAGCCACAAAAAGCATAACTGCATCTTTATTGTGTAAAATGTCAAAGATACAAGTGTTTTTGCATTTTATTGCGCTTCCAGGGTATCATCATCCTCAAGTTAGTTAATAACTCTGATAATTATGCACTGTGAGTTTTACTCCTATCTCAGCAGCCCTTTTGTGGCAGCTGTTGTCACATTGTTCAGTTGGTAGTTTTCACATTTTGGAACAAAACTGCTCATTTGCATCGACAGAAAAGCGGCAGCTCCAGCAAGAAGCAGCAAAAATGTAGGACATTCTGTGAAAAACATCAGAAGGCACGGCAACGGAGGCACAGCATGTTTTTGGCTGGTCCTTACATCCCCCAGATTTTGTAACAGTCTCCAAAACAGCGAAAAAAAAGTGCTAGCTATTGCAACTACTTGGTTGGAGGAGGGAAAGAAGAAGAAGAAAAAAAACACAGTTCAAAGATGTAGACTTGAAGTTCTGATGTCTTATCAAACTCGTAACTTGCCTTCCCCTATTTTCCTCCCAACGCCAATGCATTTTTAATGCTGATACAGTAGCATAGCTGGTCTTCAGAGTTTTTAATTGAGAAATATTTATACACTCCCATGCTGTGACTTAATATTTGACTTAATCTGAGTCGGTTGCCTTGAATGAAAATGATGATCCACAGCTGGGAAACAGAATTAAATACAAACAGAAAATGGGCCCGATATTTGCATAAAGCTGCATATTTATACAATATCATCGATGCATATTAATAAAAAGATTAAAATGAGCAGTTTTAATGTATGCAAATCTAAATTATAAATGAGTTGTTTAAACTCCTTGTTTATTCGCCTTGATTAAATATAGACAGCTGTTTTTCCAGAGAGACAGCACCTCTGCAGCGTGGGCCACACCGCCTCGCTCTGATCTTAACACAGTTCCCATGAATATCTGCGTCGATAGTTACACACATTCATCACATGGGTTCACCGGTTCACCTGAGGCGATCGGCTACAGTCAGCCAGAGCTGATACACAACTGAAATCCAGAGATGAACACACGCTTTCTGTTGCAGGCTCTTGAAATACTTTCAAGGGGCTCTGACCTACAAACCTTTAATATCTGCCTCACACTCTCTCACACACACTCTTTTTTTTTCTACTAGTGGTTTGATTATTCTTGTCAGATCAGAGTCGTATTTTAAGTTCACACCACCCTCCTTATCAGTGTTGTAACCCACACATGCACGCACGCACACACACACACACACACACACACCCGCGCATCCTTTCTCATCTTTGTTTTAATCTCAAAAGTCTAATTGAGCGTCGCCTGTGACATCAGACATTAACTGTTAGCAGGAAAGGCCAAAAAAGGAAATGCGCGCAAACAGAAGCGATAAGCAGCCCACACAGAAAACAAAAAAGATGCATCGCAGCCGTGACCCCATGAGGTGAAACTTCTCACATATACAGTGTGACACAACAGACAACGAACATGTTTGGTGAAAAGATGTTTGCATGTAGCTGAAATTAGCGGAGCAGCGCATACCTGACTGTTTGTAGAGTCAGAAAACATTAGGAGGACACCGTGTTTGATTGTATTTCTACAGTGTTACTGTTGTGATATGCTTAATCAGTTATTTAGTGTATAACTGATAACAGACTCTCTACAATAATATGAGGTTTATGGTTTAATACTGTAACTGGACTCATCATTTATACACTATTTATATTGTGTTGTCACTGTAACATTAGCTGTCGTACTGTGACTCATTTGTGTCATTTTGTGTCCTTTTTTGTATTATTTTGTGACTGTGTTTTGCATTTTTGTGTCTGATTCGTGCCATTGTGTTGTTTTGTGTCCTATTTATGTTGTTTGTGAGATTAAGAAGCTTTATTGTCATTGCAAGGTTACAATGAAATTACGTTAAAAAAAGGTCTTTTTTGTATTTTTGAGTCTATTTTTTGCTCATTTTATGTCTCATTTGTGTTGTTTTGTGTCTGTTCTTTGTCATTTTGTGTCTACTTTGTGACATTTTGTGTTGTTTTGTATCTTGTTTTGCATTGTTTTGTCTCATTTTTATAGCTTTTTTGTCTAATTTGTGTTGTTTCATGTCCTATTTGTGCTGTTTTGTGTCTGTTTTTTGTTGTTTTAGTCCCATTTGTGTTGTTTTGTATGTTTTTTTATTTTTGCATCTTTTCGTGTTGTATTGTGTCTGTATTTTGCTGTTTTAAGTCTCATTTGTATTGTTTTGTGACAGTTTTTTTATTTCTGTCATTTTGAGTTGTTTTGTGTTTTTTTCCTTTTATGTCTCATTTCTGTTGTTTTGTGTCTATTTTTGTTGTTTTAGGTCTAATTTGTGTTGTTTTGTGTACGTTTTTATTTTTTACATCACTTTGTGGTATTTTATGTTGTATTATGTCATTTTATGTCCCATTTGTGTTATTTTGTGTCTGTTTTTTGTAGTTTTTTGTCTCATTTGTGTTGTGTCTGTATTTTGTCGTTTTATGTCTCGTTAGTGTCATTTTGTGTCCTATTTGTGCTGTTTTGTGTCTGGTTATTGTTCTGTATCTCGTTCTGTATTATTTTGTGTCTCATGTTTGTAATTGTTTTGTCTAATTTGTCTTAATTCATGTCTCATTTTCTATCTAGTATGTAATTTTGTGTCCTGTTTGTATTGTTTCATGTCCTATTTGAGTTGTCTTTGTCTGGTTTTGTGATTTAGATTAGATCAGATTCAACTTTATTGTCACTGCACAGAGCACAAGTACTAAGAAATGCAGTTCAACATCTAACCAGAAGTGCAAAGTAGCAGTAAAGTGCATCATTTACAGTACAGAATATACAGTATGTTAAAGTATAAACAGAATTAACAGCATGGACAGAGAACAAACTAATATTTGAATATATAGTTATATAGATACAATATAAAATAGATAAATATACATGTAGAGATAAATAGTACAGTATAAACAGTATAAGTAGTATGGATAGAGGTATATAGGATGATGTATGTTTATATTAAACCAGGAGCACTAATAAATCTACATTCTGTTGTATTAGACTAGGCTGGTTATTAGGACTTCCACAAGGAGTCTCATCAAAAAGACATACACTACTTCTCCACTTTTTCTTTGCTTTTTTCTTTGTTTTTCCTTCATAATTGTGTCTCCTCAAATCTTTAAATATTAATGATACAAGAGATATAATACCATGTGAACGCTGTGATAAAGAAGCCCAGATAGACTTGCTTCAAATTTTAAAAAAGCCGAAAAGGTCAGGAACCTCACTGATCCAATAGGAAATATAAAGAAAGAAACCAGCTATCATCTCATGCTTCTCCCTGAACCCAGACACAGTGTTTAAAGAGGAGCTCAAGAGTGCAAATGAATTATGCTCCTCACAAACTTCATCTCCACTGTCAGCGTGTAAAGCATTCATTTAATACGAGGAGATCATTGCAATGACTCCCTTTCCATTGCTTAATCGTTGGTGGTGGAAACGTTCCTTCTTTAACATGCTTTTTTTTCCCTTTTTCTCAAAGATGAATCACAGTTGGTTCAAAAAAGATTATACACTGTGCTTTCTAAAGAAACATCAGGCGCATTAAAGCTGCAGAGTAATTAAATCATGTCCTTTCATTGGGGTTAAGCCACATCCAAGCGAACAGCTCTTAACTGGAACCACTTGTGTGCTTTTTATTGGTAGTTTTCCTACAATCAAAACCATGTCCTTCAAGGCAGCATCCAGCCAGCAATGTGGAACCTCAACAAATCTTTTCAACGGTTTTATTTTGTGTCGAACGTTTCTGCAGTCAAACGGGCAACTGATGGACTCGGATACAGAATATTCAGCAGTAACGCGGTTTCAGCGAGGTTAAACATTATGGCGGATTTATGTTTGATTGTTTTTAAATAATAGGTGGAATGAGATAACCGCAGAAAACAGAAAGTGCCTCGACATCTATTTTGTCCCACTTATCCTCTTGTTTTGAACACTTCTAAGATATGTCATCAGAGGCTGGGTTTCCATGTAGTTTTCAAGGGATTTTGAGGCAAACTTTTGACATAAAAGCAACAAAAAAAGGAAATACAAGTTTAGCGTTTTCAATTAACTGATGTGAAGCGAATAAAACAGATAGTTTTGTCAGAAGGGGGCACTATAGGCTACACCGCAGAAGAAGCGGGAAACAAAACCAGCTAAAAAACACTGAAGAAGAACAGGAAACAAAACTTTGGCAATTATTACATTTAAAAAATCGTGTAAGTCTTCAGGAGTTATTTTTAATGGTGCTAAGTGTAGTCATTCTTCCATGTCAGCTGGTATCGACCATGTTTTATGATTTCCAAAGACAAAAACAACAAAAGAAACACCTAATCAGTTAGTTAAATGCACCAAAACATGCCTCTGTATCACATATAAAATGCATTTATTCCAAAAATTTCTTGAGAAAATGTTTTGCAAAATTAGGGACTTTTACTTTCTTAAATTTTGCTATTTTCATTAACTTTTTCTGATTTAAAATGCACATAAAAATCTTGTTATATAACCTGAGTAGACAGCTCGTGTCTGAATTGAATCACTCTACATTTGAGTATTCATGCGTTTTCCTCTTTGACCAAAAGGGTCGACTCGATGACCACACTGAAAGCATGCCACGTATCTGGTGTCAAGGTGGGTTTAATATGTGTAGGAGGCTGAAAAAACCTTTGAATCATTTCAGGCTTTCAAACAGTTATTTAGGAAGTTGCACACAGCACCAGCAGCAACACACTTTACTCACTAAGAATAAAGGTTACATCTTCAAACAAAGGTGATCGGCCTGAAAGTGAAAGAGTTAAAGTCAACCTGCACCTACTCGCTGGCTGACACTAAAAAACTGCTTTCAGCTCCCTTGTAGATGTGTGTGAATGTATTGAAAAAAAGGCAGGATACTGGCTCAGCAAAAAAATATATCCAAATTTAAAAAAAAAAAAAACGGAGAGAGAAGTCAATATCATGTGGAAGATAATGAGGCTTGTTCAAGTTCTAGTTTGCTGAGTGTTTGCTGATTTGAATGTCTGTCTCTTTTGATTTAGCAGAATGCAGTCCCTTTACCTCTTCGTTAACTCCTTATCAAACATTTATGAGGCGCTATCACAGATTCTGCGGAGGGCTTTGGGGGTGAAGTCAACAAACATAAACAGAGGAGGAGGAGAGCTTTGAAAACACTTCGCTGGTCTTCAGTGGACAGAAAGATGCAAACACTTTATTTGGGACTTTGAATCCAGCAGAAGATGGTAAATGGAGTGAATGTACATTTCATCTCATCCTGAGCAACTAGAAACAAAAGCGGCAGTAAAATACCTTTAATATTCTAACTATAGTTACTAAAACATACTGTAATGGGTCAATATATAATTGAGGGACTTTTAAAGTCCATGGGATACATCTTGCATACATTTTTATTAAAAGCTTAAAAAAAAAGCAATGTTTTTTATGTTCATTAAGATCATGTCGTTACAAATTTCATAATTATGATAGAAACAATCACTTATTAATAAAAAATGACTGGATATCACTGAAGTCTCAACTATACAACCGTCCGAATTTAATAACAACCACCTTCTAATTAGCTAAACAATAATAAAAGGAGCTGATTGAAAAATTGTTTTGATTGTGTTCTTTTTATTAAGTTGAGATAATCATGACATATTTCTTTTTTGGCAATATATAAAATTTTACATGGAAAATAACAATTTGTATCACTTTCCCCTAAGTTCCCCATTACAAAAACACCTCTCAAGGAAGTGTGTTAATTCCAGATCACATGACCTGCTCCACATGATGTCATTTCCTCCTGAAGAAAAGACTGGCCAGACTCCAAGGCTTTCTGAGTTATTTAATATAAAGTAGTGAGTCAAGTGTGGATTTATTGCATGTCAACAGGTTTACTGTAATATCTTTATAAATGACTTTCAATTCCAATTTTACTCATTTGCATATATAATATTTAGAAGAATCTTTCTGTAAAAATGCCATGTGGTGTTTGGTTATAGGCGGCCATGTTGTTGATTTTAGGCCTGAAAACAGCAAAAATATCAACTATGATGCCTGTCAACTATGTTACAAAAAGTCCGGCAATTAAAATTAAAAGAACTGAAAATGCATCTTTTGCACTATAAAACTCAACTAGTTGTAGAGTTTCACTGGATCTATCCCATGTATTCCTTCTGTGCAATGTAACACTGTGTAACAGGAGATGTCCTTTTTTTCATTTCCAACCATTTATATATCTGTTTGGAACAAGAAACCCTGCAAATAACTGCATGCATCCTGCTTTGTCCTCCTCCTCCTCCAGCGTTCAGAGGAAAGAGCGATGGAGCGAGCTGTGGTTGGAACAGCTCCATCTTCATTCAGGCTCCGGCTTCAGTTCATGAACTTTATAAAGACGTGCATTAACAAATCATGGCCTGGCTTATGAAAAACAGGTCTGATAGTGACTGGAAATAGCAGCCAAAAAAAAAAGAGCTTCTGCGTCACATCGTGCCACCGCAGACACACACCTCAACTCAAGGTTCGACTCAGTTCAGTGAGTGAAGGTTTAGATAGCAAGTCTGGAGGTTATTTTTGAAATGTTTTTCACAAAAGGTTGCTTAAATATGTCATGTTTTCAAGTAATAGACATTTGAAAGCATGTAAGATGATACTTTCCCAACATGTGTTTGCTATTTTTTTAGTGTTACTTGCAACTGAAACAAATCTGATGACACAATGTTTAATCATTTCTTCCATTCAAGTCAGGATTCAGCACGTGGTTTGTGCAAAATTAGGAACAGTTTCATTAAATGCTGATCACTGCTCATTTGCAAAAGTTGAATTCCTATTTGTTTTGTTGTTTTATGCATCCGTGAAGGGAACACACACCCACAAACCTTCACTTATCTTATCATCTTATCTACTGCAGGGCTAAAGCCAGGAGATGCATGGATAATTGGTACGACAAACTTAATATCACAAAATGTGGGATAACATATGTAAAACATGACAATAGCACAGCAACAACGTGGTTTTTAATCAAAGTGTTTAACTGTACAAATGAGCCTCATTAATCAAATCGACTAGAAAACTGTTGTTGCCTCGGATCGGCTCGGTTTTGGTAAAAGTAGAAGAAGAAAATGAGGAGGAGGATCAGAGCTCGGCCTTCGGTCTACAGGTTACTGTGCCCTACACACAGCAGCTCACACAGACACAAACACAGACACACACAGACACACACAGACACACACAGACACACACACACACATTGGCAGCATGGGGAGAGACGTGCTGTAATCTGGGAGGCAGGAAACAAAGGGCCTCGTTAATGCAGAGACTCGCAGGGGCCTTTGATGTGGAGCCAAGCCATTCACTCCTCACACACACACACACACACACACACACACACACACACACACACACACACACACACACACACACACACACACACACACACACACACACACACACACACACACACACAGACGGGCAAACTTACCGAATGACAGAAACACGCATATGTGCGCACATGCAGACGTGCACATGAGCCTTTTACCACAGAGCAAAAAGGAAAAAAACGCTGAAAAGAGTGTAATCTGCCCGAGTCGAGGCAACGTGTCTGCTATTTAAAGCTCCGTGTATTAGATCTGAATCAGCCGACACTAAACACTCTCACACGCTGATGAACCACAAAAGCTGCAGCTTGCTTCATTGGGAAAAAAAAAACAAAAAACTTTTTCTCCGCATTGCACATTTTCAAACCCTCTGTTCCCACCATTGTTGTTTTACTTTAGTAATTACTAAACTAGTAAGTCATGTCGGCTTGTAAAACCAAGAATTAAGCCCTTATGGGGGTAGAAGGTGTTTGTCAGGGTGTAGTCGCTGTTGTGGTGGTGGTTGTACATCAGAATGAGAGTATACTTGATGCACGTGCAGTTAGATGCAACACCAAGACGTTTTTATAGGTCAGGAACAGTGGTAGCTGTAGTTCTGGAGGCCGCAAAGTAGCAGATTAGAAGAAGAAGAAGTCAAGTGGAGATGTTGATGCATGTAGGTGATCCAACCGGAGATCAGGATGGGAGGTGTAAGTTGTGGTCTTGACAGAAAGGTTGCTATCTATATAGACAAGGAGTAGCATGGCTCTGGGAATGGAAATACCAGTTAGTTTTTGGTTGTTTCCTGACTTTTCCGAGTTGAAATGGGATATGTGACATTGCTGCCTCCATCAGTCTGTCCAGTATAGCTCACTTGAACGCTACAGGAGGTCCTTCCTACCTGAGGCAATCAGACTATACAGTTCCTCCCCTTTCTGCAGAAGGGATACATAATGAACAAACTTTTCTATGTGCAATATAATCGTACTCCTTCCTAGTAGGCTGGAGTGCAATACATCTGTTTACTCGACTGCAGTTCATTTTCTGTTAATCTTTCTAGTTTTCAGTATTACTATACAGTTAACATCTTGTACTTGTGGTATCTTATTTTTCTTGGAGTCTTGCCAGTCTTTTCTTCAGGAGGAAATGACATCATGTGGAGCAGGTCATGTGATCTGGAATTAACACACTTCCTTGAGAGGTGTTTTTGTAATGGGGAACTTAGTTGAAAGTGATTTCTCAGACACAGAAACAATTAGTTATTTTCCATATAAAATTTGATATATTGTCAAAAAAGAAACATCTGTCATGATTATCTCAGCTTAATTAAAAGAACACAATCAAAACTATTTTTGAATCAGCTCATTTTATTATTGTTTAGCTAATTGGAAGGTGGTTGATCTTAAATTGAGACGGTTATTTAGTTGACATTTTAGTGATATCCAGTCATTTTTTATGAGTGATTGTTTCCATAATAAATAATTGTGGAATTTGTAAAGACATGATCATAATGAACATAACATTAGCTTTTTTACTTTTTTATAAAAAATGTATGCACGATGTATCCCATGGATTTCAAAAGTCCCTCAATTATATATTGACCCTAATATTGTTATTTACTTATGATTTACTAAAAACTGAGACTTCTGTCCACAGGTGATTATAGTATAACTTCTACTATACCAACAGTAAAATAAAAATGTTCCGACTGTTGTGATGGATGTGAGAATGATTTAACTGCAACTAATAAACTATCTGAGGTGAGGAAAAAGTTCCCATAGTGACTTGCTGTTACATCCTGATTGATACTGTCTTTATTTCAGGGATAATTTATAATTTGTCTCCTTAAACAGTATTCATTTTTGACATGTTGGTCAATACTTGTGCAGTACACTGAAATGCTCCTTTAGGATGCATTTTTGCTTTTTTTCCCCCTATGGTTGTACTGAATGAAATTACTGCAGTTGTTCCAGGTGTGTAAATGTGCAACTGTCCCACTTTAAAATGATTCTTTTAGATCCTGTTGCTGTCTGATGCTGAAGGTATTGAATAAACTCAGAGGAAAGACTGCTAAACAACTGGAAGCAACAAACAAAACTTCAGCTTCTGTTCTGTATATGTTTTGTATATTTGTGTATTTGTTGTATTTTCTGTGTTTTATCGTATTTTCTGTGTTTTTCATTGTATTTTCTGTGTATTTATTGCATTTTCTGTTGGGCTTTTTATGTGAAATTACTGCAAAAGATATGTGAAATTCTTATTATTAATTAATTTAGGGATTATTTTAAAAATCTTTTTATCTACTTAACTGTACTTGCAGACTTAATTGGTATGTTTTATCTACTTCAGCACTGAAACAGCTAAACAAATCAAGTGTGAAATATAAATTAGTGTATATGCAGTATACTGAACAACACAAATGTTGCATTATTTCGTTAGTTTTAAATTTTTATTACATTTTGTTTCTAAAATCCACCTCAGCGTAGACAACGCTGTGTGCGCCATCTTTTACTCCTCGTAAAACACCACAAAAACTTAAAATAAGTCACAGTGAAATCACTTGTAATCTGAACTACTAGTTTCAAGACTGTCAACTATTGTACCCAATAATTTCTCGGTGGCAGCTGTGGCTGTAGTAATATAGTGATCTTAAGGTAATTATGATAATTTCTGGTACTATTGTTGTCAGTATTGTTGTTGTTGTTCTGCTAGTCGAGTGGCTAATCCCTCTTCCAGCATATTGTGATGCAGAAAGCTGCAGCTGTCTGGTTAGTGTGGCCGTGCTGTTGTTCTCCTCCGCTGAACCAACCTGATATTAGTGGTTAGTGTGTTCGCCACAGTCAGAGAGGCCTGACTCTCTCTGATGAAGGTTCTGGCCGAAGCTTCATCAGAGCTCTGCATGAAACAGGACATTAGTAGCCTGGTGTTAATCTTTCAGCTTCTGCATCTTCTGCATAAATTCGCCTGGTTGGTTTTGGTCTCTAAAGATTTTTAGAAAAAAAAGCAGAGCAGACAATCATCTGCTTTCAATGATAAGACCACATTCATGAATGCAAAGGTTTTGATGGTGGTGACACAGTTTATAATATGATTCTCTTTTCTTTTCCTCTTTAGCTCTGCTTTTCTATGGTGTAATGCAAAAACTACTACTTTGCAGAGCTGAAATTGCAATTCTAGATTTGAAATTGGGGACTTTTTGCTACAATACTCTGAACCCTGTCAACCAGAAGCAGCTTCTGGTTGATGTTTAGCTCCTGTCACATTATTATTTTTAACTGCAATATGAAGAATAGCCATGACTAGAATTATAGAAAGCTCAAAAAAGTCATCTGTGCAGTATGACATAGTTAAATACCAAAAATTCTTATTCAAAAAAAAAAAAGAAGACATGAAAGTTGAATTAATTTGGTTATTTATTTATATTAAATTGAAAAAAAAGTGGAATCAGCATTTACAACTTTTTTTTCCCAAGGCCTACGGTGTTACTAACATTGGAAAAAATGTTGTCTCTATATACTATAGATATTTCAATGTTTGCATTTTTAATGTGTCCATATTTGTGTCCTCTTTGCATTTTGTATACATATACACAGCCTGCAGTTCATCTGAAAACACCCATTTTTTGTCACTTGACTAAACTAAGTCACTCAAGGCTTCTTCACATTTTTTTACACAAAATATTATCAGTCGAAATGAATTATTTTGGGCCAATTTTAAATAAGACATGTAGAATGAAGTCATTTTGATAAAATATCTGGATTTTAAGCTTAGATTCGGTTAATTTTCCAGAGAGAAAATATGTCACAGCTGAACTGTTCATAAGTCGAAAATCTGGTGATTGATTGCTTGGCAGAGTTCTGTGACGATCGGCGTACGTTTGTCTGTCTGTCCGTCTGTTAGCAACATTACTCAAAAACGGACTAACAGATTTGGATGAAATTTTCAGGGAAGGTCAGAAATGATACAAGGACCAACTGATTAGATTTTGGCAGTGATGCAGCTTATAGTCTGGATCCATGGATTTGTTAAAGACACTACATCAGCTGCCTGCTGACGATCACATGATTGCAATCCTACTACAAATCGACCGTTGCAGACTTATCAGGACTTATCTGTCGGAAATGATACAAAGAACAACTGATTAAATTGTGGGGGTGTTTCTGAGTCCCATCAATTCCCGCCGTCCACTACATATTTAGGTCACATGATTTGGTATCCGTACATAATGAACACATGCATAACACACGCCTGTGCTCAGCGGAGGACATTTTTTTTTGTGGGAACATCTATATTATATATATGGCTACATTCTATAGTGCGGTGATTTCTGCCACAAATTTTTTGAAGATTTCACCTGTTGGAAATGATACAATGACTGAGCAGCCTTGGTGGAGTACTGTGCTCTCTGAGTGCTCTTCTTGTTTATATGTTTCAGGTTCTGATA
The DNA here is from genome assembly GCA_027123335.1 of Amphiprion clarkii. Lineage (NCBI taxonomy): Eukaryota > Metazoa > Chordata > Actinopteri > Pomacentridae > Amphiprion > Amphiprion clarkii. The sequence goes on along the minus strand of CM049581.1, from coordinate 31,282,446 downwards.
AATGGTGAAATTTTCAATTCAATTCAATTCAGTCCAATTCAAAAGCCTTTATTCATCTCCTTGGGGCAATTCAAAGGTGCATAGAGCAGTTGGACACGCAACAGTACAATAGCAGCCACATTGTAGTTGAAATAGGACTAAATTAAATTTAAAAACAATATGTTGAGATAAAGAATAAAAAGTAAAATAACCAAATGTACACTAAAGTGCTATCATAATTGCACAAGGGTTTTCTAATCATCAATGAGCCTTTCAACACCATTAGCTAACACAATGTAGCATTAGAACACAGGAGTGACGGTTGCTGGAAATGTTCCTCTGTACCCCTATGGAGATATTCCATTAAAAATTTCCCGCTAAAATAGTCATTTACCACATTAACAATGTCTAGACTGTATTTATGATTCATTTAATGTTATCTTCATTGAAAAAAACTGCTTTTCTTTCAAAAATAAGGACATTTCTATGTGAAGCCAAACTTTTGCACGGTAGTGTACATATGGTGCTAAAATGGTACAGATGTGCGAGGCAATTTTGGCGATGAATTAAAGTAAATAGGACTTTCAAATGGCAGGCTTTGGGGTTCAGAGGGTTAAAGTGCTGCTGATTTTCTTCCATACATTTAGTTGTCTTTATTATAGTTTATGCACCTCGGAGGAGCTGTTAAAGTTTAAACAAATTTATTATTCTTTGAGGGTAAACCCACTCGCAGGCCTCGTGCTCGCTCCCTGCTCATAGCCACCCATGAAAACCATGTTGTTTAAAACGGTCACTGAACCAAATCTCAACATTTATCTTAGCCGCGTCCACCTTTACATGTCGGTCGACTTCGCTGCCAAGAGGCTGGAAAATGGTGAAATAAAAAAATCACTTTGTAATTGGCATGAGGAGGAACTTGCGGTGATGCTGATGACTTCGCCATTCAGAGTACCCAGATGGTCCATTATGTGGACTTTGATATAAATGGTGGAACAGGGCAGAGAGTGTGGGTGGCCGTGTTCATACTGAAGCACCGGGCAGCTCAAGGGTAGTTAATGATGACCACATGCACACTAGACCATCATATACGCATGACTGTGCATCCAATATATTGATTTTAATCCATTACTGGAACACTTTATAAAATCAAATTCTTTTTTTCTGCATTCAGTGAGCATCCACATGCTTTATATTTCAAACTGTAAGCCGTGTATCTCCATTTTCTCAATCAAAAGTCACTGAATGTGTGCCAGCAGCCAGTTTCTAATGGCCGCATGTGTTCGGCGAGACCTACATGAAAGCACACACACGCTGCAGAACGCTCATGCCACACACAAACCTCGCTGACAGCTGCGACAAGCCAGACAATTCACCTACAATGACAAGGGACAAAACTAAAACTAAAGTCACAATTACAGCCTCAACAAATCCGCCATTGTGTTTGCTCTCCTTGGGGTTTTTTTTTTCTTGAAAAAAAAAAAAAAAAGGAGCGTCACAAATCCAGAGAGAGATCAGAGCGCTCTCCAACTAAGCCTCCATTTACTCTGATGGCAGGCCTATTAAATGTGTGCGTCCACAGTGGTCTCTTTCTAGTGGTGAGTGGGCGGCTCAGAGTCCTGCAGTTGACAGTTAGCAGCCGATTCTGGGATCAGTTTTTCCACAGCAAAGGGACTGATGTGGCCCAGAGGAGGATGTGGATTCCTATGATGGATCATTGTTTAGGTTTGGGGAGTGGGTGTGTGAGCCTATGAGTGTGTGTGTTTGTGTGTGTGTGTGTGTGTTTCCATGTCAGTCAATGCAGTAAGAGATCAAGGATGCAGAATCGGCCCCACAGTACGTACATGCATGTGTGCAAACAAACATCTGCATGGGGAGCAGCAGTAAACACATGTACTAGTGTGTGCAATACACATCTGTACACGTATGTGCATTTGTACACGCACCACAAACACACAACTTAGAATAGCGTGGAAAAAGGTAAAAAAAAAATCTTTTTCTAAATATTCAGTGGTTTAAACTATTAGATTCTTATTACCTCACTATAATAATTATAATAATGTTCTATTCCAGCCTTAGTTTAGCTTATTTATTTGATTTCTGCATTGTATTGTACTTATATCTTATTGCTGTTCTACTTTTTAGGTGCTGGATTTCTCAGTTTTTCTGAGCAATATCTGGCACAAGAATTTCCTTAAGGATTGATAAAGTTTTATTTCATCTTATCTTATCTCATCTTATCTTTTCTCATCTCATCTATTCTCATCGCATCTTATCTCATCTTATCTTTTCTCATCTCATCTAATCTCATCGCATCTTATCTCGTGGTGTCTTGTCTCATCTCATCTTATCGCATCTTACTTTTCTCATCTCATCTTATCTCATCTGATCTTATCTAATCTCATCTCATCTCATCTTACTTTTCTCATCTAATCTCATCTCATCTCATCTTCTCTTCTCTTTTCTTATCTTATCCCCACTCAGGGAATGCATTGCTGTACATCTAATGTTGTTTCCTATTCAGTTATTGCTACGTTACTCCATATTTGGTGACTTTTAAGTTTTCAGGCCCTTTGAATTATCTAAAATGATCTATTAATATTAGTATTTCCGAAGCTGAGATGTTGAGACTGACTGTTTTTCATTCAATGTCAAATGCACACATGCACATTAGCATCTGTATGTATATCTATTTTAATTGAAGTGGTAAATAAAATTGATTTTAGGTGTCTAGATTGAGTGTCTTTGATGAAAAATGAGAAAACCCTTAAAATTTGGCCATGTTGCATAGCTGGAAACAGAAGACAAAAATATTTTTAAAAAATTCTTTTCCTGTTTCAGATACATTTTAAAGCTGGTCCTGAACTTCAGCTCCTGATTTTAATGTCAAATTACATAAGGTTCTGCACTTAAATCTTTGATCATAAGGTAGCAAAAACACCGTGTGCAATATAAGTGAACAGCAAATCTGGATTATAAGACGAGAGCAAAGTTTTGTTTGATTTCTAAATTGATGCATGGTTCTGCAGGATTGTGCTGACACGAGCTAAAACTTTGACTATGGAGTGGAGTGTTTATGAGCCGCAAGGTGAAGCTGCTACTGGTTCCAGTCCAGTTTATAAGAGGCTTCAAAGGGAGAAGGAGGGGGGAAAGAGGATGTATATTTGTGTGAGGCTCTGTAAATCTAAACTAATGATAATATGACTTTTCTGGAATTTGTTATGTGCTCACAGTTTTGCAAGTTTGCAGTTTTCTGATCGGGTAAAACAGTTGGTCTTATCAGGAAACACTGATGCAAAATGCTGTTCTCACTTTGGTTTTTCTTGATAAAGTCAGATTTTTAAAAGACAGACATAATTTGGATAAATATTTGAGTTTCTTGGCAGTTTCTTTACATGCAGAGTGTGTTATTTTCCTGCTACACACCTGTGTGAATAACTGGAAATGGATTTACACTAATGAAGGTCACAGCAGACGGAGATTTCTCATAATTAAAAAAATGTCCCCTGGTATTCTGTAATGTTAAATTTCCTAAACATCACAAGCAGCCTCATCTAAAGCCAAGGTCAAATGCAGGGAGTGTCGTTCAGGACAAAGAAAACATCCTGGCGTTTTCTTTTCCTCCGGCAAACTGGCAGCAGCCATGGAAACAGAAGGGAAGGAGAAGACTTCTGCTAGTTAGATTCACTCATCAACAGAAAAGTTTTCTTTAAGGTAAACAGACAAATCTTAAAATCAGGACGGTGATGGAGTGAATCAAATTAGAATTTGTTGACCATATTCTGCAGAATCCCTGCATAGAAGGGGCCTGAGGTTTAAATACAGCAAAAACCGGAGCAACAAGAACCAGCGGATTTCTAGATAAAAACAAGCAGCTTTCATCCCAAACTGTCACATGTCTTCTGGCTGCATTGCTTTCAGGTCTTTCAAAAGATGCTGTGGGTGGAAACTTTTTTGTCTCTGGCTCTTTGATGGATTCCTCCCTGTACATTTGACACTGAGGGGAAAAAAATGCATTCTTTTTTTTTTTTTTTCATTTTGTTGTGTTGATTCTAAAACTTGTTTCTGCTATTGATGATTCTTTTGTTGCTACAAAACTCAGAGCTGCACTGGAAATATGTCGAGAAAATGTAGGTTTTTTCTTCAGTCTGTTAGTTATCAGGAATACAAAAATACATCAAAGAAAAACAGATCCTGCAGACACTATATTTATTATATATGTAATTAGTAATCTATTCTTTGTTTGAGAACTCCAAAAAGTGCTATAATGAATTTATTATATTTGTTAGTGTGGAGATTTTGTATTCCAGGAACTGTTTCATGTGCAAATGTGTTCCAGCTGTCATTAAGAAATGCCCTTAAAGTCCCACTTTGATTGTTTTAGGCCCTAACAACTTATCTCTGTGTATTAAAGTCATATATTTAGTCTGTTTTCACACTTTACAAAGTCTTCCTGTGGGATGGATTGGACCCTCTGGAGGGCCACTTTTTGCCTATGGGCCGCATGTTTGACCTTCCTGCTCTAGAATTTGTGGATCTATGAAGTCGTGCCGCTTTCTTCATGCACCTTGGAGTAATTCAGTCATATAGCCAAACATATCAGAACCAGAAACTGATTTTGAGGGAGAATAAGGACACAGCAAGCTTACAGGATTGATTCTGTAGATTTGCTATGAATGGATTCCTGCAGGTCTGACTTTATGTTTCTGAGACTGTAAATCAAGGTAGAGATGCTCAACCTTGACATCGACTGTATTTCACTCACGATTTATCATCCAGCATATTAAAAAAAATAAACACTTATGGACATGTTAACAAGGTAAAAAGAACCTGATTTGCACCAGAAGTGATCTCTAAATTCTACCCCAAATTCCTAGAAGTTCCAGTTCAGCTGCACTGAAGGGAACAGATCAATAAGTCATTTTCTATCACACTGTACCGCTGGAGAAGAAAAGATGCAGTACTTCCAAATGTACAACTCTCTGTTTCCACATGCAGTGAAATTATGATCTTTGTAACAAAGACTAAGGTTTCTGCTTTGCTTCTTTTGGAAACTGGTCATCAGTTGAGTTGGGCAGCTGCTGCTGACACAGGGAGCTAGACTGACCTCTGGAGGTGCATGATGGGAATTAATATGAATGAAAGTCCTTAGAAAATGAGAGAGCTTTCACATTGTCACAGAGCAGAGGAAGGGAGGTTTGGGTCTAAGGAAAGCAGTACAAACAGATACATCAAGACGGGAAGTGCTAATTACGCTTTATTTTGAAAGGGAGTCAACAATTCGACTGTACCTCACTGAAAAGAAAACATGGTATTTCTTTTTGTGCGGCATTATAAGTTAAAAACTCTTCCCATTTCATTTAAAGACACTTTAAAGGTGTGGATATCATGATTTCCAAAAAGAAAGGCATCCTTTTTTATGAGTTGTATAAATTGTTCCTGCATCTCTCTGCGTGGACAGGAACCTCTCATTATTCTAACTGATGCAGAATCAGAAAGCTTCTTATTCAACAGAGCAGACTTTGAAAGATGATTTGATCCCATCTGGGATTGATTGCCAAATCTTCTCAATTCTTTTCAGATTTATTATTTTTTTTCTTCGTCTGCCCATGAAGGGAGATGAAGCATATGAAACAAGAACCCCTTATAGGCAGTTTTACTACAGCTGGAACACTAATGTATGACATACTTGCACATGATTTTTACTGCGACTTCTGTCACATGAAAAATTATTGATGCCATAAGAGTTACAGCTCTGGGCTGCTGATTTGGTTTGTGAAAAACCTGGTTTGTTCTCTGAATGAGAGTTTTATACAGACTGTTATTAAATGAGGAAGTTTTATGATCCAAATCAAAGTCCTCTAAAAGCCACTTTAAACATATTGCACAATTTCAGAATTTGCATTTGCATCAATGACAAAAGGCCAGCAGGGGTTTTGTAGTTTTTTGGAATATTTAGAGGTTTTTCATTACTCAACGCTGCATGAACTGGTTTACGCTACAATGCAGGGTTGTTGAAGAGATAAGCTGAGCTCATGCACGATATTTATGCTTTTTTATGCAAATAAGGCAGGAAAAAGCAATTTCCACATGTAAGTTGCTTGCTATGCAGGCTACACCTGCTCTTTTGAGATGTTTAGGGGAAATATATGACACATGTATGACAATAATTAAAGTCTATAAATTCCACTTAACTGTGACAAACACTGGAAGTAAGTGGGCACGTTTACAAGTGGCTCTAGAGGGGCTAAAAAGCACACAAACTGCACAAACTTCTCTTCATTTCCAGGCTGCAGCGGGTCTTTTTTCTGCTGCAAAGTGTTTGCTGATGTGTTCGTGAGAACTGTCAGTGGGCGATTTACATGTCAAGCTAAAGCAAAATAGAATCCCGCTGATATGAAATCTCCGAGCCACTGTGCCGGGTCGGCCCGGCTCGCATGTATGAGAAGCAGAGGCCTTGTAATCTTTTCACTGTGACTGGCTTCTTGTGTGCGACACCGGGGAAGGGGGGGTTAATTACATTAATCCAAAACAAATAAATGTTTGGCAGCCCTTGAAAGGCTGCGGGAAATGGTTGGAGATTGAACTGACTTTTGAGTCCCCAAACCTCAAGCTTTGATGGTTTTTTTTTTTTTTCTTTTTTACTTGACTCAGAGAAACACAGCTTGGATATCCAACTGGAGCTGAACTGGTCCTCTCTGGTTCTCTCTGCCTCTCAGCGGCTGCCTTCCTCTCACTATTTGTCTTTCTTCACCCTCTTTCTTTCCCATTTATTTGCTTTTTTCTCCTTCACTTTTTTTAAATCTCACTCTCCTTCGTCTTTCTTTCTCAAGTCTCTTTATCATTTACTTTTCCAATCACGTGGAAGAAACGTACGATTATAAAACAGCATCAATTAAAAGAAAATCCTTTTCGCTGCTGCTTTGTCAGCTGCTTCATAAAATGCTTATTTGATAATTAAAAGCAGACCCGACACTGATCTGGAGATTATGGAATTGCTTCTCAGTGGTGCATATTCATAAAACTTGCCCAAGAAATGTTCTTCCACCTCATTTCCATATTCATTTGTTTGTCTGTTTATTGGCAACCTCAGAACAACTGCTCAGGAGTAGATCTGCTTCATATTTACCCAAACAGATCCAACAGAATCTGAAACTGTAATGTTCCCCAGTTTGGGTCATAAAGGAAAATCTAAATAATTGTTTAAAATGGCCATGAAAAGGCATTATTTTTGCATGAATGTTTGCTAAAAATTGTGCAGAGCTTTCCCGACTTTTCCTCCATTGCTGCTTGCAGGTCAAAGTTTTCAGTTTTTCTCCTGGATGGATCGGAGTTATTTGTTTTACAGACATTCGTGGTTTCCAGAGGATACATCCTAAGACTGTTGTAGATATTCTGTCTTTTTCTCAAGCAGCATCATGAAGTTGATGTTTAGGATTTTGAGTGGACTGTCTCAACAGCAGCTGCATTGACTAATGAGGAACAGATATTTAGACTCCTTTCAAAATAAAGCAAATAGAGACTTTAAATCCCCCTTAATTGTTCCCCTTTTTGATGTCTAAATACCTCCAAAATAATGATTTTAATTCATCAGCTGTAATTTGTGTTTTGCGCTAATGTCACTGTGCTAAATGTTAATATGCAAACATATCATCACCTCTTTAAACCTATGAGGAAAAAATGTTCCTTGTGACTGTTTTTTTTTGCAGGTTAAAGTCTTCGTTTTATCTGCTGATTGATTAGCAACTGTAATTTGTGTTCAGTGCTAATGTTATTGTGTTAAATGTTAATTTGCAGATATAAAACATATGGTGAAGCTTACAGAGCAGTAAGCATAGCTGTGGATTTTCGTCTCTTTAAGCCTATGAGGAAAAAGTCACTTTTGACTGTTTTTCTTTGCAAGTCAAAGTTTTCGGTTTATCTGGGGCCATTCTTTTTACAGACATTTGTGATCCCCAGGGGATAAACCCAAACATTTTCAGTGAGACTCTCGCTTTTCCTCAAGCAGCACCCTAAAGTTTACAATTTAGATTCTGAATGACTTGTCTCAACAACAGCTAAATAGACTTCCCTTCAAAATAAAAGCGCAAATAGAAACTTTGGTTCTCCTGTTACTAAATATCTCCAAAAATATTGAAATAATTCATCAGTCTGAGCTGCTATTTGTATTTAGTGCAAATATCATTGTGTTAAATGTTAGTTTACCGACATATCACAGCATTTTTTTTGGCATGGCTGTGGATTTTTTTGTGTGTTTAGGCCTATGAGAAAGTACTACAACCAAGAAAAACACAATATTGTTTGCTGCTTCCATAACTTTCATTGTCAGGCTGTTGTTTCGATGTTTTTTATGTATCCCCATGCATCCAGACAGTGACAGTAAACAATCACACTGACTTGCCGGATGCTTGTTCACAGCCAGAGAAACCCTGTAATGAAGCAGGACGAGAGCCAAACCCAAACTCTGCAGACCCTGTAACCTATGGTTGGGGAAATATTTTCACTCCACCATACAATAAGTGTGTGAGAAATACATGTGAACGGGACTCTTCTCACAGTATATCACCCCACACTTACGGAGCGATCTTGGGAACAAACATTATTCTGCCAGGCCCTGTTGTTTTATAGGGTGCTTCTACATGTCCGGGGGCCGTGACGATGATTTACAGTGATGGCACACTGGAAGCTCCGCACAAGCTAATTTGTTTTGGTTTTCCTCATTGGGAAGATTACAGGGCCCTCAGTGCAATGGCGACAAATGTGTCACCACACGTGTCCACATCGGCTCCGTCTCCCGGTTGTTATAAACACACAAAAAAAAACAATCTGATGTTTCTTGATGCACGACTTCTGGTGAGATTCAGCCCAAATTTGAATGTTTCAATGATATAGCTGTTGAGGGTTTTAACATCTATGTGTCAAACAAACCGTTATCTTTGGGGGTTTGCTGTGGAGCTGCCTTGTTTTCTGACTGACAAAATGTATTCGTCTGGGAAGAGGAAATGAGGTTTGAGGCTGCATCATCAGAAACAATGTCAGCTGGATTAAAGGAAAAGCAGACTTGGTCTTTTCTTATTCCCTGTATGGCAATATAATAATGTAGTACATCTCAGCTAACGAAGCCTGACTGAATGGAGATGTGACTTGGAGCATATAAATTACATTTGTCATAACATATAATTAAAGTAGCATTTTGCTGTGATATATGAAACCATCTTTAAAAAAACAAAACAGGATAAATGCAGTAACTATTTTGCCTTTTGCCCTGCGGAAACATCAAAAGGAGTAATACATTTCTCAATAATTTAGCATTTTATAAACTCCTCTTTTGTCTCAGTTTATAGTTTTGATGTTTTCAGGCATTAATAGAGCTTATTTGAACAGCATGCTGTATGAATGATTAAGGAGGACTGCTCCTGGATGCAGTTAGAAAGCTTGTGAGTAAAAATAAATAGGATGGAAAAGTTTAGACAGGCTCCAAACCACAGACTTCTTGGTCTATAGGTCAAATTACCTGTTAAATAGGAAGAAGTTAGGTAGCAAAAACCTTAAGTGTTGGATAGGCTCAGGGTCTTTTGGGTCATTTACAATACTACAACCTACTGAATGGTGTGAAAAATATTGCAAAAAGAGAGTAAAACAGTGTAAGAAAAATAGAAAAGCTCTGTACTTCAATGCTGCGCAAATAAAGTATGTAAGTATTATGAAACTGTACTTAAAATATTCAAGGTAAAAGTACTTTTTCTATCATGTAATATATCATTGGATTGTTATTCTACATACATTTATTTAAAATTAGGATTTTACTCTTGTATTTGGTTGAGGTGGATCTAAGGTTGAACTTTTTTTTTTTCAATTTAAAAACAACAACATTATTATGGATTAATCAACTTATTATTTTCCCTCCATTAATCAACTGGTTGTTTGGTTTGTAGAAATTCTAATTTAGTAAGAAATACAAGCGAAAACAAAAACTAATGAAAACTGTTTTCTTTCCTACATTTAGTCAACTCAAGTAATTGTTTCAGGTGTACAAAGTGTTTGGTCTTTAATTCATAACAACAGAAGACCTATTTTATGAGTTCTTTGTATGTTTCGTGTGCAAAAATCTTCATTTGTAAAGGAAAAGGTGACCAAAGCTGTGGGATGAATACAGTGAAAGGTGCAATATTTCCCTCAGACATTAGTAGAATAAATAAAAGAAGTAGCAATCTGAACATAAATACAGTACCCGTGTGAATATATTTTGTTAAACTCCACCAGTGCACAGGAATCACACGAGGAAGGAATCTTTTAAGACAGACTTTAAAATGGCATGTGACATGTGTGGCCTCACTAGAAATCCAAACCCCAGTGTGGTATTATCTTGGTTTCACTCGGTGTGTAATTTAAATATCATTATTTTTGCGTAAGCAGTCAAATAAGAGCAATCACCATCATAATAAATCAGTCAATGTTCCACCACTACAGCTCACTCTTTGACAGTGGTGCATTTTGAAAACCTCACAGGAAGCTCAGGAGTTAAGAGCTCAAATTTTGCAGTAAACAGCTGATTAGATGACAGAGTTCCTTGAATTATGATTCTTATTGAGCAATGATTTTCTATTGCCCTTGATTGTATTTTTTTGAAGATGTAAACAATCCTAAATATGCAACAACTGGCAGTTTGACATGCATTTTTTTCATGTTACATTATGTTTTTTTTTTACATAAAATGTCAAACATGAGCAGCAAACCCTTTTGCAATACAAACAAGAACAAGTTTTTATGCACTGAACCATTGCAAGACAAGGATCTGAATGTTAATATCTTCAAATGCAAACCTAAAACCTACCTTCTTGGTTTTCCTTTTGTGAATATGGCTTTTAAATGAACTCTTCTTTTAAATTTAATGTATTTATTACGTTTAATAGGCTGTATTCCAGTCTTTTGTCTACTTTTTGCATTTATCTTTTGTCATTTCTATTTTGTGTGTGCATTTTGTATATACACAGCCTTGTTCTCATGCTCTCCAGCCAATACACATTGAATTGCATTAACCCGTACAAAAGGCGTCGTACAAACAAAGTTTGACTCATCATGGAACCGCATCCACATTAAGCCAACTAAATCTGAATACAGATCCTTTGCTTTTGCTTTTCGTGTTGACTGTACGATGACTTTTTGTTGTATTACTTTCCAAAACATTAATGCTTAGTGTCTGGCAGATTAGGCTGTGGTTGTACTGGGGTAGCATCCAAGCGCAAATGTGTGTAACTGTAATCTGAGTGAGAACAGGGTGTTCCTGCAAAACTGTATTTGTTCTCGGTGCACTGTTTCTGGGTAAATTAAGGTTAAAAAAAAAAGAGCAAACTTTTTATTATCTCCAGCTTTCTCACTCATTTTGAATACAGAGTAGATCAAATAATCAATCACTGATGGGTTTATGTTTCTTTTATCTGAGACGTTTGTGACCATTAAGTATAAGTTTTAGCATTTTCCAACAAATATCTGAAAACAAATATGCTTGTGTGGTCTTTCTGGTGTTGTAAGAAGTAGATGTACAGTATTATGAGATATCTGTTCCTGTGTGCGTGGCTTGTTCACAGGGTGGGTTAGTGATTGTCTTCATGTGTGGTTTGTCTGTACGTTAGCTTGAGGTGCGCCTGGCATTTAGATTTAACCGTCAGCATCTCGAACAACAGAGTATTTACGCCCAGACAACAGTTTTGTCTGATTTCTTCACACCGCTTTTGAGTGCAAGAGCTCCTCACGTCTACAGTAGATGCTTTGTGAAGATGCTGAAGCGTGTTTCTCGAGGACATATCGAATTGCGCAACCACCGGAAGATCTCAGCACTGATCAGACGCCCCTATGGAAAATTCTTTGTACCATTTCGATATAGCAAACTGTAACCTCCTCTCAGGTGGCTCTGCTCTGTGAATGGAATGAACTTTGAGCTTCAAAGTGAATATTGTAGAGTTGCACAAGTGATTTCACACAACTGATTGCTTAAGCATCATGTGAACGCTACAAACATTTCCACATCACTGCAAATTCAAACGTTGACCGAAGTTGCTCGACGCATACTGTACTTGCAAAAAACTCCAGTTCAAAATGTCCAGTTATCCTTTAAAAAAGGGCTGTCAAACATGCGGCCCGCGGGCCAAAAGCGGCCCTCCAGAGGGTCCAATCCGGCCCTCAAAGTGTAAAAATTTCAGAGAAGACATTAACTGCGGATTGTAAATCTGCAAAACCATGAATTTAAAACAATTTCTAAACCATGACAAGTTGTTTAGATCCTAAAGTCAAATACTAGATTGCTCATTGTTCTTTTGTCATTTTGTGTCTCATTTTTGTAATGTTTTGTCTTATTTTTGTTGCTTTGTTTCTAGTTTGCGTCATTTTGTGTTTTCTTTTGTCTCACTTGTGTTTCTTGTCTTCCTTTAGTCATTTTGTGTTTTACATTATTCGTTGTTTTGTTTCTGGTTTGTGTTGTTTTGTATTATTTTTGTCTCGCTTGTGCTGTTTGTCTACTTTTTTGTCATTTTGTTTCTCGCTTGTCATTTGTGCAACTTTTTGTCTCGTTCTTGTTGTTTTGTGTCTTTTGTTGTCGCTTTGTAACTTTTTGTCTCTTTTTTTGTTTTGTTTCGTCTCATATGTCTCATTTCTTGTCATTTTATGTCTAATTTTTGTCATTTTGTATCATTTTTGCAATATTTTGAGTTGTTTTTGTCTTTTTTTTTGTCTGACTTTTGTCATTTTGATCATAAAGTAAAATACTATATCACTCAGTTCCAGATACCTGTGATTATTGCTTTGTGCCTTTGTAGAAACACTGTAAGTTGTAATGTGTAAATGATAAACTGAGGCATAATCTTTCTGAAATTGAACTTATTTTTCTTAAGAAACTTCAGGTTGTTCATGATGTTTTGTAAAATGATAATTCCTTAAATGTGAGCATTTTCAGAATGTACTTTTTTGCACTAAAACAAAGGAAAAACTTGGGTTTGTGATTGTTTATCGGTTATTATGCTCTGATTCTACTTGTCCGGCCCACTTCAGATCAAACTGGGTTGAATGTGACCCCTGAACTACAATGAGTTTGACATCCCTGCTTCGAAAGGAAGCACTTTGGTTGAAGGTTCATTCAGATTATTTAAAATCAAAAAGACGGCACTCCTGGAAACTAGATTTTGTGATTATTTGCATGCATATTTATGTAAAACGCATCAAGAGTGAAATCAAATGTACTTCTGGTGCAAGTATAAAAGCAATCCTTGAGAAATCAATGGAGTTGCCATAAATACAATAAAAATAAAATACACAAGTGAATTAAAGTCACTACATTACTTAAAATAAACAGGAACTACAGGAGAAAATGTGTTTAAGCATTAGGTGCCCACTGAGTGCCTCGAAAACAGTTCCAGAACATTAAAATCTAAAACCAATGGGCAACCAATGAAACATCTGCTCGTGCATTTGCAGTTTATCTAACATTTTCCAGAAAAGAGAAAAAAAAGAGATGCATTACAGTAGTCAAGTCTGTTGGTGATAAAAGAATCTGTCTGCCTTTCAGTGTCTGGCTGTACTCCTGAGAAGATAAAAGCCAATTCTGTTGATTTTTATGATGTGAAATTCAAGTCAGGATCAAAAAGCACACCAAGGTTACTCTAGCTCGGGGCTCGGCGTTCGGTGCCAAGGATTTTCAGTTGGTGCGCAGCTTCTCTCTCTCTTTGGGCCTTTTTTTGCTCCAGTAATTAACCGCAGTAACTTTAATGTTGGAGCACAGTGTGAGAGAGCAGCCAAGATCATTCAGCAAATCAAACTGGTGGGAAATGATATCAATCACACAAAACGTGAATTTTTATGTGATTTTACGTGAATATCAGATTGGAAAAGTGTCTTTACACCTTGTTCTAATTACACTCAGCAACATGTTTTGCAAGAGTGAATGAAATGAGGACTGCACCCTGTTCTTTGAAATGCAACTTGCAGAGGATTGTATATTGTGGCAAGAAAATTAAGTCATAAAAAAACTGCATAACAACCTCAGTTTAAAAGAACTCCTGTGCACTTTTCAAGGAGTGAAACATTTAAAAATGCCTACAGAAGCTTTTGTGCAAGACACAGCTGCAAAAAATTAGTAGCAGTTGTTTTCACAGAATTTTGCTAAAGTATGTCTGACTAAACAAAACTAAAAGTAAGAGTACAACGGAGATCTTCATTGGAAAAGTACATTTTTAAAATGTGCTAATTATTATTTAAGTCAGTCATCGAAAATGAGAAAAAAACTATCTTAATACAAGTAATTCACTTCATTTCTAAGTTTGTTAATCAATCTTTGTGTATTTTTTGTAATGTCCTTTTACTGTGACCTATTGTCCTGTGTTTTATTGTATGTTTCACTGTTATGTTTTCTCTGTGTACTTTTTGTAATGTGCTTTTATTGTGACCTATTGTCCCATGTTTCACTGTTATGTGTTTTTTTTTTTTTACCTGCCTAGGGACTGTGGATGTAAATTAGCATTGTTGCTATAATCCGGCACATTTATGTCTATTTCTGTCTAAACAGACGTTCATTAATGTGCACTGTCGCTATCAAATAAATGAATAAATAAAAAAGAATGTTGCGTGTACATGCTTCATTTCAAGGCAAATATCACATGTAGTTTTGTTTTCGAAGGATCATTCAGTAATTATTCTACTAGTACATTCTGCCCCTTTTCTTCCTTCTGTAGTTTCACACTGTTCAGTTCCCAAATTAACATTTTTTTCCCACTAAAAGAGTCTAACTGAGTGACATCTCGGTACTATTCCCACTTCTGCTATGTACAGAATCCTAAAAACTTGAATATCTGGCACAGGGATTCATTCATATCTGATCTTGTGGTTTAAAGAGCTGCTTGGTGCGATCAGCGTCTAACCAGGTGCAGGCTAAACCCTACAAAACACAGGAACCACAGCCCTACCTGGCAGGTAGCGACGTGGTAGTCGTGAAATTGAATTTTCTCGGCTGCTTCCCGCCTGTGTCTTGGGGCTGAAAGCCGGGCTGCTTTATACAGTGGAAGGCACAGGCACACAGAGATACCACGCCATCCTTTACCTCCTTTGATGTTGGCGAGGCACCTGAGGGGGAGAATATGGAGAATGTGTTGATTACAGAATCCGGTATTCAGTGCACACATTGATGCTGGGTGTAGTGTATAGCGGGAGGCTCGGCGTGGAAGTTTGATAGTTTGTGGTAAAAGTGCTGGCAGGGGTGCAGCTCTCCTCACTCTGCCAAGACTGTGGTTTCATATTGTGATTATCAGCGGCAGATGTGAATCAGAATATGAGCTACATGAGCTTTTCCTGATCAACCGGGCCAAAAATATAGGCTTTACTTGGACTGATTTGAGTATTGTGTGTCAGTTTTGTATGACGCTTTTATCCAAAGTGCCTCAAACAACCATGGGTGGTGGTCCAGCCTCCCTCACAGTGGAGCTCTGTCATTACTGGAGGTGTGTCTTTAAAAGCACCATCTTCAAAGCTTTGGCTACAAAGCTAAACTACCAGTGTTCACTTAACTCCAAGAGTGTCACAATTAGCACGATACTAGTGTTTACAGGCTCATTCACATTTAGTTGTAAACAAAGACAGATCAGGTGAGCAAACTTTTAAAGGTTTAAACATTTCCTGTCTTTCAATTTTTCAGTGAAAAATACGATAAAGATGGTTAATTTCATTATGACTGTATACTTGCTGGTTTTAGCCTTGTTCTAAACATACGGTTTCAGTGTCTGGAACTTTCAATGCACCTGAGCTGCTGCTGTCCACGCCAGGGGCGGATCTAGAGAAAAATTAATATCATATCATGAATATCATTTTGATTTGACAGGCAATCCTAAACATGAGTTATTCTTATTAGCTGTCAATCACAATATGTGACTTGATATGTCGAGTAGAAAGGGGAAAAGACTAAAACTGAAATAAAGTCGACCTTGTACACGTTGAAGAAACCAAATGCTAGACATGTTAAAAATGTTTCCTAAATTTAGCAACAAATTAGATTGAGACTAGACAAAGCCTCTCTTATTCACAGCATTTGTGTGATCTATGCTTATGTTCTGCCACAATGATTACATTATCGGCTCATCTAGAACAGAGTCAGAGTCCAGATAATTTTATTCATTGTCTTAGATTTGTGGTTTTATTTTTTGATGCTCTCTATTTGGGACATTTCTTACATTCTTTTCACTCTATAATTCCAATATTTGGATATTCTTAAGAATTAAGAACCTACTTTTCATCTTAAAACTAAAAGATGAACTACATCAGATAATATTTTGTCCAAAAAGTGAATTTTATTGTGACAGGTGTACCTCTTACTTAAATATATTATACTAAAGCAATATTCATACCATGTGGACCAGAGATAGTCTCTGATTTACCTTTCTCTGTCTGAGCTCTGCATGCCTTCATTTCTCTCTCTGAACTCTTCCTCCTCCATCTCCTCTCGGGATGTTCTTCCTCCTCTCTTCTTTTAGGCTGGGAAAAGCTGCTGGTGGTTCCCTTCCTCTTCATTCTTTACTGCCTCCTACAAGAATCACACTGACTTCACTGTGTTTTTCCTTTGATTATCTTCATTATTAACTATGATACCATCATATATGTGCAACTTAAAGCTTAAAGAGGTACTTAACATGCAAAGGTTTTCTGAGTTGTAAACTAAATGATATGACTGTACTATGATGAAACACATCAATGTTGGTGTTATTATGAACTTTACACCAAATTTATAAAAACCAGCATTAAACAAGCAGGATGTAGTTTTCAAACAGTGCATGAAAACCTGGTGTGACTGGAGGTTTGGTTACACTTTAATGTCATGTAAAGTCTGAGTGAATGCGTGATTTCTTTTGACTTACAGACTGTTTTCAGAACCACAGGTTGTAATTACCCAAAAAAATTTTTAAAAAAAACTTCCACAGACGATCCCCCACCGTCCTTCTGTGGCTGTTGTCTACCGTTAGCTAGCTACATAAGTAAAAGTTAGCAAGGCCCAGGCTCACTGGAAACCGCGGCTCGTCTCGCAAGCAAACACTTTATGTGAACTTAGACAGTATTAACGTTTAATACATTGAGTACAGTTGTATTACCATGTGGTCAAACCCAGTCTAACTGCCGTCACGTTTTGCCACGCCGAAGTCCAACTGTCGTCCACACGACTGAGGTCGGAGGGCAGCCCGGATCTATAGCAGCATAGCCGGTACGGTACGTGACGTCTACATGGTGCATTCGAAAGCACTCGGACATCGGAGTTTTGTTGGCCGGGAACAGTGAGCGGGAGGAAGTGCAAACCTGAATGAGAGAGTTCAGGTAGGAGGGAGCTGTTTTCATTGCAATTTTGAATGCAAGTATCAGAGTTTTGCATTTTACACGGACAGCAACTGGAAGCCAGTGAAGCGATCTGAACAGCGAGGGTGACGTGATGTTTTGGCTGGTTGAAAACAAGACATGCTGCTGTTTTCTGGATCATCTGCAGAGGTTTGACCGTGCATGAGGGGAAGCCGACCAGTAAGGAGTTACAGTAATCGATGCATGATATTACAAGAGCTTGGACCAGGAGTTATGCTCCATGTTCAAACAGGAAGGGTCTGGTCTTCCTGATGTTGTACAGGTCAAAACGACACGACCGAGCAACAGAGGACACATGAGCCTAGAGGGTTAGTTGGTCATCGATCATCACACTCAAGTTTCTGGCAGACCTTGTGGGTTTGAGTTGGGTTGATTGAAGCTGGTTGTTGATTGTTTGTTGTATAGAGGTACTGGCCTGAATGACAAAGATCTCAGGACAACAGGCGACGTGAAAACACAGTAACCCACCCAGTGCTTGTTTGTTGTTTTCAAAGTGGTATTCAAAGTTCCACCATCTCTAAATGTCCCTCAGCTTTTACAATTCTCACAGAGCTCTGAGACCTGAGCACACACAATCAAAGCTAATGGTAGCATTAGCAAATTTACACCAAGGATTTTCCTAATGTTGTGGTGACATTGCCATCAAAAACAAAAGTAATCCACTGGGGCCTCAGTTTCACAGCTGCAGGGAGTGCATGAAGACTCTTGTGTTCATGCGTGCTAGAGTTAGCAGAAGCAGAATGAACAAGTTACCAGGAAGCAGCGGGCGGGCAGTGAACAGGGCAGAAATATGCAAAATTTGAGCTAGACTATGACTAAACTGCCAGCGTTTATTTCACTCCAAGACCATCACAGTTGGCACCATAGCATTGCTTATATGTTTGTTCACATTTAGTTTTGAACAAAGCTAGACAATATCTGGTTGCATTTCGGATAAGGAAGATCGGTGCTTTGTGTTTCTATTTTTTCCCTGCTTCCCTCCTCTCGTCTCACTCTGTTTAAGCGTCTAATTGCAGGAGTGGAGACAGGTGTGCTCGAGTCTGAGCTGAGCTTCACCACCTGCAGCCAGTTTTAGCTGTTCAGAGTTCCCTTCTTGTTATTTTTTCCCCCTGACTCGTCTTGTGCTCTTTCTTCCTTCCTGTCTGCTCTGACTCCTGCAATCTGCCCCTTATTGGGTTTCTATTGTTTCTGTGGATGGATCCCTGCACAAACTGCTCCCTTCCAGCCCAGTATATCAGCATTCCTCAGCATTCCCCCTGCCATGCTTCACCCATCTACCAGCCCACCTCCTCTTAAGCCATTTCCCCAAAAAAGTTTCTACACTTTTACTTTGTTCATTCTTTGCGTCTGCACTCAGGTTCGCCTGCTCAGATGCCTTCTTCTTTTACAAGACAATTTGTAAAAGAGGACATTTATATAAAGTTAACCCAACTGGAATTCTTTTTGCTCTAACAATGTTCTAAGAAAGTTCTCTTACGTTTTCAGCGTGAGGTTTTTTTTCCCTCATGTTTTTATTTCATGTATCCAAATTAGTTGTGTTTTGTGTAATTTGATGCTTTGTAAATGTGTAAATGAATGCAGCTTATTAGTGCTGGGCGATATGACGATACATATCGTGAGAACGATAGAAATGTGTCTATCGTGCCATTTCTCTTCTATCGTTTCTATAGTTTCTAACCTAATTTTATCAATTATTACAGCAAATTTATCATTAAATAGCCTGCGACGATTGTATTAGTGTTTTCTTGTCACTGTGCATACTCTAAGTTTATATACGTGAAAATAAAGAAGAATAAAAAAGTGATTTTTCGCAAACTCCGTCTTGTGGTTTTTGCGACACGACGCTGCTTTACGTTCTTTGATTCTCCCCCGGGTTTGCGACATGCTTTACGTTACTTAACTCAGGAATGTTGGACGCGCAACAGGTAGGGCTGGCCCGAATAGCAGTTTCTGGGCTCCGGATATTCGGTCCCCCCCTTAACGTCCGTGGGGGAGGAATTTGACGGACGGACGGAGGAACGATCCGAATATTCGGTTCCGTCCGTGAGGTCAGAGGCGGTGAGCTAACGGAGGAAAGAGCCGAATTTTCGGCTCGGTTCGTAACGCCCCACGAGGGGGTGGGGGTGGGGGGGTGGGGGGGGGGTGGAAGTAGGAGGGGGCGAATATTCGGATCTCAAAATGAATATCCGCATACCACCATGGGAACCGAATATTCGGATCCAGCCCTAGCAACAGGTTGAAGTTTCATGGAGAAAAGTAAGAAATGAAATTCTTGTCAAACTTTTCAGAGAATAACTGAAAACATACTTTGTTGTGGTATATCGTCATATATATCGTTATCGTGATATAAAATAATCCATATCGTGATGTATGATTTTTTCCATATCGCCCAGGACTACAGCTTATTTCAATAAATCCTTATTAAGCTGCAGCGGGTTTACTTTGCACTGCATCCCTGTTGGGTGTCACAGACTATGCAACACTTCAAAAACAATCAATGAAGCAACAGAGCAACACCAGCACTGTTGGGCAATGCTACAACATTACCTCAGTTTCCACAGCACAAGGCGGCAGGTGGCTGCATGTGCGGCATGGCAGCGATTATCAGCACATCTCTGCCAGGCAGATACTGAGAAAATGACTGTTAACCAGCTTATGCTACATTTCCTTGGACGCCATGAATGAGAGATAAAGATCGCTGCATCTGTGGCGTACAGAGTGTAACACACAAACACTACATCTTCTTCTCTCACACAGTCTGCAAACAAACTCATATACAGTGAGTATGAGTCACTGCTCCACTGCAGCGCTCTGACCACAGTTGAGCCTTGACATTTTCTCATGCCTCCAATGTATTTACCAAAGTTCAGACAGGAAGGACGCGTCTCTTACTTTTCCTATCATCTCACCCACTTTCAAACAGTGATGCTGATCACAACAAGAAACCAAAAGCCAGACAAATGTATGAAATTTCAAGTTGAGCTGATTGAAATGCACAAAGACACACGTTTCATGAAGTGAGCTTTCATAACTGAGCTGCCACCTTTGCTTCTATTTGGTATTATTTACAGGACTTTTATTCAAAGGATTGGAACTATGTGAAAGGAACTTAAAGCTTCACATTGCTCTTCATTCATTTTTAGATGTTCACTAGACAACAATGTGTCACTGATACTGACAAACAACACAAACATGTCCTCATTGTTTAGTGAAACAGCCTCACATTGTTCCTGTTTCTAGACATGACATCAGTTGGTTTGTCCCAGGACAAGTTGTGGTTGGTTATTTATTCTGAGCAAAGACGGATCAGCACATTATTATCAGCCACAGTCAACTGGCTGGCTGTCTGATTGAAAGAAAACAATAGACTAAACACCAAAAAAGACACAAATGTGCCTTTATATCTCAATCTAATCTTTGATTCAAGTGGCTACTCATTCGGTTTGTTATTTTGCTGTATTTCTTTCCTTAGTGTCTCACACAATGAATCTATTGTATGAGATTGAGTTGTGACGTTCTATGAGTCCTGACCTACACAAATATTGCCTCACAACGACAGACTTGACTTGTTTTGCTTCAGTAATTTTCATATTGCTACCTTTGGATTGTGCCCAGTGAATGAATGAGCGACTTTATGTATCCTTTAGTAAACCTATCATCTCCTTCGCCATCCCGTTTGAGTGCAGAAATCCTTCCAAAATTTGAAGAAGTGGAAACTCTGAACCATTAAATCGTTCACAAAAAGCTTTTAAGCGCGCTGAACGACGCATTTGATCCTGCAGAGACGAAAGGTAAAAAGGTCACTGCTGTGTAAACTGAACACAGGAACATGAGGGAAGTGATTTACACCCCTGTTTTAACCAGACTCTGGGTTATGGACTTCCACTCGGAGCTGGAAAAAGCGGCAGCATGCAGTGAAGTCATTGACTCAAAAGAGAGAGAGAGAGAGAGATGGATGGATGAGATGGAGGGAAAGTGGAAGAGGAGTTTGGACCCTGTGTGAACCACTGAATTAAAAAATAAGAAGAAAGATGACATGCAGCCTTATTTATCCATATGTTGCAAATTATGGCATCTGTTTACGATTTATTTTATTTACTTTGGTGATGCTTGGCCCGGGTTGATTAACATTTTCTGCAGTGTTTGTTGTCTTCTGGAGCAGGGTTTGACTGGCACTCGGTGATGGCTGTTTGAAGTGAGCACAGCGTTGGCTTTGAAGCTTGCGGGATGAAAGCGGAGCATCCAGATAGGACTCGAGGATAATCTAGAAATGAATTTTGGCTGCCTCTGAAGGCGACCGACAGGCGACAAACATGTTACCAGTTGTTGAAAACAGAGATGGAAACTCCTAAATACACATGAGGAAATAAGTTAAATATGTTGGTTTTAATGACAACAAGCTGTGGATGCTGGTGAATGAGTGAGGAACCGTCTCTTCCCATCCGTCCTGACGCAGCTCCTTTTTATTTATGAGCCACGCCGTTTGTAGCTGTGACTTTAATTAATGGTATTAATCACTGTTTCTCATCCTGATTGCAATGGGTAAATCTTGAAAACGTTCGATTCATCAAAACATTTTCTAATGACATTGCATTGAAGTGTGTGAAAAACCGCAGTCCTGTTAGAAAAAGACTTAAAAGCTTGTAGAAAAGCCAGCTGGCAATATTTGAAGAATGATCTCAAAAGTTTCTTCTAAACAGGAGATCAGTGTTTCTGCTGCAACAAACACAGGTACTTAAATCAATAGTTAGTGACAGGAAAATAAACCCTAATCCATATTTAATATTAAATACACTTAAAATACATATCTCCAATATAAAGTCCTCCTGGCAAGTGGTAAAATGTGTTTGGATGTGACTTTTTTTCCCCTCTCTGTTAATCTTATAAACTAAATATTTTACAGATTAATCCTTTGCCATAAATAATCACAGAAATGCTTTTTGACAAGTATGTGTGAGTAGAATATTTATCTTGCTTTAACTGAATAAATTCCCCAAACTGAAGATTTGCATGTAAAGCAAAAAAGAAATGAAATATTAATAACACGTGAGTGAAAACTTTGAATGTTTTTTTTCAGTGTGTGAGCTGAATGTGGGAGGAAAAACATTGCACATGATTATACCAGTGAAATGACAGAAAATGGCAAAAATATTTTGCTAGGGACTGATTTTTGCTAAATTATCAACCATAACCAGAAACCAGAAACAAACAGAGGAAACTAAATCTATTCAACTCAATTATTTAATGCTGTTTTGATTATAATAAATAAAAGATATAGTAAAGTTTTGCAAATCAATCTTAACTAAATATAGAAATAAATTAGTTTTAAAATGTTTCTGAAATGAAAATGCACATTATGAAAAACAGCAGAAAAGTGACTCTTAAAACATACAGATGTAGCCTGCAGAAAGTCACCGTGCATTTATATGAAATACTAAATGGTAGCAGTGAGCTGAAGTTCTGCAGATTGTTACCAACACTGACATCTACTGGCTGAATGTTTAAATACAAGCTGAAGCTCGGTAGCTGCTTTTCCCAGTTCAGAAGATGAAAAGGATGTTGTTTTGTATTTTTAAAGTTCCAGTTTCTGACAGAAGTGTTTGGTTGGTGGCTGATTGAAATCTCCTGATCTGCTGATAAAGTTTTCACATCGGGGGATTTCAGTGACCTCTTGTACATCACACAGGGGAAGTTTTATTTGTGGTATCTGTGGTTTCAGTTTTCAATAACTCCACCACTTTGAAAGGGAAGTATTCTAATATCTGCAGTCCCAGGAAACAAAGAAAATAACTGAAATTTGAAATGATTTATGAGTAAAGGAGCTACGGTAGGAGGTGTCTCATTGTTGGCTTTCTGCTGCCAGCTGTACCCGTTTGCAAAGGAAGCACCTTCAGGTTTTGGCAAAGTTCCCTTAGCTGAACCACACGGCTGTGTTTCTGTGAAATCCTGCACGCAAAATTAACAAAAACTGCAAAACATCTCACAGCGTCTCACTGTTTTGCATCTACAACCAAGACGGTACACGACAAGATGAAGTTCTTTCAAGAACTATACATGCATCATAAATAAAATGAAACTGCGTTAGTATAAATAATGTTTGTCAGGGAGCACGGTTGTAGACGGGTAATTGTGTTAAGGCCTGCAATGTGTAAACTACCTGAAGTGAACTCAACAAAACTTGTATAATTCTATCAAAATTACATTTATAGAGGTATTTTTGATTAGAGATATCCTTTTAGATCATGTCAGCCTGATTCTAAGACTGACATCATTACAAAAATGTCTTATTGAAAAGCAGGGGAGTAGTTTTTTTCATATATAGTGTAAGTGAGTCGATGTATAATTGAGGGACTTTTGGAGTCCATGGGATATATCTTGCATACATTTTTATTAAAGGTAACAAAAAAAACTAATGTTTTTTATGTTCATTATGATCATGTCTTTACAAATTCCAGAATTATTTATTATGGAAACAATCACTTATTAATAATAAGAAAAAGATTGGATATCACTAAAATGTCAACTAAATAACTGTCTCAATTTAATAACAACCACCTTCTAATTAGCTAAATAATAATAAAATGAGCTGATTCAAAAACGGTTTTGATTGTGTTCTTTTTATTCAATTGACATAATCATGACAGATTTTTCTGTTTTGGCAATATATCAAATTTGATGTGGAAAATAACAAATTGTATCACTTTCCACTAAGTTACCCATTACAAAAACATATTTAGCTAGCTGTTACTGCTAACCAAGAGGACCAACTTACTGATGGAAAACAGTCAAAAGAATTAGTCTGATCCTGATAATATGAGGTAGAGTGAGACATTCAATCAAGGCTGACAATGTTATGAAAATATAAAAAATAGAAGAGAGGACATAGCTTTGCTCTACCCATTATTTTGGAAAATTGTTTGATGATGTTAATTCCAGCAAATCATGTGATTCACTGTTTTCTTCTTCTTGTACCAGCTAAAAAGGTTATGCTAACAGAGTTGTTGTGAAACACACATTCCATGCATAATAATTATTATTTAAAATATTATGTTGATTTAAAAAAAAAAAATCCCACAATTACAAGCGACATCAATGAAAAAAATAATACCAAAAAACAAGGTTTAAATTTTATTTTAGCTGTTTTATTTGAGATTCAATTTGGTCATCAGGGGGTTGGAACAAGAGAAAATAATTTGAGGGGGAACTCCAGATTTATTTGTGTGTTTTTAAAAATATTTAAACATTATTTTCTCCTAGTTATTTTTTTTTCAAAGATTTGATTTCAGGACAAGTACATGTACTCAACAATTGAATGTTTTAGCATTTTGTACATGGATTAATTGAAATTTGAATGGGGGCATGTAAAATGCCCTCCAATTCTGAACAGTTGATCTTGAAAGCAGTTCCTAGGCTGCCTCTAAGAGTTTACTGTAAAAAGTAATTATTTGTTGTTTTTAGCATTTTAGATCTTAGATTTCTTTTTTTCTGAGTGCTTAATTTTATTCACTTAATTTATGAAAGCCTATACAATATTTATTTTATTGCAGCTTATTTTATTGCAGCTTATTTATTGCAGTGCTTGAGATGCTGTGCTTTCGTTGTTTTTATAACAATGAAAAAAAAGAACCTTTTGAGTAAATGTGTTACTCTTGTGTTACTCCAGTGTTTAACAGAGTGAGTAATAACCCCGGAAAAAAACGCTTTTACACAGCAGGTGGTGAATTAATTTCATTACATCACAGCAGAGGTCAACTATGAGCTCATCCTCTCCCTCTGCTACAGGTGTGATGTAACATTACAGATGCGGAGGCGTCTCCGTCCCGGAACAGTCTGTAGAAACTGCATGATGCTGTAAGATCTGCGGTGGAAGTGCAGAAATCTGATCTCCAATCAGCTATTAACGGGAGTGCTTCTTTTTCTCACTGATGCTGCGGGAGTTGCGTGCCAGCTATAGCAAACTGCGCATGCGTCAAGATTATACAGCGACGCTTCCAAAGAAAACGCAGCAAAGTGAGATGATTATAGGGCGCTTTTTTATTTTGTGGTTATTAAGGGGTAGCAGCGTTTTAAATTTGTAGATTGGTTCTTTTGTGAGATGGAGTTGCTTATTTTTTATGCTATTAGACATTTAGAGCCATAAAAATGAGACAATATTGTGTAGTTTCTTTGTAAAAACAGTATTTTGTTCTATATGTACCAAACTATGGCAGCTGACTCTAGTGAATAAAGAGTAAAAGGTTATATTTCTCTCACTGTGTGACGTGACTAGTTAACACTGTTAAGATAAGGTGATTATGAGCTGGATAAATGCTACCTTTCTGGCTCTGAGAGGAAACAGCAACGTACTTAGCGGTGTATCGGCGGTGAACCATCTTGTCGTTTGACCGACTGTTGTATCTTGGACGACGACAGGACGCCGCTGCCTTGTAACGAACGTGACGCCGCACCACCTCCCTCCTCTCTCCTCCCTTTGTGCAGTTGACAGGCTCCTTCTCGGCTTGGACTGGAACACACAGAGGTACGTTATGTATCTTCCACTGTAACACAACACCGCCGGGGTTTTCTTGGCCGCACGGCTGTGACACTGACACGAGTGGGTGCGTTGTTACCTCCGAAACACGGAGTTGTCCGTCTCGTCCGTCCGTTTTAGCCGTTAGGCCTGTTGCTTTTTTAACGACTGCTGCTAGCTCGGCGGCTAACGTCTGGCGGTGCGGTCATTTAGGCAGTGCAGGGAGCAGTGGTCAGCGCTTCCGAAGGTGGTAAGGGGTGAAGAAGTTAATCCTGCTCACGGTTTTACACTCCTAACACCATGTGGGCTACTTCGCCGAGAACCGGCCGTTGCTTTCCTCACCGGAGACACTTGTCCGCTGTCCACCTTGATACCGAGCTAATGCTAATCTGTTAGCAGGCGAGGGCAGAAAGATGCAGCCTTCATAACCTCTTTGTCCGAGTCAGGTGGACGCAGCCGCCTTTACTTTACATGCTAAAGTAGACTCTTCAAATTCAGTGTAGTTCTTTCCTAAAGTTGAATGTTTGTTAAGTGGGCAACAACTAATGTGGTGCTGAAGGGCATGCATAGATGCTAAGTGTCATTAATGGTCTTCATCATGCTGTGAATGTGTGACAGAACCTTTATTTTACAGTTATTTTGAAGTGCAGGTATTTCAAATAGGTTTGCACAAGACATCTCAGTGACAAACCATTTAAGGTATTGGTTTCTCCCAGTCCATACGTCCTCTACGGCCTCTGACATTTCTGCCTGGAGCCATGTGTGAGAGCCATAAAACCACTCAGGCACAGTGGGAGCACTGGCAGACAGGATGTGTCTAAACATTGGACAGGTCAGCATGAATGGCTTAATGGGCAAGCTGTTCCTGTGTGTTAGCAGGCTCTGTAGTGTTCGTGTCATTAGCCCACTTTCTGTCCAAGTGACCACAGTGCAGCCATGGTGTCCTGCTGGATGTGGGCCTCAGAACATGCCAGAGACAGACCTGTGTTGGAGCTGATGTTGCACTATTACTCTTACCGGGTAGAAGAAAGTGATGGGTGTAGTGAATCATGTTTGGGCAATATAATACAGAGAGAGTGCGTTGCGGTAGATGTGTCTCTCGTGTTCTAGTTGGAGTAAAAGGGTGGAGTTGTTTATTAAAGGTGAGGCTGCTCATTATTTTTCCTCAGAGTGTTGGGGAGGTGAACTGGAAAGGAATGTTGAACTACAGGAATGATTATATGATGCAGTTTTGATAGCTGATTACTAAGTTTGAGCGTGCCTTAACTAGGTATATACTGTTATAGCCATGTCACAGTTATTCATATAGCAAATTTAAAACAATGGATCTAGGGATGTCCGATAATATCAGCCCACCAATACTATTGGCCCAATATTGACATAAAAATGTAATATCAGTCAATATTGTTGTTGTTTTTTTGCCTATCATGAAAACCGATGAAATAATGCCTGGATTTCGCTGGCATTTACCGGCTCATAGAGGGAGGGAGAGTGTGATCTGTTGTTTGAGACAATTAAATAAAAATGGTATTTTTTCCATAGCTTAAGTTGAAGTAGTTTTCTTATGTTGCACAATGTTTATATTTGGAAAGCCTTGTTGCATTTGAGAATGCATCCAATGGCGCATGACAATAAAATTAGGCGTGATGTGTTAATTCCACAACATGAGATTATGTGATGTTACCTAAAATTTGTTAAATAGCCCACATGTATTGGTATCGGTTGGTATCGGAAATTGAGATTTGGACAATATCCACATATCGGATATCCCTAAATACATCTCAACCAAAAGTTCTTTCCAATGGAGAAATAAGATCAGCTATTGTAATAGAATCCCACACGGTTTCTGTCTGATTTCAGAATATTATTGAATGCAGATGTAATTTTTGTGCATAACCTTTACATATTACATGTGTGGAATATTTGTAGTTCATGGGATCTGAAAATGTTAGCTGAGAAAATGTATTTCCAAAGGTTGCTAGTCGTTTGGTTACCTGTTCAAATTCTTGTTTTATCTACTATCAATATTCACATGTATGTTATCAACATCCCTGCGCAACTGCAGTAGCTTGATAACTGTTGTGCCATTGAAACTGGTGCCGACATCTATTGTAATGATGAAATAGGCATCACGCCTTGCACAACAGGCAAGTGTTCATGAAACTGAAGGACAAAGACTTGCTCACATACTTGAGAGCAGCCAGTCCAGAGGGTTAGCGAAGGGTCTGCCTCGTGCTTCAGTCTGTGGCCCTCATTGTCCTTTAGAAACTTCGCTTGATCCACTTAGACTTTAGTGTCAAATTTACCCAAATTTTTCCCTGAAATGTAAAGTGGCTTTTGAAAGAATCACTAAAAGCATTCATAATCTACATGAAAAAAACTTTGAATAGTAGTTCTTTGAAATTCAAATGCTGGAAGTTAGCAGCTAATGCCAAATGTGGCACCTGTGTACTAGTTGGCTGCTGTGCTAGTTTGAAGGAATGTCAAAGAGCAAGTGTGAGAGTCACTGTTCCCTTGTGTGTAGCTCGTGAAAGCCAATAACATTATCAGGTTTGTACCTTTCATGTGCATCAGTGACCTTCAGTTGCTCCCGCCATCCTCTCTCAGCAGCATCACATCTGATCTGTCGTTCTGTTCTTCCGCTACAGTGTCGCTACTTTGTCCGTCCTTCTGTTGAGTTCTGGCTGTCCTAAAGCTGCTAAACAGAGGGAGGACAGCAGAGATATTATTTTTCAGGGCTGTTGCGCAATTTCTGTGCTTTGACTATCTCCTTTCTCCCTTCAGACTATGGCTGTACCTCCCACCTACGTTGACCTTGGAAAGTCTGCCAGGGATGTCTTTACTAAGGGATACGGTAAGCACCAAGTAGCCAATCGTACTTGTTTTAAGTTTTACAGCTTTAAGATTGAGAGAAAAAGGGCTAAATCACAATAAAGCAATACAATTAATTGTAGTCTTTTATAAAGACTGACATATCCTGGTTATTCTGAAATGCCAAATATTTTAGAAAATAATCCTCTTTGGGTCATCATAATAAAAGATAATTGAAGGATATGTAGAGGCATATCGGTAAAATATTCAGTGCTGACCTGCTTTTGGGAGTGACTATGCCTGGAGAGGCAGCTGTTAGTGTGAATCTAAATAAAGACCAGTTTTTAAAATTTTAGCTTTAACGTCTTCATTTGAAGTTTTTCTTCTGGTTCTTCATAGACCAGGGTAACTCCAACAGAATAACTTTCTACTTTTCTTTCCTCATCGTTTCACACACAAGTTTTTATGCCTTTTCTCACTGGAAGCAAATTTTAATTGTTTCTCACTCTATACAAGGAGTTGACCCATGTGGTTTTTTCATGACTGATGCTGATTAAGAGCAATCAAAGACACTCATAACTGATATTTGAAACCGAGATTAGGGTTTATTTGTAGCAAATATGAATATCTTGGTGTGAAAATTTTGAATTACACAAACTCCAATGCAAAATTTTTTTCATCATATGTCCAGATGTAAAGTCAGTGCTGTTGATGGGACATTGTGTTAGATTGGAGTGATGACTATAAAGACAGTGTGTCAGAGCAGAAATAGTGAATTTTAAAATTGTTTTATCAGAAGTTGTTAAAAAAAAAAAAAATTGCTGAATGCTGATCTGATAATCGGCCTGGCAGATATTTGGTTGACCCCTACTCATACACTAAAAGAACAATACTTTTTCATGTATTGTGCTGTGAATAATGTGATATAGCACTTCCCCTCAGTGTTTGCACAAATCCAGTCCCTGCACACAACACAATGTTAAGCAGTGCCAAATAAAAGTGACTGATTCAAGCCAATTGCAGTTCTGTATTTCGCTTACCACCAGACGAACACATGCTGCAGTATGGTACAAAGCCTGCAGTTAGGGAGGATATCCTTGTGCTGTGTTTGTGTATCCACACAGCTGTGCTCTGATGGTTACTGAAGGATGTCCACTCGGTTTCTGGGGATTTCCCAGTTCTTCCAGCACGCAGATTTATACGTACCATCAAGGCTGAATCACTGCAAGTTTAACAGCAACTGTAATTAGTTGCTGTGGGTTAAAGTGCAGGCTTAAGTTGTACTCACATGGAATGTTCGTAGTCCACATCCTTCACAGAAAAGCCTTGAAACTCTTAAAAGTGTCCCAGAATAGTCTGTGTCAGTTTTGTAGAATGAAATAAATAGAAACAAGATTTTTGAATAGCTTTAAGAAGGTTTTAACCCTTTTATAGAGTGCAAACTGCAATTTTTTATTTCCTCGACAATGATGGGTGAATAAAATTTCATGAAGGTTGAGAAGCGTGAAAAGTAGGTCTCTGGTTCATGTGAAGTGTGACTGGGTGAATCGATGGATGGCTGTAATGCTGAGCGAGGTCAGAATCTGTTCAACTGACCTTCTAGCTATTATTCATAACTGACAGCACTAATGCTCTTACAGGATCTACATCAAATCAATGCACGCTGTAAGTCAGTGGATTATAAATACTTTTAAATGTTCTCTGGAGGCTATTAAATGGGTATTTCATGGAATCTAATCAATGACTTCATTTAATAAGTTCTGAAATCTCAAAAGGGACTCTTAATATATCTTAATCTTAGTTTGAGAGCTAGTGAGTGTTTGTAGAGTAGCATGTTCTTGCTTTAAACATGTTTTAGAGTGATTATCATTTGTATTGTTATCTAGAAATCATTTTGATCCTTTATTAACTGGCTTCTTTCAGGCTTCGGGCTCATCAAGCTGGACTTGAAAACAAAGTCTGAGAATGGACTGGTAAGTCATCACCTGTCATTGTCAGATTATGAGAGCTGCCACTCCAGACTGCAGCTGTTCTATCATATCTTAGGACACCCCTGGCTGATAATGAAATATTCTGTATGTCTTAACTTATGTCAGAGTTAAGGCAAATTGATTACTTGACCATTGACAGCAAAGTAATCCTAAATCTAAGACCAAAGAATGACAGTCTGTCAACAGAGTTTGATAAAAATCAGCCTAATCGTAAAAGACTTCTTATTTTGTTGATAAATACAAGTAGTAGTCAGTTATCACAACACCACTAAAATGCTTTGTAAACATCTATTTCAAAGATATTCTGGTGCAAGACATTCACATGGTTGTGATTTTATCAGGATTAAGTGTCTGGCTAATTAACATGTCTGCATGACTCTGATACTGTCTCTGTCATCTGCAGGAGTTCACCAGCACAGGCTCTGCCAACACCGAGACCAGCAAGGTCGCTGGATCATTGGAGACCAAATACAAGTGGGCAGAACATGGACTGACCTTCACAGAGAAGTGGAACACTGACAACACTCTGGGAACTGAGATCACCCTTGAGGACCAGGTGATGTGGTGTGAGAATGACCACTGGAGATGCATTTTATATAAGTAATCCATGCAAAAAAATGTGATTTCAGTTGCTGTTGGCAAAGGAATTTGTGATTTATAATCAATATCTACTTATCTAAAGACGTCCAAGTAGATCCTGTAGGATACAAAAGATTTCTGAAGCATAATACATGTTTCTTTTTCTGTATTCACTGTGACTTGTTATTCAAGTAGAGGATATACTGCAGTTTGCTAGACTGTAATATCGTTCTTACTTTTTCTACAGTTGGCCAAGGGGCTGAAGCTTACATTCGATTCCTCCTTCTCACCAAACACTGGGTAAGGACAGCTAAATGATGATAATCCTGAAAAGTAGCTAGGTATTTTCTGTTAGTATTACCACACTTGTAAAGCTATAGTGAATATGTATGAAAAACTCCCTGCTGAATGAGAATTTTGTGTCTTAAACCAGTGTCAGTTAGCAGTTTGTCCGGAAACCTTTGATGAAAATTGTCCAGTGGCTTCATTAAGCCTCACCTGGGTCAATTATGGTCTTTACTAATGTGAATGGGTTTGTCTACTGGTTTCACATGAAGGAAAGACATCAACAAGGGCTAGTGAAGGGGACTAAAATATACTATTTTATTGTGTAGCTAGAACGATGGATAAATGCATTTTAATGAGCAAATGTGTTGCCGATGACATGTATAAAGGTTATATAGCAACAGTATTTACTATTCCATTATATGAATCTCTATGTAACCCTTTGATGCGTAGACCACATGAGGAGATTCCCATTTTCCATTGGATTTGGGTCACTTTTGACCCAGGTTATGCATCAAAGGGTTAAATCAGTGCACTAGTGAGCAGCACAGTAGTTTTAAATCTATTCGTTTCCATTAGGTAGCTTGCTGAGTTAGCTAATTTGCTAAGAGAATTTGTGAACCTCGATAGACATTTCTTCAAAGAGAAATCGTCTTGAGCCCTGCTTTTCTATAATCCACATTTCTTTCAGTTCAATGTCATAGCAGTTTGATGTTCCTTGCTGAGCGATGACATTAACAACCTGTTATCTCTCCCCAACATCCTGCCAGTAAGAAGAGCGGCAAGATCAAGACGGGCTACAAGTGCGATCACATCAACCTTGGCTGCGACGTTCACTACGACATCAATGGAACAGCCATCCATGGCGCAGGAGTGGTGGGCTACGAGGGCTGGTTGGCCGGCTACCAGTTGACCTTTGAAGCTGGCAGGAACAAGATCACCCAGAGCAATTTTGCAGTTGGATACAAGACGGATGAATTCCAGCTCCATACGAATGTGTAAGGCTACATGAAGCAGCAAATGGACATGAGAAGTATACCAGCATGTGTACTTCCATTATCCTGCACACAGTGTAGTTTCAATGATCTGGGTAACCAGTGTGACTTCATCTCATTGTGTATAGTGTTGGTTACTTTTTGAAGAGTTTGGTGTACTGTAGCCACAGTGCTCTGTAGTTGATGCATTTCAGATAGCAAAGTGGGTTGGGGTATATCTACTGTCACATTGCCAGACTATCCTGTAGTACAGAAAACTCTGGCTGCACCTCTTTATAATTGTTTTGTAGGGAAAGAACACAGTCTGGCTAGTTTGTATTCTGTTAAATCAATTACCGTCGTCCTCCGAAGCAAAAGATGCAGCAGTGGCATTCCCCGAAAGTAGTGCTGTGGGAGGAATCGTTTTGATGGAACATTTGCATTAAAATGGCTAATTCCCCAAAGAAAAACTAGCAGGGATTCCATACTTCATGATTCAAAACCTCGGCACAGCTTGAAATTTTTTGGGAGGTGGGCTGCTAGCCTGGAGGAGGTGGCTGTTGATCCCTGTAGGGATGGGGATTATGAAGACAGTAACTTGTGGATAGTGGAAGGAGGGGGGAAAGCTTCATGAAATGTAGGGCCACTGGCAAAATTATACCCTCAATCTACATACGGTGAGTCAGACCAGGGTGTATTTTGAATAAGTACCTAGCACTGTCAACCTCCATTGTTCTTGCCTGTATGTTATTTTCCTTTTACTTAGGTAACTGTGTGTAAAACATTCTGATATTAGATTGTTGTTTCTGTCCTGTAGTACGTCTACATAAGTCACAGGTTACATGTTGTTGCTATTAGTAACTCCAGAAAAATATTTGACTAGACGCTGCTTTCCAACTCTGTTTTCTTGTCCTTGTCTGGCTGACTAACTTGTTACCTGCTTGGCTCTCTGCCGGGCACCCAGGTACCTGTCGGTTATTTTTGTACCCAGGTGATGGGATTTAGTATATTGCAAGTGAGATGGAGTGAGTGGTTGGCAGACCTGGGTGAAGAGCTAGAGTGAGGTGTTGTCAGACAGTGAGTGAGAGGCAGAGACAGGCCACAGTGTTAGTCTTGTTTCCTGCCGCGTCCTCAGCCAAGCCTGTTTGAGTCTTCAGCTGAAGTGGTAATGTGAGGTCAGGGAAAGTGTTATGTCGGCTTTACAGTGCAGCAAACTGAGGAGTTCTTGATGTACAACGCATGAAACCAGAATTTATTCCTTTTACCACACAAACATTACACCTAAGAACGTATTATTTAC
Source organism: Amphiprion clarkii (assembly GCA_027123335.1). NCBI lineage: Eukaryota > Metazoa > Chordata > Actinopteri > Pomacentridae > Amphiprion > Amphiprion clarkii. Next base: position 31,248,642 of record CM049581.1, on the reverse strand, counting down.
ATTGCAGCAACATTTTGTTATCTGTTGTATTTCTTTAGAAATGATGGCACTGAGTTTGGTGGTTCCATCTACCAGAAGGTGAATGACCAGCTGGAGACAGCCGTCAACTTGGCCTGGACTGCTGGAAACAGCAACACCCGCTTTGGCATCGCTGCCAAATACCAGATTGATCCTGATGCGTCTTTCTCTGTGAGTAGTGTGTAACCTCAGGTAGTACTCTTAGTAGTGGTATAGTAAGATCTTACATACTGACAGCGGGACATTATTGACTCATTTTCATGACGAATTCATAATGCAGGTTCAGATTTATAAAATGATGTCATGTGGTGCAGATGCCACTGAAAACAGCTCTGTTGTTTTTGAGAGATTCCATACACCACAACTAGTCACTATGCACGTCCAAGTGAAAGCACCACATTTAGCTGGGCTTCACAGACGTCCCTTTAGGCCGAAATGACCACTAGCAGGAGCGAGTCTACTACAGACAGGCCCGGGCTAACTAAGTACTTTCTATCACATTAGCCCCTAAATCCCACTTGCAGCTGAGCCAATTACTTTGACTGGTTGTTAGTGTGCTTAGGTGCATTATCTTCCTCCTTAAAACATGACAAACATGGCATTGTGATTTACAGCTTAGCTTTCTTAACATTTGAAGCAGGCAGGTAATTCCTCAACATTGGAACAGTGAATTTATCAATACGTCTGATCTGTGTTTCCCACACAGGCCAAGGTGAACAACTCCAGCCTCGTGGGCCTGGGCTATACTCAGACTCTGAAGCCAGGTGAGTGTACTCTGTATATAATGTTAGTACCATGTTCACAAAGATCCCAACACATAGGAAAGAAAAGCTGCTTAACTGTGATATTTAAAGTTTGAATAAGGTCATATTCTGGGCAGGCATACTGTCTGTGAATTATTCCAAAGAAAAACAACAAACAAAACAGAGGTGATGTCTGACGCAAAGAGTCTGTGAAGGGTAAATTAAAGTGCTACAGTTAGTTTCCACACGAAGGTAAACACCAGTTATAAAGATGGGGTTAAAACTTTAATGCTGCGGGGTGTGTGGGATCAAGAATGGATTACTTTACTCAGCAAAATGTGTTACATTTTAAGGATGAAATAGCAAATGATGTGTAAATTTACACATTTTCCTGACGTGTCTCCGCAGGCATCAAGCTGACACTCTCTGCTCTCCTCGATGGCAAAAACATCAACGCCGGTGGCCACAAGCTTGGCCTTGGTCTCGAGTTCCAGGCGTAGGAGGATGAGGCAGACGCCATTCCAGTCCTCCCAGCACACACGCATTCCCCACCAAAAAAAATTGTTAAAAATCTAAATCCCCTATTGATTAGCTCTCCCTCACAAAACCCCCGTTTCCCCCCTAGACGTGTTACAGCTGAAAGCAAGACAGCATAAAGGTCAAATCGTTCTTGTGACGATCCACCACTTTTAAAGGAACACTTAAGGGAACAATTATATTTTGCAATCAAAGGGCCCAGTTTCGAACAAAACCGCAACCGTTTAGCAGAAAGTTTGATCTTGAATCGCGTAGCTTGCAAGGGAAAAGTAGCCTCGAGTGCATAAATGTTGGCCTCACTTTTCATTTCCACTACATTAGTACACAACGCTTTAATTTGTGTTTCTCTGCTTTCCAATGCGGTGAAAAGGGATAATCAAAACTAGATGAGCCCAAAATACATGAAGGGCTTGACGCAGTTGGGTAGTTACACCACCAGATGGCGCTGTTACATAGCACCAGTAAGCACTCCTTAAGCAAAAGGTGTAGCGGTCAAACAAGTTTTATTTGAACACGTCTGCACTGGAGAGCTCTAGTGTTTGTCTTGATGTATTATACAATGGGAAGGGTTAGTTGTCCCTGATGTAAGCAGCTGTCTGTAGCTCTAAGAGACACTACACCCCAATGTGTACATTCTGTGTTTTTGTCTCACTCGTTTTTTGTGTCTGTGCATTTGGTGTGAACCATGTCTTTTGTTACATATAGCAAAGAGAATATTATTATATTGATGGTCTTGCATAGTTCAATCCATCTGAGAAGTCTTACGGAGGCAAAGACCTGTCAATTCTTTCTGGTTGAGCAACAAACAGGAAACCTATCATGCACACAGCTGAACTTCTATGGATAAGAGTTACAGTGCTTCTTTGAAGGAGGATGAAAAGAATAAATACAACGGCCTGGAAATGGTAGTCTTCCATAACTGGTTATGGGATCATGGTTAGTGTACTTGACAGTATTGTCATTCCCTGAACTAAATAAAGAACATGTGGAACCGGTTTCTGGATTTATTTGTTCCTCTGTCTTTTGTTACATATGGATGTACAAGTTGTAGTAATTTGAGCTCATGAATATTTAAATCTGGGTCATTTGTTGAAGCTGAAGGTGTTTAAATAGCAGATTAATTTGGACTTGTATGTCCACTGAAATAACTTGTCACACAGGTGAATCCTCTTCAAGTTCTAAACACAACTGACGACTAATTAAAGCAAACCAGATACACCTGATTGCTTTTGGAGTGGCAGCAAAGATCTGGCTACTATTTTAAATCAGAGATTTCAGTTTAAGAATTGTAAGAAATTTGCAAAAATTTAAAAAAAAACATACGTTTTCTCTTTAGCATTACAGTTTATTGATGGGATTTTTTTACACTCTAAACTGGAACCAGTTTCTATGTTTGCATAACTGCATTACTTTCTGTGTGGTTTGACAAGCAAAATGCATATCTGTTCGATTACACAAAGCCTGCATTACCGAAAATAACATAAAAGAAACTATTTCCTTATTTGATGTAACACAACGATGTTTTATGACCATTTAAGCTTTTGTGTGACAAAAGAAGGGGTTGCCACTTTGATACTTTGCTGTATATTGGGTTTGAAAACTGAAGGAAAACCTTGTTATTAGCCTATTGTTTTAGTTGCTATTTCACATGCAGAAATGGGATTGGGGTACCTCATACAATTAAAAATGAAGCTAGTGTCACATAAAATGCATTTATCTGGGCCAGTTTGGATATGTTTAGCAACAACAGGGTGACACAGCAGCAGAAGGAGGTGTTTTACCTCATACATCCACTGTTAATAATGAAATAGTGATGCACACACAGTGACTGTTGCGCTCCTCTGTCACTGTGTTTGTGCGGCTGCGCTAAGCCCCGCCCCCTCAGTCACGTATCAACATGGCGACGTGCGGAAATATGGGGCGAAGCAGGAGAAATATTTGTGCTTTGTCTGTCGCTGTTTTCGTCCTGCTGTTATCCAGCGGCGGCCTGTCAGCTCCGGTAGAAGGTATGTAACAACTGGGTGAAGTATTGAAAATGTCGACCGTTTATTTTAAACTTACCAGCGGGGCTGCTAGCTGGTTAGCTCGCCAGCTTCAGGTAACGTTAGCTTGTCGGTTAGCATGCTAGCAGTCACAGTCAGGTGATCGCGACGATGACAGTTCTACCTGTATGTGTCGAAAAAGTCATAAAACAGTATTTCTTGACACTCCACTCCTTGTCAGAGCCTTATAGTACGGTTCAAGAAAATAAACACCTAAAAAAAGACTTATAGAAGGATTAAAATTTTGAAATTTGACCTTAGCCCAGCCTACATCTGCAGTATATTGGATTTATAGCAAGTAATTCATTGTGTTAACTTAATCTCCTGTTGTATGCCAACCCCATTGAGTTAACTAACGCTATGTGATGATACATTGATTGAGAGGGTGTCCTCCTATAAATACTCAGGAATATGGATCAATGAAAAGCTTTCATTTGATGTACATATTCCTAATTTAGTTTAAAAAAAAAACAAACAAAAAACTGAAATTGAAAATTGGCTTTTATTTTGAAAATAAAAGCTGATTTACATTCTCTGCAAAGAAAACACTTGTGGAAACCACCTTTCTATCTGTGATGGATTGTTGTGATGTACTGTACAACCAATTTCCCTCGGGATTAGTGAAGTATCTATCTATCTATCTATCTATCTATCTATCTATCTATCTATCTATCTATCTATCTATCTATCTATCTATCTATCTACAGCTATACAGCCTCCTTCACCTTAAAGAGACTTGATTCAGTGGGTCATGCTTCACTGTGTTTCATTTCCAATGCAAAATCTCTCACTTACCACTGTATTCTTTATGATTTGATTGGCTAGATATCACTAAACATTCGCAGACAACAAAACTGGTGTACATTCATCTATAAAGCTCTGCTGGGCAAACTCCCAGAATACCTCAGCACCCTTCTCACTTTCAGTTCTAGTAGTTACCATCTGTGCAGCTCCAAGTGGCTGCTTTTGAATGTTCCCCGGGTTCTAACAGACTTTGGCCAAACAGCATTCTCCCATCATGCACCATGGTCATGGAATAATCTTCGAAAAACTCTTAAACTAAACATTCATATCCATGAAGTGGTGGTCATTTTGTAGAAATTGTGTGTGTGCTTGTGTTCATTTTGTGCATGTTTATGCTCATTTTGTGTGTTTTTGGTAATCCTTTTGTTAATTGATGGTCATTTTGTAGCAATTGTGTGTTTGTTTGAGGTCATTTTGTGTCAATTTGTGGTTATTTTGTGTGTTTTTGGTCATTTTGTGTTAAGTTATGCTCATTCTATGTATGTTTGTGGGCGTTGTATGTATGTTTGTGGTCATTTTATGAATGTTCTCCCATCCATGGTCATGGAATAATCTTAAAAAAACTCTTAAACTACAAATATTCATGTCCATTAATGAGTTTATGAGTATCATAACAGATACAGTGAGGAGGAATGTCAGTGTTTTTCTTAAGAGGTCACTGTCCTTGAACAGCTATCAATCTGTTTTATGGTTTTATTGTTTATTTGTGTATCATGTGTCTGTTTTATACAACTTTTAAATTTTGTATGGCTCCTACCTTGACCAGATCTCTCTTGTAAAAGAGATCTCTAATCTCAATGGGACTTCCTGGTTAAATAAAGGTAAGTGAACATCCCTTCAGGGGACTCCTGAGAGCCAATGATTTGTGATGGTCAGATAAAGTGTCTCAGTCCAGATGTCATGTCATATATCTGCCCTGGTAATAAACCCCCTGTCAGCGAGCCATTAAAATAAAAAACCTTTTGAAGTTAAGTTGGAATCACACTAAAGGCTGTAATGTTGCTGTCAGTAGCTAACTCCATCTGGCACCAACAGACTTTAACTGTGGCAATGTTGTTTATTGGCTTAAATGTGCTGAGACAAGGTCAGCTATATTAACTTCTTGTCTTGTGTTCAAAGTTCTCTTTTAGCGAAGGTTGGACTGTATGTTCTTGTTTGATTGGACAGCTGTCAGACTGCTGATTGTGTTCGCTGGAGAAAAAAATACATTTTTTACATTTGACATGCCAGTCCTCAACCTAAAATGATTCCATCTGCACGTTGGAATCGCCTCACCTGCAGCATTTACTGACTCATCTTCTTTTGAAGCATGTAAAGTTAAATAAATTCTGCAATTTTCACATAGAAGCGTGTCTGTTTGCATTTTATTCTCTGTTTATTATCACCATAAAGCAAGATAAGGAACAAAAACGTGTTTGTAGAGAAGGAAGATGACCTCAGCATGATCGGCCACTAATATTGACTAAGTTTGAAACATCATCTGACAGCTGTCTTTAAGTATCACGTGGGTTTAATCCAAACAAAACTGTACCTTTCGCAAGAATGGAAGAAGTCTCATTACATATTGACAAGGGCTGCAATCTAGGGAAATAGTGTAAACATGCTTAGTCATAAATATTAAGATAAGTGTGAGCTAAGTGCTTAAAAGCAGAATTTCTCACATGCTGTTTCATGCAGCACAGCCTGTAACTGTTGCTGCCACAAAGATCTCTTGTTCAGTGATTATTTGTGCTGGCCATGGCTCATACGTATGAATAGGCCCTTTCTTCTCATGAGGATGTCTTACTCTGTACTTGAAGTCTCCAGTGTTCTCCTCCTGTCCCGTCCTAAGCAACGCCTCCCAGTCCCAGAGGATGAAATAATGTTGACACTGTTGGTTAAATGGTGTCATTGATTCAGGAGGGTGTGTCCAAATGCACGAGTCTGACTTCATTTAAAGACACAGTATAGAACTGATGTGGTTGTACACATTCTTCCAAAGGAAAGTTGTTTTTTTTTATTAACTGAAAAGCTTATGTCCTTCAGACTGCAACTTCTTAATCTAAAGTGTCTTGAAAAAGGAAGACCTTGCTAATATGGACATATTTTCAAACCTTCTGTTGAAAGATCTGCTCAAGAGTAATGAAATGTCTGAACGCAGTCAACAACAAAAGGCTTTACAGCATGGCTTAAAATGCAACAACAAATTATGATTGAAAGGAAACAAATTGTCTCAAAATACAACCTCTTATTGACAGCTGTAAACATGGGAGTAGAGAAAGTTGTAGGAGAATGTATGTTCCCCTACAGTTACACAAACAAGCTGTTGGTTACCGCAGATGTCCACTTTAGAGCATTTCTGTGGCAGCTGGAGAGTTAGCTGTGTTGCCCAGAGGCGTTTTTATGTGGCGGTCTCTCAGTAGGAGGATAGTTTTTTCCTTGTCTCAGCCATAGCTGCTGCTGTGGTCATGCAGCGTGGTTGTATGACATGGTGGATATACGTGTTGCAGGAATACAGACTCTCTTAACATAATATAAATATGTCTGATCTCCGAAGTTGACTTTGTGATGTTATTACAAAGTTCTTAGTACCTTAACGTTATAACATATATATATTTTGTCAGATTTGTTTTGTTAAGATACATAATGTCTTGCATTGTTATCCTCTCTTGACTAATAGAGCCACACGGAGACGTGGGAGACGCATCTCAGAGTCTTAGTTTGACCAGAGAACCAACTAAAGAGAGCCCAGCAGCTGCAGCCAATCCCAAGGACCTGACAACAAGGCCCGAGGATGCAGTGGCGGAGCCCAAGGACCCGGTGACGGAGCCCAAGGACACGGAGCCAAAGGACCCGGTGACGGAGCCCAAGGACACGGAGCCCAAGGACCTGGTGACGGAGCCCAAGGACACGGAGCCCAAGGACCCGGTGACGGAGCCCAAGGACACGGAGCCCAAGGACCCGGTGACGAAGCCCAAGGACACGGAGCCCAAGGACCCGGTGACGAAGCCCAAGGACACGGAGCCCAAGGACCCGGTGACTGAGCCCAAGGACACGGAGCCCAAGGACCCGGTGACGGAGCCCAAGGACCCGGTGACTGAGCCCAAGGACACGGAGCCCAAGGACCCGGTGACGGAGCCCAAGGACACGGAGCCCAAGGACCCGGTGACGGAGCCCAAGGACACGGAGCCCAAGGACCCGGTGACAGGGCCCAAGGACACAGAGCCCAAGAAGTCTGCAACAAATCTTCAGGACCCCACAACAGTAAAAGTAGAAGCTCCTGAAGTGGACCAGAAAACAGGCACAGAACTAAAATCAACTACAGAGCGTAAAGGAGATTCTTCAGTCACTATCTTTGATTCCTCTGCTGACAAACTGCCGCAAAATTCTGACGACGCAAAATCAGATAAGAATGACAAAAATCCAGATGACGCTGGGGCAGCAGAGGAACATGCTTCTTCAGTCCCCACCCAGGTCTTTACTGTAGAATCTCCCACAGGCTCTGCTGAAGTCCATGAACCAACAAAACCTGTAACGGAAGGAGCAGAAGAAGCTGACTCTGAATTCACACAGTCCGACTCAGACCTCCTAGACACCACTGGCAAGGAACAAGGACCTCAGATCAATATCGAAGACGAGGATGATGAAGATGATGATGTAGATGGCGAAGATACCTATGTGGATGGTGACCTCACTGATGTCTCTGACAGTATATTTGTCGGAAATGACGACCCCAAAGACCCAACGGAGAACAGGCGGCAGCAGCAGGCTGAGCAGATGGAGGAGACCCGATATAAGGGAGTGGACAGCTACAACACAGAGGACGAGGACTCCCACTTCTTCTTTCATCTGGTCATCCTGGCCTTCCTGGTGGCCATCGGCTACATCACCTACCACAACAAGAGGAAGGTTAGTGTTGGCATGACAACAACTGGGCAGCTGCTCAGGACATAAGGCAAAGATTATGATATAGTCCTGTGTGCACGAGGCTCATAATACTTGCACAGTAATTTGTTATAGCATGATTGCAACTCCCAATTTTTATTTTTGCGAACTTAAAATTATCATCCCTCTACCAAAGAAATAATGGTAAAACTCCTAAATAAATGATAAAAAATAAGTCACCAATAACTATAGGAGTAGGGTCCAACCGATATGGATTTTTTGAGGCTGATTCCGATATTCAGCCGAAAAAAATTCCGATAACCGATTAATCGGTCAATTAATTTTAAAAATATATAATGAATAACTAAAATAACTTCTTTTTTGGTCCCTTAACGCTTACAACAACAAAGATATGAATTACAGGCAGAACATTCGACTGTTTTACAATACTTTGTCCTTTAGTATTTGTTTAACTTTACAACAAAACATTAAACCTCTGGGAAATTATATAACCTTAAAAAAGTTAATCTATAAATTAGAGATCGACCGATTATCGGTTGGGCCGATAATCTGCGCCGATATTTGGAAATTTGACATATATCGGCATCGGCCTTTTTTAAATCCAACGGGCCGATATGAAGAAATCAATTTAAAACTGAGTTATTTTGGCTCAGATGCAGCCGTGCCTCTCTCTCTCCTGCCTTCTGTCTCCAGCACTATCCACCCCCCACCCTCTGATTGGTTAAGCTGTCCTCAAACACACACTTAACAGCATTTACTGTTTTATGAGAAATTAAGAATATATTGGCATTTATTTAGCAAAACTCCAGCCGTTGATTATTATTTTAAAAGGGCTATAATCGACCGATAAATCGGTCGGGCCTGTAGCGACTGAAACGAACAAGAGTCACTGAGAGACTGAGACTGGGTCTGTTTGTCCGATGCACTAAACAAAAGAATCCACTGAGATTTGCAACAAATAAATGTAACCTTTTATTAAAGGAAAAAAGATAACCAACTCATGATAACGTGCACAAAGTCATAAAGTAATCAAAGCAATCGAAAAAAAATAGCGGTCAACAAAAAATACGGCGACCCAGCTCACCCCCTCTCAAACAATGAAAACATCAAGACAGGTGAACAGGTGTATATTTGCTTGATTATCCCTGCCCATAGGCTTGTGACCCGCTATCAATCTATTCAACATAATCACAAAATAATACTATAACCAAACAAACACAGACACCAATTAATATACCCTTGAACCTTACAGTAAATTCATTTATGGATCAATAGAATACTAAAACACAGTCCTGGAAAACATTACTTGATTTTGTTTGAAATAAAAAAAATCGCAAGATTTCTAGCTTGATAAGACGCACTAATGCCTTGTTGTGTCTTTATTTACACATTCAGGAGAGCAGAAATGATTGCCTAATGTTTCCATTATCCAATAATTGGACTGTTTATATGTGAATCTCCACACTGGGGTTGAGAATCAGGATTTTACAGACTCATTTAATGCACTGTTTTGTTTTTCTCTCCAGCGCAGCCTCACAAATTACATGCAGTTCTTTACACAGACAAAGGATTAGATATTTTAAGATGAACACCCTCAGTGCTGCACTCCTTAATAGGTTTCAAAGAAAATGTCTGGTGATTTGTTCTATTCACCACAGAATAAACTACGATCATCTATAATAGAATATATTATGATCAAATGTAGCAGAAGCAGAAGTTCTCTCTCTGTCTCTGAGTCTGTAGAGGAAGGTTTATTAATGTACATGTTGCTTCCGCATAGAAATTTGGATTCCAATTATGTCGTCTTTTCATCTTTTCTGCTCGACTTTCAACCGAGAAGTAATTTTGCTTGATCAGCACATGTACATCCGTCAGATTAATTTGATTTCTATCTGGATTTTTGCTTCTTTTCTCCCCTCTTTTTTATTATTTTTTTTAGATCTTCCATCTTGCACAGAACCGACGCTGGAAGGACAGTTTATGCTCCCGCAACACCGTGGAGTATCACCGCCTGGACCAGAACGTCAACGAGGCCATGCCGTCCCTCAAGATGACCCGAGACTACATTTTTTGATCCAGAAGAAGAACATGTCCAAACCTGCACAGAGCCCACCGGCCCTCCTGCCTGGTCGTTGTCCAGATGCTGTGCTTTGTCGTGGAGCTTAATCGATGCTTTCTCTTGCTTTCCAGGCCAGTCAGAGAGCAGGAGATGTTTGTCTTTGAAACAGAATTATTATTTTTTTTTGGTCTGCATAGAGGTTTTTTTTAATTTCTGAGTCATTCTTGTTTGTTATATTATTTGAATATTTTGCCTTTATTATAAATTAATAACTTCCTGCAAATTAATTTCACTTTTTCGTCTTTATATTTGTCTTTTTTGGGGGTTGGTTCAGCCTTATGGTCCCTTTACACCTGTTTTTGTTGTCCTTCTTGTCTTAATATTTTTAAAAGTTGGAAGAATTACAGGTTTATTAACTTTTGGATCATAATGTAATGCCTGATTATAAGAGTTGGTTATTTACCTGAAGATTAATGATAGGTTTCTCTCTCAGCAGTTAGCCAAGATAAGAATTGATCCACAAAGTACTTCCTGTCATGCATACTTTTAAATTGTTAAGGTGTAAGTATGCAAACAAAGCAGGCAATCTGGGAGAAGCTGATCCACATATGTGCGCTTACATTTATTCACAAATATGCAGTCATTCCAAAAACTCCTCATTAGTCTGCTTTGAAATGGCTTCTGTTGGAAAAAAGTGCTATAAACTGCAAAATACTACTTTATGTAAAGTTTATGACATTCAGTTTTTTCTTCTCTGACAGAAATCCAATTTTCACAGAAATTTAAAAAACATCTTTCAGCTGTTTCACCATCAACTGTTTCTAATTCCACCTTTGCTATAATAGCCTTGTCATTTTGATTTAGAAATCTGCTACACATTAAACATCAAGTCAGGGAGGGTGACTGCTCATCAGGTGAGGGGTAATGTCCTGTGCTGAAGCCATTTAAATGAAGACAGATGCTGTATATCGTTCAGGTTAGAATGTACTAATATAATATATGGAAGAAGCTTTTATTGCCAGATTTTTTTTTCTTTGTTCATCAATTTAGCTTGTCTTAATGAGGTACCTCTTTTACTTCTACTGCCCAGATTTTGCTATGCAGAAATCCTGCGGCCGGCCCTCTTTGTTTTATGACTTCGGTGAAGTCTCTATCAACACATAATCATTGTGGCGGTCCCTCATGCTCACAGTAGTTTACGCTTTAGTTCCTTCCTGTCGAGGCATTTTGTTGAACTTTGCACCCTCTGTTTCCTCATGAGCATCGAAAACACAAAAAACATGAACAGACCACATTGTTTTATTCATCACTTAATTCATCACAGCCTCTTCTTGTTTCTTCTGCCGTCTCATGCCTTCAGTAGAAATACCACGTGAGTCTACGTATTTGGTATCAATCTATCTCGCTCATGTTCAAGGCAAACTTTGGGTAGATTGATTTGCACTGTGCTGTTCACATGCTATCTAGAAAAGAAGTGGAGAAGGTTCCCTACGTGAAGGTGATGGATCAACACTGCTCTTGCAATCAACAGTAGAAACTGTACAATCTCTTTTTTTTTGGTCAATAAAGCACAAATTGTGTAACTCTGTAGTTTGTGTGATTGATGCTTTATTTGACTGGTGCAAATGATAAATTGAAAATACTCTTCTGACAGATTTTTTGGAGATAGTTTTAGAAAGTTCATGTCATATAGAGGATTTTTCTGTGAGAAATGTCCAATTTAACTGTGTTGATTTCTGTGTTGAACCACTTTGACCTCCTTTCATTACAACAGTCACTGGCTGAGCTGAAATGTCTTCGTAAAAAGCAGATTAAAGGTTGAGATTTTAGAACAAAAATCTTCATTTAGCAAGCAAGCAAAGCAAATTCTCCTCCACAGGCCAAAGCATCATCTTTAATTTGCCATTAATTGACCTGTCCTACAATGGCAGCCTCCAATATTAGGAGGGTCAATATATAATTGAGGAACTTTTGAAGTCCATGAGATATATCTTGCATACATTTTTTTAAAAAGTAAAAAGCCTGATGTTTTTTATGTTCATTATGATCATATCTTCACAAATTCTATAATTATTTATTATGGAAACAATCATTTATAAAAAAAATTACTGCATATCACTAAAATATCAATAACCGTCCAAATTTAATAACAACCACCTTCTAATTAGCTATACAATAATAAAATGAGCTTATTCAAAAATAGTTTTGATTGTGTTCTTTTTATTAAGTTGAGATAATCAGATCAGATTTTGCATTTAGTGTCAAACCAAGAGTTGTAGTATGACCAGCAGGAGACAATTGATGGCTGCAGTAAATTTGGTGACACTACAGTGTATAAAATTAAGTAATTGAATATTTGTGTAGTGCCTCTCTTCGCTGTTGCAGCGGTTTTGCTATTTGCAGACGGTCCCTGTTCACTCGTTGCACAGCCAGCTGCTCAGACATCAATGTTATTTCTGCAGCTGGAAAGACAGCGACTTTTGATTAAACTGGCCTTGTAGTGCATTGTCTATCTTACAACGATTTGAAAGAGGCATTGTTTATGTTTTTATAACGTATATCTCATGAGTTATTGGTGCCGGAAGTCCGAATCTGTGAATATCTTGCCAACTTTACCTAACTTCTGACTCGTTCTTAACCAGGAAGCCTGTGTTAAGTTGTAACTATCCCCAGTTGACATGGACGTGTTTCCTGAACAATCACCAGGTGTGAAACACCTGGCAGGATGGCAGTGATCTATGTAGATGAAGCAGGATACTTGTCGAGCTAACTGGTAGCGCAATGAGTAAAACGTTGGTCTCGTAATTTTATCGCTGGATAACGTGGTTTCGAATCCTCTCACCGTACTTGAAAAATACGTGTTTTTTATTTCGGCCCGCACGTTTCTTTTTACTGTCTATAGATGATATTTACATGGATATAGACTTTATTAAGTAGTGATGTCGGCGTTTTTCGGCGAGGTCTTTATCTGGTATTTTTATTTCACGTAAATCCAGGTCTGATCGTGACGAATCTGCGGACGAAACATCTGGAGACGGAAACTATCGCCAGTTAAGATGTCTGTGTAGTTTCTCGTTCATCCAGGTCATGGTTATCCAAAGTTGTTTAAATCAATCCAACTGGACCTTAAGAAGGTTCCTTGAATTCCTTGGATGAGAGGTGAAACGTCTTCAAGGAACCTTCTTAAAGTCCAGTTGGATTGAGTTAAACAACTTTGGATATCACCAGTTCACCTGATCACCAGTTAAACTGGAACACCGGTTTTCACAGGTTGGTTATCGCCATAAAGTGCACAAGATGCTAAAAATAAGGACGGTATGTTTGATGCCAGTATGTGTATTTTTTGTATTGCAATGTCCGTTTCGCCGGATGCTAGCAAGTATTAGCCTAGCAGGCTAAGTTCCGCTCGGAGTAGGGTTGCCGCCCGTCCCTTCGTCCTTTATTTGACAATTAATTGTTGCGTCCCGTATTGAATCAATACGGGACGCAAATTGTTACGTATTTTCATAAACGCCCCGTACACGTCTGTCACACAGCCATCAAAACTGCATAAGGAACAAAATAAAACACAGGAAATACTAAGGGCAGCCAATTTAAACTTCGTAGGACCCACGTAGCGAGGACCCGATGCCAGGTCCAGCAGATCGCGCTGCACCCGCGTGTTTAAAAATATTTACACCACAGAAGCAAAAACGTTTACAAATGTACCGACGTGAGTGGAAAGAGTGGAACCCCTGGCAGTACGAGGCAAACTGTGTTTTCTGTTGCTCATGGACTGGCTGAAGTAAGGCAGCATCAGGAGACCAACATGTAAGAAACATGAGAACAGAGAGAACCCAACCAGCAGATCACAGTTTATCATCATCTAACCATCTCCTGAAGTCCATACGGTAAGGAACATCATTATATGGTTGTTAATTTACCAGAGGATGCTTATAATCATGCTGATGTGGTCCTAGACTCTACACTGTTTTAGTGATTCAATAAATGCCTAAGTTATTGTTTTTTTTATTGTTTTGTTGTTTTTAATAAATATTTGATGAGAGACACAAATATTCAATAACTTCAATTTTGTACTCTGTAGGTACACAATGTGCTACAAGCCCAGTTTTATCAAAACTAGCACATTGTGTAACTTATAATGATGGAAAAGAGGCATTGTTTATGTTTTCACAACATATATATGAGTTATTGATGCCGGAAGTCTGAATCTGTGAATATCTTTCCAACTTTACTGAACTGTGGCCCCGAGGAGCCGTGGTGGGGGTCCTTTATTTTCATTTCTGAAAGGTGGCAACCCTAGCTAGGAGTAGCACGTAATAGCTGTGGTGTTGTTGTTTTCGTGCTCTTTTTTTGCTTTTGTTAACTTTGTGGGGCTCCTTTGACATTCTTTTAAAATACGTATAGTTCGGTGTTCTTTTGTTCTGTATCTGTTTGGTGTGTAAAAAGGGTTTGTGTCAACTTTGCCGGACTCGCCAGTGCTTTTATGGGATTATGGGATTCCCATTATCTGTGTTAGTGGCACATTTTGTAGATTTTATTTGCACTATTGCATTGTGTACAATGTGGAAGAAAACATCTGGAAGTTTGGAGGAAAAAAAGTTAAAGATGCATGTTGCGTATCAGTCATGAATTACATTTCTATCTAATAGAAATGAACAGACTGGCAGAAGCGAGGGAAGAAGAACAACAGCCATTATTGTCCATCTCATTCTTGCTCCTGGTTTTCACAGGACAATTCAATCTGAAAACAGGCTTCATTGACAGGGCCTGTTACATAACTTTCAGATTCAATTTTACTCAATTGTGAAAATAATATTTAGAAGAATCTTTCTGTAAAAATGCCATGTGGTGTTTGGTTATATATGTTGATTTTAAGCCTGAAAACAGCAAAAATGTCAAGCATAATACCTGTCAACTATGTTACAAAAAGTCCCGCAATTATACATTGGCCCAGAGGCTGAAATATAAAAACAAGAAACTCCACCACAAGGAGGCACTATGCACACGCAAATGAATGCATCAGACAAACGCTGGAAAAGTGTTTCTCAGCCGATTTTCTGGTGTCTTTCAACAAATTGAATGATGACAGAGAGGCACCACATACTGAGAGAGAGACAAGGCAGCCAGCCTGTGTGAGTGTTTGTAACTGACTCCACATCAAAACGTTGCCGGAGCAAAATAAAATAGTGATTTTTCGACTGTTTTTCCCCCGCCACCAATTTCCCTCTCAGTGTGACATATCAGCATAATAAAGGAGAATTTGAGCTGAAAAGCTTCCAAGGCTTTTATATTTTTTCTAACAACGTGCAGCGGGAACCATATGTGCCATGATTACCAGCAGAAAAGCAGAATCTTAAATGTCACACAACACTTCTGAGATGGGTTTTCAAGGCAGCAATAAGTACTTAAGAACAGTTTATTGTGGCACGTAGGCCTTTTAAAGTTGGTTAACAGCAGCAAGTGACAGGACAGATGGAGGCAGAGAGAAAGAAAGACGAAGTTGGACATCCATATCTTTGTCTGGTTTTGATTAATGGCTGTTCCTGCAGCAGAGCTAGTTCTGATCCACCACACTGGAACATGTCACCCAGTCAGAAACCAACGACTTCTTATTAAATCATCCAACCGTAGTTTAAACTGATGCACAAGACAAAAGAATATACAGCGTACACACAGAAAAAAAAAAGCTTATCACCTCCAAAGTATTAACTGTTTTTTTCTTCTTTTTTTTTTATCATGTATGGCTGAAATTAGAATCAGCAGACAATATTATCTCCCAGCTCAGAGCACAGTTTTCAAAGAAGGGATAATCTTATATGAAATTAAACCAACAAAAGCACCTAAAGCAATAAAGACGAGATAACAAGATACATCGGATGCCTCCTGAGCAGGATTTTAAAGTTATATCAGGCAAAAGTGGAACTTAATCCACATTATTAAACAGGAATTTATTCTTTAAAACTATATCATGAGAAAAATGAGACCAAAGAGTGTAATTTTTGATTGAATCTATCAGAGACAATCTTAATTTTGTGTGATGATATAAAGTTAGGTTGGACATTGAAACATTTTTAATATGGCATGGCTGTTTTTGCAGAAAGTTGTGTGAAAGGTGACACATTGAAGCCCTTTGAGTTCTATCAAAGCCTCCTTTTTCAAGACACCGAACTCATACCGGCTCCTGCGTCTCAAACCTTGTTGCATAAAAGCATCCGTCAGGTGCCTGAAAATGTAAAAACCTGCAGATGAAAAAAGCAGGGAAGTGATGGCTACTGGCTGCATGTCATCAGCAGATAAGATAACCAGGCTTTGTGGATATTTGTACAACGGTGTGCTGAGGGAATCTATCCGAGACACAGCAGCAAATGAAATCTACCAGCCAGAAAATCTCACAACTACTTTTGATCACTCGAGGGTGAAAATCTTGACAATGGTTATCCGGTGGCTTTTGAAAAGGGGGTTTTCGAACTTTCATAAGAATTTTTTTCTCTCAAGATAACATCCTTCTGTTGGAGTTTCTGAAAATACAAAAGGGTAACAGTCACTTTAGAGACTGATTTATTACAGCATGTGTTTAACAAAGCAGTCAGTGTAAATGGATCTTTTCAGAATGGGTGTAAGATGTTGTACCTACAATCTCTCCATAATAATTTGGTGAAGCACCTTGTGGTTTCTTGGATATATCAACTCAACTCAACTAGAAATACACTGACATTAGGCCTGTATGCACACTGTTTACATCAGGGGTGCCAAACATGCGGCTCGCGGGCCAAAACCGGCCCTCCAGAGGGTCCAATCTGGCCCACAGGACGACTTTACAAAGTGTAAGTGACAAAATAGACATTAACTGCAGATTGTAAATTTGTAAAACTATAAATTTAAAATAATTTCTATACCATTGTTCATTGTTGTTTTGTCATTTTGTGTCTCGTTTTTGTAATATTTTTTCTTTTTATGGCTGATTTTTGTTTGTCTCATGTTTTTGTCATTTTGTTTCACGCTTTTGTCATTTTTTGCCTCGTTTGTGCCATTTGTCCGTTTTTTTTGTTGCTTTGTGACTTTTGTGTCAAATTTTTTGTCTTTTTAGTTCTCGCTTTTGTCATTTTGTGTCTCATTTTTTGTCCTTTGTTTTTTTCCGTGTCATTTGTCTTATTTTTTAATCATTTTGTTTCTCGCTTTTGTCATTTTTGTAATATTTTGTCTTGTTTTTGGTTTTTTTTGTCAGATTTTTGTTGTTTGTCTCATGTTTATGTTGCTTTGTTTATGTTTTCTTTTTGTCTCGCTTTTTGTCTTATTTTTCTCACTTTGTGTTTCGCTTTATTCGTTGTTTTTTGTCTCGTTTTTGTGGTTTTGTGTCTTTTTTTTGTCTCGCTTGTGTCGTTTTGTCCATTTTGTTGTCGCTTTGTGTCTCGACATTTCAAGTTGTTCATAATGTTTTGCAAAAAGATACTTCATTACATGTGAACATTTTCAGAACGTGCTTTTTTGCAAGATTTGGAGTTGTATGCCCTGATTTAACTGGTCCGGCCCACCTGAGATCTGATTGGGCTGAATGTGGCCCCTGAACTGAGTTTGACACCCCTGGTGTACATGATGCATTTTGTCATTACAGTTGATGACAGTAAAATCAAAGAAGAAAACAACTGATTTTTGCCTTTTACTTCCACAAAAATCAGCAGGAATTGCGATATATGCTTGTTTTTTTTCTCTAATAACTTCACATGTTGCATATAATCTCACATTAGCAGACAAAACCTCAGTCTTTGATTTAGTTAGTTACAGCAAAACTATCTTTGTCACCAAACAGCCCTTAAACAACAAAACATTTACTGCTCACAAACTTCTTCCCAGGCTCGGTGCAAAACACAGCAAGGAAACCTAAGGCAATGCTAGCTTTACTGGAATAATTCACACAGCTGGAATATATCTTGGACCAGTCATGCTGCTTGTGTGAAACCATCCATCAAGGACAATTCTGACAGGTATCGACCGATCTGGCCTCTCTGTAATAATTTCTGTATTTTCAGCATTGCCTGGATTGGATCGGCCCACTTTTTATAACCCCATTCCGGCAGGTATCCGTTATTTATTTTTTTTTCCGCATACGTCGATATATTGAGCTGCAGGAGACCTGGAGGTGTAGCAGATAAAACAGTTGGGTTAAGGCCAGAGCTTATCAAAGCGCACGCTGTTGTGATCAGATCATGCGGTCTGGCCTATTAGCTGCCTCCTGAACAGGAGAGGTCAAGGGGAACACAAACACAGACGAGTCCTGCTCAAGAAAAGGGCAACTTTGCATTTCAACCCCGTACATGTTTGTACGCAAGTCTGTTATGTAACATACTGTATTAACCCTCCTGTTGTCCTCATTTATGGGCACCAAAATAAATATCCTTTCCTTGTCTGAAAAAAATCCAGCAAAAAAAAATTTCCCAAATATCTGAAAATTTGCAAAACCTTCAGGAAGAAAACTCCAATAATTCCTTAAAAGTTTCCCTTAAAAGTTTTATTTAAAAAAAAAAAAAATAAATAAAAAAATCCCCCAAATTTGGCAAGAAAATTCTTGTAAATATTTTCAAAAAAATGAGTAAAAATGTTCCAAAAAATCCTAAAAATATCTAAAGTGATTCCATATATATCAGTAAAACTTCTAATATTTTCTTTAAGAACGTTCACATAAAAATCAGCCAAAATCCAGCGAAATTTGCTGGATTTTGGTTGATTTTTTGTGAATGTTCTTAAGAAACATTTTTCACATTTCTTTTTTCCACCAAAAAAATGTTCAAAGATTTCCCAAAAATGTTGATAATGTGGACATCAGAAGTTTCACTGTGAAAAAATATATTTTTTCCCCACATTTTCAAACTTTAGAACAGGTCAATTTTGACCTGCAGGACGATACGAGGGTTAACCAGGGCTGTGGAAACGAAATGGTATCATCCAAAGTATGGGATAAGTCAGTTTAGCAGGGTTTATATCATCTCGTCTTGCACAAAATACAATGCTGTCGCTGCAATGCCTCATGTTATTTTTGTGATTTATGGTACAATAGAAGCATTTTTATGAGGACTTTGGGAAATTATTTTTTGGAAAGGAAAGTAAATTACTATCTCCCCTCATCAGCTCTCATGAAAATGCCCTTGACCCCCAACTGATCCCATTTAAACAGTCAGCAGTAACCCAGTAATACAGAGGTCACAGTGTGCAGCAACCAGCTATATATGGGTTTCATCTCATTCTTCTCTCAGCCTCATATTGATAAGGACACAAACTAGAAATTAAAAAGTACTACTCATAATAATAATAAACTAAAATGTCTGGGATTTCTCTCATTGTGACATTTGTATTTGTTGACATCTTCAAAACAAACACAAATGTGATATTACCCACACTATCACTATGCAAAGATATGCGCATAGAGAGCGAGCTCCACTTCACTACTTGCAAGGTGCACTGAAGAGGGGAAGCAGACTTGAAGGATCAAAACTCCAGCAACACTTGTAGTAATGAAACACCGACGCGTTTCAGCGCCACTGATCTGAAATGTGTTGCATAAAAAAAGTTGCTCTTAGTACAGAAAGTGTTGCTGGAGTTCGGATCCTGCAATATCCTGTGCAGTAACACCTGGTGAGGAGTGCTACCTCACTCAAGGGCTAACAGGTGTCCATGTGGTGCTGAGTTTGGATTTTCTCATAAAGAAAGTGAAAACTTCAGCTGAGAGATTTATTAATTTTTAAGAGGGTTGCATCAAGCTGCCTGCACTCACATCTGAGTGGGGATGTTTAGTGTTATTACTGAGTAAAGATTAAATCAAAGACGAACTGTTGGAGCAAAGTATCGCACAAAAGTACAGGTTAAATGGAAACATGCATAAACAAAGCTGCAACACATGGATTCTTAACAGAATGGATGTCAACCTACAACTAAGTACGCATTACATTTAATATGACAATGGACAGATTGAGAGTGGAGCCATAGACCAGAAATCAAAATGTTAATCAAAGTTTATTTGTATCGCCCTTTACTACAACCCAAAGGGTGTCTGGGGGTGTTTGTCACAAGACTCGCTGCAGTATTTTGCACGAGTTGCAGGTCGCTGATAGATGACTGGGAGCTACCAGTGTAAAGTGCATTGCAGTAGTCTAGTCTTGAACTGATAAAAGCATGAATGGCTTTTTCAAGGTCGGTGCGGTTTTAAAAAAGGGGTTGTCAATATCCCCGTTTGTAGAATACTGTCCCTCTCTTCCGGAATCAGGTTGTCAGACATGTCCATCCAAAGCATCTCACAGATGATCGATTAGTGCCATGTCTGGGGAGTCTGCAGGCCATGGGAGGACTGCTAGAAGGGCAGTGCATATTCTGGTGACATGAAGTTGCATGTTGTCTTCTTGAAATGTCAAGTTATGATGGCGAATGAACGAGATATTCACAAGTGTGAGGATTTCATTTCGATATTGTTGGGCATTCAGATGGCCATCAGTAAAATGCAGATGTATCCCTTGTCCATGGCGTTCCTTGCCCATATGGATGATGCTGTGACACGTTCCACTGTATGATGCTGAACTTACTGTCTGCCATTTGCTCAGTCTAAAAAAAAGAGATTCCACAAGACCTTCCTCCATCTCGCTAGTGTCCAGAGAGGTTGTCCCACCTGAGCTGATTATGACGCCGTTCTGCTGTTAGGTAGTGGATTTACTAATATAGCGTTCTTCGGGTGATTCCTTACATTTTTAGCAGATATTCTGTGGTTGTGCACACCAACAAATTCACCAATACTCTGTTGTAGATAATTGCAAAGGATTCTGCAGATGGTCACATGGTAGGTTCTCTGCTGTACCATGCTGTGTGGGACGATTTCTTAGATGTCAAATGGTAGACTTGTGGACCTTCAGGTGCCTGACTATGGCCCTAACTCTCATGTTTTTCTTCTCATCTTTGGCACTGTACTATTTGAATAATGTTGCATTTTAAGGTAGCCTTATAGTCAAAAGGAATGTCTCTTAACTGGTCACTCTATCTGATCATAGACCCTTAAAGCTGCACCTGAATGCATGTGGATCAAATCAAGAATTCATCAGTTGTTGAACAGCTCAAAAAAACCATTGTGCAGTCGGCTAAATTTGACCTTTTCAACAGAAATGAGATTTAAAACATGTCAACTTCATGTCTGACTGACCACCAGTTGCATCAGCAGTGTTATTAGATCCAACCTAGTAACATTTCCATATCACTTTTAACAAAAATCTAAACTAAACTTTCACAATAACAGATAGACATGCAAAATGAGCTGTGCTTCGAGCTATGTGAAGTGAATTAGGAAATCTTTTTCCATAATTCGACACACATATGTGTCCATAAACATCTCAGAGAGTGCAAAAGGCATAAAATATTGCGTAATGAAATCGGTTCATTCTTTTTGAATAACCCTGTATAGTGAAGGGACTGCCTTTCCAGTTTAAAGGGGCCAATCAGGCTGCATCTATAATCCAGTCATATCTGAGATCCCTCCTACTCAGTGAACCAATAAAAGAGCTGCTCTGGAGGCCTGTCAACTCTTTAAACTCCAGGACAAGATGGCCTCCACAAGGGACCTAATCAAATGTTTTTTGGGTTTTTGTAAACAGGTTGCTTGCTTTAATCAGTAAACTTAACTTCAAAAGTACAGTTTTCACTGTAGCCACTGGACTAAATACAGTAAAAACAGAATAGTGTGTCGTTCATGTCCACCTCTACACAAAACTTCAGCATGTGGTCAGGCAGTCCATAGTAATACAACTTTATTATTAGCTTAGATTAACGATACTTATGATGATGAATATGACAGAAAGCCAAGGCAGGTTGTGACCTCTTAAGTTGACAAAGTATAGTTTCTAGGTTGAACTGGTTTTCTTGGATGAACTGGGAATCTTTCAGCTTTTCACATGTTTGGGAGCATCTCAGGGAACACTGATAGTCAAAGTCCCGATGGAAATACAAACGTAAGCGGTAGTTTTCTGCTTCTTTACCTTTGTAGACCTGTGAAGAGCATGGGTGACTTTTCCAGTTATATTGTATGATATTGTCTTTCCTGTCAAAGCAATCTCTCTCAGGACTGGTACATTATATCGACAGTCCAGACTTTATGTTTGCTCCATTCGGTTTTATCTCTGATTTCTGTGTCTCTGTGTTGACAAAGCTTAACCATCCCCGTTCTTTATCTTCTCCTTGGCTCTGCATTAACAGTGGAGCCTTTTGCGTTTTCTCTCCACTCACAGGAAAATACAGACGCCATCATCTTTACGGCTCGAGAGGGGAGAGGCCCAGCGGCATGTCGGAGAGGCAAAGAAATTTTCAAGAGGTAAGGAGAGCGGTAGAAAATGTACAGAGCAGAGTACAAGAGCAGTTTAGATCTTGCAGAGATACTAATTAGTAAAAACACATTGTGCTGCACACATGCGCTGCCCTCCCACTGTCTTGGAAGCTGCCCTCGCCAACCTCAGTAGGTAATTGGCCTTGAGGCTATAAAAGCTGGCTCACTCTGCCCCTTCCCTTCATCAATCCTGGAGCAATCTTATGCATTTACACCTTCAATACCTCCACAGCCTACACATGACACCCAGGAAAGCACCTCTTGTAAAGCACATATTGCTGACTGGCATGTTCTGTTGTTGTTAGGTTAGGTTTTAATACATAACAGTTGCTCTAAGTGAGTCTCTTGGGACTCTCAGGAATCCTTGGCACGTTCAGTGACTAGTTGGTGAAGGAGGAAAAAGAAGGAGAGCTTGACAGGGTATGATCTAAGTAGGAATGTGTTGATTGTAATGTGACAGTCTTTCTAAAACTTGAGGCTGGTTAAAGATGGAACAGCAGATGTTGCACTTTGGCGCCCCCAAGTGGAAAATTTGGGAGATTTAGGAAAATGCAGCCTAAATAAGCAGATTTTCTCTAAAGAAAGCAAGCTGTATGTGGAACGTATACTCTTGGTTTAAAGCAGTGCTTCTCAAATAGTGGGGCGCGCCCCCCTGGGGGAGCGCAGAGGCATGACAAGGGGGGGCGGTCGACTGGGGGGGCAAAGGTCCGTCTACGCGGAACTAATTAAATAAAAAATACCAAGCTTTTTTGACCTTGTTCCTTGCAGCAGTTGTTTTCAATACAAATGATGGGTGATCAATCCAGTGTGCTGCTGAATGCATCCACCATCGATGGTCAGCAGGTATCCAGAGTTCATGTTTCCCTGTTGCCCCCTAGTGGTTGAATCCATGGTTTTCACAGAACAGCTTATTGATCACAAGCATGCAGCTGCTGGATGAGCCAACACAATAACAGCAGCAAGACAAATGATTTGAAATATCTTCACACCAGGCGTGTGAAGTGCAGCCGTCCCTTCCAGCCCTTTAAAGTGATGATGTCTCCATTTTTCCTCCACATTAGATCCTTCGTTATGCCGCCTGTTTTAAGTTCCCTTCAAAGTTCTTGTCAGAGTCTACCTCAACCCTCCCCCTCCTCATTTTCCTCTCGCTGCACCCAGAAGATTTTTATCAGCCCCTGTCATTTTCCTGTTTTTTTTTTTTATTTATGTGTTTTCTCTTCTCAGGGGAATTTTTCTATCCATCAAATCAAGATCCCAAAACTCTTTGCTTTTAAATATTTGTCTGTGTATGCCTTCCTCACAGACGGCTTGGATCTGAGCATTTCATGTGTCTCATTTTGCCCTTCTGTCTCTCATTTCCTTATCAGTCTTGTTATTCTACCTCTCCTCTATACCTTATTCTTCTTTGTCTCTCTTGTTTGCATCATGCGTCTTACTTCTCAGTTCAGTCTCACTCACTCCCTCGGCACACTTTCCTGCTGCTACTTTGATCTTCCCCTCTCCCAGTTTCTGATAAGCAGCCTATTTGATGAGTATGTGTGTATTTTTAGGAATGTCTTCTTTGCATTAATTGGCCCGCCCATATTTTGCTTACTCTTCACAGTATTTTGCAGTTTTAGAGGTAATATCTCATCCTGTTATCCTCTGACTTTCACAGCACTGATCCCAGTTTTTTTGACACAGAGAGGAGTTGGTGGCTGAGTCCTCGCTTAGGGATGATAGAATTGTACTGTGGGAGATTTTAAATGTTGTATTTCAATAATTAGCTGAATAGTTCTGAGTAAATTATGCACATTAGCTTACACCACTTTCTCTCTCCAACAAAGCTTTAATTAGCAAGGACTGTGTAAAGAAACTAGTTTTCTTTTTGTCAGTCTTTTGTGGTGTTATTTTTCATAGTAAAAATGCAGTTTCCTACACTAAACAAAATAGGGCAAATATAAAAATGTTAAAGGGATACAAGAAACATAGCAGCTGCATGGTGTGGCTTAATTGTGGCATGTAATTAATGTCACTTGTGTTTTGTAGATACATCAGAGACATAACTAACCTTCTGCCAACATTCAAGTCTTTGCAAAGCCATTTTTAAAAAAATTCCACTTGTATAACCAACACCATCATAATGATAAATATTTTGTAACTGATTTTGAAAACTATTCAGTCAGCTAAATGAAGTTTCAAGGATGTGAGCAGCAACTGATAAAGACCTTATGGTTTGAATCTTCCAGTTCTTCAGTTTGTGCAGGCTTGGTGTTTTATCAGGTCAAACCAACTTGACTCTTGAGCTGGTGATGGTGTTCTTTAAAGCTGAAATGCAGAATGTTAATTTCATTTACATACAGATATCATATCTGTGTGGCCAAGTGTGGCAAAGCACTAATGAACAGATGTTGCACATGTTGTTTCACGTCTGAAATCCTCTCCTGTTCTGCAATGAACTGTGATGGTGTTTATCAGGTGGCACTCTGCTGACACTGATAACATGAAAGCCTTTGAAATTCATCTCTTGTTGACTTTTTTTTTTTGCTGACGTGATCTTTATGGACTTGGTTTGTTGTCAGTAAAAGAGTTGTGATTGAAATAATCACAGTCAGATGGCGGTGATTTCATTTGTCCATGCTTTCCGTCGCAATGGGAAGTTCCAAATTCTCCAGAAACCCTTTGCAATGTCGGTCCACTGTGCTTTGGACAGGAATACAACAAACTAAACATGCAGACTATTCCATAGCATTTTGCACAAACCAGGAATGACATGATGCTACAACACAGTCTGTAGCTTGGTGCTATTCCCTGTAAAAAGTATAAAATCACCGGCAGCCTTCCAGAAACGTGCACAAGAGCGCTGTGTGTTTTTCTGTGTTTGATGTCTATCAAGCTGACTGATGAGCATGTATTGTAGTTTGAAAGGAACTGCGTGTGCATTTGTATTCAAAGCCCACCGTGGTGAGCACATGCAGAAACCATAGTGAGGAAACCCTGAATTTGCTGTCGATGGGATACTATAAGGTGCTTGTAATGCAATGCAGCAGTATTTTCATGTGCACACATCCATTTTCATTCACTTATTCAGAGTTGGGTCATGGTGGCAGCAGGCGAAGCCGGTCATTCTCTACATCAGTCTCCCTAGCAGAGCTTTCCAGTTCCTCCTGAGGGATCCCATGGCATTCCCAAAGCAGATGAGTTATATAATCCCTTCAGTTCCTGGTCCACTTCTTGGTCTCCTTGTAGTTGTATGTGTCCGAAAATCCTCCAGACTGAGGAGCCCAGCAGGCATCCTAATGAGATGCCCAAACCACCTCAGCTGGCTCCTTTTTACTTGAAAGAGCAGCAACTGTACCTCAAGCTCCCTCCAGATGTCCAGAGCTCCTCACCCTGTCCCTAACACTGAGCCTAGCTACCCTCCAGAGGAAACTCATCTCAGCTACTTGTAACTGCAATCTCATTCTTTCGGTCACTACCCAGAGCTCATGACCTGAGGTGTGTGTATAATCATAGATCCACTGGTTTCTCAAGACTTTTGCCTTTTGGCTCAGCTCCCTCTTCACTGCGAAATATCTGGTACAACACCTGCATTACTGCTGATACAGCGCCAGTCCATCTGACCATCTCACACTCTGTTTTCCAACATTTATGAACAAGATCCTGAGATACATAAACTCCTCCCCCAGGGGTCTCAACCCAGAGGGAGCAATCCACCATTTTCCAGCAGAAAACCATGACCACTGACTTGGAGGTGCCCCAGTGTGCACTGGAAGGTCACGGCAAACAGGCAAAACACATTCCTACCTTGATTATACTCTGTTGCAGACGTGAACGCAGACACCACATATTCCAGTTTTCTAGCCTGTGGTCCATGGATGCTTAGCAGATTGGCGTCTTTGTATTCTGCACATGCCCACTACTGCCCTTTGTCTGCAAAAGGTTCTGTGCAGGTTGATGCAGACTTTGGAAAATGAAGAAATTTCCATTACGCAGACCCTGTTGGCTCTCTGTGTACTTGTGATTGTGGAAAGCATAACATTGGCTTCACACGATGTTCCAATGAGTGAAAGTTGGTGTCAATAACGTACTGAGATATGGACAAGTGTCAGCAAAGGCAACATTAAGAAGAAGACTGTTAATTTGCAAGCATGGATGTGAACAATCAGGGTCTGCAGAAAGAAAGTCAAGAAAGACCTTCTACAAAATAACCCTTTGCACTCTGATGCCCAATAATTAGACATACATACAAAGACTTAAAGACCTGAATGCTCAGAAAAAGACAAACGCATACAGCTTCCTGTCTTTGAAGCTGTCCGTTTTGTCTTCTCCAAACATGTCTTACATAAGAAAGTGTGACCTTTACGTATATCAGTCAATAGTAGCACACAATAAATCCTATTCATCATCCAGACAGCCGATTCTTCATTATCTTGTGTTTTTTTTCCATCACAGTGTTTACTTCAGTTGGAGTTGATTGTTTCTGAAAGGTAAGATTACCACTATGAGGCTTGCAGTCATTCAGCCTCTGTGTGCTGTTTATTTACATCTTCCACCGAATGTGAAAGAGAAGATAAGTCTGGGGGGGAATTAATTAGTTGACAAAGGCACTGTCTGTTTAAAATGAAAACCCGAAGCCTGGAGCTGCACCAACTTCACTTAGTGACATATCGAGAATTGCCTCAGTTTTTCAAATTAACATCACCGCAAAAAACAATTGTCTTCCACAGCTCAAGAAAAACACTGCTCACATGACACGTGACTGTTTCATCTATCTCACTTGTATTATTGGATACTCTGATGTATTCCATCCATCCATCCATCCATCCACTTTCTTCCGCTTATCTGGGGTTGGGTCGCAGACGCAACAGATGAAGTAGGTCATTCCAGACGTCCCTCCCTCCGGCGACGCTTTCCAGCTCTTCCTGGGAGATCTCAATGCGTTCCCAGGCCAGACGAGATATATAATCCCTCCAGCGGGTTCTGGGTCTACCCCGAGGTCTCCTCCCAGGTGAACGTGTTCGGAAAACCTCCAAAGGAAGTCTCCCTGGATGCACCGGAGTCAGATGTCCAAACCACCTCAACTGGCTCCTTTCAACTACTCCGAGCTCCCTCCGGATGTCCGAGCTTCTCACCCTATCTCTAAGGCTGAGCCCAGTCCAGGAGGAAGCTCATTTTGGCCGCTTGTATCCACGATTGTGTTCTTTTGGTCTCTACCCAGAGCTCATGACCATAGATGGGGGTTGGAACGTCGATGGACTTGGGAAATTGAAAGCTTTGCCTTGCGGATCAGCTCCCTCTTCACCACGACGGCTCGGTATCTCTTGCTCTATTTTCCCATCACTTATGAACAAGATCCCAAGATACTTGAACTCCTTCGCTTGGGGAAGCAAATCCGCCCCAACCCGGAGGGAGCAATCCACCAGTTTCCGGCAGAGAACCATGGCCTCGGACTTGGAGGTGCTGATCTGCATCCCCATGATGTATTTTAATGTCTGTTAATCATTACTGTATCAATTACAGCAGCATAGTTACCCGACACAAAGATGAACATGACACATGCGGTAGTTTCTGTTATTTTGTGCTTTTATTCCACCCAGTCTTTCTTTTTTATTATGGTTCATTTTATTTGCTATTTGTTTTTGCTTTGGTTTTGTAATTGATTGTGTTGCAGGTTTTTTTGAGAATAGCGCTATATGCATAAAGCCTATTATGATTATAAATTAGGCCGACTGCATGAAGGAAAAACAAAGGGAGTCTCAGTCGTCGGTGTCACACTGAAATACACACACACACACACACACACACACACACACACACACACACACACACACACACACACACACACACACACACACACACACACACACACACACACACACACGCACACACACAATGTTGCAGTGTCTGTTCTCTGTAGTGCAGCTGAACCCTCTCTTCACCCTTTTGCTTCACTTTGATGAGGGCACCGTCGCTGCACAATAGAACAGAAGGTACGGGGGATAAAGCTTTTTGGAGCTGGAGAAGGGAAGGAAAAAAATAGACAAAGTGAAGCAGAGAGACGGGAAAAGAATGGAAGAGAAAAAAAGAGAGCTACTGATGTTCTCTGTGCAAACTTGAAACAGCTAATTTTTCAGCCTTTAAAACGGGAAGCAAATTGGTGGTATTGCTCGCTGCAAAGAAATTGTAAGGTTGTTTGAAGCTGAAGTCCAAAAGTTTCTTTTTTTCTGTCCCCAGTAGTGGTATTGAGGTAAGCATAACAACCACCCAGTGGGTGGTGTCAGAGTAAAAGTCTGTGGAAACCAGTATTGCGATGGGTTTTATTAGATTGAGCATTGACAGAGATGTGGGGCAATATTGCAAAAGAAGGAGGCAGAAAAATCAATATGTTGAACCATATGTGAGATTTCGTGACACCATAAGACTTGGAGAATGTGGATTCTCATGGAATTGGGAAAATGACAAAGTTTTAGTCAACTACTTCTCTCAGATTAAGCTGTTCATTTTCTAATATCAGTGTCTTGAAAAGCTTATACAAAGACCTTTTCTGTTTGGAACCGCCTCTCAGAAAAGGATAAAGTTTGGTATGAATACAGCATCTTATACAGTATGGTGCAGTGTGATTGGGACATAGACATATAATTCAAATAGTGAAATGTGAATGGCTACAAGGTGGGGATGAACCGTGGTTTAGACTCAGTTATCCCTTTGGTTGGTGCACAAATATGTCCATATCTCTTGCTGCATAATTCATCCAATCTCCTGCAGCCGCACCCTGTCAAAAGAACCCTCCTTTCTAACACTACCAGCTTTCTATCTGTCAGTTCTATTCCTTTGTTAGCTGTGTTTTGATGCAGCCACTGGTAGTGTCCCATAGGGAGGTTATTATGGTTTCCAGCCTTAAATAAACAGTTTCTGTTCATTTCGTTACCTTATAAAGGAATCGGGATATACAGTGAAGCAAAGCAGTAACGCTCTGTGTCTTTGGTGAGTGTGTGACCAGCTGTAACTTTCCAGCTTGACCTGTCCCTGGTTGTATCCCTCATGTTTTCAGTTCTTCAGAGCCTGGGACTGATGCTCTCCTTCAGTTCAGGTCAACACAACTCATACGTTAATTACACAATAAATGATATTACTGTCAATGTCATACTACTTATATATGGTGTCAATTTCAGAGTTAATCTAGCAGTGCCTTTACAAAATAATAAATCCTAACGTGGGCCCCAGCACACCCTTGTGGATGCAGAAATTATAACACTAACCACGTTGAGGAAGTCCTAGGATACATCATTTTGGGAAAATAAATACGCGTAAAATATTCTTGATGAATCCATGCAGTCATTTTTGAGACCTTTTACTTGGGCATGAGTGGTGGACCGACTGTTGAGCCCAAAACCACAAGTGCAACTAATGTAAAACCAACAGCTTAAACTTTGCTGTACATGTTACCATCATTATCCTCCCTCTAAAAGGACTTAGATCATCGCTGTATCTGTGCGCATGCATGCATGCATTAATACCAACTCTCTCACTCTCTGTGTTCAATAATGTCTTTTTCACTCCTGAAGAGCCCGTAATTGAAATGCAGCAAACGATTTGGCACAAGAGCGACAGGCCTATTAGATCTAGCCCTCTGTCAGCCGGGGTTAGCCAGCGATGCTTTATTGCTCTGCTAAAACCCAAACACTAAAACAACTGCCAGGCCCTGCTCTGGTCAAGGAAACCATTTCATCACTTGACGGCAGCCATATAGCAGGAGGAATTATGAGAGAGGAGCCAGTAGTGGAGGGAAAAGTGGGGGAGACTGGGATAAGTGTGTGGAGCGGTGATGGTGTAATTTTCATAATGGAAGGATCGTATTGAAGAAGTGGAAGGAGCCTTTCTGCTGCAGTGAAAGTGCAAAGGGAAAAAAAAGGTGGAATTTAAATACCAAGATGAGGTTTTTATTATTATAGACTGGGGAGTTGCCTTTATTAAATTTTGGGTTTGGGGTTGAATTTAAAAGTAATGACGATCAATTAGGTATGAATTTGAAATGGTCAGTGTGGTGCAGGTTCACGCTGCACATGAGCCGGTTCAAAGTTCAGCTCCGGTTCCTAATTCAGGGTTTTTAATTTTGAACCTTTTAGTTAACCTGATGACATCTGAACATGTTGGCTTCATGTCTGTATGAGCGTCCAAAGTTTCCTTTAGTGTTTATACAGAGAGCTGAAAATAGTAACATAACAAGAATAGCAGTCAGCAGTAACAGCTGTATGTGAATCAAGCTCTGTCCTCTCTTAAAGTGATATAATGAACCAATTTGCAATTATCATTTGTACATTTTTTCT
Source organism: Amphiprion clarkii (assembly GCA_027123335.1). Classification (NCBI taxonomy): domain Eukaryota; kingdom Metazoa; phylum Chordata; class Actinopteri; family Pomacentridae; genus Amphiprion; species Amphiprion clarkii. Next base: position 31,217,893 of record CM049581.1, on the reverse strand, counting down.
CCAAACAGACACTGTTATCAGTCCTGATTTCTAAAACCTTAATTCTCAAAAATACAGCCTTTATAGATAGCAAAACATGATGTTTAAATGGAGTAAATGAACAAAAATAAACTTCTGTTACACAAGAAGTTTATTTAGTTCATTGTCTGATTTTTGGTCATAATGGAAAATTGGAAAAAGCTAACAGGAACATAGTGTCATTTGATAAGCTGTTTATTTACACATTCAGCAGACACAGAAAGAGTTTATCAGGCAACCGATGCATAAAATACATCTGTTCAGCTGCTAGGTTTTACATTTTCGACACCCTTAAGTTTGTGTGTTTGCTGTTTTGTCCTGGAGAGGTAAACACAGTAAGACTAATAAGAGCATTCTTTCTAGAAACAACTGTGTGCTGCTTCTGGTAAAAAGTGGCAAAACTCTCTGAACAGCTCAACTTAATTGGTCAGGTGGGAGTTGGTCACCTTTCACATTACATATAGTCTTTCATTAATACAAAAATACCAATTAGTGTTGGTTTAAACTCAAGCATCGGGGTTTTTTATTGCCTTTAACATACAGTTTAGTTGCAGTTTAGGTCATTATTTATATTTTTGGCTTTTATATTTCTGATCGATTCTGCGTTTCCCCCCACGTCTCCCAAGAAACGTAATGCCAGTGAAACTACCTAGTTTAGATAACTTCACATAAAATATGAAAATGCTAATATTGACGTACACATAATGGGGGAAAACCACTGGACATGCCTCAGTGAGCCTCAGTGGCCTGATGTTCACAGAGATCAGTTAAAAGCCTCTCATACATGAGCACAATTTATCAACTTCCCTCAGTTGGTTCCCAGAGGGAAACATTTAGCAAGAGTCTGTGATGTGTGAAGAGGTGGAGAGGAAGCAGAGATAGATAAATCTATAATCACCCAAAGCAGTGGTTAGCCGGCTCTATCGGAAAAACGATAGTGTGGCCAATTGCTTCTCTGTTCCTTAATGAACCTCTGTCTCCTGCTTTGTTTTTATTTCTGGCCTTTGCTTCATGGAGGGGTAGAAATACAGCTGGAAAACAAACACCCCTCAAGGACACTTAACCTGGGAGAGAATTCAGTTTCTGCACTTTGTTTTGAACTGTTCTGTTGAGGAGAAAGTCAAGAGTCGAATCTGAATAGTTGTTTAAGGCAAGTCCAAGTCAAACCACATCTCAGGCTGTTGAGTTTGACACTCAGATCATGATACATGTGTTGATACATGTATATATTCGAAAAGTTCCTGGTGCTGTTCTGTGAACAAACTCGGATTTAAGAGATGTTTATGTCAAATCTTCACTCAACAAGTCAAGATGTAATTTTTGTAATCGTAGTCCAGCTTCTCCAGAGAGAACTGAAAGTGAAGTGAGTTTCTTTCTGAACTTTCATATTCATAGTTCCTACTTTCACCAAGGATTCTGCACACCTATGACTCACCTGTGCATCTGTCCTGCTGTTGCCTCATTCTTAGCAGGATGTACTTCCATTTCAACTTGTTTTAAAGTGTTAACCAGCATGCTAGAATGCTATCCTAGTAATTTACTAGGACATTTGGTGAAGGTGAAGCTAATTGGATTGCCATTATTTTTTGTTCTAAAGTTTTTCTTGTTTCTTGATGATAGCAGTGGAGGGAAAGTAAAGCGATTGCTCATGGGACCCGTTTAGATTCCTTGTGGATCTGAGAGAGACATGAAGGGATGAGATGTGAGGATATATGAGGATGAAAGCAACATCCTCCCCCTTTCTGGCACAATTTTGATGAGAGTGTAAGTACTGATGTTCAACAGCATCTCTTGTTTATTACTAAAAGACAGTACAGACACGACAAAGCAATAAAACGACTTTAAATGTTCTGATTAGATCATGTAAATAATCTACTTTGTAAAAAAAAAAGAAAAACACACACTATGTGATACGTCTGATGTCCTTTAAGACTCGGGCTGATATTGGATTGAATGCTGGACTGTGTGTTTTTTTCTAAATGAGTCACGATAAACTTGAATTAGAAAAGTAGAAAAATGAAAATGAATAGTCAGAGCAATCTGACTTCTATAAATATTCCACAGACACAACAGTCTGGTCAGATCGATGACTGATTGAAGGGATGTTGCCACCCAGTAAAAGACACCTGTGAATCGTCCATCTGAGCTCCTCAGGGAGCCTCCTGTCTCTCCGAGATGCGTTTAAGGAGTTGGAACATCCTTGATGATGGCAGAGGGGGACTGGTTTCCCTGCCTTCACAGCCAGAACATGAAGGAGCAAAGATGGGAAGAAGCATAAATTAGCAGACTTGCGTGTTTTAGTATTGCTGATCTATTTTGCGTTGCCGCGGTCAGTAACAGTGGATGGTGATCCCTCATTCAAGTTATAGAGTTTGCATATTTCCTAAAATGTGTTCATGTGCAAGTTGGTCGCAAGCACAAGGTGTCATTCCGAGCCAAGAAGTTAAAAGACAACATGTGGGTCAATATATAATTGCAGGACTTTTTGTATCATAGTTGACATTTTTTGCTGTTTTCAGGCCTAAAATCAACATGGCCGCCTATAACCAAACACCACATGGCATTTTAGAGAAAGATTCTTCTACATATTAAATATACAATTGAGGAAAACAGAAATTGAAAGTTATTTATGAAGATATTATAGTAAACCTGTTGACATGCCATAAATCCACACTACTTTATATTAAATAAGTCAGAAAGCCTTGGAGTCTGGCCAGTCTTTTCTATCAGGAGGAAATGACATCATGTGGAGCAGGTCATGTGATCTGGAATTAACACACTTCCTGGAGAGGTGTTTTTGTAATGGGGAACTTAGTTGTAAATGATTTCTCAGACACAGAAACAATTTGTTGTTTTCCATATAAAATTTGATATATTGTCAAAAAATAAACATCTGTCAAGATTATCTCAATTTAATGAAAAGAACACAATCAAAAGTATTTATGAATAAGCTCGTTTTATTGTTGTTTAGCTAATAAGAAGGTGGTTGTTATTAAATTGAGATGGTTATTTAGTTGACATTTTAGTGATATCTGGTCATTTTTATTAATAAGTGATTGTTTCATAATAAATAATTATGGAACTTGAAAAGACATGACTATAATGAATATAAAAAACATTAGTTTTATAAACTTTTAATAAAAATGTATGCAAGATGTATCCCACGGACTTCAAAAGTCCCTCATTTATATATTGACCCATATTGCAGTGCTGCCTAGCTGCAGTGCAACATATTGTGGAGAAATGTAGCATCGATTCCCTCAACTTCAGCAAGAATATCATCAGCCAGAAATGAAACTAATCACATAAAAGACTGCATTCAATTCAGCCTCTCAGTTTGTTGCAGATTTAAATGTGTTTAACTGATAGAAGTAGTTTCTGGGATACAGTGTTGCACCACAGTGTGTAAACAAAACCCCGGCTAACACACGGCATACAAGGCAGGACATCGACAACCAACTCTGTCCCTCGTCCTTCCTGTGTGAATAAATCTGACTAAGGAACACAGCAGTGAACCTCCTCCGTGCTGCGCAGTTTGTGTTGTTTTCTCCACCTGATTTCTGATTCTCTGTGGCTACACGGGGTGTCACGGGTCAGCGCAGTGTGTCGGCAGCACAACAGTATCCCCGAGAACAGGCGGTGCTGCAGGGATTCGGCGTCTCACTCAGGGTCACAGTGAATCAAACCTGAGGAGTCACTGTCTGACCCGCCGTGGCTGATAAAAGACCGAGGCGCCACACACACCAAAACACACCTCAGCATCATGACACAGCAGCAAACGGCCTTCTTTTCTGTTCTGTGCACATTTAGCCTGCCTCTGAACGCCCTTTCTATCTTTCTGTCCTTAATTAACACGTATCAGAATATATATCAGGACCGAGTTGAGGCAATTTACTTCCACAGCATCCCAGATTGTACTGATTGTATATGTGACTGCAGACTTAATCACAATGTGTTCTTAACTTGTGCTGCAAGATAAATTGCCTCTGGAAAGAAGCTAATGTTTCTGTAATCTGCTCCCAGTCTCAGACAGCCCTTCCAGGCATTAAACAGACTGTAATTTTGAATTATTATTGTCATTATATCACTGTCACTAATCTCACAGTCTGATCTTTTTTCCCCCATACAACCCTTTGCAGTATTTAACAAGTAATTATCTCGTTTTTAAAAAAAGACCAGACTGAGGTCTTGGAATGACTAAGATTTTTTTAATAATGAGATTATTTTCTCTCCGTGTAATTACTTACTCCCTGACCTGAGTGGAGCACAGCTCATTTTTATTATTCTGTCCAGCTTTCTTTTTACATCCGCAGCCCACAGGTGAAGCGTTCGGCCCACAGTCTGCCTTTTTTTGTGATCACTTTACATCTTAGCAGCGACTTCGTCATCTTAGTCATACTTGAAAGTGAACAAACTAACTTCTTTGGCAGCAGAAGTGAGTGTAAACTTTAGCTGTTAGCTGCGTTTCAAAATGAGCAGTTGGGAAAACATTACAGGCTCTCAGCAGAATTTTAATCAACCACATGGGTGTAAATAATCACAACTGTCTGTTGATTCATTCATGGTCATCACTCACTTTGCGGTGCGAGCACATCACGATAAGATTTGTTTAGTCGCTTCTGCTGCTTGTTTGTTTTTCTGGTCTGAGAATTATGTGATGTGCACAAATTAAAGCACCCGTGGAACAGCCATGCAGATGTTTTCCAATTATTTTTTTTTTTGGCCTCATAAAAAGCCTTTCTTACAAAACTTTTTTTTTGCTAAACATCTTCGTCACTTTCCTGATAAGACCTGATCCCACCAGCGCTGAATGTAATTTGTTTACATGAGGCGATGTCAGAGTTCATTTTTTAAATAAACTGTAAATTGCCACATTTGCATGGGGGGAATGTATAATTCTGAAAACAAAATGCCTCAGAGCAGAGAAAGTAATGTGACTTCAGACTAACCCTTCAAATAGTCCCCATATGTCACACTTTGCCTTCTTTTGTCATCCATTTATTCTGGTTGACTGTGTGCGTTTTCTTAACTCTGTGGTCATTTCAGATAAAATGCTTCCACCTGCCTTTCTTTCACACCAGTATTGTCACCTGACCCTCCCCACCTCTCTGCTCACCTGCATCCATGTACCTAATTAGATCACACAGTGCTTTAACCAGCAGTTCAGTGTGCAGTCCATCGTCTTTGTGTTCTCTAACCCTCTGTAGCCTGTTTTTGACCTCATCTGAATCCTGCGGTCTGTTTTTACCTGCTCCCTTTAAAATTTAAGTTCCCTAATTTCGATAAACTTTGTTTTTTCTTTCACATACCTTGGTTAGTGTTTCGCTTTTGGGTCGTGACACCTAGAAGGCAACATGCTTCAAGTAAATTCATGAACACACTCGGATTAATTTTTGTTGTGTCACTTTCTGATGTGACCAGATGTCTAAGGTGGAACAATGTACACTTTCTTACTAATAGAAAGATGCGGTTGCATCTGTTTTGGCACTTTAAGATGAAACGTGTGAATCAAATCTGAGAGCAAACAGAAATCGCAGTGTGTAGTGGCTTTAAGACGATGGGTTGTGGCCTTCCAGAACAGAAGAGGAGTGTTTAGTGCAACGCTTTGTATAGTCAGTTAAAATCTCGAGATTTTGTTCTCGTTTGTTCTTACAGACTCTGTATTGAATAAACATTATTCGCGTCAGACTCTGAAGACTGCTTGAAGACTCTTTCTTGGAGACTTTTTTGAAGACTCCAACTTTTGATCCGGCATTGGTTTTTGACAACATGTTTGACAAAGCTGCCTGATCATCACTGGCCCTTAGCAGGCAGACTGAGTCGCAGCACGTCCTGTAACTCAACATTTCCCTCATCAGAAAGAGCTAATCAAGCAGACTAATTGAATATACCCATGTGACTTTATCAAACACCTTGTTTTGCTTTGACTGTGGTTCAATCAGTGCAATACTTCCACACAATTGCTTCAAAAAAACAGACTTACAGCACAAAATGCAACAATCTGAAATCAGTCTTTTCAATCCAGGTAAAACATCAAATTCCTCGCTGATAAATGTTTAAACACAACTGTGAGTCTCTTGCCCAGAACTGAGCCTCTTAGGCAGCGATTTCTTTTAAAACGACTGCAAAATCAAAAGCCAAAGAGAAAAGGAGCTCAGTCGGAGTCAAAGTTGAACTCGGAGGTGGTTTGGCAGAAGGAAGCGATGCCATTTAGAGAACAGAACAGATGTTGGTGATTTGCTTCTTTTTGTGTTTTGCTGTTCATTTGTTCACTGGGGATAGCAGTTACCTCATCAGACCTGAGGTTGAGGTTATATAAAAGCAGTGTTTGTTACCGTTAATAACTGTTGATTGTTGTTTGAGTGTTAATTCACAGTCTAATCAACTCTTTCTTATTTGCGATTGACCGCAGATAGCCTGAAAATAGAGTTAATTAAAAATGTTTCTACCTCCACTGGAGTCCTAAAACTTAATGATAATGACTTTCGGCAGCCGCACGCCGCTGCTGGTAAATATTAAACACGATATTAGGATGGAAAAAAAGGAGCTAGTGAAATCTCAGCTGCAACACAAAATCCTCCTTTTCAGCGCTCGTGTTTGCAGAACAGAAGCAGGCAGTGGACTGACACTGAGCTAAAGGTGGCAGGTGAAGTGAGGAGGCATCGATAGTGAAGAACCCAAGGCTTCTCTACACTCCTGCTCGCTGACCTAACGCTCTCTGCAGTGGTGTTAAGAAACCACTCCGCTGCCATGGGCACGCTGACATATTGTAATAAGTGAAGCGAGCGAAGGAAATAAGGAAACAAGGATGGAAGGGAGTAAGGAAATGCTATGATACGTAAAGGAATGAGAAGGTAATGAAATAAGGAAGTAAAGTAAAGAAATAGATGGTGAAAAGGACACATTAAAGGAAGAAACGACAAGCATAGTATATAATGAAGTCAGGAAATAAGGGAAGATTGAAATGAAGAAGGAAATTAGGAAGTAAGAAAAGAAGGAAACATGAAAAAAATAATATGGAAGGGGAAAAAAGATTATAATTAAATTAGGAAGCACAAAAATATCGAAGGGAATGAGAATGGAAACAAGGCAAGAAAGGAACAAACATGAAAATAAGAATAAGGAAGCTAATAATAATGAAACAAGGAAGTAAACAAAAAAGAAATAAGGAAGAAAGTAAGGAAAATGCAAAGAAGAAAGTAAAGAAGTGATGATAAAAGGAAGTAGATTAGTTTTTTTAAAAAAGGAAACCGATAATATGGAAGGATATAAGGAAGTAAATGAGTAAGAAAGTAAATGAGAACAGAAACAAGGAAGGAAGGAAGGAAATCAGAAAAGAAGGAAAAATGGAACAAGGAAATGAGACAATGTGGAAGGAAATTAGGACAAGGAATAATAATGATGAAGTAAAGAAATAAGGGAGGAAATAAGTTTAAAAAAGGTGGAAATGATAAAGGGAAGAAGAAAATAAGGAAGCAAGGGTGGAAGGAAGGAAGGAAATAGTGATTATATGGAGGAAATTAAGGACATGAAGTAATGAAATATGGAGGGAAATAAAGGAAACATGTAAGGAGTTAGATAAAAGAAATAGGGAAGTAATGAAGTATGGAAGGGAATAAGTATAGAAGGAAGCAAATTAATTAGGAAATTAAACAAAGTAGCAAGGAAAGAAATAAGGATAAGGAAGGTATTATAAGAAGTGATGTAGGGGTAAAGAAAGGAAGTGAGGAAATAGCAAAGGAATAAGGTGAGATGGAAGGAAATAAGGACATAATGAGATAAAGAAATAGGGAAGTAAGGAAATAAGAAACAAGGAAGAAAGGAAATGCGTGTCCTCTTACAGCCTTCTACACAAATAAATACAACACTGAGATAGTCAGTTTAGACAAAACACTTCCATTTTTTTATACAAGTAAAAAGAAAAGAGTGAAGTGCACCATCTGTCTAAGTTTAGGTTGTTTACGGGCGGCATTCTTTGTTGATGAATAAATGTAAAGTGAAATCCGTCCTCCACGCTGACGCCGTGAGGAGACATCTCTGCGTATTTAACCATTGGTGAACTTAAACCAGCTGCAGTTGCTGAGAGACCTGGATCAGCCTCCGTGGAGAAGCCGGTGTCAGATAGAGGGCACGCCGGTCCCTCCGAGAGTCCCGCCACGTCTGCTTTAACGTGGCAGCTGGTGCGGCGGCATCACGGCGTCGCTCCTGACCGGTGACCAGCAGATGCTCATAGGGAAAATAAACAGCGGGAGGGAGGGGCTGACATTTCTGGAGCTGCGTGGAGGCCGACACCTGCCGCAGGTCGGAGGCAGGAACCGAGCCAGGCGTTGGCTTCATGAGGATGGCTGTATTAGAGGCAGCCAGATTAAATGGCAGCCTGTAAATGCGTTCAGACAGCGGGTTCAAATCCAGCCATTAATGCATTATAGCTTATTAGAGCCGCCATGTGTTGCAGCCTCACATTCAGCCTGTGGTTTCGGTCACAAAGTCGGCTGTTTTTGTAAAATGCGGGTTCGCGATTTCAACCTTGAAAAATTATCCGAAATATAGAAAATTCACTGTTTTCTATTTTGAGCAATTGTGAGATTCTGAGATCTGCAGTAATTGGTAGTGATTTGAATATACAACACTCAAATGTGGTGCATCTTGATCCCTTTTTTTAGATTTGATTATGAAAGTTCATTCTTGACCTAGAAAAAAAAACTTTTATTGGTTCTTTTACACAAAAACAAACCAAACAACAAAAAAGCTTGCATTTTAATGAGCCAGATCAGTGCTGTTATTGAAAGGGAATCTGTGTGGGGTTGGATTGTGATGAACTAATTTGTGTTTGTGTCTCCCACCAGGCTATTTTGATCTGACTGTTAGGTGCAGGTGATGTAACCGACTCATCCGGCTTTGTTTTCACTTTGTGAACTTTATGCTGATCAAAGCAGCCGGGAGGGAAACAATATTTACAACAAAACCCAGAGTTTGTTAGGGGGAACAAACCGGAGAACTGAGCGATTAAGAAAGCTAAGGAGAGATGGTTGTACAAGATAATTAAGAGAAAAAAACTTTAAAATGACCTCACATCAACTTCATCACCACCTACTCTGGAGTCTTAGTTGTAGTTTATATATATATATGTGTGTGGGTGTGTGTGTCTGTGTGTGTCTGTGTGTGTGCATACATAAAAGCAGAAGGTAAATTTGTGTCTTTCATTTAAATTGTGCTCACAGTTGTGGGTCTGATTTCTGAAGGCAGGCTGCATGTGAAAGTGACCTCAGTGGGTGCAGTTCAGTGCTGGGATTTATCTGAGGAGACGTGATTATGTGGTGATGCTGCTCAGACAGACTTATTAATGAAGTCAAAAGATTCCAAAAGACTAACATGAGTTCAACTACCCCTGAAAACAAACATAAAATACAGATCTACTGTAAATATGAAATATAGTACAGTCATTGAAAGACAGGCAAGTAAATATAAACTGAACAAAACTATCTACACTTTATGTAATATTGTATTATATTCAGTTGATTCTTTTTCAGGGTATTTGTTGTTTTAACACATTGCATCTCTACAACAGAATAGATGTCAATAGATGTGTAGAATTATTAGTCAGTAACAAGTCAGACATCTGTGACTCCGAGTTAATGAAATGTTGTCCCAGTCTTACTGAAGGACTCGGTGAAGCTGGTGGACATTTTCAGGTCGTCACACCAATCAATCCAGACAACATATACAAGCGTTTGTCCAGCTTCTCACATATTTTGGTGCCGCATGCACATATGACACACTGCTAAAGATACGTGTTAAGAGTTTTGCAATAGAACTTTTGCAGCGCTTTTTTTCTCCGTTGAGAAAACTGGGTGATGTTCACGCAAAAACCTCTTTGAATTCCTACGACTTCATCATACTTACTCATGTGCTGTTTTTGTACTAAAGTCACAGGAAAGCTAATTTTGAATCATTTTGTGGTTTACATTCACTGCTGTTCAAAAGTTTGGGATCACTTATAAATGTCTTTCCTTAAAGATAACATTAAATGAATCAGAAATGTACTCTAGACATTGTTAATGTGGTAAATGACTATTATAAAATAAAATATTGGAACGATATTGGTGCTACAGTGAGATTCAAATTCGATAAACTATAACGTCACAAGGTTGCTATGGCAACACAAATATGGCACACACTGTAAAGGTAACAGAGAAAAATTCACATTCATGAACCGCAATTTTGAGACGAGCTCCAAATGTACAGGGCAACTTTACTAAATTTGACTTTTTGTTGAACATGAACACATTAATTAAATAAAATTAAAGGTTCATATGGACCCCATCAATTCAGCAATCTCACAATAATCAGCAGTGACAAGAAGCTGTTCAACAACAGCATAAGTTAAACGTGCGCTACAACACCTCTAACAGTAAGATACATGCAGGTACAGAAAAATATTCACTCCTCTTTTGCCCTTTTAATGCTTTTAAACCTTGAATCCTGATCAAGTTAATTTGGCTTTTTGAGAACAATTGAAAAATAAAATACTCTTTCATGTCAAAGTGAAAACAGAATTCTAGAATGTATTGCCAGTGAATCCAAGATATAAAATGTCAAATAACCAATTTGTAAGAAGCTGTTTTCACTTTGACATGAAATAATGTTTTCTGTAATTTCTTGTCAAAAACACCTAAATAGAGTGAACACGATTCAATGGTGAAAAGCAATAAAAGGGGAAAACTTCCAAGGGGGTGAATATTTTTTATATTTACTGTAACTAATGTTGCAAAGAAAAATAATAAACTTAATTCATGGACTTCAGAAAATTGTAGCAGATGTCCAGCATCTGCCTTTTGTTCTCCCAACTTGTTTTGTTCCCAGTTCTGCTGAAAGTCATGTTGCACACAGATGTGCTTCGTTTTTACATGGAGTAAAGCATGACCAAGTTTAATGATAACAACTCAGCTAAATGCACGTTTTGCAAATCAAAAAATGCCTTGAAACTACAGAAGAAATTAAGAAAGAAAAATTTTACAGATGTATTTAGCTGCATTTCTTGTACCATTAAACTGTTGATCACACTTTGCTCAAACTGCGATAGCTAAACCCTTCACTGGACTTTATTGCAATAAATTTAAATAAAAAGTCCTCAGTGAAACCCTTCAGCCATTGTACCTGAAACCAGCCCAACACTGAAGCTCACTCAATGGGCACATGTGGGAGCTGCCCCAGTAAATCCAGCATCTTACTGGTGCAGAACAGAGTATTTCTAACCAACATGTCAGCAGTGGTTGCAGAAGCTCCCTCTAACTATCTCCAGATTTACATTTCCCTGGCGTTTGCTGCATTTATTTATGTACTGTGGTTTAAACCTTTCCACTGCAGCCACCTTTGCAGATCACATGCAGGACAGAGTGTCATCGTTGCGTCCCGTCAGTCTTCCTGTGTGACGCCACGCTGTGAACAAGCCGCAGAAAGACCACCTGCTAAAACACACAAACACACAAATGAGCTGATTACATTTTTAGGCATCTTGCTCCATAAATTTGCACCTTAAATGAGGCATTTTCTTCTTTCTACCGCGACGCTTTAATGTATGAAAACACGCGCGTGCACCACCACAGAACATTTGCTAATTAATGCATTATTTAGCTTAATTAATGGCCTCATTAGGATATTTAATGCTAATTATGGCAGGACATTAGTCAGCTTTATTGCAACTTGTTTGTGGTTGTGAATTAACCTGACCTACAAGAACATTAAGGACAAGCTCGACGTTTTCATGTTGGGTTCTGGAACATATAACTGTACGGATTATATGGATTTTACCAGCATTTGGTGCTATTCTTCCCACCACTACTGTCAAATAAATTGGCAACAAGCGTGATTTTCTGTCCACTAACAATCCAACACGGATGTGGAGGAAAAACTAAAGGGAATTGCAAAAGAAAATGTAGATGAGGTCGTTAGGAAGAACAGGACTGGAACAGGAGAAGCGAGGTGTTGGGAGTAAAGATGTAACTGGAGAAAAGAGAAACGGTTGGATGGAAGCTGGAGAGGAAAAAAAAACAGAAGATGAAGTAGCAGATGAAGATGGAGTGTGTGTGTGTGTGTGTGTGTGTGTGTGTGTGTGTGTGTGTGTGTGTGTGTGTGTGTGTGTGTGTGTGTGTGTGTGTGTGTGTGTGTGTGAGCCAGCTCTCTGTGGTATTTGAAACACCAGGCTACTGCATGTTTCCGTGTTCCAGTCTGCTGTTGTCAAACCCTGCTGGGCTGCAGGGAGAGAAGCTTGGGATAGCAGCTGTAGCTGTGACTGTAAACTGTGTGAGTGTGTGAGTGTGTGAGTGTGTGAGTGTGTGAGTGGGTGCAGTGTGTGAGTGTGTGTGAGTGGGTGCAGTGGGTGTGAATGCCTCCTTATTTCTAGCCACGTTTCTGCATGTGTGCCTCTGCATGCGTCCTGGCAGCGCTTTCTCCTAGAAATTACCTTTAATATAGACCCAAATTTTACAGAGGAAAAGTGTTTTGAGGGAAACATAAAGCTGCATGAATCCCATTTATTTATCAGCATAATGATCTTGTTCATCAACAAAGTAGTTCATTTGTTATCATACCATGTCCAAGCCTTGGTTCTGAGAAATTGTGTTTCTGCACAACTAAATCTAAACTTTTTGAAGGAAACATACTGTCAGCCAGATTGATTTCTATCAATATAATCAGAAATATTTTAAAATGTATTTAGGATGCAGTCTATATCTGTGTAGATATCGAGTAGAACTGATCACTAAAATGCTGCACAACATCCACCATGACCACCTCATGACATGATGCACTCCTGTCAAATAATAACAACAAAAGAACTAAACAAAAACTTGTTCTTCCCCTAAAACTACATCAGTACAATCAGTAGAATTTCCATAGAATTTCTTTTAGTGAGTGTTTGTTTAACACAAGAAACAAAAAAAAAACAAGATCAATTATTAAAAAGACCATAAATACGATAAAAAGAAAACAACCAATACTGTTGAGTGCTACAAAGCAACCAAGCATACTTTTTAAAAATACTACTTACTTGCAACTCAGCAGCAGCTGAAGTTATTGTTTTTTGCTAACTTCCATTCAATTTCACTTCTTGTCTTGCTGCAGTGACGTAAAACTGCCCTTCAGAGTGTCAGTTCACCTTCACATCACTGTTGAGCGGCAGTCGGAAGTGCAACAGATTTGAAACTACTGATAGAGTTTTGTCTGATGACTTTACTAGTTTAACTATAGAGCCTGGAGTCAGTCATGCTTCAGAATGAAACCTTTCCCAGTATACGGACGCTTCAAACCTCTTGTGCACATAGACTTTTCAGTTTGTGTCCAGAAGTGATTCTATTTAAAATGAGACAAATCTCCAGATCTCTATTTTATACAGAAATCAGTATTACAAGTAGAATATTAATATAATAATGAAGGGATCTTTGCATGCTTTTGTTGCACAGCTTTAAAACTGTTTATTACCATCATGTCTCCTAAAGGTAACTTGATCATTATTGACAGAATACAACATTTATATTCATTGCCAGCTAGGACAGATCTCCCAATATGCTAAACACATAGTTCAGTAAACTATAAAGTACAAAAAATGCCCCGATAATCACATCAATCTGGGACAATTGCTCTGAAGTAAAAGCCTGTTTATGCTGATGGGAACAATACACCAGTGTGTACACGTGTTCATGACACGTCTGGATATCTCCAGGTGTCTCGTGGTGGCTTTTTTTCCATTCCTCTGGGTGTTTATGGGACAGACTGTGGGAGAGTGGAGGATTTTATGTCCCTTTTGTGGCTCTTTCAAGCACATCTGACTAGCCAGGTGTTGACAGTTGTCCTCCTCTCCCTGTCTGCCTGCCTTCCCGATGCTCGCTCTCATTTCACACATTTTTTATTTTCTATTTTTCTTGCTACCTTTCTACTTTGCTTCTTTCTTCAAATCATAGCTCCCTTACCTCCCGTCTTATTTCAATCCCTGCAACTTACTACTACCTCCTGCCCTTCCTTCTCTTCCCTCCTTTCCTTCTTCCTATCACTCTTTCTTCCTTTCCTTCCTGCCATCTATTTGACCCACACAAGCACTCCTCCTTCCATCCTCCTCTCCTTTCCTAATTGACTCTTTTGCGAACTTGCTACTCCCCTCCTTCTGTCCATCACTTTCAATCCTTATCCCTGTTCTTTTCCTTGTTCCTCTCCATCCCTACAAACCCAGCCCTTCTTTAAATCATTCCTTTTCCTTCTTGTTCCTCTCTCCGCCTTCCTCCCACTTCATTTACAGATACTCCAGGGCACTGGTTAATTTGAACCTCCTTTTTTCCTTTCATCTTTCGCAAAGGGGGAGAAAAAAATGGGAGGAGAGGTAGTGGAGAGAAAACGTTGAAAATGACAGCAAGAAGAGAGAGAGAGAGAGAGAGAGAGTGAGGGTGAGCAAGAGAGAGAGAACTATGATGAAGCCATTTAAAGAGTAGACTAATTGAATTGACAAGCTGTTAAGTAATTGTCTGTATTTGCTCCCATCCATTATTCAGCTCTTGACTGTTGTTATGACAGCAGCAGGCTGTGAGTGTATGTTCAGTGTGTGTATGTGTGTGTGTGTGTGTGTGTGTGTGTGTGTGTGCGTGTGTGTGTGTGTGTGTGTGTGTGTGTGTTCATAGCACTGTTTGAATTCTGCTCGATTGAAACATGCACAGAAAACACAACACAATTAGATGAAATTCAAATCCTCTCATCAAATTAAGCTATTGAAATGAAAGGTGTGTTTGTCTCATTGGTGCATTGCTATAAAATCATCCATTAATCTTAATGATTTCCCATCTTTGTAACTCCCACAAATATCACTGATATTTTTGTATCTGTATTAAAAACTGTGAAACACTGCTGTGAACAATAGAACTGGCTCATGTGAATATAACAGGTGCATTGGGCACCAAGCACACACAAGAAAAACTTTCCCTTCAGAAGGTTTTTCCTTTCAGTAAAACCCTGCTTTTTGATTCCAGTCACACAGACTCAGACTGCAGTCCCAGTGAGCACAAACAATCAGGAAAGCTTTGCGTGACACTGAGCAGTATCTGGCAGCTGATTGGCTTGTTTCCTCTGCAAACTCATCATCTGAAGGCCCCTCACTGCTAAACTGTGTGCACAGCCAAGGCAAGCAAGTACACCAACAATAGCTGGCAGGTGTAGGCTCGCTGAGAAAAGAAGCCAGTTGTTAATAGTGAGACGGCTTAGAGAGAACGGCAGATGACACGCAAACACACGCACATCCTTCAGATATGATTTCACTCAACATATGCAGGTGTTCGCAAGAGGGGACAAAACGTGTGAATAAAAGGAACATAACAGAAACATAATGTCAAGACAGAAGAGACAAAAAAAACACACATCAACTGTTGGCTCTATTAGATCTGATTAGAGGTTAATAGGAACATACTGTACATTGTGCAGTGTGTGCATTTCTGCACCAGAATCCTAACTACCCACATGGTTTCATGATCATCAGCGCTCACTTCAGATGCCGGTCCCACCTCTAACACGATTATCATTTTTAATCCAGCGGTTGGCATTCAGCTGCTGACTCTCATTCCGGGTCTTTCAGTGTGATGTGAGAGCTCTCACTTCTGCTTAAGCACTCAGGATGGAGTAGTTAACTGAGACACATAATGAAGCGAGCACGCAGTAGACGGAGAGTTAATGAGGGGAAATGTCCAACCACAGGACAGGCACCAAGTGTTCCATAGTGTTCTTCCATTTACGTTATGTTGCCGTGGTGATGTAAACAGATAATCATGCATTATAATGATCCAGAGAACATAATAGTATTTAAACAGGTCTGGCATTACATTAAAACCACCTGCCTTATAATGGGCGGATACGTCTCACCAGCGGGCCTCAGATGGTGATACTGGGAGACTATACATCCTCCACACTGGTCCTGAGCACAGACACACCACAGGGCTGCATGCTCAGTCCAGCCCTCTTCACTATTCTGCCTTCCACTCCTCGGTCCTTCTCAAAGTCGCTCACGTCAACGACTTCAACATGTGCATAATACATCCCACGCCCTGACAGGTGCCACAGTGACAGTATAATCAGTGTTATTCACTTCACTTGTAAATGGTTCTTAATGTTCCAGTTATGTGGCTGATGGGTGCAAATTATACAAAGTATGAGAAAGAGAACACAATACACAAAGTGTGCTTCAGAAAACAGTTGCTGTGTGTGTGACAGGTCTGTAAATGTGGTTAAATTACAATAATAACTACATGATAAAGTGGAATGTGAGCTATGCATGAATAGGAATGTTTAAAACATTTTACGACTATTTATATACCCATTAACCTCACATTAAAATGCTCTATCATTTGAATTTCAGTGTTTTTTTTATATTTTAATGCTATGAGCACTGAATAACAATTAAAGTTGACATTTTGGTTCTAACCTCTGTGCTCACTGCAAGAATTAAATAAAAAGAAGGAATAAAATAACCAGTCACAAGCCTACTGGCTAACCACGTCTTCCAGAAATTACATTTATATACAAATAATAGAACAGTTTGAGAATACGTTGTTTTAAAGGAAATGAAATGCCTCCCATATTATGTTTTCTTAATTCACTCAGAATGATTTTGCCTGTAAACATAATTCAGGTGCTAAAAGCAGAACACCATTAGGAAATCAGTTCAGCACTGTATAAATGTAATATCCAGGGTTGCACAGGAAAATGCTACATGGAGATGCGGCTAATAGAGAACACAACATACTTTTTCATGACCAGTAAACACATTAAAATACAAAAAATGGTACAGGGACTAATTAAATACATAGATTATAGTCTGGGGATTGTGCAGGTGGTTATATAGTTCACAAGGCTTTTAGAAGAAGCATCACCACCGAGAATCATCCTGGATTCTTCTTTTCAGAGAAAGTGGTCTCTGCTCACAGCTTCACCTCTCTGTGATCGGTTCCTGCAGTAGAGGTCAGCGGTCGCTTTCAGCCAAAGAGTTTCAGGTCCTGAGCTAGCAGGGACTCAGACGCTGCACTCAAGGACACTTCGGCAAAATGGATGTCTATGACACTGGGTCACTTGATGAATGATAGTCTTTACACTGCTCTAATGCTCAAAGTTATCTTTGTATTACACAATTGACCACAGTGTAGGTTTATATTAAGTTAATTCAGGGAATGATCTATGAAACACCAAGTTGCAAATTTTATTATGAAAAATATAAATGTCCATCCAAGATTTTACACCTGGATAGCAGTGATTTTGTGCTAAATAATGAATTGCAACCTGCAGCTGTTGTAGCAGTCATAGCAGCAAAAACTTTCGGATTGTACGGTAGTTGCATGAAGTTGGGCTTCAGAGACTTAGAAGCAGAAAGGACATGCAGTACAATTACAGATTACTCTAAACATAATAAATAAATATGTATAAACATTTGTATATTGAAAAGACAAAGCCCTTTAGCTTTTGTTGTCATTACAAAGTCTGCGTAGTGAGGATGTTGGGGCAGATGGCTGGGTCAACAAAACACTGGCAACAAAACTTTAACAGGGGACCCTGAACCAACTCTTTTTTACCTCATTAAAAGTCTTTCTTTACTCCAAATCATGACTTTTGTCAGAAATAGAAGTTGTCTGTATGGTGCTGTATGAGTTTTCTTGTACATTAACAAAATATTAACATTCAGTGTTTCCCACCAAAAACACCGTATAGTATTGCATTATAGGAAAGCACATTTGTCCTTGTACGTATGCTTGATACACACAGAACAAGGACCCACTTGAAGACACATTTCCTTGAGCACTACTAGTATTCCAAAATGCCACAGGGGCACTTTTTAAATTCAACTGATGCAAATGAAGCCAAGATTGAGACTAGCGGTACTATTCATGCCCGTGTATGGTCAGCTTTTCAACGCTGTCTCCGTTTCTAAATACCGAGGATCAGATGAAGATCAGCTTTGTGCTTATGCTTTGGTGAAAATCACATCCCACTAATTAGCTCTGGGTTTGAGCCAAACTCCGTATGCCATCTGCAGTCCCATCATGATGAACATGGTGCTCAATGTTTCCTGACCCTTTCCTGCACAGACTGAAACATGCCCCCTGCGCGCTGCAGATTTATGGCCGCCTCAATACTTGCCCGGCCACGTGGTTTAGCTCCTCAGCCGTGATAAATGGATGCCTTTCGATGTCCTGGAGTTTGGTAAAAGGCAAGCAGAAATCACGGGTGGGAAAGGACACTTGGGAGTGGAGTTTTCATCTGTTTCTGTGGGAGAGCTGTACGGCAAGGTGAAGGCAAAGATGGAAAGAAAAGCGGTGAAGGAGGTGCAATATATGATGGAGAAGAAGATGAGAAAGTAGAAGGATACTGTAAGATAGAAGGGGAATGGAGAAAGTGACAGTGGATGAGGGTTAAATGAAAATGGAAAAGGACCGTTTGAATATATAAGATGGCTGAAATGAAAGGATTGGATATTGAAGTAGAAATGGAAGCAAAGTTGAGAGAAAGTGATGGAAAAGA
This sequence comes from Amphiprion clarkii, assembly GCA_027123335.1. Lineage (NCBI taxonomy): Eukaryota > Metazoa > Chordata > Actinopteri > Pomacentridae > Amphiprion > Amphiprion clarkii. The sequence goes on along the minus strand of CM049581.1, from coordinate 31,199,335 downwards.
GGAATGTTTGCGCTAAGGGGGGGATTCAACATGAAAGAAAAGAAGACTGAAGGTAGAAGTACTGTAGTGGACAAGCAAAGACGACAGACCGCTGAACAAATGTTGTACCGTTACCCAGCGGTGATTAGATTATACACTGTCCGGAAACACGGTGCCCTCACCAAAGCTACGGCCACCACTCAGATTTCGGATTCTGGATGTAGGAATCTAAATGCAAATTGAGAAAACAGGATTCTGTATCTTCAGTGAATAAAAGCAATGCAGGGGAAAGTGACAGATACAGGTGCACACAAAGACACACCATGCAGATTTACCCAGCATGCCCTCCCTCTGAGCAACCCCTATCTACATGCTTTTTTTTTTTTTTTATTTTGGGGGAAAATTCACTTTACCCTTGGATACAGTCTACTTTAAAGAACCCCAGATGTTTTCTTCTTCTTCTTCCCTTCTTTATAAAAAAAAAAAAATCCTCTGTCGGAATAGGCTTTCTGGAAGTGACATTTCCACTGCAGTTGTGACATGAGATTAAGTTAATCTGCGGCGTGGTGTTGATGTAAACAGCATTACTGCTGGCCTCTTCCCCCATTCGGAGCGCTCCATGGCTGTCTGGGTAATTCCATCTTCTTGGGGCAAACAGCGTGGGGTACTTGCCACGGACGGCTGTGTGAGCTTGCGACGGCCGTGGGCAGATACTGCGCCGCCGCATGTCGCCCGCATGTTGGAGGCAGGAAATGATCTGTTTCAGTGGGTAAGAAGTTCACAGAGCTAAAGGGATTAGACTGGCAGGGAAGGAAGGAACATGCCATACACAGGTGGGCAACAACAAAAGCACAGCGCCTGACTATGAAATAATGCCATCACAGAGCTGTGAGACCATAATGTATATGAATGTTAAGCAGTTCAGTGTGCAGTGTTCTGATGCGTGTAAGAATCATCTAAACGACTTAGAGAGAAAATAAAGAGTGAAAAATGGACTTTACGAGCCACAATAACCAACAAGTGCACATATAGGTGTTGTAAACTATCAGATTTTTAAAAATGATACAAAGAAATGCATTAACAAGCTGAAGAACAGTGAATCAAATGTGTACATTGAGGCTTTCTTCGTGTCACACATGTAGACAAAGACATCAACTTTACAGTTCTGTGCGGCTTTATCCTCTTTTATCTGACAGTTTTGGCGTTGTGGTACATTTGCTGAATAGTCAGTCCCAGGAGACAGCTGTTTTTAGAAAACAACGTAATCACACTCACCACTGAACAAAATGCAAACAGCTCGCCGATGTACAAAGTGGAGTTTAGCAGCGAAAGATGCAGAAATGTTCCGAACAGTTGGTTGAAACCAAACCACATCCCAGTGGAATGAATAACAGATGATTAATCATCAGGTAAACAGAAACGTGACTCTGACAAAAGTCAGACAAAAAAACAACTTGTCATGGTCTAGAAATTCTTTTAAATTTATAGTTTTACAAATTTACAATTTGCAGTTGATGTCTTCTTTGTAATTTTTACACTTTGCAAAGTCGTCCCGCGGGCTGGATTGGACCCTCTGAAGTGCCGGTTTTGGCCCACGGGCCGCATGTTTGACACCCCTGCTCTAAATGAACGGTGAAGTTGATCTGTATGTCTGCAATGTGTAACTAGGCTGCTGTTATTAACATGTCAACCAATGCAGCTTTGTCAGTTTACATTGTCCAAAAGTGATCACTTGCATTGCAAAACTGCAGCAGTGTATCATTCCAACGTCCTTCTACAGGACAGTAAAGTATAGAGAAGATTAGGCTGGATATTATTGTATTGCATTAGCACAGAAGATGACACTGGAACACAATTAGTAGGTCCTGTTTTTGTCAGTAACCACGCAAGAAAATAACAGTTTTATCCAAACAAACACCAGGACATGCACTGGCAGATGTCAGACTGCCCCAGTCAGTAATTGAGCTGTCATCAGAGCTGTAGTCGGTTCTGCACACTTTCCAAGTGTAAAATAAAGTGATACACGGTGGCATTAACGCAGACTTGACACCAGCATGACTTCTGATTGTTGCAGCTGACTGCAGGCTGTTTGGACTCCAAAATGCCTCTCATCGTATGGATGGAATAAGCCGGAGCCCAAAAGCCGCACAGAAGTAATCGAGAAAATTGATTTCAGGTTTTACTTGCTGGAGTCGGGTGGCGGAGGCTGGATCTGGGTGCTGATAGTTTGGGCCGGTTGTGGTGCAGGAGCAAAATCAGAAAAACTTCCTAGCATGCAGAAATATGGATTGCTTTAAAATGGATGCATGAAATTTAGGAAACATTTTCATCATGTTGGAGAGATTACATAAGTATGGATCAAGTGCAGCCAGAAGTACGCTGCAGTAGCACAGATTACATTACGTTCATTGGGAAGCTGCTTTTGTTCAAAGCGACTTAGAAGTGCATGTCAACCACAGAAGAACAAGATATGACTGAAAATTGGGATTATGTCCCTTTTAAACAAATGAATAAAAGCATGTCCCTGGTAGTGCTTTATTTTTTTCTGAGTATATTGAGATTTCATTTGAAAAAGTGGACGTTTAGCCTGTGGGTGTTGAATCCACTGTACTGGTTTCAGTGAAGAGCTCATTCCAGCCTTGACTGAGATTAGAGCCTTGATGGTGATTGGGCGGTCAAATGTCCAGAGACAGAGGAGAGCAGTGGATGGTTTTACGAGGTTATTCGTAGTAGCTTTTCATACAAATCCAGTTCACAGGGTAGAACTGGTTTGGTTTATACACTTTGTCACAGAGGACATTTTGACTGTACAAACACAGGTGCTGCTAATAATGTTAGTTCTGGCATTCTGGTTCACTGACACACACAACTGAATCATCATTAATTTCATTAGTTACAGCGGAGCCTTTTCATGCTCCAGCATGTCAAAGAAAGCTGCCATGAAAAGGATTTTTTACATTGGCTGCAGACCCAAACAGGTAAAAATAATTTTTTTGTGACAAAGAAAAATTAGCCACAAGTAACACAGGATTTATTAAAATGGAGACTTAATCCTTTGCACACACATGCACATTAAAAGTGCATAGACACGTAGTGGAGTAAAAATAGTCCTTTTTATACATTGTGCGCCTTTAAGCATTTCCTGTCAAGTCGTCACTCCTCCAACCAGCTGAAGAACTGTTTCATCACGACGCTTTCAAAGGCGTAGAAATAATTGCAAAAGACAAGAGGAAAAGAAAGATGAAGGTGGAGAGACACAAACGGATAGAGGATGGCACTCATTAACCCCTGGATAGGGATCCACAAATAAATACCACATTAAATATGTCACACATTACTGCTCCATTTCAGGATGTGGCACCGACTTTCAACAAACTGGGATGATTTCAAAAAGTAAGAGTTTTTCCACTTATGTTCTGCTTTTCTACCTTAGAGGTACTCAAAGCGTTTTACAGTATTTCTATTCACAACGTTCGCCTGCCATTGGTAGGAACGTCAGGTTTAGTGTTTTACTCAAGGACACTTCAGCATGCAGGAAAGATCAGAGATCAAGCACACCAACTTTGCAATTAATGGAGAACCTCCTCAACCATCTGAGCCACAGTCGCCCAGAAGAGTGTGAACTGAAGGGCTGTACACGGGCTAAAATTAGTTCCTTCTAAAAGTACAAAATAAGAGATGTGTTAAGGCTCTTTTGGCTGAGGATTAATTCACTCGCTAAAGTATTTTAGGCCTAAAAAGTTTGAAGGATGTCAGAGGATCCTGAGTCCACCAGCTGCTGCAGCTAATGCACATTTTTTTTAGCCTTTATTTTTGCAACGATTCAATGCTAAGTAACTCTTAAAACTCGTTTTGGCCTTGCAACCAGTGAATGAGGATCTTGTTAACCTATAAAACCAATCCTCTAACACATGGTCCCAGTTGTATTTAACCGGTAGTTGATGAACGCAACTGTTGTAGGCGGAAGAATCTTATCTTAGTCGGAGTTCTGCTAAATGTCAGTAACCTAACCCCATTAAAGTTAAATAATGTGGCGCACATAAATGTAGCACTGTGCACTTAATCCAGGCGGTGATGCGTTCAGGAAACTCGAAGGGAAGCAGAGACGTAACTTCTAAGACACCAGGTTGTGCCATTCAACCCTGAACAACAAGTATTAATCCCTGTTAGGCATCTCCTTGCATAACTCAGTTTACATGGTTAGCAGATTCTCAGCTGCTGCTATAAAATGTGCCTTCAGGAGAAAAACACCCACGAAGAAAGTTATGATTAACATATCTGAAGCCCTGAGAAATGGAGACAGTGACACTAAATAAGTAGGAAATTGCCGTTTTTTTGGCGCCCCCATGAGTAACGTTAGATAAAATTGCCTCATTTTCTTCCTTTCTCCCAGTGCCCCGGCTGTGGCCCACTTTGATGTCCCAATGTTAAATATTGAATGTACATACATATTTCACTAGCTGAGCCTCAGTACAAGACCGAGGGCAGGATAATAAACATTGGCAGGGAATTTCACTTCTCTAATTGAGCGGAGTTAATCTCTATTTCCCAGCATAGCGCCTTGACCTGTAGAGCTGCTGGAGTCCCACGGTAAATATAAATAGGAAGGAGAGAGGAGGGTGAGGGAAATTAATAACACTGTAAAACATTTTGAGTCACTTCAACTTCTTTATGCTTTAAAATGTGAACTGGAATAAATCGATTTGATGAAAGCCTGCTAATCCCAGTACGTATTGAATGCATTCACCCTACTGGAAGTTTCCCACTTTTATAGCTTTTCAGCATTGAATCATGGTTCATATGATTTACCATTTTGACAAGAATTTACAAAAAACATTATTTCATGTCAAATTGAAAACTGATTTCTACAATGTGATTGGTGGTTAGCACAGTCCCCCTGAAGCTAGAAGCTCCCTGGTTCGTATCCCAGCCTCGGGTCTTTCTGGGTGGAGCTTGCATGTTCTTCCTGTACATGCGTGGGTTTCCATTGGGTTCTCTGGAATCCTCCCACAGTAATTGGTGATTCTGAATTATCCATAGGTGTGAATGTGAGTGTGCTTGTTTATCTCTACATGTCTTGCGATGGACTGGTGACCTGTCCAGGTGAGCCTTCGCCCAATTCAGCTTGGATAGACTCCAGCCGCCCCGCAAACCTAGTGAAGCATATAGATAAGGGATTGATGGATTTCTACAGTCATATCAATAATAAAAAGTAAAATAAGTGCTAAATATTCACCCCCTTCAAGGCAGTATTTAGTGGAAGCACCTTTGGCCACTGCTACAACATTGAGGATGTTTGATTAAGTCTTAATCAATCTGCACACTGCAATTTTGCAACATTCTTCTTTGCAAAGCTGTCAGGTTGCACAGGGATTGTGAGAGCCCTTTACAGTTGAAGCCACGAATTCTCAGTTGGATGGAGGTCTGGGCTCTGACTCAGGCACTCCAGAACATTAACTCTGTTGTTTTTTTTTAACCATTTCTCTGTAGCTTTTTCTGTATGCATCAGGTCATTGTCCTCAGTCTGCAACAGAGCTGCAACTTGGGAGAAGATTTACTTTTCAGCATCAGTTTGTCCTCTATGACTTAACTTTTACTTGCCCCCTACAGAACTATAACTAACTAACTACACTTGGAAGCTTGGTTAAATCAAATCACCAAAACTAAGACACCATGCTGTGGGTTGAAACATGTTTGAGTGTCCGTCATTTCAGATACGTCACAAACAAAAGTAACCTGGCAGAAAATATGTGTACTTTAAAACCTAATTGAGGATGCAGTTGTGTAGGAATGTGCTTTTTGGAAGACAAGGCAGATCTGGGATGTTTTGATGTTGGATGCTTGGGGGAAGGAGACTCAGGTTGTGGGTTCTATCTCAGGTGATGGTTTGCCAGCGATGGACCTCAATGGAATCAATAGATGTGAAGACAGATGGGTGACGTAGTGGAGGGTGGATGGGTTAACAAGGTCTGAAGAGGCTTGACAGGTAATTAGAAAAGTAGTTGAGGTGCGGCCCTGTTTCTGAACCTTGATTGACAGGTTAGCTTAGTTTAATTTAAGACAACAACCAAGATCTTTTATCGGATATGTTGACAACAATTAAATAGGGAATATCTCCATCATTTATAGCTTTTTACATGAGAAAGAGAAAACACAGTTTCCTTTTAACTAATTCCATTATAATATTTTACAGTAAAACAGTTGGAGGGGAAGCAAAAAGGGAGCAAAAAGAGAATTATTAAAACACAAGAAATGGAATACCTTGAGGAGCTGACTGGGGATATTTGTCTAATTTCATTGGATGCCAGGGGCAAAGCTTTCTATTTAAACACCTCAGAGCGCTAATGATTTTTGCATCATTAAAAATAGGAAGCGGGACCTATGACACATGCTTTCTGTTCTTGCAGCTGCTGAAAGAAGCACCGCACTGCAAAAAAATTTAACCAACAACGCTGTCTAGTGTCTCCATAAAACACTGTTAAATAAATTCTAATTTGCACGAGACTTTATTTTGCTTCAGGCCTCATTATTACTTTATCCTGGAGGGTACTTGGTGAAACCTTTAGGAGCGGCAGTATGAACATAAATCACATCTAGAAATTCATGACTTTTAACTCAGCAAAGCACGTTTTGTTCAGACACAGAGCAGGTCAGGCTTTCCAGTCCAGATGCTTCCCAGATCGCTTTAAAGTACAGTACGTACCAGCAGATTAGTTGTCAAGAAGATGCTTTTTTCTTCTTCTTTTTTTTTTACAGTGTATTGCATCCCTGTCAGGACTGGCAGCATTTGACTGCAGTTTCATAGGGGTCTCCTCATCTATATTCATCTAAAAGCTTTAAAGATTTAAAATGATGAATAATATCCCTCTGAATAATAACCATGCCCCTCGTTGCTGCTTCATTTGATTTGGGGGAAAAAATAAAAAAAAAAAAAGGATGAGGAAAGGCTTAATGTACTGTCCAGTAAAGTCATGTTTTAGCTTATTAGATTAATCACTGACACATTTTGATGAGTTCCGCCCCGACAGTCAGACCAAGAATGCATGAATATTCACTCTTTTCTGGTACAGAAATATCCTGGCGGTTTTATGTTTAAATCATGACTGTGGAAGAGGGGGAAATAGAAGCGAAATCCAGCTTTTAAAGGGCTCTGTGGCCACTCTGAGCTCGGAGGTCAGCGTTGATGCACTTTGAAGGCTTTGGTGCATGAATGCTGAAAGGTGGACGGCACAGAGGAGGATCACCGTAAATGTGAATTGTATTATTGTCGTACCAGGGAGTGAATGTTATCTTGGTGGGTGTTCTTTTCTTTTTTTTTCCTTTCTCAGTGCTGCTCTCCTCTCACAGAAGTCAGGATTTAATGTAAGCAGCTGCCTGAGTGACACTTTGAGCTCAGCATTTTCTATCATTTGTCTCTGTGTGTAGTTCAGTGGGATTTTTGATCAGGGATGGGACACATGCAGCCAGCTGTGCTTCCCAACAGACCAAAATAAAAAGAGAGAGGAAAATCAAACTGCCACGTCACATGAGAGTTTTCCTTTTCATTGATTATTGATAAAATAAAATCTAATTAAGTTCCTCTGATTCTTGAAGGTTAACTGGGTTACTGCAGAAATTAAAAAATAAAGGGAGCAAATGAGTTATCATCTTAAAAAGTAATGATTGCGTACAGTATGCTGTTTAATTTATCTGCTCCGTTTTTGCCACCTGAGGCAGTTCCAGAACTGCAGTTTTAATCCATTTCAGATCAACTCTGCAGCGTCTCCCACAGTGTTAAATGAACCAGTGTTTATGACGGCAGTGCAGGAAACCAGCGTAGAACTGAAGGTAGAAGTCGAGGGTCTTGAAGTGATGGCTGCATGTGCAGGTTTGTGACTCGGGCGGTGATGAGGTGCCGCTGCCAGGTTTCTTTACGAGTGCAGCCAGCAGGCCTGCAGTGAGTCCCGGCTCTTTGTCAGCGCCGTCCACTGCTTTATGGGATGGAGGTAGATATGGAAGCATGAGGGGCTCGTCCTGGGGTTGTTATGGGCATCATATAGGAACTCCCTCCCCCCGAGGACGTAAAGTGGATGCGGGAGAGAGAGCCGGAGTGAAACAGAAAAAGAGAGAATGTCTGGCAGAAAGGATGAGGCTCTGGCTCTGAGACAGTGGAGAAGGAAGTAATGCTCTTTCCATTACCTGAGGGCTGAACCTCTGAGCACAAGTGTGTGTGTCGGTGTGTGTGTTTCTACCCCGAAGCCAAAACCTTGCATCCTGACAGATGTCTCTGTCGGATGTGCTTCGGTGTGATGTCGTCATCCTGAGAACAGTCTCTCTTTGACCTCTCTGGGGTTGGCAGAGGCTCCACAATAGAAGGAAAGTATATTAGGAAGACAAAAGACTGGTGAAGCGATACAGAGATACATAATAGATGTCAGACGTCCTCGTCCCGTAATGACAGTTTATGTACAGCTTTCATGTGCAGGTGCAGACGTCCATTTACAGATACAGTGTTGGGTTTTTCTAAAGCATAAGCATCACTTACACAGTAAAATGGCTGAGGAGTGTGTAACACCTGAACCTCTGAATTCACAATGAAACCACAGACTGCTACATTGTCTGTGTTCTGGGTGATTCAAACACCCGCAGGTAAAAGTCATGCAGCTTTGAATCTCAGTGTCTGTCGCCTGCAACATGTAATTGTGATGCGGAAGCTGGTTTCTAGTGTTATTAACTAAATCTCTATACACAAAAGGACTTTCTCTGAGATGAATCAGAGAAGCCTGTGTCTTGTCTGTGTTTCCCTGCTTTTGTAAGGAAGCAGGTAGTCAAAAGAACAACAAAAAACATTTCTGCTTCCTTCACCATGCACATGTGCACAAAGTCCGCGGCAGCAACATTCTTTTCATATTCAGCTTTTATGACGAAAAAGAGACAATTTCACCTTTTTGGAGGAGTATGAGAGTTTATCCTTGTATATGTATCCTCTGTGTGATTTCTGCCTCTTGCTGTTACTGGATGTCAAATTTTAAAAAATCACCAAGAAACCAAGAGTGTTGTTAGTTTAGCATTACTTTGGCTTCAAATTTATTAAAATGCCACGATAATTTAACAGAGTTTAATATTTTAAATCGCCCTAAACATTTTCTTGTACACTTTTCATGCATGAATGGCTACAAAGTGCAGTTAACAGCAAAATAATATTTTTAAAAAAAAGGTTAAATTATTTTACTTTTTTACTGATAATTGAATGAGACTCGGCTCTTTTGAGAAAACACTGAAAAACCAAACTTCGTCAAAAAAAATTTAATTAAAAAACAACTTTAAAAACTTAAATAAAGCCATGCATACTTATAGGTGTTGTTTTTAAAAAAAATTATGTATTTAAAAAAAAAAAAAAAAATCACCTCTGGTTTCGCTACATTTAACCCACTGACATGATGCTAATAGCAGCAACCAGGACATGTTCAATTGAATTTAATGTCTTTTGGACATGCTAATGTATGTTTTTGTGTTGGATGTTGTTGCATTTGAAACAGAAATATGATGTGTACATTAGGAGTTATTGTGTAGGCGTGATTCCCTTTGCATTTTTTTGCTTGAGGAGGTAAATTAACAGTTAAATTATCAGACAGTCAAACAATTTTAACAGTTGAGAAGGGTTTGGAACACGAAAAACACACCTATCTGGTGATAATATAACTGCTAAGAATGAAATGATTTTAGCAGTCTTGAAATTCTAAGCTGTTTTCTCTCTGTCAGTCCTGAAAGAAATGTTCTTCTATCTGTCTTCATCCCCACCTCTGCTCTATCTTTGGCCACATAGAAACAGGAAGATGGGTTTCAGTGCCACGGTGCTTCTCCGGTCACTTTCTCTATAATACCTGTAATGGCAAACGCAGTTTTAAACTTAAGGTTTATCATTTATTCATACATTGATCATCACTTCCTTATATTTTCACTTATTTTCAGAAACTGGATGCAAAATTTAAAGCTGAGTGACTGTAATGTGGCTCTAAACCCGGCTTCATGTGTGGCTGTTTTAAGAGAAGCATGAGGTTTGCGTGAGGAGGAATGTAAAGAGCCTCACCAAGATGTTCTCCATTCATTTATCATTACTTATTTTGAAGACCTCCTATTCATTTAAACCTATTAGACTCCGTTACACTGACCAGTGAAATGATTCTCCTTGTTCTGCGTTTTAATATAAAAGCTTTTCCCTTTGCAATAGCTGGAGGTTTCCTGATTCCTGCCTCCATATTGTACAATATACATATTTTATCAAAGACCTGCGAGTGTTTGGTGTGTGCATTCTGACTTCTAAGAGTCTCAGGCAGTTTTTCCACGGCATGTTCCCTCTCTGTCAGTGCTGCTGCTGCGCTGGGATTCAGCAGGATGGAGGCTAGTTTTCAGCTGACAGCTGCTTGCGCTGTGTTCACCTCCAGCTGGATGGATTTGCACGGCTTAGACTGTAAGTTAGTTAAATGAAGCCCTGAAGGAGTGTGAATGAGCTCGCCTGCAGCCCTCAGAAGCAGCCAGTGGAGTAAACTTAGCTCCCATTCAGAAAGTTGAAACAGATAGAGATACTTTCTGCTGTCACCTCTGGGGACGGGGATAATGCAAGGAGCAGGGGAATGCAGAGACGGGACGAGTAGCGGCTATTAGAAGGAAGAGATCTTCAAATGAACTAGATGGCTCCTGTCAGCTATGGGAGACGGTTGCAGGGTGATGGGACTTTCACACACAGTAAAGTAAAAATAATCAAGCTTTACTGCATATTCTAGGTATTGAGTGTGAGTGGTGATGAACTAATGTCACTCCTTCACCCCCCTCTTACCTTTTGTTGTCACACCTTGGTTATTTTCAACTGTTTGCCAGACTTCTTGTTTCAATCACTATTTGTTCTTCTTACCGTCTGTCACTGATTAGCAACCATACGCTAACTAGCCACTATTCGCCCTTGTATTGACCTATTACCCCCCTCCCTACTCTCTGACCATCCCTATAAAATGTGTACTTTCCAAATGTTCTGGGTCGGCTTACCTTCACAGACTCATGCTCTGTGTTGGTAAGCCCATCGTACGCCACAACACTACACTACTCTACAGCAAACTTTAAAGGACTAAGAGTGAAATGTCTTCAACAGTAGTACAACAAAAACCCCAGTAAATTAAGGCAACACAAGACTGTGCAGATTCAGGTGCTGACTAAAGGGAGATTCAAAAAGTCAACCTGATGATGGTAAACTGAAAACCAGTGTCAAAAATTGAGCTAAAAAAATATCCCTAGAATTCTAGGAAATAAGATTTTATATCCACATGGAAGTCAAACTTCATTTCCAATGCAAGATCTCCTAAGTTTAATCACTTAATAACTTGGAGGAACTTTGGGTACACGATCAGCAGTTTTTTCATGTTTTCTCCTGATATTTCTCTTCTTTTTTGAACTACACAAATCACATTCCGTTCTGTGCTTCCTGCAAAAGGATTTCATTTGATCTCCAGTGCGAAGGAGTTTTAGAGCGAGAACTAACCAGCAAGCAGAAAGTCCAGACTTGATTTAGTTTCCTGGCCAGTCTCTGTTTTGCAGAGGTGGGGTCATATCTGGACGCTGAACTCGTATGTGCATAAAATAGTGAAGAAGTCATAGAGTTTCACTGTGAACTTCAAACGCTGTTGATTTTTTAAGAGATTAAATGCTGCAGGGCAAACACCAGAAGAAGCTTCTCATTTGGCCATAGGTCAAGATAGGTTCAAAACATAATACTACTACTATTAAAACCCCTTTGTTTGACAGCTGTGTCATATTTTAAGGTCAGATTGCAGTCCAGATGTGTCAGAAGAGGCACAAAAAGGACCAAAATCCAAATTAAATAAACAAGACGAAGCCAGTTTTGCAGTAAATGTAAAAAAAGGAAGAAAAAAAAAACACTTTACAGTTTGTTCCCCAAACAGCAGATGCACCTTAATTGGCATCGACATGAACTTTTCTTGACTTAGAAGCAGAAATTGGTCTGCACTGATTGACGTGCACACATGCGGATAACAATACAACAATTTTGATAAGTGCTGCTCTGGAGAGCATTGCTTTTACACGGGACTTTCAACTGAGCTTTAACCCTTTGATGCACAACATGGGTCAAGAGATAGCCATGTTGTGCATCAAAGGGTTAATAAATCAAATGAAAGCTACAGTTACCACCTCACAGTTGTATGCCTCTGCCAAGTAGTCCGGTTGCAGTTCAAACCTGCTTCTCCTTCTCTTCTTGAGTTATGGTGTAGAATAATACCCAGAAAACCATTTTTGCAAAGTTTTATGACATCACAGTGGAGATTTCCTTTGACCCTTTGAATAGAAAATATCTTCATGTCATCAAATTCTTCTATTTAGCATTTGTGTGAAACTTTGTCATGATAATCGGGTTTTGGCCAAAAACACGACGCATCCAGCCACAGCTCCCATCGGCTTCATGGCCTAATGACACCACACTGCTGCAAAGTAGCCCCGATCAATACTACAAGCACCCCACAGGTTCATTATTAAGGAGTCTTCTGCTGTTAATGTGTGAGATGCTTTACTACGGTGGCTCATCAAAAAAAAAAGTAGCATACCTAAATTACAGTGCAGATGCTGTCACACTTATAGCAATAATGCAAATGGCTTGTATTAATCAATATTTTATTCTATTAAATTAAATTATTTATAATCAGGATATCACTGCTAGATGAAATGAGGATAGTCTTTTGCTTGAATGTCTGTGATAAAAGGGAAATGTTTGATAAAGTGCTGTTTAATTGTCAACACTGTGGACTGCTGGTTAGCCTGCTAGTCATGATAACCCCTGTAAGTTATTAAAAAAATCACACGGGTAAATTTAAGTCTATTTGGATCTGTCTGCCACTTCTGAGTGAATTCTTTAACCACCACATTCTCCTGTTTACAATAAACTTCAGCCAGCTCTTTTGCATGATGTCTTTTTTCTCTTTTCTCCTGTTTTCAGTAATTGCACCAATGGCTGCATCCCAAAATGTTTATTCCTGTTGGAAGAACAGAGGGCTGACATGAAAATAATCAAGAAGGACAATTGTATTGTCTAAAATCACCAAGAAGCTGCTATCAGGTGAGCAATTTTTGGTGCGTATAGTTCCATGAGATGAGATTGTGCACAAATGCCCAGTGCTGAATTTGTAACCCTATAATCATGAGACGCATTATACAGTCAGCTGTCCTAAATCTATGCGATGAAAGGAACTCGCAACACTTTTAAGGTCCAGTATGTAAGATTTAGTGGTATCCAGTGATGAGGTTGCAGACTTAACTGGATTTCCTCTTGCCTCAGCCAAGAAAGCTAAAAACAAGCATCAGCCTTGAAAAATGAAGTGCAAAAAAAACAGCAGTACCTCAAACGTCCACTTGATGCTGGATGCAAAAGTGAGCCAATTCCCATTGACCACCGTGTTAAAAAGGTGAACTTTACAGTAAAAATAAATATGTTTGCAGATTGTACAAAACTAGTTTTGGCCTCTTTAAATTGTATTGAAGCTTAAAATTATGCATAATGAAAGGTGTGTCTGCAGAGGAATGTTTACCCGCCTCAGTCAGGGGGCAGCTGGGGCCACACTAAGATTAAAAACTCTGACAGACGTCACAGAGGATTTATCCATCTTTACTGACAATAAATCATCACAAAAGCTAAAAACACAAAAGGCCCTCCATAGAGCCAGTATGCAGTTTGTCCATCCTGGGTTGCTATAGAAACACGATGGTGCAAAATGATGATCTATGTAGATACAAAGGGGTCATTCTAAGGAAAAACAATCAAAATGATTCTTATTTTTGACATCATTATATAATAGTTTCCCCTAAATCTCACACTTTCTCTCAGGGGAAAGTGCCATCTACTGGCACCAGGAGACAGCAGAGGCTTCTTCTCTTTTTTCGCTGAACTCTCCCAGAAACCAGCTTTGACTGATAGCCCTAATGGCGCCTGGCGATAATGTTGATATAAGAACTGAACGGTAATCATTACTTCATCATCCCGAGATGACTAAATCGGCCGTCACTCGTCTTCACTTTGCAACTTTAAACAGAAGTGTCACTTTATTGACATAATTTATTTGGATAAAGAGCCCCTTACAGTTGCCTCCTGGCCAGAATGAATCAACTAATCTAACACGCACACGGACGCACGCACAAGCTACGCACAGTCTCACCTCTAATTTCCCATTATCATCCTGCAACGCTTGTGAATTATTCATGGAATGCCCTCGCTGTAGGGAAAGAAGTGAAGAGGCGAGGAGAGGTAGAAAAATGGAAATAAAGTGGAAGGGTGAAGAGAAATGGAGAGAATTAGAAGACGGTGAGAACAAAGAATTGACTATAAACGCAGGTAAAACAACAGAGGAGAAGCACAGGCAGGAGAGAAAATGAAGGTAGAGAGTGGAGGAAGATGGAGAGACCAGATGAGGAGAGGACAGTCGGAGATAAATAGGAGATGATGGAGAGAAGAAAGGGAGCGGCAGACCACCGTGGGAGGAAGCGGTTTCCTCCGAGCGGGACAGGTAGATCAGACGTCCCCTGGGAGTGGATGAATAACGCGGACATGTCTGTCAGCTCATAAATTGTTCCAAATTAGCAGAGCTTTCATTTAGCATATGCCCGCTTAAACAGAAAAAAAGAGAGGACGGGGAGGCGGGAGTACGGAGATTTACTTCCTTTTCCCCCGCCGTCCCGCCGGTCCACATGATTCTCTCCACCAACTGTAAGCAAGCCGGAGGACTTGTGCCTCTAAACCAAGTCCTGTCTGAATATTCATTGGCTTCATTTGCATCGCTCACAGATGGTGAAAACAGATGCTCGTTACGGCAAGTGTCAATTTTCAAAAATTTGCTTTCATGACAAAACAAATAAAGCTATACAGGAGGATGGAGCGGCTCAGAGCCTCCTGGCAGCGCTGCCAAGTGTGTGTTGGTGTGTGTGTTGGTGTGTAGGTGGGGGGTTTAGTGCAAGATAGTTGTCGCAAGAGAAACTTTGTGTGTGGATGTCGTGCAGCCTACAGTATAGGTGTAGTGTGTGTAGTGGGCCTGTTAACATTGTTTGTGCAACATCCTGATTGGAAAACTTTATTTGCACCTATTTCCAACAGTAACATTGATGTTTTTCATTCATAAAAGTTCACCCTCCAGGAAAACAACCATGGTAGATATTAGTTTTTGTTACTCATATCCCTCCTAACAGCAAGTGAAAAGCTTAAAGGTGTAAAGTGTATTTCTTATTTTTCATTAAATGTGGTTTTATTTCAAATTGAATGTTCTGAGCTGAAGAGCCTGAGGAAGTCCACATAAACCGAACCAAAATAGAAAAGCAGCAGGTAGTATTTTCTAAAATTCTATCTATTCTTTTAAACATAGAGGAATCTGGATTAGTTGTTCCATCATGTGGCGTCTTTGTGACAGAATGGAGGTCGAGAAACAACCAAGTATAGACTATATTGGAGTGGATTCATATGCCAGAAATCACCTGTTAGAAATAGTTTGCCCACAATGCATGCGTTGGACAGATTACATTGTTGAACATGTCTTTACAGAGCTGTCTGAAAGAATTTCTTAGAGGATCCGGGCTGTAATGTCAACAACTTGAGTGAAATACAGACTTGGCTTATCCCGTGCAAATGCACTGCAAGAAACACAGACGTGGGAGTATAATTCACAAATGAACTTTCAATCAGCTCCTTCAGAGGAGTCGTAGGTGTCTTGGTGGCCTCACTAGCCTCTTTCTTGCACGCTCACTCAGTTTTCCAGGTCGACCTGTTCTAGGCAGATTTACATGTGCCATATTCTTTCCATTTCCCAATCTAGGATTTAACTGTACTCCAAGGGATATTTAGAGATCTGGAATTTTTCTTGCATCCATCTCCTGACTTATGGTTTTTAATAAGGTTTTCATAAGCTTCCTTGTAGTGTTCTTTTGTCTTCCTGGTGTAGTTCACTGGTGACTGGACCTTCCAGATACAGGTGTCTCTATGCTACAATCACCTGAGACACATTTACTGCACCCACACTATCTCCATTTCATCAGTAGTGCGACTTCTACTACCGATTTGGCTGCACCTGTGTTGAATTAGTCATTTGAAAGGGGATGAATACTTGTGCAATTACTGGTTTTATAATTTATATTTTCAATTAACTGACATTACTTCGTAGAAATCTGTTTTCACTTTGACAAGACAATCTTTATTTTTAATAAATTCTTGTAAAAAAATCCTCTTTAAATTGACCATGATTCACTTTAACTTCCAAAGGGGGGGTGAATCCATTTTCTCGGCACTGCAGCTGCGGTTGTTGAACTGAAACTGTTCAATCACAAATGTCATAATCAGACTTTAAAAGGGGTAAATACTTGTGCAATTACTTGTGAAACTGCTGGTCGACATGCACCAATAAACTCATTTTTTTTAGCCTAGACCGTGTTGTACCGGTTTACATTTTAGAGAGCAAATACACAGACATTAAATAATCCAAACGGAGCGTTTCTTCATCAGCATTCTGGTTAGAGGCCTGAGGGTAGAGAGCTGAGGCTGAGCAGGACCACCACTGCAGCGTGAGCGCTTGTTCTGTTTGTGTATTCCCATCAGCGCTTCCTTACGGTGATTAAAGTTTTTTTGGTGTTCTTGGTTTTTAGAAAACGTAATTAACTGTCTTGTGTTTTCATGGCATAACCACTGAAAAGCATTCCAACATGACCACCCGCACGTATGAAGGATATTATAAAGCATAAGCAGGACTTTTCTTTGTGGTATTTCTCTGCTTGACATTTCATTTCTTACTCGAGGCCTTGGTCTCGCTGCAGAAAAACCACAGAGGTCTACATGTTTTTATACAGCAACGATGAGTTTCTCTTCTTCTGGCGACAACTACAAGGCCACGGGAGAAAATGTGGTGTTACCTAACAAGAGAAAATGTCAAAGTCAAGTAGATAGGATGGACCGAACAGAGGATATATAAATGAATCATTTTTACTCCGCCAAGGGATGAGGCAGAGTTATGGGACGATTGGCGTTTGTGTGTCTGTCTGTGCGCAACATTGGTGGTCTAATCATTTTTTCCATGACTGTATGTCACACTACTTCAACTTTTCTCTGCCTGGATCCTCTTTGAATTCTAGTTGAAAAGCCCTGCAGCTGGAGATGGTGGAGTTGGTCTGTGGCTGGAAAATGTTTGTTCACCTCTTCATCCTAGTCTTATGTGAAACTGCAGCACAGCACACACACTCTAGTGTACACATGCCAGCATATCCACACACACACACACACACACACACACACACACACACACACACACACACACACACACACACACACACACACACACACACACACACACACACACACACACACACACACACACACACACACACAGAAAGGGCGAGCAGCTCCAGCTCCCCTCTAGTAGCTCTGTGTGCACACAAATGAAAATGCTTCCTGCAGAACAATTCATTTGCCACACAGCACTGTTTCCTCCACTGCACTGCTGGTCATGAGTGATTTTACACGCTTTCGCTCCTTTTCCTTTTCATTCATCCCCTCTTTCTTTCCCCCCTTTCCTTGTTTTTCAATTAATTCAATCTCTCAGCTTCCTTTTTTCCCCTCTCTTTCCCTCTTTGCTCCCTTCAGTCTCTCCCTGCAAGCTTTGTGTATTTTCCCCACTTTCCACTTTGCCACATTCACTGAGGCCAGAAATTCCCAGCAGGAAAGTGTAGCGGAAGAGACATTTAAAGTAAAAAAAAACCATCCGAGTAGAAAATCACTAAGGATTCTTGGGATCTTTAAGCTGTATCCAGTGTCAAGTGTTAACATGATACTGTTTAGTATAGATCTCTCAGGAGCTGATTGACAGTTTTAGGAGAGTGAACAATGGACTGCTTGACATGTACATAATTACTGGCTAGCATGTTCTCCACATAAACTGGTGTTATAGCAGGTTTAATCTGTAAATCCCAGCTTTTTTTCTGCATGACTTGCATAACATGTACCTCTTGTGGGGATGTCAAGGTGAATCAAGCCTGTGTGTTTTGTGTTTCCACGATCAACAGCAACTTCTAACTTCTGTCTTTTGGAATTGACTACAGTTTCTGAAACTAAATAACCTTAAACAACTCTCCCTTTTCCACTCCTGTGTGTGTCTCTCTCTCCTGTTCCTCCACCATCCCGTTACACTGCCATGCGTAGCCGCTTCCGAATATTAATTAAACACCCTTATGTGTCATCAGCCCCTCTAGTGAGCAGCTTGGTCTTTAATTAGACCCGACAAACGCCGGGGAGAAAGACACACACCTCACCGGTTTGTGTACAACGGCACAGGTGTGCAGTGAGACCGGGGGAGGCAGTTGGGGATAAACTGAGAGTTTCTCTGTTTGTGAGTCTGCGTGTGCGTTTTTTCCGCACGTCGGTTTTCAAAGCGCCTCCTGTGAAAACAGCCTGTTGTCTTTCCGTCTCGTGCGTGTGAATGATTTCATTTTGAGTTGTAATTTTGCGTACGTGTTTTTGCTACATCACCAGTTTTGAAGGTGTTGCTCTTTTACAGCCTCCTGCTTCTGTTGTTACACATTTTTTTTTTCCAGGAATATTCTAATTGCGGCCTTTAGATTGAGTGCACGTCAACACGCTTGTTAGGATATTTATCTGGTTTTGGCACCGTTCACAGCGAGAAGGAAACAAGGAACTCGAGAACGACTGCGAAAATTGCACTTGCAATGTGTAAAATGACAAACTTTGGTATTTGGGAGCTGGCGCAACCTTCTGATTGTTGTGTGAGCAGATGTCTAGCAGATTCCAAACTTGCAGATCTTCCTCACAAAGTTGGGTGAAATTGACAATAAAAGTAGGGAAACTGAGTCAGAGTATGGGGGGATTAAAGTATATGAAACCACTTCCGCAGTTTAAATCGTTCACCGTTTCGTGCCAGATTGTTGCTTTCCCTCAAGAGCTACTGATGAGCATCAAATGAGGCAAAACTCAAGGTATTTTAAAGTTAGAAGCAATCCATAAATGTGGCAGAAGCTTCTACTCTGCCACCGCACTGTTCCATCTGTTCACTTCAGGGCATTTCTATTAAAATATTTCACAAGCAAAGTAATTTCATTTTGCCCTTAAGAGGTGAAATCACATTGTAAATATAACCTTTTATAATAGCAGCAAAAATGAACATAACGCAAAGGTTGGAGGTGATATGTTGATGCTTTAAAATAGACCTGAATATTAAAATCAGATTTTCTTTATGTCTTTCATAAATATGGAGCAATTTCTGGGGATTTTTCTCGACAAAAGTTTCCTGCTGGTGAAGCATAATCATTGCTTTTTTTTTTTTTTTTTTTAAAAAGGTATAAGCTAAAAACAAGCTACTTTGTGCCACTTTTTGCAGTGTAGTGCAGTTAGCTGGACATATTTGTTCTGGGTTAGGGGATTTGGCTGTCCTTCCTTTCACACCAGCCAACTTTGCTCCAGAGCAGAAGCAAGCAGCATGAAGCCCGGAGTGCAACTTTGCCAAATTTCCTCCACCAGTAGCTCTGTTTTCCCCATGCAGCCTCCTCTCATTTCCTACACTGTCCTGCACCAGGACCATGCCAACTTTTTGGGCACATACTTCTATGTTGTTGGTTTTTTTTTTTTCTGAATGCACTGCAGTATTGGTTTGATGTTAAAAGCATTGCAGGTTTGACTAAGTTTACAGTGAGTTTGTTTATTACTTCAGCTTGTCTGTCAGCGAGTGCGAACACAAGGTGCGTGCTGAAGCTGTTGGGACTCGTCCACCAGGGTTTGGCACCGTGACACCCTGAAGTGGTGCTCATAATTGGCCCTTTCTCTGCTCTGATTTGCAACCAGACGATTTTCACTTGTGTTCTCAGCACTTGAGAATGAAAGCCTCCATCTTTTAGCTGTGTAGACGTTCTGAAAAGTCAGAATCCAGACAGATTTCCCGAAGCATGAAGCATCAATACACACAGTGGAGTGAGTAGGTATGATACAAAATCCATCCGTCCATCATCTATATACTACATTATCCTGTGTGGGGTTGCAGGGGGCTGCAGGTTCTTATTTTATTTAATTTTTTTATTTGATAGGGACAGTGCACATTAATGAACGTCTGCCCATGGCCCTTTGATGCAGGTCTTCGCCCTACTTTCCTGTCTGCCTCTCAATTTAATCTGTCAAAAATGGCCAAAAAATGATGTGCAAAAAGTTCATAGAAATGTTCTGTTTTTTCATCCAGTTATGCTGCAAAAGTCTCCATATTCTGTTCGGTTTTCTAATCAATATAATTTAGTGTTTGTGTACTCTCTCTTTCTCTCTCTCTCTTTCTCTCTCCTGCAATGTGTTAAGAATCAAGCAGAGCATTCTCTCTTTGACATAAAATCTGCCGTTTATTTGCAGGAGATGGTAAAACACACTGATGTTAAATCTCTCAGAGTCACACTCGTGGTAAAACTGCGGATAATACTAAAAACACAAAAGAAATCATTCATTCACCGACACCACAGAGATCACTAGTTAAATTACATGCAAGCTAGTAAAGCTGCCGACAACGTGATGCACTTTATTCTGTAAACACTCCGATCAACTCATAAAAGCATTTGGCATGTATTTTATAACCATAATGCCCACAAAAGCCAAAAGTTTAGCCACTAAAACAAACTTAATTAGCATATTCAGCAGAGCTTATACCGATCGATTTACCACGGAAAAAGGATGCAGCAGACTGAGAAAATAAAGTGGAGGTGCACAGCTCAAACCAGCAGGTTCCTGGAAGAGGGACTTACATTATATCTGCTCACCGTGGGAAATGAATATGTAAAATGTAATAAATAATGGCAAGTGGAATCATTAACTTAGCTACACTTACATAAGACATCTTTATGCAAGCATGTGCATATTTGTTGTGTGATATTGAAGTATCCAACAATGTTACGTAGCTTTACATTATTTAAAGCTCACATCTTACACTTTGTTAGGTTTGCTTCGAAACAGGGCAGCTCTTAATCTTTGGATTAATTGAAGTGACTTCATTAAATCGTGTGTTATTGCACACCCTCCTGCAAACATTAAAGAGGTCCACATGCCTCAAACTTTGGCCTTGACTTCACTCCCTTCACTTTCTTCATTCCATCTATGAAAATCAGTCTTTAACATTAACATCACTAATGCTACCTTTGTGAAAAAGGTCAAATTTGACCTCCAAATTTGCAAGATCCGATTTGTTGAATGCAAAAGCGAACTCAAAACACCCAAACAACAGTAAACATAATTCACCGATTAGCTACAGAAAAATTCCCAGTGCAATTAATCTATTAAAGTCCTTACAGCCACAATTAATTTCAATATGTGACTACGTTCACAGGACTCAGAGCTATGTCGTGGGTGTTGAGGTTTCATTAACAGTATTTCTCTGTAGCCATTGTTTGGAGATGACAAGCGTGAATTAGAGTGTTGTTTGTTCTCCCCTGGAAATGAAAAAGGCTCAGAAGTTCAGCTGTTGAAAACTATTAAAAGATTAGAAAGGTGTGAACGCACATAAACACTGACACAGTGTTGACTTGGATGCTCTCAGAGTTAAATTAATGCTGATGTTTCTGCACAATACAGAGAGCAAAATGCAGGAGCAGATAGAGCTGCAGCACAGATCTAAAGTAGACAAACTTATAAATTATATGATTGCATCAGCCAACACAGGCTAATAAACAGAAAGATTTAAGAGAATTTATGGTTTCTGCATGTTTTCTAAATATCTCTGTCACGTCCGTCTTTCACAAAGTGACCCTCAAAGCCTCTTTGGCAGAATCGGCTTCGAAAACAGCGATTGTTTCTTCATACATTCTACTCTGAGAACAAACTTTGGGCTTTGAGAAGTGATTCTGTCTGTGTGCAGTGTCAGCGGCACATCTGGCAGAACTGGAGACGACACGTCACCTCCGCTTCCTCAGCTCGCCCTGACAGTCAGGGGCTAATGACCTGGAAGGAAACACAGTCCCACTACATATGGGCCCGGCTGCCTGTGTGGGTCTGCGTTTGAGGTGTGCGTACACATGTGCAGACACCAACAAATTTCGGTTTAGGTCCATGCTCACCTGAATGTGCCCGCCCTCTGCTCAAGCTGCAGGCTGTTTGCGTGTGTGTGTGTGTGTGTGTGTGTGTGTGTGTGTGTGTGTGTGTGTGTGTGTGTGTGTGTGTGTGTGTGTGTGCACTATGATGGTGTTTCTCTGCAACCTGGGAGCTTTTCTTCCAGAGTCCCAGTGCTTCTGGGCCTGTGGTCGTCCCTCGTAGCCCAGTAATTAGGACAGGACATACTGACCAGCAACACCTTCAGCTGGGACCACTGACAGAACAAGGACAGATGAAACTATACACCTGGATGCTTCACAGGGACTTTTTTACTTTGATTTTTTTTTTCTGTGCGGTTTGGTGATCTAAGACCTAAAGTTGCTTTTTGACCCATTTAAAGGACAAAATTAATGTCACCTCATGTCACAACTGACCATTGCAGAAGTTTCCTTGTTCTCTCTCTGCTGTTTTTGCTGAGGTGGGAAGCTGTTTTAAAGGGCAACATGAATAACTCAGCATGGAAAAAGTTCAGGGTGGAACTTATCACAAAGATTTGCATAAACCAAGTAGGTTAAGTTCGTAGTACTTGTTGTGGAAAAATGCACAATGACAACATGCAAACTTCTTCTAAATGAAAACTGATTATTAATGGTGGGATGCGATTCAAAAAATGAATCAAATTAATTACAGACTTTGTAATTAATTAATCATGATTAATTACATTTTTTGGTCAAATAGCAATATTTGACACAATGAATAAAACTTTTCAAGTCAAATAAATTTTGGTTGACGACTGAATTGATGAAGACGTACATGTGAACTTAAACAACAAAAATGTTAGTTTCATTTCTATTTCCCTGCATTTTTCATCTGTCTACTACATTCACAGATCACTACAAACTCAACGTGCAATTGTAGCGAATATGTTCAACGTTTTAAGACTTTTTGTAAACTCAAGCACTTTCAGTGTCTTAAAAAGTGGTCTATTATGGGATGGCCACACTGTCAGCTGGAGCCAGGACTGTCATAGCTAATGTATGGTGCGTCGCCCCGGAGCTTCTGCAAATGTGACGCAGGGAGTGGAGGTCCGACGCATCGTGACGCTTTCATTAAACGTCTAAACTAGCCGTTGCTGAACTAAAACCAGGACAGATTCAGCAGCTTATTTCTCACCTCGAATGCTTTCAGAAATACTTTTAGCTGAATAGTTTTTGTAGTAAAAGGCAAAGTTTGCGACCGAGCCACCATGTTGACTGCACCATTGCATAAAATCTGATAAAGCTACATAAGCAAAATACACAAGTTTTTTTTTTTTTGTTTTTGTTTTATAAAATAGCTCTGTTGTTATTTAAGTTTTAGTTGACCAGTAAATACATCCATAGGCATATACAAGTTAAGGTTTTTAGTTAAATGTGTTCCACAGGGTTATATCTATTTAGAACATCATGCTTTCTTGCAGGGATGACAGTGTGTTTTCTGTTAGTGATGCTGCAGCTCTGATGCTCATTCACTGATAGCATGAACAGGTGTGCATCATTAGGGTCATTAAGCAGAGAGACACTCAAGACACTCAAGTTGTCAAGAAACTCCTCTGCAGTGAGTTTCTCTTAAAGTTAGACCACATGTTGATGCCCGTGGGTCAGGTTAAAAGGCAGAAATAACAGCTGTCCCAACAAGGTTTCATGTTTATGGAGGACGGTTGTTGTAATGTGTTCCTTAGTAAGAGGTTAAAAGCAGTTGAAGGGAGGCCACTGGTCTTTGTGAGGGAATCATGAGTCTCTACCATGAAGTGAGATCTGTAGATTATCCAGCATGAAGCATCAGCTCACTTCCTCCAGAGCAGGATATAAACTTCTGGGGCTACACCCAGTATGCAAACTACACCATGATTCTGACTTTTGTCACTTTTTCGTGGTGTGAAACGACTGACAGACTCCCAGTATTTTCAATACAGGCACGTCTGGCTGTGGTTGCTCTTCAGAGTCCACTGGTTTTTTGTAAAATCCAGATTTTGCAGCAGCAACAGATTAAAAAGGAGAGTTTGTTTTCTGTTTTGTTTCACAGCAGTTGGCCTTACAGAAGGTTTTAAAGGTTATAATAGTGTGTGTGCGTGCTGGTTTCTTTATTAAAGGGAATTTGTGATGAATCACCCTCATGCATGAATCATACATCAGCAATGGACTAATTTTACACATGATTCATGATGACGAATATACAGAAAAACAGCAATACAAGGCAATAATAGCATAATGTCAGTGTTTTAGAGACCCACCCAGACTGTCATAAATCATGTTTTCTGTCGATCTCATGACAAGTTCCGTCTGTATTTTGGCCCAAATCAGGATTTTGTCAGTCAAATCAGACTACAATGATAGAAATATTTATTCTTTTCATAGTTCATTTACTTGTTTCCAACAAAAAAAGACACAAAATGAAAGCAATAGATGCATTTTACCTGCCAGAGGTATTTTCATTCATGTCAGAATTCTGGACAGTGTTGCTACTTTTACACTTCTAACTTGTGATGATAAATCATAATGAAACCGACTCGCTTTGGAACCGCTCATGATTATAAATGCAGCATTCTGGTCAGATAGAGTTCACAGTTTTTGCTCCATATTCTTTCTTCTCCTTTTTCTGTCTGCTTTGGCAGCACAAAGGCTCTTCTGTGGCCTTTTAGGTTTTTATGGTAAAAGGCCATCTTCATAATCAGTTGCTGTAAAGCCAGAGTCAGCTGAGCCTGTCGATAACTGGGTTTATTGTTCCGGCTACTCCAGGCTTCCAGTGTAAGGGTCAGTAAAGGGAGACAACCTCAAGAGAGTCGGACTAAGTTGAGCTTGTTCAGCGATGCAGGCCTGAGGCAGGCTTTCTGCTGACCTTAACCGTGCCCTCATTAGTATAAAAAGAGAAGCTGTGTGATGCTGGATAATCATAACGTTCAGTTATTTTACCACAAGAACACCAGCAGCTCTGGAAGTACACATAAAACATGAACTCTGACTTGCTTTTATTACATCCTGTGTTACTCTCAGAGATATTTCATGTACCAGAACACGCTTTCCTTTTGTTTATGTACAGAATTATACTGCAGCTGGGAATGCAATAAATATCCACTTCACTAAATCACACATAAACCAATTAAGGCGTGTGACAGCAAAAGCACCCTCTGCTGTCCCGGCTCGCGGGGGTTGGATCCTCAGGCCCCCCTCCTGGTGCACAAATGCGATTTGGGAGGCATTATCTCGGTGTTTTGTCATTGATTCTCATGATTGATCCCGGCCCCCGCCGGGCAGCAGGCTCTTCCTCTTGATTTAAAACCAATTATGTGATGATGATCTCGCGCAGGAGGCTGTGATGTGTTTGGTCGGGAGACTAGTGGGAAGGGGATAAATCACCAAACGGAGTCGGAAGGAACACACTTTGCAGAATGTTTTGTCACTATGCGCTTCCTCCTTTTTCTTTTCTTGTTCTTTTAATTGCCGTCATTTCTGTCTGAGCTGATATTTTGCTTTCACACTCAGTCAAGATCAACGTTATACTTCTATCTACCAGGCAAAAAAAAAAAAAAACACATAAAAAGAAAGTCACTTAATTTGCAGGTGCAACAATAATCATGCTGAGCATCCAGGCAACACCCAGTAAGGAACTGAGCCACACAGTCTCTCCTCATGAGTTTTATATAGTGCTTGATGAATCTCGAATGAGCACTTTATTATTTTATCTCCCCAGTATGAAATCCCCCTCCTTGATCTAATATTCATGAGAATTAATCTTGGATTAACACAAAGCCAGTTTATTGCCTTGCTGCCTCACTGAATGCCAAATAAGTAATTGCACATAACCAACACAGAATTCCCCCGACGATCGCAAGCCGACAGAGACCCTCGCTGATTAAGAACAAACATGTTGCTCTGGCGAGGCTGAAGTGATGAGAAGTTGTTATTTCTTCTAATGAGGTGACGTATTTTTGTCTTCGCCGTCTTTTGATAACCTGCTGAGAGACCTCTCACCTCGTCTTCAACTCGCGGTTTAGTGGTAACAAGAAGGGATGGCGTCGACATTTCCATCAGCAGCTCCATCAATCCATAGGGGTTTATGTGGCATTCATTAAACACAGTATTCATTTCGATATCAGCGTCAGTCAGCATGCCAAGACTATGCATGTGGCAGCAACAGAAGTCACCGATTCTTCTATGGCAGCGTAGTTTCTTGTCAAATGTCACGCTAAGTGGGGTTTTATATGTTGAAGCAGTGAAACATCCCAGCAGAAGTGGAACATTTGGTGGTTTCAGCGGCTCGCTGAGCTGCACTGTCGGCCAAAATCTCTCCGCTGCTCTTCATCATTAGCTGATTTCAGAAAAAAGTTCCTGCTGGCACAAATGACAGTAAGTTGCTGCAGAGCCTGCTGGCGAGTGGGAAAGCACTGGGAGTCTATGAATAGGGATATTCTGCTATTTACAGATAAAAACTGCATTATGAAATATCTGAGACTTTAAACTCACACTGTACTGTTGTCTGTCTGAGCTTGATGTAAGTGTTTTATGGTGTGTTTATGCTTTGCTTGTTGCTTTCAACGTCACACCTGAGGGGAAACTGCTTCACGATGGAGTCTTTGATTGTGAGTCTGGTTGATATTTAGTTTATTAGCATATTTAGATAGTTTGCATATGCTATGCCAACTTTCCCCCATTTGCTCATCTTCCCTCCCACTCTCTTTTCCTCTGCTGTGCACGTGCACAAGGATGCACGTGCACTAATGTGTCACAGGAAAGCCACTTTATTTGTTTCTTATATACAAACCATATGCTGCCATGGTCAGTTGGCATAATAATAAAATTTGTCAATATCAATATATTGAACCAACACATTTTTATTTTTTAAACTTCTCTTCATTACAACAAATGTTTTCCTTCGGTATCACTGTGAACTTGTGCCATGATTCATTTGTTTTTGGCTCCAGTTATTGGTCAGCTGCAGTCAATGCCTCAGTTTTAGATGATGATGACAGCAGGGTCTGATTCAGTGCAGCATAAAAGTTTCCAAAAACCCAAAAATGCCAAAGTCTGGGAGAACTTCAAATGATCACTGCATAAAAAGGTGTTTACAGAGTCCTACCACAGAAGCACGGTGCAAAAACACATCAGATTGCTTCTGTCCTGCTCTCTGTGCTCACATATACTACATCTTAATACAGCTAAGTTCCCAACAAAAATGCTTTTATTTTGTCATGTTTTCTGTTTCTGTTGTCAGGCAATGAAACAAATAAAAATGACTATGACTGAAACATGAGTTATTAAAACCGAATGTTAAACAGCTTTAAACACTTTCAACTTTATGGAAGCAACCACTAAAATCCTGATTTTATAACTGCAACATTGTCTGACAAGCATCTCACTAGAGGTCAAGGCGACAAATGTGCTGTGAAGGAAAGGAGTCGCTTAAGCTCCTCGGTGCAGTAAAATGTTCACTAGTTCAGTATTGTGTCCATGTTGCACTTTATTTAATATACAGACAAAACTTTTTGACTTTACTAAGGGGTCTAATAGAAACTTGGACTTCTTTTGGATTTGCAGTACAGACTTGAATAATCAGCACTCTTTTTAATTTATCTTTTTTATCATCTTGGAGTTGCCAGTTTAACCTCGCAGTTTCAACATTTGCTTTTTACATTTTGTGCTATGCCGTTACAGAACGACATATAATTTCTCAAAATAAAATGAACCAAAAATGAAACGGTCATTTCGGTATTTAGGAAGGAAAATGAATCCTTTCATTTAATTGTCTAGTCGGTAAAATAGTCGAACTGCTAGGAAAAAAAGTTCTACTGAGTTTGAAAATACAACATTTCTTTTCAGCTCATACAGAACAGACAGCTAGTGTACCATGAAAACAACTTTATTGGATTCAAATCACTGACTATACCTTTAACAACAGCCATTTAAAGAAAATATCTCACAAATTCATGAAACCTTATTTAAAAAGGTCATTTCTTCACATTGCTGAAAAATCCTTTTTAGTAGATTTTAAATGTTAGAGCTTTAAACTGACTCATGTCTATGTTTATAAAGGAAATTCCATGATTAAAAAAAAAAGATAAATTCTACATACACATGATTTCTCATGAGTTACATGCAGTGATGATGCTCTTCTACAGGCAGCCAGAAGCTTTTAACTGACACACACACACACACACACGCGCACACACACACACGCACACACACACACACACACACACACACACACACACACACACACACACACACACACACACACACACACACACACACACACACACACACACACACGCACACACACACACACGTTCACACGCGCTCCATTTGCCCTCGAGTTGAGTTCTGCCGTTATACATACGGCTCCAGAAAAGTTAGCGCTGACAATTCACTGGAGATCATCCTCTTATGGAGGGCTGCCATAAGGGGTCAATTACAGAGAGTTAGCGCCATCAGGTATTAAAGCATTCCCTTTCATCAGCTGAAAGACGTTTCTCCGCTTCCGTGTTAGCCCGACATCAAGCTCTCCACTTCCCCTCAGTCTTGTGTTTCTGACAGATGTAGTTAACCACTGTGCTCTGGAGGAGCAAAGTGCTAATTTTCTTCTCTGCCATTTATTGGAGGAAAGCCCTGACATGGAGAAGACATGTTGAACACTGCTGGGGAGATGGTTTCATCCTGGAAGGTTCAGATAGAAAGGAGATCAATTTAGTGATTTTTCTGGGGGCTTGCCGCCTTGTTTATTATATGTTTTTATGCTCAGCGTATGCAGGATAAGGGACCAGAATGAGCTGCTGTTTGGTTGTGATCAACCAGGATATGTTAAGGCATTCATGTGTCTGTTTTCTCCCTCCAGCTTGTGGCCTAAAACGCCTAGAAGCTGCTGTAATGTGAACTAGTGTTTGCTGGTTATGTTCTTCTCTCAGGTCCTGTCTTGCCACCAGTTACACTAGTGTTTACAACCAGCCTGTTATCATGGACCTGACTTGTCACAGGGATAGAATAAACTGTGAGCAAATATTTCTACAAATTTGAAAGCTTTGAGCGAGTGTGACGTACGATGTCACATATGGATTAAACTTAGTTTCTTTCAATGGAGATCTGTTTAAAGCGCCACATTGGCTGAGGATTAGTCATAATCCATGCCTGTGAAATGACCCTCCTAAACACATATACGTTGCAGCTCCTGATGAAGTTATAGACCTGTCTCATGTTGCGCTTTATGTTTCAAAATTAGATTTCTCTGGGTTACTGCTTGATGGTTTTACCACAGTTGAGCATGTTTCTAGAAGGGATGTCATGCATTTGCAGTGATTTCTCTGTGCCCTCTGTAAGAACTGGAGCATGTGCAGCAATGATGGCATGCTAGTTTTTGAATAGCTTAACTGTTTTATGTTCAGGTCCAACTCAGAGGTGACCTCTTGCTGTCCTCTCTCTCTTGGCAGAAATAGTGTGATTTTTGCATATCATTGAAAAGCTGTCGGGGATTAGGACTTGGTTTGCAAATGTGACTTTGATAGCTGGCCGGCACAGACAGCTGTGTACAAAAGTTTGCATACACTTGTAACAACCATCCATATGGCAGTCTGGAGGTTTCAATGATTTCTATAACTTTTAAATTTCTATGATGGAATTGCTTAAACAACTGCATCGTCGCCCTATTTTCACCTCAACCAGGTGTTTTTGGTAGCTGTCCACACGTTTCTAGCAAGTTTCTGGTAAAACTGCAAAATTTTTGGACTGCTGACAGATTGTTGCTTTAACATGGCTCTAAGTGACTTTCTCGACTTTTTCAAATCAATGTTTTTTTTTTTTTTTTTAAAAAAGTACTGAGCTACTTAGATGTTCCCATTTGTGAGTCTAATGAGTTTATCAAAATGGCCGTATTTCAACTGACTCAGTTGTTGGGTGAATAAGTGTGACTAAAATATTCCTGAAAGCAAAACTCAATGAAGAATAATAATATTTAAAATATTACAACTTAGTCAAGATTTTGAGTTACTTTTCTAATAATTAGATCTATGCACATGTTTTTGTAAGCTCAAGACTCCTGGTTATTTATATCTTGCTGATTTGCATAACAGACTGCTATCATATCCAGTTAGAAGCAAATCAACCACCTTATACAACACCAAATGATAGGTTAGGATACTGCTGGCACTATACAATTATCACGTTAAGTGGAATAGCTCTAGCGCTGACAGCTACACCGACTCTAACCTCTGACATGCATTATAAGGAGATGTATATTTGAGTCAAACAACAAATGCTGCAAATATTCTTCCTTTGACAACCAATAATCAGATGAAAGAAATGTGAACTTACTGATTGTGGAAGGATGATCTGGCTGCTTTGTTTGATCTGTCACAGAGTAAATTTGCAGTCCTTTAATTCTCCTGCCCCCATTTATTTGACTGAAACAAGTGTGTTTTACATCGTCGTGGCCTGAGAGGCTGTCAATCAGAAAGGAAGCCCTTCCTCTAGAAGCAGTTTAAGGCATAATGGAAGTGTGTTGCTGATCACATGGACAAACAAGAAAAGCACTTAAAGAGCGTAGTACTCCGCCAAGGCTGTTCATTCCCCCATTTGTCATTGTCAGAAATGCAGCATTTTTTTTGTAGAAATGCAGCATTTTTTATTATGTTGCACACAGACAGACAAACGTACGGCAATCACGTTCCTTGGTGGAGTAAGAAAAGACTTTCTGGAGGAACATTCTGTGGTCAGTAGAAACAAAAATTAAACCATTTGGCCACAGTGAAATACATTGGGAGGGAAGGTGAGGCCTCGAACCCCAAGAACACTCAAATCTACCGTCAAGCATGGTGGTGGCAGCATTATGCTCTGAGGCTGTTTTGCTACAAGTGGAACTGGTACTTTACACAAAGTAATGAATAACGAAGGAGAATTACGTCCACATTCTTCAGGGAAACCGAAAGTCTTTAAGCCAGAAGGTTGGGTCTTGGATGCAGTTGGGTTTTTCAACAAACCACAAATACACACTAACAATGGTAAAGAAACATCTAAATCAGACAGGAATAAAGGTTTTAGACAGACCCCCAAAGTCTGGACTTAAACCTCATCAAGATGTTGCTGGGTATCTGAGCAAGACCCTTAACCTTATCTGCTCTAGGGGAACTTAGTGTGGTTTACCCTGCGCTCTCGATTGAGGGATCAATAGAGTATGTAAAAATAAAACAAAACTCAAAAAACATGTCTGAGCAAAAACCATATTTGGCTGAAACATTCACAGAGCTAATTAATTTGTTTCTGCAAATTAAAAATGTGTTGCATTTAGGAAAGATTTATTCATGTGGCCAACAGCCTGACTGTCTTGTGTTCTTCCAGCAGTCAACCTTCAGTAGTTTTAGTTGCAGAAACTCAACCAAGTTTTATTCACACAGAGCAAACAGACCAGAGCTGTTTTTGAACAGCCATAAGAGTCACTTTGATAGACTCATGTGATAGGTAGAAGATTAGTAATCACCCCCACTTTGAATTTCATTTCATATTCTCTCCAGGAGTCGAATCAAGCTGCCGCAGAGAGAATATTAATGTTAAAACACAAACACATGGAAAGGAGAAACACACAGTCGCAGTGGCAATGTGATGAAATTTGTTCGACAGTCATTGACTATCGCGGCAACTCTAATGAATCGTCAACACAAAGTCTGACGCAAGCAAGTAAACAACAATCTAAATAAAAAACACAATAAAAGCTCCTCACGGTGGATGGTCCCTGGGGTGACTCTGACCCAGACTCAACACAGACTTCTCATTACCTTAATGATCCACCGAAAGCTCATTTGACTCTTGAAGAAGAAAGAGGTAGAAATTAAATGAATAATTTACTGTAATAAATGAAAAGAAATGGACCTTCATTTTATTTTATCGCCGAACCTTTCGGAGAATAGAAGACGACACTTCATTAAGCTACTGTTTAATAGGCACATCCATCTAAATCATACATGTGGCCTAATGGCAGCATGCTATTATTTATATTTGATAAGAAGTTTTTAAAGTCCCCAGAGTCACCGGCTAGTGTTGGAAATCAAATGCTCACTGCTCTGTCTGCTGTTTAGTCAGGATTATTAAAATTTAATCATCGCTGCTGCCCAGAGTTCCTTTTCATCTGACAGCAAAAAAAATAGTCAGACATAAGATATTTCTTGCCAGTGGTCATGAGGAAAGTGTGCATGTGTGGCTGGGGAATTAAAGTGTTTCAAGTCTGACAGCCTTCCAGTCTGCTATCGCCGAGTTATTCTCTTCATATGTCTTTTAATAGAATCATGTCATAGACATTATGGTGGAAATGTGCATGCAC
Organism: Amphiprion clarkii; assembly: GCA_027123335.1. Classification (NCBI taxonomy): domain Eukaryota; kingdom Metazoa; phylum Chordata; class Actinopteri; family Pomacentridae; genus Amphiprion; species Amphiprion clarkii. The sequence continues at coordinate 31,166,949 of CM049581.1, read as the reverse complement.
ACATTATTTCACTTCAAAAGCTAACTTTGGCAAGTATGGCTAAGAAACAATAGTAGACTTATTGGAAGTGAGTGCTGCTTCTCCTTTAGAGTGCCTCAGAGGGTTCTTGAATGGAGTTATATTTTAATAAACAAGAAAAAGGCAAGAGCTGAAATGTATAGAATTGTTGTTGCATGTTTATAGTAAAACAAATTCACATATGAGTGTGATTGGTAGATTGACTGGCTTGTATTTAAGGTCCCACATTATAAAAAATCTATTTTTATCGTTTTTATGGTTGTTCTAAACTTGTTCTTAAGATATGAAGGACTTTACTTCTGCCCTTCCTCAAGCACTCCAACAATTAAATAACCTCCCAGCTGAGGAACCAATAGTTGCCTAGCTCAAACTTTTTAATCCCGCCCTCTCACTGCCCACTTTACAACCAATTTGAAGCTGGTGAACAAGTACAAGGCAAGTCACTGTGTTTTTATTTTGCCTGTTGTGCTCTAGTGCAGCTGAAACTCAGACTTTCTTTTTGTTTTCTCGTTTTCTTCTCTCCTGCTCTCTGTGCTCACACAAACTGTATTTCAGTATAGAAGAATTGTTGTGATCCTGGTCTCACACACTTATTTCAGTATTTCTACTGGTCATCTGTTAGGATCCACACTGTTGACCACAGACATAGAGAGAGTTTTCTTCCTGAAGGGGGCGTGGACAGCAGCAGCTCAGCAGCATTTAAAGCTACAGAAACTGTCTTAAAGCTTTTCATATTTTATGTAAAAAAAAATTAATTAAGCCTTGTTGTTGAAATGTGCTATACAAATAAACAGACAGGAACAACCACAGTATGTTGTCTATATTAAAATATAAGCTACTTTACATGCAGCAGAGCAGCCGGCAGGCGCTATCTGGTAGCATCATTGATTAATGGCACATGAAGCCCGATGGATTTGACAGATCCATGCTTTATCTAAGGTGAGGCCTCATCCCGGCATGTTTTTCCCTCCAGTTAAGAGATATGCTCCTCCCTTGACACATGTAATCATGTCTCAATGGCAGGAGCTCCAGCTGGAGGAAAAAGGAAAGTACCCACTAACTCTCCTGAGAAATTCACTCCCACATGCTCTGCTGTCTGATCACCTGACGATCCCAGCCTCCTCACTCACCTGTTCCCACTCACCTCATTACCTCCCCTCTATATATACACCACCAGTTCACATTCACGTCTTGCCATATTGCCTGTTCTTACATACTTCCACCTGCTTGGCTGTGTTTTGTTTCTAGTTCTGAGTTTCTAGAGCTGTGATTGCCATAGAAACCTCTAATATTTCTTTAGGTGCTACAAGGGGACTTTGAATGGTTTTGGCCTCGCAGATTTGTTAAACTAAACCTCATAATGTTGATGTAAGATGCTGGTTCTAGCATTATGTCTCTCTAGGATTATATATATTTCTTCTGATTGGGTCCACAAACTTACACTGTCTGCCCACTTTATTAGGTACACCTGTACAATCTGTGAAACCAGCAAAGCAGCCCTGACATGAAGCAAACTTGTGTTGAGTTGTAGTGGTTGGTGGTTGTTGCACTGGTATGTGTTACACTGCAGTGTTTCTGACAAAATATTATAAACCTAAAGTTTCCGGTTAGTGTGATTTCTAGGAGACACAGTAGTATAAGCCCACATACCTGAGAGACACCAGGAGGGCAGCTGTAATTGTGGAGAAGGATTTTTTTCTTGCAACACAAATCAAAGATGCATAAGGTCTAAATGTCACTGTATTTAATCTGTTTCTGTAGTAAAATTCATGATTTACATGATGCCCTCACTTTATAATTGGGGAACAACAAATAATTCAGACTTTGTTGATATTGCAATGTTGGAATTTGCAGGTTTTTAATTGTTTAGTTATTCTCAAAACTCACTCTGTACATCTGGGACCATAAACTGCAGGGATAAATCAGATCCACATGCTGCATTTACTCTGTCTGATGATCAGTGGCAGACTCTGAAGTGCACTACGTTGATTTGCATGATGGGTAATAGAGGGTGTCTCTGATGCTCCCTTTAAACTAGTAAAATGCTACTTCACAGTGGGAGATTAACAAATTGTGAACAAATTTGCGCCATGTAACTGAGTTTATATGTTAAATAAATGAACAATAAGCTTAAAATTGAGGATTGGGAACAGTGACAGTTTCCATTTTCTCACCTCTGTAACGCAGTGATTTCTCCCACTTTTCCCACAAACCTTCCTGTCTGTCCGTGATTTATTGCGACACAGCAGAAAAATGACTCCAACTTGATCTTTATCAGGCCTGACCTGATATTGATCCGGGTTTAATCCAGTATTTGTCAGTATTTTCTCAAAACCTATACCAAGAACAGCGTGTCCCATCATAGAGTCTGACTCTAATGTAAGCCACAAAAAGGAATGACCAGATATAACTTTAGCTGTAAGATAGACCTGTAAGACATTTGCAAATACCTGCGTCAAACCATGAAAGTTTTTGCATTCCATTTTTTTGTAAATGTTGGCATAACTCTACTAATACTGGAGGGTTAATAAGCACTACCTTCCCAGAGAAGAACATCTGCTTCTGATTATTTCCACTTCTTCTGCTTGACTCATCACAATGATGAGTTTTTGTTTGGCCCTGTTAGCACCTGTTTTTCTCATATTACACCACAATTCATTTATAATAATTTCATAATTTGATTTCAACAAGGAGAGATCATATGGAAGCAAAGAAAAAAAATATTAGCAGAAACATGAGCATGCTAAATTAACAAATTTTATGAGTTAGACTTTAGTGGGAGATCCCACAAAGTCCCAGATGAATGTTGGAAATGAGGATACGACCAACAGGAGTGTAGATGCAGCTGGCTGTGGAGCAAAGTTAGCAGATGGCTGATGGAGATCATTGCCATTACAAGTTCTAGTAATGTTTGAAAGAAAACATTTCAATCTGATGCTCAAAGGGCGTTTTAGGGTATTTTTCATTTCAAATAATGTTCATGTGAGGTTAAAAATAGAACATTTGAACATTCTGCCGATTTTTGGAGAATGTTGTCAGATTATGTTCTATGATAAAAGTAGAACATTCTCAAAACAACATTTTAAAAAAATGTTTCCAATGTTATTGAAGTCTCTGAAGACAATTATAAACCATTTCTGTAGTTTGATATATCGACAAACATAGAACATGTTGCCTTCAATACTCTGGGGATGTTGCTGTTGGGAATGTTCTTCTATAAAAAATGTTCACTATGTTTCATGATAACAAAGGAAGGAACTGCTTTGAGAACATTTTTAAAGCCGCTTTAGAGAACTTTATCCTGCCTTTAAGAAGAACATTCTGGGAACTATGAGTAAACCTTTAAAAACCAAACAAACAAAAATATGTAGCTCAAGGGGATACATACTTGTTGCTGATAGGCTCAAAGAATGTCACTGGACAAGAGTAGTAGTGTTGAAGTTGAGAATGAAGCATTTTAACTTGGGGAAAATGGAAGCGATGACGACAACACAGCTGCAGGAACAGCCCATATTCTCTAAGAAGAACAGAGACGAACATGAGTCAACAGATCGTCCTTATTATACCTAGGCTTAAGCTTCATGTATGTAGCCCTCGATGAATCTTTAAGAAGCCATTAATAAGTTACCTGGAGCAATGTTGCTGATAACCTGTTGGTTTGTTTGGCTGCTTTTAGCTGATAATATTCACAAGCAACAGCTGCCCTTTTTGTTGGCAGAAATCAGCAGTCATTAGCTATAATACAGTCAATTTGTCCGCCGCTGTTTCAAATCAAAGCACTGTTGTTTCAAAAATGAATTTTCAGTGTTAAATCTGCCAGTGTTAATATTGTTACCTGCAAATGTGCTGTGATACACACGATCTTTATTCTCTCTCTCCCGTTGTTTCCCTTTTTAAGTGATCTGACTCTTTATTTCTTAATTTTTACTGCAAGTGCTAAAAACGTTTATATGGTTTCATGGTCTCCTCTGGCCAGGACTTCAGTTTTCCCTCATGTTTCTGTGTTTCAACTTTCCGTCTTTGGTTCCTGTGTCTCTCTGTGTTCTTCACTATGTTAACATGTTGTCTCATGTTTCTTCATTGTGCCTCCCCAGCAAGGATATGAGAGCGAGATGCAAGGAAGAGACGTGAGGACGGAGAAGCTGCCAAACGAGAAATCTTTCCTTCCATAGCGTCAGTCTGAAGCAGCAGGTATGTTAATCCGTTGCACGCTGCACGTATTAACTGTGAGCTCTCACATGTGGACGTTTGTCTGTCGTCTCCTCTTGTTTGTGCCAGAAGGCCTTATCTTGTCTCTCCTGGATGTAAATCCGAGAGCCCAGATTCATGGGAGGATGACAGGAAGAAAGGCCGACACAAATAAATCTGTGGAGTGACACAGTGCCTTGTTAGTGATTAAAGCTCTATCTAACGGTTACATAAAACCCACGGAGACTGACTGCACCTTTTTTCTAATGCTGGGAGTAGTGTGAGAAAGAAACTTGCCTTTAAGACAATGTGTGTCTTTATATCCTCACAGGCCTCATATGTATCATCTAAAACTCTGAAAGGCAATTATTTCTTAGGAATTCCACAAGAGACATGCGAAGGTGCCACATTTATGCATCATGCCACTTTATAAAAGACTTACTTCAGTGTAAGATACACCTGTGTTTCCTTGAGCTAAACCTTCAGATCGGTCCTTTCTCCTCATCGGCTCAAGCTACACTGAAGTAAATGAAAGATTCTCCATGATTGTGTAGTGGATTTCCAGGTCACAGCATCCTTTGTGTTCAGGTGTTCATGGTTGTGGGTTCCCGTCACCGTTCCTGAGCGCGTCATTGCCTGATCAGCTTAAGCGACCCGGAAAAAATTAAAGTTATGCTTTCCACCACTATGATTTATGATGTAGCTGAGCCTGCCTGCTTGTTTTTCTGGCGCCGCTGAGTCACGTAACGGTACAACATCCAATCACAAGAGGAGGATTAGCTGCTGCTCCTCAGATGGAGGAGCTCTGACAGCCAATCAGGTCGCCTGTTTGTTGAAGTCACATCAGTTCAGACACACAGGACAGAAACTGAAACTAAACTATCGATATCGTTGCACTGGTATCATTCAATATCAATACCAACGCTGGTATCGCTACTGTCGATATTTGGATCGATCCGCCCACCTCTGCCTCCCAGTTGTCACCAGATCCTTCCGGCACCCACAGCGGTAGCTTGGTTCTGGTTTCTGGTGCTAACGTTACTTCCCCCCCGTGCTTCGGATCCTCCCTCACCTGCCATCCTGCTGCTCAGCTCCACAGCCATCTGCCTGCCCGCCATTGTCTCACCTTCAGCCCAGTCGCTGCCAACTCATCTGCCACCCTGTTCCTCCACTCCACCGGCTACAGTCCCCACCGAACCCCTGCCTGTCTGCTCACTGTTTGCCACCACTGCCAGCTCAACCACCGAACCATTTCAACCCTTCTCTCCAAAGACTCGCTCCTCTGCCCCGCCTTATTTCAGCCTCCCGAGGCCTCGTCCCCCAGTCCTCCATCTGCCATCATTCACCCTTCGAGTTTTTGCAAAAAAACCTTTTGAAATTTTACTTTTTGGGTTGTTGCACACTACATACATTGCATTGACTCTCACTGCCTTCTCGGTAGCTGATTAAAGGTCATATTAAACAACTTTTAAAGCTGCCATTTGACTGACGAAGAGTATTCACACAGCATGTTCCCATTTAACCCCTCGATGTTTCTTATTTTCCACTCTTTTAAAGACTTTTATTCCACACTGAGGGTGCCTCATATCAGTCAGGACAAACATAGTGAAGACAATGCATAATAGACAACATACACATAGTCACTGTGTTTTTCTTGACTCTTATTTTGATCCCATTTGTCCAATTAAGCAGCTAACCTACTTGAGCTAGCAGTAATTAACTGCGGTAATCAGATGTGATTGAGGGTAAATTTATTCCACAATGAATTTATGTTTATCCACCAGTGGTGCACAGTAAGCAGTCGGTGCTTGTTAAAGTGTCAGAAAGCACTATTAAAAATGCCACAGAAAAGGGCTTCGTTTATTTATATGGAGCCTACGCCTCATTATCTGGCCTGTAATACTCTAAATATTTCAGCAGGTCCTGTACCTGAGTGCAGACCAGACTCAGAGGCAAATTTATCGCTCTGAAGTTTTCTGCAGATTCAGGATTGGAATGAAAATAAACTTCTGCTAAAATTGTGTTAATTATACTAAAATGTACCTGTTTAATGCATTTTCCAGTCTGGTGGAGGCGAGGCGAGGCGAGATATTTGCAAGAAATTAAGCAGTGGAGCTTTTTGCTAAATGTTCGTCCAACAGCATTCTGTGTTTCGGTAAATGAGAAATATTATAAAAAGCGTGTGCCGCCACTGACGGTTTACAACTTGCAGAATCCTCCCTATGGCATTTTCAAGTGTCTGATGTGTGTAATGTATTATTGATTAGTATTCTCAACAAGCAATACAGATAAGATGTTTATGCTCGAGCATTTATTGACTCTTCAACAACAAAATGCCAGATAACAGGATTTCTACAACACCGTGCGTACAAATGCAGCCTCCACTGTATCAAATACTGAATAAGTTCAAACTGTTTTCAGATCTTTTCTATGTATTTTTTAAATGGAGAGAGTGACAAATTCTGTGAAATATGACAAACACTTATGAATCAGACTGTCTGCCAGCCGGTTAATCATTTTAAAATGAGCAAGTACAAATGCACAGTGAATTATGTTTGACCTTTTAGTTGATTAGAGGGTTGCTGCAGCCGGAGTGAACAGGTTCAAAGGAATAATAGATGTCCTCCAATTTATAGTTCAGGTTCTTTGTCTTTTATGCAGCTGGTGCTCAAACGCATCAACCAAGAGTTTTGCTGGTGGTGCATGAACGTTTTATAATTCCGATTATGAAAACTCAGTGACACATGCAGCAGACAAACAGCAACAAAACCTTTTATTTGGACTCTTTATGTCCACATCAAGTCCTCCTTGTAGCACCCTTTAGGTCTGAGGAAAGTTTCCGCCTCTTTAAATGCTCTACTATGTTCACCTGATGATTTACTGGAAACAGCTGCCTGATAGTGGTGGGACTGAACCAGTAAAACTGCTGACTGGAAAACCAAACCTTTGCTTTCAAGATGCATCTTTAGTTGACTTGTCCTGATAAGTCTGCAGTGGTGGATTTGTAGTAGGATCACAATCATGTGACTGTCAGCAGGCGGCTGATGTAGCGTTCACTTGTTGTCATGGTTACAGTGACGCTGTGCCTCTATCTCGCAATGGGAAATCCTTAACGAATCCGTGGATCCAGACAATAAGCCGCATCGCTGCCAAAATCTAAAGAGGTGGTCCTTGTTTCATTTCTGACCTGAAGATTTCATCGAAATCCGTTCTTCCATTTTTGAGTAATGTTCCTAACAGACAGAATAACAGACGGAATGGCAAACGTACGCTGACCATCGCATAACTCCACCGCATTCTTTGGCGGAGTAATAAATAGAACCAAAAGAAGACTTCTAGAGGCTGGCTTACATCTAATCGAAGTTCACAACAAAAATATTTGTCAAACTAAGATACTGTAACCAAACAGAAATACACAGAAAGTAGCTCCCCTCTGTAAAGTTAACAATAATTACTACACCAAAGAATAGTTTAGTCAAAGTGTTCTTGTCTGAGAACTCTTACCCCAAAGTGAAGTGTCTCATAAATTCCTGACACAATTACAATCTGAGAAACACACAAGTGAGGTGCACATCATGAAGAAGCTGCCACTGAATGACGGCTCTTATAAAGTCAGGTGTGCGGCTTGATTGGAAGTCTGGAGTCGGTTCTGGTCCAGTCAGCCATCAGCGGGATGACAAACAGGTCAATCAGTGTGCAGGGACTGGTGTGTGACTCTGCATACAATACAGGTCATTACCACAGAGAGGGAAAGTAGCACAACAGCCCAGGGACATAACACAATGCTTCTAATACTCCACGCAATGTATATTGGGTCCAGATATCGGCCAACAGTCTTGCTTGATTGCCAGTAATCAGCATTGGTGTCGGCCTTGAAAAACCCAGATCTGTATATAGTCAGAATCATAATACTTCTTAATGTTTTGGCAGATATAGCTAAGCAGGCTTATCAAGAAAACTGACTTTGCACAAATGCATGAAGTGAAGCTTGTAGGTGATAATTTAGCAGCTCTGGTTCCTGTGGGGCGATGAGTATTTCCTGTATTTTATAAGCTGCCTAGTCTGCCATGAAGAATAGCTTTCCCTTTGAGTGTTTCTCCTCTACTGTTGTAGCGACTGGAAGAAGCGTAGCAAGAAAGAGGGGAGAAGCATGTGTTTTCAGGTGATAAAAGTCTTCAAACTGTGTTTTAAAGCCCATTTTATGCGCCACCACCTGTTTTCGGACAGGGGTTACGGCCCAGCACTCTAAAAATGTTACTCCACATCACGCTGACCTGAGAGGGGAAAGGGAACATCGTTAAAAGACACGAGAGAGAGTCAGGGGTCAGAGAGGGTTTTCGCTTTTTGACAAACAGTGCGGCCCTCGGGTTCTATCCGCAGTATGGCTCAACTCCACTTGCTGTCTTGCTTTTCGCGCACACCTGCTTCACACTCACACAGCAGGAGCCACGTCAACACCTTAAACCATCAAGGTCATTATGAGCAGCTATAAGCAACCAGGCAGCTCATTTTTATCGGGAGTGCGGCAAACATGTTTTCATTTACAACCACAGTTCAATAGCTAAAAGCCATTTCGCTGTGCTCTGTAATTCACACTCCATTTATGACACCACGTCCTCTGCCCTTAAGGTAAGTTACATCAACTTTCTCAGCAGAAATAACCGCAGTTTATAAAACGGAAGTGACTTGTTCGCGTCCCAGCTTGCACATAAGAGTCGAGGGGAGTTACAGTAGGTGACGGTAGTCTCTGGTTTCCTCTCGCTCTCTGTCTCCGTGAGTGGCCACTCTTATTTGATAGAAATACCCACTTTTGACTCAGCGGTGCCGACGCACAGATTCCCTGGTTTTCGCAGGTAGAACTGGCCCCTGGGGGAATCAGCCCAGCGATGCCTTTCCACCGGCTGAATGCATCGCTCAGCAGCTTCCCCTTTTCTCTCAGTTGGATATCTATGGCTCATTCACCTCGTTGAAAGACTGTGGCACAGGGAGAAATGAAAAGAGATGGAAAGATCCCTCTGTCAAAGTCCACGCAGACTCAAAATAGTTGAAAACAGAAGGATGTAAAAAGAAAAGACGGGCAGTGAAAAAACAAAAAAGAACTCGCTCTATTAATAGTAAAGGTGACGACACTGGTCACTACCAATCAGTGGCTGTAAATCCAAGTCCCTACTATTCAGCCTGAAGTGTGCCATCTTTCCCCGCCTCCTCCTTCGTAGACAGATGGTCAACAAAACCAATTAACCTTTTCCCTCCTCTTAGTCTCTCATCTGCACTGCCATTCACTCCTCCATTCAGGCCGGGCCCTCGGGGGGGGAAGGAGGCTGGCACAACCCGAGCGTTTCATCAGGAAAAGACAAGCACCCAAACTGGATGGCCAACATGAATTACAGAGACGAGTCAAGTTGCACCGTGTCCTCTGTAGAGTTATTGGAATCCTTGAGAAAGATAAAAACCAAACAGCCATAAACAAGAGCCAATATCAGCGGGAGCTTTTTTTTTTTTTTTTATTGTGTTGAGTGTGAGAACAATGTGTTGAAATATCAGATGAAAGATTGTCCACGGTGTCCTCCAGTGTCGTCTTGGGTTTTTTAAAGGCAAATAACAGACAGATAGGTAGAAAGCTTCAGAGTGCAGTGTAGCAAACTAATACCATCAAAGTTAATGTTGAATATAGAACATAAATGGTATTATATTCTTCCCTAATGATTGTTTTTTTTTTTTTTTTTGCTGTAAAACTATCTGACTGGCTTGTTGTGGATTAGTCAAATAAACCATGAAGGATAAAACCACAAGTAATGAGGAGGCAATTTTCTCTGCCTGAGAACATTTGTTTATGCAATTGCGGACTAACGCTCCTCTAAAATGATACGTTTTAATCTCAGAAAGATGTGTGATATAATTATTTGGGTAGATGCACACTTAATTGAATCCCCCTCTGTTTATTTTATTTCATTCTTGTGTCGGCTCCTGTTTGAGTCTTGGGTGAGCCTCCGTGTGAGCTCCTGATCTGTGTCTGTATCTTTTCAGGCTACGATTTTAATGTTCGTACTCACCCTGAAACCTCGTGCAAAATCCCAGAGTCATGCTCAGACTGCTTTAAAGCCACTTCAAATCAAACTTTGATGATGGGACCTTGAATCTGGTGGCTGCTGTGTAGAAGACTTCTGTTGTGTCTTTTAAGTGCGCTAACCTTCATCTCTTTTGCATATATTTCTAAAGCATTAATTACTGGAGAAAAAGAAGACACTAATTCAGCCTTTTCAGACACGTTTTTTTGGGTAATAATTTATCTTTATAAATAATTGATCTGAACTTTGTGGCTAACTTTTTTTGTGGTTTCGGCACTCTTAAAAGGGCCTCTAGGAATTGGAATGTTCTTATTTCAATCAGCCACTCTGGTCCAGACTTAATATCTCAAAACTTGGATGGGTTCCTATTTAAGTTTTGGTGGCTACTAGAAGATGCCAGTCAAACATTTTCCTTTATCCAGTAAAATTATCTGAATATCTACTTGACCTATTGGAATGAAATTCTGCTTTTGGACATCCATATCTGCCATCCAAGTAATAAATCCTAATAACTTGCTGATTTTGACTTTTCCTTCGCTGCCACCTTAAGGCTGACATTTATTCAGTAAAATATCAAGTATCGGATGGGTTGTCGTGTCATTTAGATATCAAGGCCTGGCCAGGATGTACTTTTGCGATCTTTTTACCTTATTTCTGTCAGTATTTTTGCCTCGTGACCGGATTCCAGCAGAAATGAAAGCTTTCTTCTCCGCCTCAGCTGTGCTCTCTGCTTACTACAGATGATCATCCTGACAGACATGTTGATCACATAAAACATTACTCCTGCTATACATCAGCATGTTACAGCTGTCACTGTGAGCCTGTTAGCATGCTGACATTTAGCTCGCAGTGCCGCTGTGCAGTACAGCAACACGGAACTGTCAATTTTGCCTTCCTGCAGCAGGGAAGAGCTCTTTCTCCAACATAGAGAGACCTCAGGTCTTGTCTTAGTTTCTCTCTGTTATGTGGCCATTCTGTCTTTACAGCCATCAAGGCTTTGATTGTAGCGTTTCTTTCTGCCATACAATTGGAATTGTATGTTGTGTGCTGGTGTGAGGCAAAAGCCTGCTTGTTTCAGATATCAACTCAGTCTGCAAATGAGAATAAAAGCCAAAACTGTTTGCCTTTGCCTGCATGGTGCAACGCAGGGAGCAGGGACTTTGTCCTGGTTAATTGGTGCTGACGCAATACGAGAGAGATACAACAACACAGGACTGACACAACAAATGCAGGACAAACTGTAACTGCTGCAGACAGGTGCAGGAGTGTTGACATTGGAAAACTGTGCTGAAAATCTTCCCTAATGAAATGTCATGGCATGTTTGAGCCCCGAGTCTGCGTCTGTTGCAGGAGCCCCCCGTCTCCATTTCTTATTCTTCTCCTCCTCTGTCTCTCTCTGTGCTGAGATGAAGGGACAGACGTGAGTGATGGCGACTGGCACAGGTGGGTTTTGTTTGTTGGCAGAGGAAGAAAGTTGAGAAGGGAGATGACAGCATCAGCTTAATGTGTTTTTCTCTCTCCGTCTCTGTCAGGGACGCACACACCTCCAACACAATTTTGAGGCGATCTCCGGTCGCACACTCACCAACACACTGACACCCGCATCTCAACACGTCTTTTTTTTCCCTTGCGACACCGACAGCACACACTCATGCACTCGTACACACACACACAGAGTGTAAATGAGACTCAGATGAGAGGATACTAATAGCATAGCACCTGTCAGCCGCTGATAAAAGGACTTAACAGGTTACCAAATGTTACCGTCAAGGGCAAACCCGCAGTTAGATGCTGTGTGAAAACACCTCAAGTAGAATCCTTATACAACCTTGAGCCTAGTTCAAATGATTGGTATCGTTCTACAATAAAACTGAAACTTTCTTCTCAGTCTCCTCTTTACCAGCCTAATTTCTGAGAGTCTTTTACAGCTCATGTTCCAGGTCAGTGTGACTGAAAAGGACAAGACCTCCTGTTATTTCAGGAGTAATTTAAAACTGAATAGGTTCTCATTGTAAAAGTAATTCAAAAGAAGATAATGGTAAAATTGTTTATAGAAACATACAAAAAAATCAGAGGTAAGCTTTGAAAAAAAATTACTAAAAAAGAGATGAAATATGTTTTTCCTTCAGCAGGTAAATCCTCAAGCTACTGACTTCCAGCCATGAAAATTATAATTGACATTACACACAGCATAATTACAGTAAAGTCAGGATCTGATCAGAATGTTATTTCATGCATTTGTTTAGTTTTGTCTGCACCAAACTGTCCCTCAAACCAAGATACATATCAGACATTAAATCTGATGTAATAATACTCTACTAACCTGAATGCCAGCAGCCATACTCCAGTGCATATCTGAATTCTGGATTGCAGGAACTAAATCTGTGGTCTTGGTGTTGCAGGAAAAGCTGTATTTTCCAGTCAAACCAGCCCCACTGCCCTTGGGAGAAACACTTAACCTCCAGCTGTTTCCAAGAAGCAGTCAGTAGAAATCTGTAAATGCACTTGGCAGCTCTTTGGTGTGAACGTCTCCACCAGGGAGACTGCTAAAAATGCACACTTTTCATCAAACCTTTCCAGAGTAAATAGCCTAATAAATAAACTAATAAAATCCCACTCAAACCCCGGCGACGCTCAGTCAACTCTCTCATTCACGGCATCTAAAACTCGTCACAAATTATTGGAAAAGGATATTTGGACATAAACCCTTTCAGACAGATTATTTGCGATGATGAGAAAGTAATTTTGTGTGAAATGTTGCAATATATGGTCCATTTCGCCCTCTCTCCGGCGGATGAATGTTTGCTTTTGTGCCGAGGAGGAGGTGCGAGCGCTGGACGGATGCAATATATTGGCAGAGTTCTTTATGCTTTTATGTTTGGCAAAATGAGATGATTCTTTATCAGTGATCAACAGCTGCTCTGACAACTATTTGGTGTCACACACACACACACACACACACACACACACACACACACACACACACACACACACACACACACACACACACACACACACACACACACATAAACACAGGGCGGGACTGACTGAACACATCAATTCACATGTGATGACAAACGCAGGCCTGTCCTACACACAGGTGCCCACAGACACACAAGCTATCACACTATCAGACAGTGTCACAGTTGCTGTGCAGGGAAAGGCGGAGGAATCATTTGATAGAGTTTCAGACAATGTGCAGAGTCTGCTTCTCCATTCTTTTTCCATTACGAGGCAATATGCTCGCTCAACCTTGGCAGCAGCCAACAGCTTTTCTTTGGCAGACCTGGATCTGAGAGCAGGACTGCCTATCTCCTCTCCTCTCTCCGGCTTCCTGGAATAGCTTGATTGATACGTCTGTGTGTGTGTGTGTGTGTGTGTGTGTGTGTGTGTGTGTGTGTGTGTGTGTGTGTGTGTGTGTGTGTGTGTGTGTATGTCGGCATACATGTGTGCATCAGTGGAAGAGTGGCAGAGAGAACAAACGTATTGTTTGGTACATCTGCCAGAGAGATTTTGTTTTCTGTTCCGTGCGCTTGTTTGTCTGTTACTTAGCCGGGTTTCTCAGAAAGCTGCACAGCACAGTTCAGTCACGTTCCTCGCTGGTATTGGTAAATAGTTCACCCATGTGCCGGAGACGGAGTGAGAAGTTATTGTGCTGCTCATAACTCCTGAACCGTGAAATGTAGAAGCAGCATTTGTTTTCTCCTGGATTCCTTTGTGCAACCTGTGCCTGTTAACGTAGGCCGAGGCAATTTCTGCCAAAACGCTTTTATTTTTTTGCGATTTGTTGCGCTCCAAATCCCGATCGGCATAGCTATGTGGGTGTGGTTTGTACTTGTTTTTGGCAAGCAAAAAAAAACTGTATTTTTTTAGGAGCACAGTGAAAATGGAGACTAGTAAACATGTTTTTAATAATGAAACTGATTCAGTGTTAAAGCTAATCATTGACACATCTCTGAAAAAATCCTCAGCTTTTATGTTATGTAAAATAGTTTGTTTTTTTGTGTGGGACTTTCATGTAAAAGGTTAAAATTTGGAAGTTATAATGACGAGTCATGTTTGTGTTCAATCAGAGTGGGAATTAACATGAGCATATAATATTTTACGACAGCTTTTTGACATGAACATTGTCATCCTTAAGTGTAAACTGATGCCAAGATTTTAAAATTTAGCATTCAGCCACAATGCATAGAATTCATTTTCAGGATTTTCACGTTTTATAATTTTGCTTTACCTTGTATTTACGCACTTCTAGCTCAAAAATGCTCCAGAAAACAGCACCTACACTACTTTTAATCACTGTTCTCAAGTAGCATGAATATGATGAGTTCCAATTCATCTTTTTGGGTATTTTTAAATGTGTTTTGGCTGCAGTTAAAGGCTACAAATCTGTACAAGAGCTGGTAGCAGCATCAGCATGACACACTGAGAGCTCTCAGAAGTGCAGCAGTGAGCTCTAGCAGGTACAAGTTCTGATGGAAAAACCTGAATCAGTCAGTCACCAGCTGCACTGCTTATAGCTGCACTTTGCCACACATTGCTCTTGTGTGTTTTTAACTCTAGCTAGGGTTGTATATGCTTTCATATAAAAGCATCGGTTGGAGAGGCTGAGAGCTTTCGTAGCACATGACTGTTTCCAGGAGGCAGCGCATGCTGTTCTAAAGTCGATTTGTATGAACGCGTCAGAAATATGAGCAGAAACTACTTGCTGTTTCATTTTGGGTCATCACTAGTCGATGCACTCTGAGCTTTTGTAGTTCCTCAACAGTCTCTGCTTGTGGTTCTTCTCTATACACTGTGTTCTCTCTCTATATATGAAACCCATCTAGTTATAACACATGTGATGAGAGATGTGTCATTCCTGATGCTGCTGAGTGTTTTTGCTTCTGTGTGAATGTGTCAGAGAAACGGCGTATATATAAAATGTGTGTCAGAGAGAGAGAGAGAAATAAACCGTCTTTGTTCATTATGAATAGGTCTGACTTTCTGCATATGTGATTGTGAACATCTAAATGTGTGAAAAAGGAAGTGAGATGGAGACACTCTGTGCTTTTTTTTAAACCTTAACTAAAGGGTATAGCACACAGGAAGCATGCATTAGTGCGCTATCTCAACATTTCCCAGATGAAATCCCTGTGGGGAGGTGAAGAGATGCTTCCAGGGTGGAGGGAGGGGGAGGAGGAGAGCAAACCAATATATCCAATCTGAGCAGTGACAGGGAAAATCTATAAATCCAACAAGCAAGAAATTTTACCTGAAATCTGTCCTCAAGTGAAGCTTCACATCTAAACGGCTCTTTTTTTTCCCGTTTCAGTCAGTGTGAGTGAAGATGCTGCTTGTGAATCGTATCACGCAATAAGAAGCGACTTTCCAAAATAAGATACCTGCTCTCTAAAAATGTCGCCATCTAACCTGTCAGATGTTTACTGGCATGTCAGGAGATATCAAAATATTGCACCTTTTCTTAGCAAAATAGAAAATTTGTACTTGAAATTGCGGTAAACACAACGGCTTAAATAAAACCAGGACTAAACTAATCTGGTTTAAATTATTCCACACCAATCCAGTTGCTTTCTGAGATGTTATTTAACTTGACATCCATCAGTACAGCCAATTACTCCAGGGAAGTTCTCATATTCACAGAACTGTATCTTGTAGGTGGTCTGATCAACAGCGTCAGGAAACTTGATGTAGTCCTTCCTCAGTTCACATGTTGCTTTGCAGACTTTGTGCACTATTTTGCAGGCAGTTGATTCATTCACACCACACAAAGCTGCTGTTTCACGATGGAACGTTCCACATGCCAAAAACCTCACGGTGATACGGACTTGTAAAGAAGTAGGTATACAGGGGTTTCCCTCTCTGGGTCACATGAAAGCTTTGTCTGAAGCAAACAAAACGCTTCAGCTGCATTGTGTCTGTACGTACGAAAATGGTCAAATAATCTGTATCATCAGATTCATTCAGTGGGTTACTTCTGTCTCTGAGCATTCTTGGTCTTTCAGCGTCATTGATGTAGTCAAAGTAATCCATTTTCAGTGTGATTTAGTCTAGAACTAGGGCTTAATCCTTGTACAGGAAACCGGGCCAATGTGTTTCTACTGTATAACTGATTCTGCAATAATTACATGAAAATCATTCATTATTGTTGCCTTCTGTAACAGTTTGTCTCCATTCAGTCGAAGTTAAAGTTCCTCTGAGTGCATGACAATGCTGATGTCTGTCTTTTGTCTCCCTTCAAAAAGCTTGTTGAAGCGCTGATTTCACAATGTGGCTGATCATCTGACTGTTTGTGTTCCTGCTCCGTTGAGGTGCGTTATGGTACAATTGAAAACAAATTCACTTGATACACACCAGTGGGCACAAATAGAAGCTAATTTGCCACGGTTGTGCAAAGTGAAGCAGAGAGACATCAGTGTGATTTGAAAATGTTCCGCCTTGAGCAAAAAAAAAATAAATATCTGAAATTATTGCAGAGTATTATCAAATGAAATAAAGGAGAAGGGAAGAGACAAAAATAATGATAATAACAGTGAAGAGTGGAGCTTCTGATGAATTCTGACATTTGGTGCAATCTGTATTTATGTTAAATGCTGCACTCTAACTTTCAGGACAAGTCATGACGTCTATACTCCTTTAACCCTATAAGTCCTGTTTTCAAGCTAATTTTACCATCTCAATTTTATGCACTTATCTTAGTAATTATAAGCAGCAGCCTTACATGCTGTGTCTTGTTTTTCCCAGAACAGTCTTGGCGATTTAGATCTTCCATCATTTGATATAATAACACTTGCAGATTTTTTTTTATATTAGTCTTTGTTAGAAGGAAAAAATATAATGTTATAAAATGGCATTTTTTTCCCCACGTGTCTTATAAAATGCTGGCAGTGGAGGTATCTTAATGATGGAGGAAATGTGTAAATATCAGAAAAAGATGTTACTTTGCATGAGTGTGATCCATCTTCATAAAGTTATTACTTCCGTAGGTACAAATATGTGACAAGAATAATTACAAAACGCTCTTTCTTATCATAGGACATTAACATATCTATGAAACGACTGAATAGATATTAATATATTAACATGTCTCTGCAATGATGAGTAATGGGTGTTGAGGTGGACGGAGAGCTGCATGCAGGTTGTAATTCCAAATTAATTTGAAGCAAATTTAGAACAATTTTTTCTTGCTGACACTTTGAGGAAGAGATAAAGAAAGAAGGGAGGAAGAGGGGAAGTAAGTTTGGGCTGAAAGTGCCTCCATCTGGCTTCTTCTGTTTCATCCGCAGGCAACTAGAAAGTGTCTAATGTAACAGGAAAAGGTTCTTCTTCTTCATTGAATACTTGAATGTAACTTTCCACTTTATCACCTGCATAACTTACATAACATTTTTTTTACCAATTTTTTTTTTGTCGTTACCGTCTTAATCCAGATCTCCATCTGTCAAGTTCAGATATTACACGGATGACCTCTCAGCTCTTTTCATGGTTAGAACGATAAAAAAACATGACAATTTGTTGAACTTATTAAACGTTTCTGGTGCAAGATCAATATGTGGATTGAACACTTTCTGGGGAGCACAAAGTCAGTGTTGTCAAGCCAATAAATCCTCAGAAACATGGAAAAAAATAGCCCTCAAAATATCAACAAAACCACAATCAATCCATCCTGCCATTTAAGAGAATGTCAAGTCCTCAGGCAAGATTAGCCTGACTTCTTTAAAGTCACACCAGACCATTGTTTAGCGCCACTGAAGATGAAATGTCACTAATCTGCACAGCGAAAGAATCTTAAAGACAATTTTCAGCTTCAAAAATTAGTGTGTCTGCTCCATGGAAGTAAAATGTTGCCAAAAGAGTGTTTATCAGGCAGTTTTTCGTCTTGGATCACGGCGCATGTAAAGTATGTGCAAACTACACACCTCGTCTTTATGTGAAGCCTCGCTTTAGCTGTGAAAGCGAGTGCTAAATACTCCGAAAGTGCCTCTTAAAATATCTAATCAAATGGAAATTTATGGCTGCTCCCTCAACTATTAATGATAAACTTGTTTTGAAGATAATTGAAACAGTGTGTGCGTGTTGAAGCTGTGGCCTGTTAGCGGCTTGGTTCCGGGTCGTGTTGATGGCGTTTCTGTCTGGAACACATCCACCGACGGCAGCAGCGTGTTAATTGCTGTGGGAGACGGCAGCAGCAGCAGCAGCGTTGATCTTCCTGAGTGCCACAAGCTTTTAGTTAACAGTTTTACATCAAACTGCTCTCTTTTAGCTTTTATGCGTGCTTCTCTGGGAAGATTTAATGGCGTTCACCTGCTCTGGGATCTCCTTCCATATGTCATGGTTTTTTTTTGCGAGGGCACAATTCCACCGGTTCAGCTGCAGAGTAAAAGACATCTTTTCTTGTTTAACAGGAGAATACAAATAGGTTATTTGGCCCAACAAACTGCTTCCATTTGGGTATAAACAGTGTCATATGTTAGTCTGCAATTACTTTTACATGCAATTTGATCCAACTCCCTCTAGTTCTGCTGTAATTATGTCTTGTCTGATATGTTTTGAAAAGAGTTTTTTTGTTCCAGTTTTTGAATCATCCAACTGAGTCACATAATGATTAGCAGCTTACAGCTGTGAGGTCGAGCATCAGGTCAACCTTATAAATAAAAACAAGATTTTACTTCATTCATCTTCGGCTTGAGTATAACACCAGATTACAGTTAAGAGATGCTTTTTTCAGATTTTTCCACCTTGAATACTGTCATTTTCGTTGCCGTTTTAATTGGAGATGCCCATATCTTTGACAGAGAATGCAATGCTCCCCAAGCTGAACCAGTTTCTGTTTCTATATCGTGTGCTGTGTTGGTGTAGCCTCTAAGATGTGGGAAATGATGCGTTTCACCTCCCCAAAACAACATGTCCTTGGTGCCACTGCAGGACAAAGGTCTGCTATAGGAAAATGATTTTAACTATTTAAAAGCAAACAACAAAGTGATCAAGGGTAGAGCTAAAGAACAGGCGAGAAAAATGAATGAGAGTCAGATGAGATATTACTATATCTGACCCATCAATCATCTTTAACATAAGATAATTGGCTCCTGGCTGGAGCTTTATATCTTGTGAGCAAATATGAGAGTAATCTTCTCATCCAACTCTCAGCAAGAGACAAAGGGAAATATATGTATTTTCACAAAAGTTAAACTATTCAGTAAAGAAACATTTAACTAGACTAGATAACAATTTCATCCCTAATAGACAATAATTGACAATGAAAACAGCATAATTCAGCTGTTTTGCTTTGCTCAGGACTCGATTATTGACTAGATGTTCATATTTAACTCATGCAGGTGACACCTGAACAGATTTTTAAAAAATGGACTAATATTGTTCCTGAATGACTGAATATTTTTGCAAAGGAGCGGCAATTTAGAGCAAGATATGTATGAAACCTATTGGTCATTTTCATTTTTGAGATTTTCAAAAAAATCTCTTGTAATCTTGCCAGTCTGATTTGAAACGCTGACATTTGCTTTTGATAAAAATCCACATAGTAGTATTAGACTGATTGGAATGGGGCAGACAGAACTGCCAAAGGTGGAACAGAGGCAAATAAAAAGTTGCTGTGAATTCAGCTTCGGTCAGACACAGTTTTCCTTCAACCTACACAGCCATCAGAGGCTGTATGATGCAAGAGATGAGTCTCAACAGCACTCATAAATTCTTCAGAGGACACAATCCACTCGCTGACCTTTTCCTTTCCCTCATCCCTGCGTCTCTTTCTCCTCGCATTTCTCCCGCCACACGTTCACTTGAATTCTCCAGTTTTATCACGCCGTCTCAATCTCTCACTTTCTCTCTCGCACACCTTCAGACTTTCTGCTTTCTCGCTTTCCCTGTCTCTTGCACTCGTCTCGGCCTTTTTGCTCAAACACACACATTTTTCACTTATCCCTCCTGCTTTCTGGGTTTGTCACGATCACCCCGGTGCTCTGTCAACAGCTGATGTAGCTGACACTCAACTGAGGTGGTCATCTTAGCAACTATTTGTCTCAAGTGACCTCTAAAGAGTAAAAGGCTGAAGTTGCCCACCCAATCTCTTTTTCTCCATCTCTCTATGGGACCAATTTAGCTCCTTCACTGCTGGACTCACCACGACTGTGCAGCAGGCAGCTGGAGACATGGGATCATCATTAGCACCCAGGCTGCAGAACCAGCTGAACATATGTTTTACCTGCTAGTAAACTGAACCTGAAGCCTTAGATTGTCAACTGAATACAGTTTTGAGTGAGATCGAGCTTAAGCTTCAGCTGCACATTGTATAGAAATCTTTTGTTCAAGCTTTATAGGTATCGAAGCTGAACTGAATGCATTAAATCATAGCTTTTAGCGCTGGAGCTTCAAAAACCGGTGACTTAAAGTAGCTAAGGAGTGAAATGTTTGATATGTGGTGCATTATGTTCCGGTTAAAAGATTTCAAAAAGACCCTGAAAGCCACAGAAACATCCATGATGCAATAAACAGGCCTAGTTTTGGACTAAACGCAGTGAAACTGACGAGTCTGCACATGTTTCAAGTTGAGTGGAAATTTCTTGCTTCTCCCCGGGGTTTTATGAATCTTCTTCATAAAAGTACAGGGATGTGAGGAAAAAGGGAGAGAGACTGGAGGGAAATGACAGAAAGAACTGGATTTCTGGTGAGTTCTGAGAGCAGTCAGAGGCTAAGCTGACATACAGGCAAAGAGGGAACAATTGCAGCAACCAGTAACTGCTCTAATAAAAGCTAAGGAAGAATGTGAATCTCTCCTATAACACCATCACTGCTGTAATCTTTAATACAGCTGGGGCAAAAATCAGCACTCCTTTCATCAAAGAATCAAACCTCCTCATTATGGTGAAAGGCAAATTTCTGAGATGTTCTTTCATTCTTTAGAGACTATTTTTTCCATCTGCTGTTTGCCGGAGGGGTTGTGTTGCTCCACCTTTCTCCCAAAGAACCAAGAGAACACGACAAAAGGTGTTCTGTTGGATTCAAGTCAGGCATAAATTCTTGGCCAGGATACTATGTTCACTTTTTCTACTCTAGTGGTTCTTGTGTGATTTTGGCTTTGGATTGTTACACCAGAAAAATCCTCTTCTGCCGAACTTTTTAGCCAGAATTTTGATGAATCTACCGGAGACCGTGCGTTTGCAACTGTTGGTCTGAGGAGTGTGTGTGGTGATATTGTGTTGTGTACTAAATCTATGGTTTGTATTTTAAGGGGAGTGGCGTTATGGCCTGTGGTGGCCGTGTGTTTGGAAATAGACTTTATACAGCGTCTGTATCTGGATGGCTTGTGGAGAGGGTGACTACGGACAAGTCAGAGCTTCTGCTGGTGGCTGCTGATTCCGTGTGGAGACTGTGGCTCCAGTTAGCATTCCACCAACTCCATGGGTGGTGGGTGTTGCTTTTGTGTTGAAGTTTGGCTAGGGAGTATAGTTGTTTTGTTTGTGTTTAGCTACATTTAGATAATCTATTAGCCTTCGTTTGGTTTTATTCTGTTCTTTGATTTAGCAACAGCCACCAGTCTTGTTTCGCTTTGTTTGACCACTTTTATGTTCAGTTTGCTACAGACCAATAAATTCCTTTACCTGAACCAAATAACATTTGGTGATTTTTGTTTTGTGCATCAGTTTCAGTTTTGTTGCATTGAGTCTCTACTTTGAGGCTTTTATTTTCAATATAGCTTCTTAACTAACTTAACTCTGATTGTTCATGAGAGGAAATACTGTTGTGAACTTACATTTAGAAGTGATATTGCACAGCGGTGTACTCACTTCCGTTGCATATCTCTGTTCTCTTTCATTGTCTTTATAGTAATCAGAAGCACTTAAATAAATCTGAAGATACTAATCTGCTCATCTGTCACCTAGAAAGTTCTGCTCAAGCGCATTTTACAGCAACACACATCAAGCATCCATCACTGAGTCAAACAGCAAAGCCACGCGTTGCTAAGTGAGTCGTCTGCTTCTGTCAGTCTTGTTCTGACAGACTGTCACTCACTCAGCGTTAATGCACAGACACAGTCACATCCCGTACGGCATGCGTGGATTTAGACGTACTGCCAGTCGTCATGCATGTTTAACGAAAGGTGCATGAATGCAGAGTCACATCTGTTCACAACACAATTCTATGTGTGTGTAAGGGAGAGAAAACCAGCTGGGTCAATATATAACTGTGGGACTTTTTGTAACATAGTTGACATTGTTGCTGTTTTCAGGCCTAAAATCAACATAACCAAACACCACATGGTATTTTTAGACAAAGATTCTTCTAAATATTAAATATACAACTGAGTAAAACTGAAATTGAAAGATATTGTAGTAAACCTGTTGACATGCAATAAATCCACACTTGACTCTCACACTACTTTATATTAAATAACTCAGAAAGCCTTGGAGTCTGGCCAGTCTTTTCTTCAGGAGGAAATGACATCATGTGGAGCAGGTCATGTGATCTGGAATTAACACACTTCCTTGAGAGGTGTTTTTGTAATGGGGAACTTAGTGGAAAGTGATACAATTTGTTATTTTCCATATAAAATTTGATATATTGCCAAAAAAGAAATACATCATGATTATCTCAACTTAATAAAAAGATCACAATCAAAACTATTTTTAATAAACTCATTTTATAATTGTTTAGCTAATTAGAAGGTGGTTGTTATTAAATTCAGACTGTTACTTAGTTGACATTTTAGTGATATCCAGTCATTTTTTATTAGTAAGTGATTGTTTCCATAATAAATAATGATGGAATTTGTAAAGACATGATCATGATGAACATAAAAACATTATTATTATTATTATTATTATTATTATTATTATTATTATTATTATTATTATTATTATTATTATTATTATTATTATTATTATTATTATTTTGCTTTTAATAAAAATGTATGCAGGATATATCCCATGGACTTCAAAAGTCCCTCAGCTATATATTAACCCAGCTTAGTTATTTTTTCGCATTGATCCCTTCTGCGTCCCGCCGCTGCACACCGTCCTTGTATATAGCTGCTGTGGTTGTACGTTCTTATGTGAAAGTGCAGCAGACACAAGGGCAGAATTAGAGATGTGGAAGGAGAGAAAAGACAAGAGAAAATTAGGAGTTGAGAAAGGTTTTCGCGCAGGCTAAAGGTGGATAAAAAGCACGTTGTTCCTTCTGCCCCAGTGTCACGAAGCCCCCCAGGCTCCAAAAGAGCAGCAACTCCAGCAAACAAAGCTGCTCCGGCCTCCTAGTGATAGAGAATCCTCCAACCACTGACTCTGAGATTGTGCTGCTGCAGGTTACAGAACTCTGGCCTTCACCATCTTCAGCTCATGGATTATCAACACAGAGCTCGATTTCTCTGACACACAAACACATGACCTCTCTCACACAAAAATAACATTCTCACTCATGTGCTTCTTGCCTTTCGATGCTGTGGTTCCTTCAGCTCCTCATTCTCGCTGCATGAGAGTAATTGTTCAAGGCAGAGACGCCCTCATATCGTCCATAACCTCCATAACAGACAACTCTCAGTGCACCATATTGATATTTAACTGCACTGTATGCACGGTCTATTTAAAATGAAAAGCAAATGCAGTAATTTAAAGTAAATCACCGGCGTGAAAAGCGAATTATTCACTGGTTCACCATGGCCCATTTAAAGGTTTAATTCTCAACATTTCCATGTAATCAACACCCATTTTTCCGATACGGCCATATTTTTCTGCAACTAAATGTATTCCCATTCTGTTCTTATCTCTGTGCAGCAGTTTCTATTGTTAGCAGCGGGGACTGCCGTCACTCTGCAGGATTAATATTGTCCACCTATACGTTAGGGATTGATAGGAAACGAGGCATGCATGGAATACCTGCTGAAGGAGTGTTTGCTGTAGTGTTAAGCCACACTTTTACACTCTTTGTTACTATGGTAACTACTTGTGTAGGCAAATCAGCTATAGGACTGAAATCCCTCATTAGACCATTACGGTAACCTTTCGAAAGCTGCAGTTTTCTATGCCACTGCATTTATTGTATAGTTGGGCTTTTTAACCACATGATTCCTTCAAATCATCCAAGATTTGTAACCAAAAAGGTACAGAAAATTATTATTATTATTATTATTATTATTATTATTATTATTATTATTATTATTATTATTATTATTATTATTATTAATCAGTTTATTTTAAAAGGGACCACTTAGGGACCAGACTTAAAAATCGAAGTGATCATTGCTTGTTTCCATGCACTGGGAAAAAGACTTTGTGTAAGTGATAGATTCATTAGGTGAGTAAAAGGTGGAACCAAGAAATCACATTTTTTATTAAATAAGCATCGTGTCCGACTGGTAGTTGTCCTTACATTTGAGCTTTTTAAGGAGCCAATTATTTTACTCACTTCTGTACCATTTGTGAGATCAAACTAAAAGCGGCAAACTTTGAATTTACCGATAATTAAATAAATGCCAAAAAATGAGGATAAAATTAGTCAGCTGGCTTGTCAGGGACATTAACTTTTAAAACTGCATACAGAAACCCAGACGGAGAGAATTTACTGAATATTTAAGGCACAGCTCCGTGGTAGCTGATATTTTACGTTCTCGTTTAAATGACTATGAACTTCTGACAACATAGTTTAATACTTCATTCCCTTGTATTATATTCTGACAACTAAAATCTTGAGTTAGCTTGAAAAACATGCTTTTTTGGTCTATTAATCCAGCCTATACTGTCGTTGTTTTTGTTCTGTCATTTTTCTGTCACCAGAGGATGATGATATAGTGTAAGACTGAATGTACCGTCTTTCAGCTACGTGGGGAAAGTCAGTAATTAATTACAGACAATCAGAGGCAAATGAATAAAGTGTGGAATAAAGTGACACTTTTTAATCGACAAGAGACATCAGAGAAGTGCAGTGTGATTTAATAACATCTTCAGTAATAAACAGAAAGCGGTTGATGCCAAACTCTTTTCTGATTATGCAGTTTGGGAATCACTAAATGCAGCAGAGAAAAACACAACTTTATTAGCATACAGTCTCCTTGCTCAAGAACAGTATGTTCACACAAGTATGGTGGTGTTGTACCTGCAGTCAATCACGCACTGCTGAACTCCTATGGAAAATTTCTGGGAAAATTTCCCATGTGGAGCAGGAGCTGGGAAAGCCGCTGGTCAGCTGCAGGTTCACGCACCGAAAGGCAAAGCGAGGACAAGCTGCAATTATCAACAGCAAACCTGTCCACAAGATTTATGGCACGCTGCCTGTCGTTGTGAGTTAAGATTTAAACTTTTGAACGGAGACCTGTGTGGTGCACTTTGAGCACACACACACAGTGAAAAAACACACATATACAGTATCATGCCAGCTTTTCCTAACCTTAATAATGACTGCATGCCAACAAGACACCAGAGAACTGTCTTGTTGTGGTCCAGATATCGTCAAACCTCCTCATCCACTGTGACAGTTACAAGACTGCAGGAGAAAATATGCTCACCTGACAAAAAAAAATAAAAAACGAAATATAGTCAAGCAGGGAACTACAAAATGTGCTTCTCTCGGGCAGATATTTCTGTTGCACGGTTGGGTTTTTCATCACAATAATTGGGGTGACTTTTTTATGCATGATACATCACCAGTTTGTTTTGCACCCCAAATGTTTACACGGATTAAACTCATATTTTTAAAGCAGTAAAAGCCTCAACCCTAAAATAAATGCTGAAGCAGAAGCAACTGATGACAAGAACTGAGTCCATAATGTCACAAGGTCAACAGACTTTTCTGTGAAATGTGAAGAATAAATAACACACACAGCTGATATTTCTGCTTGTGCTGGTTTTCTCTCTTCTTTTATGTCGTCTCAAAACGTCCATGTCTCATCTTTATTTCTTTTATACATTTCACTACACCTAGCTTTATTCTCCAAAATCTCTTCGGACCACACGTAGGCCCACCTGGACAAAGTTCTGTTCAGCAAAATATTGTTCACACCCTCTCTTTAAATGTTTTGTCCAAATCACAAAGTTCTCTTGAGATGTGAAACTGGAAAAGGGAAAACTGTCTGTTGGAGAATTTATTTTCTTTCTTTTAAAAGACCAGATTTGCTGGTTTCTGTCCACTGAGAGAAGAGCTACTGCAATGGAGGAAATGCCTCCCTATCAATGTCTTAAATTGATACGGGGTTCTTAATTCTTTCTCTAAAATGCTTCAGTTTATTGTAATTGATTGTTTTCTTCCGTATCACTGTGTAATTGCTGCATCTTTATGTTAGTCTTTTCTTGCTCTAGTTGTTGGTCAGGTGCACAAAAACTACAGGTTTGGACAATGGTGGCTGCCGCAGAACTCAGCTGAGAGTTTAACTTGGTTTCCAAAGATCCAAGGATTTAAAAGTTATAAAAGTGCTTCAAATTACCTGAAAACTAAAAAGTGGTGTAAGCTGAAAACATTCATTAACCTCAAAACACAACATAAAATGAGCTTACATGAAATTGTCACCTTGACTTTTATGGAAGAAAATCAATGGTTTAGATGAATTGACTTATCATTAAAACAAACAAACAAACAAAAAAAACATATTAATCAATGGAAACATCTTACAACCTGACTGTTTTTCCCCCAAGTAGAAAAATAATTGACAAACCAGATCGTTGTAGGTGGGATTTAGAATGGAGACATCCCTCTAAATTACTCATTTCTGAAGTGTAAACATTTCTTAGTGCAACAGATAAACAGCTTAATTCAGATACACTCTACTAACAATCCCACAATGTAATGCTTATTATTTTAAAGATGCAAAAATGACCACTGTTCATTGTTCATTGTTCTACAGTCAGTGATAGATACTGAGTAAACTAATGAGGGTTTATCATGAGGAGAGCAGGAAATGAATGAACAGGAGCCACTTAGAGTCATAATCTTCCATATAACTATCCAGCCAGACTAACTAGACAAACAAAAACCCTTAAATTTCTGAAGTATATCATACTGGACTGCTTTTTCACAAGTTAATCTGACTCTCACATGTCCAGCGAATGTATATTTCAAGTTTCAGTCCAGTGTGTTGCATAGATCCTTATTATACATTCTAGCCTTTCCTCATGTTTTGTTAGTGTCTAGATCCACTGGAGAGACGCGCCTACGTTAAAAAACAATGCTAAAATTAGATTTTACATCACGATCCCTTTGAATTGAGCACTGTTGCAGCCTCCTCGTCACCTTAAAAAGACTTGTGTAGGATTTGTGGGTCATTTGCCTCTGATTGGTGTCAAAACAGCATCCCTCCCATCCCAGATATCGACTAACACGAGCATACTGGCAGGTTGAATGAATGGCATGCTACGAAACAGCAGTTAAGTCTAATTGTCAGATTAGGAGTTTATATTGTGTAGTATTGAATGCTTGTGGTCTAACTATTATGGATCCAACCCAAATACACTTAACTTAATATGAATCCTGATGTTCAACTACACGGACTCTGAATACCGCATAGTCAACTTTCCTTCCCAAGCTGTAGATTTCGCAGTGGATAAATCGGACTCAAGCTCACTTTCTTTCACTCTTTTCTTCCTCGGTGATGAAAGAGCACCTTCAGACTGCCCACAAAAGATCCTATTTGTTGTTCCTGTTCCACAATGTGAGCCGTCTTTGTCTGAGAGTGCTCTTTCCATCAGAGCTACACAAAAGATTCCTTTACAATGTGGTATAGGAAGAAGACGGAGATTTAAAGGGAGGAGAGAAGAAAAAGGTAAAGAGAAACCGAGGTGAAGAAAGAGGGTGCAGAAAAAGTGAGAGGAAAAAAGGGATAAAAACAAAGCTGGAGGCGAGACTGGGGCCCCCTGGCACTCCTGGCCAAAAAAAAAACGCTTCTATTATCTTTGGTGCTGGTCTGAACAAAGGGTTAGGGAGAACAGGTTGGCTCTGGACCCCAGGGTGATTTAATACTGAGCTTGAATCAGAACCCGCAGATCAA
Organism: Amphiprion clarkii; assembly: GCA_027123335.1. Lineage (NCBI taxonomy): Eukaryota > Metazoa > Chordata > Actinopteri > Pomacentridae > Amphiprion > Amphiprion clarkii. The sequence continues at coordinate 31,138,692 of CM049581.1, read as the reverse complement.
TGGCCACACAGGCGAATAGAAGACTGGGACATTTTTCCTCTCTTTCCCTGCATGAGGCAACGGTTTCTCTGTTTTCTCTGTTTTCCGAGCATCCAAACAGGTCTCTGATGGACCTAGCAGGACCACAGTGGGTCCTCTGCTCCTGCTGAATGAAATCTGCTCTGAAGGAGCGAATAAAGCAGGTTTTAGGACTATTCAGGTACAACTCCTTCAGTTTTCTTCAGCTTTGGTGGGGAAAAATATAACAAAACCACCTTGAATTTTAGGCAGTCTGTATTTCATTTTGAATCTGAAAATATCTGCCTTCACACATTAGAGGTTCACGTCAGTCTTCTGAAATCTTCCACTGAAGTCAGTAGTTGTAGTGTAAGCTCCAGGATGTATGGTAATCAAACTGTCTCTGAGTTACAGGATGTTTTAGGTTATAAAAAGCTCAGTTTGACGCTTCAGAAATTTAACAAATATTATCAAAATCTGGGTAAACGAAAGCAAGACTATATACGTGACTTCATACAATACAACCCGGTTTAAGCAGGAAAATATTTCTTGTGATGTAGTTGGTTTTTTTTTTTTGCCTCTTTACCTTTTTGTGGGATTAATCATAATCACCACACACCAAATATACAACGCAATGATACAACTGAACACCTGTGTCCAGCCAGACTCGGAACACAAAAGAGAGGAAAAGCTGATGATGTGTCTGTCTGAATTCCATGAATTACTAGTTTGTGTTTGTACCAAGACCTCTCATGAAAACAGTTTAGCCTTTTAGCAGGTATCTTGTTGTGGGTAAACAATACTATTAGAGATGTCTGGATCAAGGTTTGATTTGTTCCGGATCCAAGTCATTAAATATTTAATATCTGCTGATACCCAAATCTCTTTTTCTAAAATATGCACTTCAATTATTGTAGATGAACTTTAGTACCTGGTTTAGCTACTAAAGGAGCACCATGATAGAGACTTGTGTGAGGCTTAGTGACCTCAGGCCAGATAGCATATGTTTATTTAGTTGATATACAATAAAGCAGTGAATTTACATCTCAGCAAAATATTTAATTGCCATGTTGTGTCTCTTTTAAAATCTTTTTTACATGACAACAAAAAGATTTGTAGTGATGTAGATCACTTTGAAATTCCTTTGATTGCCCCAAACACAATTTTAGGATCCGCCTCAGGACATCCCTAAATACTGTGTGTAAACATTAGCTTAAGTTTGTCATGTTTTCCCCCTCAGTAGCTCTGCAGATCTATCAATACTTATTGAGATAATAAAGGTAAAGTAATTATATTTTCACACAGAGTATTTTACTGATGAAGGTCCACCAGAGGTTTTGAAAACTTCGTCCATTTAGCTCACAGTTTCATTCTACCTGTTATATCCAAGAATTACCTTCACTCTAACTGTCCTTGGAAGAATATCAATTACAGCTACTTTATTTGAAAGCTGTTATTTTTCAGACATGGTGGCGCTAATCTGAATGTACACCAGGGTCACTGTACGCTCATCTGTCTGACGATCTGTAACATTACCTTTATTAATCAGCCATTTAGAAAATTATTTTTCCACTCAAGTAAACAAACAGGGTAAAGTTCCATCTCAAGCCATCAACAAAAGGCCTCTTTCAAATCTCCTCTAATGAGTTTGCCTTTCCTGCCTCTTTGAATCAGTCTGCCTAATCAATGGTGGGAGTTTTAATACACTACAATGGTATATGGATTAGTGAAGGTATTTAAACATCGGCTTTAATTAGAGCTGTGTGTATAAAGCTTCGAGTGTTGCTCTATGACTGCAGCCGGCCTGTCAAGGAGAGGCGTGGAGGACATGACGGTCGAGGAAGCCAAGTGAAGAGAAAAGAGGGAAAAAGTGGAGTGAAGTCCTGTGGTGATGAATCAAAGTCACCTTGCGGAGGTCTGACCACTCATTAGGCTGAAAGAATGGAACATGCTGGCCTTTGCCCTCTCATCTCCGAGATACATTTGTCCCGTTGCCCCAGAAATTAATGAACCAGGTCGTCTAAAACCTTCTTTTGAGTTATGCTGAAAGTTTGCTCTCAGCTGTGACTGTGTGCGGTAGCAAAGCCTGTGTACAATTAGAAAACCAGACTGCCCTCATTTATTCACAAGCATTAAATGACCTGTGGTGTGTTTTCCTGATCAGTAACCTCCTGTGGTCTTGAAAATAATGACTGCCCTGTCTGAGAAGGAAATGCAGAAGTAGAGCATGTTAGTCGTCCTCTTAGACAGAAGGCCGAAGTGGATGTTTGAAGATGCAGGGTATGGGACTTTGACACCAGAGATTGCAGTTTACATTCTGTCTCAGCATTAAGCTTTGCTGTTGGTGTTTTATTTTTTAGTCTGGAATCATGAAAAGGCTTATGTATAGCATGGCAACTGGCTGTGCATGTTATCAGAACACATTTTTTTCCATTTTTTGGTGTCGGTACATGCAAAGTTGTCACCCTGACCTACATCCGACCCTCACACATTGTTGTTTTAGCTCCGTATAACGATTCACCAAAAGCATCAAATGCATTCACACACATGCAAAATGTGGCTCAAGTGGCATGCTATTTATAGGCAATCCCATAATATCATGTTAGCCCTTTTAACAGTAACATTTACCTCTTTAATCATACAGGTACAGAGCAGAATATGCTCAGATGCCTAGATTTTGGAACACTCAACAACTACGAATTTGTTTAAAAAGGTAATTAAATGTTGTCTAAAGACCTCATAATGACCAAAAAAGACATACACTAAGTGCATGAATCTCATGCTACACAGCCAGGTTTGTTAAGTGAGATGGAATAACAGTGTAGCTGCATCCATGAGTGACCATCAGTGTCTTGGTCCAGTACACCTGAACCTTGAAACGATATAATGGACACTGAAGAAAATGCTTTCTATTGATTAAACCCACTGAGGTGAAAAGCAGTGAAAGGTTCAGCTATTGGAATATTATAAACACCATTTACAGTGGTGTTCATTTATCTCACTTGGTGTCGCTCTGTTTAACGTGCCGCCACCATGTAAGCAATATCGTCCAAGAAAGGCTACTTGGACAATGATGTGCACAACCTGCTTTCTGCATTGATCCCTTTGTTGTCCTCTGAGGACGTGCAATGTGACTGAACACTTGAGCTACATGTGGATTTGAGCCTGGGGTCTGGATTGTACCATTTCTGCCCCGGTGTATTACTGTAAATATGATATGTAATGCAGAAACACGTGACCACATGTCCACTGAAATGATCAGAATCTAATGGATCGATTGTTAAAGACATTAAATGAGCACATTCCTGCTCACCAGAGGATGAAGCCTTTCCATTAGGGGTAATAACGGAGCTAGTCTTTCCACATGAGATCTCAAAATGTAATTGTTTGAAATTCGTGTGGCCAAAGGGATAAACCATTTTAGACTTGAAAATCTACCCTCCCATTCCTCTAGTGAATCCCTAGAGCCTGGTCTTATTCCTTCTTGTAACATGCAGCAGCTTTATCTGGTCCACATGGCAGCACATGTGAATGGTACAGTGTAGTATCACTTCTCTCTATGTTCTCTGCTGGTGTCGTCACTTTTGATCACTTTCAGGCAACAGGAGAAAGAACCACTTAAGGTGTGTTGTGGTGAAGACTGACGAAACCAAATCGAAACACACACTTCAGGCTCAAGTTTGTCAAATTAAACTGTTAAGAGGGTTTGACGCCCAAATTTGCTGAACTAATAACAAGAATCAAAGCTCACAGTTACAAAGAAAAAGTTTTATTTAAAAAGCACTAAAAAGTAGAAAAAACTGTTATGTTGATTCGTTCTGGACGTTAGGACCGAAAGGTCAGGAGGTCCCAGAGAAGAAGTGACTTTCCTTCTCCAGAGATTAAAATCAGAATCAGTGATAATCAGTCACTTTGGAAAGTGTCTTGTTGTCTCTGAGGGCCTTAAATCGTCTTTTGGTTGTAAAAATCCAACCAGTTTGTTACTTGCTCCCTGGTGCAGATGTTCCGTTTTTCTGAAAGTTTTGGGTTGACTGTCTTTTCAAACTGTCTCTTACCAAATTCACAGCTGTGAGAAAGGGCCCTGGAATTTGAAATGCGCTGTAGAAAAAGTCAAAAAACTCCTATATGTCGATCAGCACCAGCAATTGACAGTGGCACCGATGCCAAAGGAGATCATCTCTGAGACACCATCTGCTTTGACAAAACAGCAGCATTTGGGAATGAGAACGGCTGATCTATCAGACCTACAACATGCACTCGCTTTAGCAGTAAACGTCTCGGAATATTAAGATTAAAACTGCAGTAATCCTTGCTTTTACCACATGTTGCTAAGACTTTATGGTGATTTGTGCACCATCAGGAATTCCATTCAGTCTGCATATCCGACAAACAGCGCTGAAATGCCATTAAAGCAACCTAAAAGAGCCGCCTCCCTCTTGTGTTCGCTCACCCTGACGTGGAGGCCTCGCTTGAAACATGGCAGTGAACTGTTCCCTTCAAAGCACCTCAGGACCACAGGCAGGTACTACCCGACGGCAGCGTATTGATCCCATCATCAGCCCAGACCTTCCCCTCCTGGCCTGTCTGCCTTCATTTAAATGACCTCTATAAAGCATCTACATCTAATCTTAATTAGATATTGAAGTCCGTTAATTAAAACATTATCTCTGGCGAAACACAGCTGGCCAGTCTGACGAGTTAATCAATGAGGATGAGAGGATGCTGTCTGCCCAAAGACGTGCGGGGAAGAAACCAAAACACACACTCCAGGCTCGAGTGTCTCAAATTAAACTGTTAAGAGGATTTGAGGTGCATGTCCTGCATTCTGATCATTTGTTCAGCACAATATCATTAAAACCTTCAGGTCCCCTTTTTCGTTGTCTCGTGCTAATATTAAAATGTGAAAATAATTAATCGAGATGCAGTTTCATTAGCAGCAACACGACACCATTTAATCACACAGTCTGGTTATGAAAGAAGCCGCCAGGTTTCTTAGGATCGAACAAAGTCACGCTTACATTCATCAACACATCCCAGAGGACCTTGAAACATAAGAAGAACACTTTGAGACATAAAATGATGAACTGGCGATGAGCTGTGAACTCTCACTGAAGCTGAAATTAGTCTGAACTTCCCAGTCTCCAAGTTGCACATCAGTGTTTTTGTACATACAGAAAGTAGCGCAGTGCAACAGATGGACGTTTGTGCAGCTCTTCCTTCGTTTGATAGACGTGGCCAAACCTTGAGGCGAACACAAGTTTAATGTAAAATCACATTTGACTTGCTGCCCACGGAGCCAATCAATGAGATAATTCAGGCCGTGTGACGTATTTCACCTGCATGTCTGTTTGTGTTTTACGGCTTGTGTTCACTACACATTTACATCTCGCTCTTTGCAGCAGGTAAGAATATATCACAGGGCGCCTATAAATATTTTGGCTGTCAAAGCAGCTCCTGTTATGGAGACCGTGGAGCACAGCCCTGTTACCACACACTTGCATGAAAGGGTTTTTGCAGAAGCATTACTTAATGAGCTAGCAACCTGCACGTCAAATCTGGAATTAATGTTTTTTCTTTATTTGATAGGAACAGTGCACATTAATGAACGTCTATTTAGACAGCAATAAATGTAAATATGGCGGATTATAGCAACAATGCTAATTTACATCCACAGTCTCAGGAGTATTATTTCTCCTCAAAAAACATTAACTGCAAACAGTTTTCTTCTGTAATTCACAAAATGCTGTAACCTTAAATACAGCAAACACAAAAAGATTGCCTGCGCAGTAGAAGTGGGAAAAACAATTTCTCTGACAATAGCGGGGATCCTGCTTGAAAAGCGCTGCGTAAAATAATGCAGTCCAATCATCGAAATATTGTTGAAGCGTGTGTTTCCACAGACACTAATTTGATTGGATCTTCTAGCTGATTTGCCACCAGTTTCCACTGTGCAGTTACAATTTCTTTCTTATGATGGCTGCAAAGTCAACAGGGAGAGAGGCCCACCACTGCAAACACACCTGCCGCATAAGCAAATAATCAACTGCGGTTTCAATTTGGGTTGTATTCTTTCAAGCAATCACTGTCAGGCACAGGAAAAAAAAAAAAATCACAAATGCTCATGTTGTCATTTGATCATATTGTCCTTTCATCTTCCGCTGCTTCAACAACTGCAATCAGTCGTTACATAGAACAGTTCAGACCAGGGAACTTGTTTGGGTACCATCTGAGAGCATCCACTTATAGAATAGCGGGTCTTAGTCGGACTGGTTTTGGGTTTTTGATGTGAGCTCCTGATGCAGACGATGCCGAGTATTGTTACTACTTGATTGTCTCTTATTTGGGATGATAAAATCTCAAGTATGGGTAGAAAAAATACTAGCATTCTAGCAATACCCACGTTGTGTGTTTCAGGAATGGATGGGGAAAAGAGTGCGCTCTCATCTTAGGGACTTAACCCCGAGCTGCCCTTTAGAAGCTGCACAAAAACGTACACAAAATGTAGCGTGTGGCATTTCTGATACATCGCAATTTGAATAAAAAAGACAATGTTTTGCATTCTTTGATCTCATCTTCAGATGTTTTGGATGAAAGCCACCGTGTTCTTTTTGTGAAGAGGTAGGCGGCGCATCTTGTGACTCATCTTGATGAGCCGTCAGCCTTGAAATGAGGTAAACATCGTCTCTGAAGCCAGCACAGGTGTTGAAGAAGCAGACGACCACTGCAGCTCACGTTTGTCTGTTTTTTCTTCAACGAGTGAGGCTCCGCAGTTCATAGCAAGCTTTGCTGGTTTGTTCTTCACCTCTTACCAGCATCTGTGTTGTTAAAATACGACCTTGCAGCAGCTTGGTAGGTGGAACTGAATAGAATCTCTGACATACTGTAGAACGTAAGGCCAATAAGCTGCACTAGTCAGAAACATCACTGACAATTAGAAATCAGACAGGTTAGGTATTTAGGCAGTAGTGGAAAGTAACTAAATATATTTATCTGCTCCTTATTTTGTAATCAGACGGTCTATGCAGTTAAAAGGGTATTTTTTCAACCTTTTTAATCCAAAATGCTGCTGCCAAGAAGCTGATCAAGTCATCTAGAAGGTCTCTTCTAACACCAGTCCTGATTTCTCTACACAGACTTTCCAGGTTAGAATCCATGTGATTAGGTTTAGAATTTGCATTATCAGGCACCTGTGTCTGTTCAAGAGATTTCTCGGCCACATAATAGCACTGGCAATCTGAGCTCCTCCGATCAGGGTTTGTTCCTCATTCTCTCAAGGCAAAAGTTGACCAGAACTTTGGAACCCTCTCGGCTTAACGTTTGTGGACAGTGTGGACACTTAAAAGGCAGCTCAGGACCCATTTGCATAGGCTTCTGATTAAATTGCTTTGTTTAGTCCTTTTTTTAATCTTGTAGTTGGATTTAAAGGTCCCACACGGTGCCCTTTTTCAGAAGATTAATGATTGTCTCACGTCCCCAGAATGTGTCTGGCAAAATTTTAGCTGAAAATCCTGCAAGGTTGGTTAATTTTACTGTGACTATAGAACTCCTGGTTGTTGCCCCGTTCTAAACTTCAGCTGCTGTCCATTCCCACTTCAGGAAGAAGACTCTCTCTGTATCTGTGAGTGACAAGCCTCACACCCTGTAGCTGACATACATGAAACCTGGACTTTCTATCACTTCTGACTTTCTTTCTAAGTGATCATTTTACATGGAAATACAACAGAATTCACAGCACACATATTGTTTTTAACTCACGCATGTTATGAGTTTATCAGACAACACTGCAGTTATAATTTACTTTAATGTATATTGCTGTGTTCTATTTCTTTATTTATTGTGAAGCACTTTGTGACGCCTGCTCTTGAAAGGTGCTAAACAAATGAAACTCACTTACTTGCTTCCTTTTCAGTAATCTATAATGAAACCTACTTGTTGAATCAATGCGCTGCACAATGTTTTTACCGAAACAGTCCAATACACAAAATGCTTTATGGGGAATTCACAAGCCATTCAGCAGTATGTATAGAAATTTATGATCGCTTTACCTTTATCAGATTGTCATTATTCTGAATTTGGGCATTTTATATGAGAAGGCTTTTCACTTGAGGTGTATTTTGATGCTAAAATTTCTGTACTCTAACTGAAGTAAACAATATTTTTTTCACTGCGGTTTTGCTACTTTCACTTAAGCACAAGGTTTCCTCCATCCAGTATTGCATTATGTACAAGCACAGCCAGGGACAAACACACTCAGAATGTGCTGGTATATTGCTGCAATGAAAGCTCTTCTTAATCCATTTCATGTTCCCTTTTTGGCCTTTATATTCCTTTTTGTAACCACCCGGTAATAAAGGTGCAGATTGTTTTGCCCTGGCTTCTGTCTCTTCATATGCCATGATGGGATGGGAAATCTTCCTAAAAGCACTCATCTTCGAAGTGATAGTCCCTCGGTGTCTCCAGGGTGCTGCTGTTCTTCTTTCATTTCCCCGATATGTTCCGAATTTCAGGGAAAATTACCACCCGTCCTGCCGACGGCAATTTGTCTGGCATGACTTCAGGACGAGCACTCATGCTCTGCTTCCTGATGTCGCCTGTGTTTTGGATTGAAAACGGCGGACTGACGACAACAATTAAGATGACTGTTTGATGGAATGTCTTGTTATTCATTTGTAACTGTTGATTTGATAAAAAGCTGCACGATTGATCTCCCATCTGCTGAAAAATAAAACAGTGTGTTTGTGAGGTGTCTCAGAAAGATCTGCATAACAGAAAAGATAAAAGGCCTCAAATGTCTTTTTTCTATTTTTAATTTTATGCTCACAGTATTTATCCCCTGAGCTGTGAAAGTAAAAATAACTAAGAGCTTTAAAGCTTTTGTCTTTTTGATGGTTAGTCTTCTGTTTGGTGCTTTATGCACCAAAAACATCTGGGCTCACTGGATCTGTCCTAATCTGTTTATAGCATCCCATAAACCCTGCACAGAAATCATCACTTCATCCTGTTAGGATCCTTGTTTTTATTATGAAATGAAGAAATCTTACTATAATTTATATAGAAGTTTACAATATCACCTGTCTTTCTAATACTGTTTGCATACACTGTAATAAATTACCATGAAGTTACAGTTAACAGTCGTGTGCTGACTTTCAAACATAGAGTTAAAAATGGTCAAACCTGTTTCTTTTTTTAAGTCAAAAAAGAATGACTGTTACCAGCAGGCTGCTGTAAAAACTGACAGCGTCAACTGAAGAATTTGTCACAAAATGACCAAAACCAGACACAATAAGTCACAAAGAGAAAAATGAGACAAACATGACAAAAACCAGACACATAACAGCAGAACGGAGACAAAACTGTCCAAAACAGACAAGAAGCAACATAAACCAGACATAAAGAATTAAAGAGACACAACACAACACAAACTAGACACAAAACAGTTTGAACTAGACATAAAACAAAAATGAGACTCAAAATAACAAAAACGAGAACCAAAACAACACTAACAAGACACCAAACAACACAAAAAACACACCGAACAACACAAATGACACAGAACGACAAAAACTAGACATTTAACAAAACAAAACGAGAATCAAAACAGCACAAACGAGACACAAAACAACACAAAGAAGACACAAACGGAGACAAACAAGACACAAAACAACACGAATGAGACAAAATGACAAAAACTAGACGTTAAACAAAACAAAACGAGAATCAAAACAGCACAAACGAGACACAATACAAACAAGACACAAACTGACACAAACAAGACACAAACGGAGACAAGACACAAAACAATACAAATGAGACAAAATGACAAAAACTAGACATTAAACAAAAAACGAGACTCAAAACAACACAAATGTGATACAAAATGAAACAAACGAGACGATAAATGACACAAATTATAAAACAGATACAAAAACAACAAAAATGACAAAAAGACACAAAACAACTCAAATGAGGCACAAAGCAACAAAAACCAGACACATGACTAAACACGACAAAACTACAGTTAATGTTGATTGCATTGATAACATGACATAAAAACAATGTGCAGCGCAGTATTTATTTACAGTAACAATTGTTTTATGTAAATATCATTGTTACACTGTAAAAAATACAATAAAATGAGATCATAGCTGCCAGTATTTTACTGAAATTTTACCAGACATTTTGTTACCGTGTACAGCGCTACACACTGGCATCGATGCTGCTCTGTGCACCTTTTCATACCAGTGTTCAAGCATACGCACACAACACACACACAGCTTCTTGCAGGGATGTAAACACGAAAGACGCGTTGGAAAGATTGTTGCTGAAAAACTTCAAAAATGTCTTTGAAGGTACAAAAGAAAAATAAATAAATTGCAACACGCCTCAGAAAGGAGGCAAACAAGCTGAAGACTGTGCGGCCCTTCTTGGCCTGGTGTGTGCTGTGATCCCCAGTCTGCTGCCAGGTGGTTGAATGCCCATTAGTCTCCCTGTCTGCTCCGCTCTGCCAGCTTCAGGCTCAACAGGCGCTACAGAGAGAATAAATTATGATCCACCCACGGGCTATCTGCCTTCTCTGGCCCCGACTCACCTATTTACACTAGGCTTGCACTCGGGGCAAATTGCATTTTCCCTTCAAATATTTGCTTTTATTAATGTTGTGCAGCATGGTAATTAATCTCCCCAACAAAGGCACCATCTGCCTGACCCAAAAAATGAAATTACGCCTTCCCATTCTGTGATTAAGATGAATATCGCATGTGGAGTGGAAAACAGCTTTAACGGAGGAAAAACACAGAAAATGCTCGTTGAGAGATGAGCCGGCACCCCTTACCTGTCCTCCCACTTCTCCGCCTCCTCTCTCACTTTTATTTTTAGGCTTTTTTTTTTTCCCCCTCTTCTTCACCCCTCCTCTTTTCTGATGTGCTACCTGAGCACACCCCTGCACTGCGGCGTTAGAGCATGTGGGGACAGATAAACCCGTGGTAATGAAAATGAATGTTCCCACTTGGAGCCCGATAGAGTTCCATTATGAGGTTTATTTGTCGGGGGCAGGACGCCAGGCTTCGGGACCAGTTTTACTTGGCTCTCTGCAGGCCTGCTGGGGTGCAAACTCCAGCGCCGGCTAATCTAGCGGAGCAGCTCTGCCCCGACCGGGTCGAGACAACTGAACAGCTCTCTTGCTTTCTGTCACTTTCTTTCTGTTTTGTTCCTCTGTCTCTCTCTGCAGCCTCGCTCAAATTGAAAAGTCTCTTGCCATCGCTACCTCTCTCCTCTCTGTCTATTTTGTCTTGATGTTCCACTCGCTGTTAGTGTCTGTCTTTCTGTTTTTCTAACCTCAGCCCGGAAAAATCTGAGGGCAAAGGAAAATACAGCAGCTAGTAGAGCTTTAAAAAAAAATCCCTGTAAACTATGCATCCCAAAACAGGCGTTTCGTGTTTCTACCCGTCTGTTTTTGTTCATCTAAATTTCCCCTGCGTTGTCTTGTCAACATATTTGTTGCTCTTGACACAAATGAATAGAGGAATATCGTGCATCACATTAGATGCTGCAAACCTGATTAGAATTCTTCTATAACGTACAAACAAATCCAGTTTAATGATGCATTAGTGTTCTTACATCTTTTCTTGCGCTGTAACATTTATAAACTGCTTTCAGAAAGTCCTCAAGTCAAGGAGTCACGCCGCACAGTCAGTTTTGAAATGAGGACTCACTTTATTGCACATGCAGTCAGACGTAAAAGGGTGCAGGTTGAGGTGGAGATGGGACGCAGCGTTCGCTGCTTCACTGAAACATTCGCCCTTCTCCCCTCTTCTTCTGCCTCTCTCCCGCTTCCCTTCATTCCACTTCTCTCATTTTTTGAGCAACTGAAAAAGCATCTTGAGCTTTTGCCTTTCATCCACCCCTCTCCCTCTCTTTTTCTGTGCCCTCTCTTGTTCTACCCCAACATTGGAAACCTCTTTAAACAGCTGAGGGGGAATTCTGCTGGAGCTCTTGTTACTGCTGTTGATCTAATAAAGACCCTTCAGAACACTAGTGGAAGCATCAAAGTCTGCAAGTATGCTGTAATAAAAGCCCCCAAAGGTGTTGAAGTGAGGCACCTTGTTTTATTTATGAATAGAACTCACACGTTACAGATATATGGGGCACGGAGTTTAAACCCACAGGTAGTGATGTAAACCAATTAGACAGCTTTATGTAGGAGAACCGAGGAGCAGCGTGGTTATAATGATCTCCATGCAAACACGCGTCTCTTGATGCTAATCATATGCAAAGAACTTCTTTAATTAATCACGTTTAGCAGAGTGATACAATCCCTTCGCCTTGAGCTGCGTTCTAGACTCCGGAGTAGTTGGTTTACACACGTGCTCAGCCAGACACGCACACTTTCATCACATCCTATTACCAGCTGTGATCTCGTCATGCATCAGCCACGCCGAGGGGAAACATTTGTGCATTTACTGGAATCGCACATGCAAAAAGTTAGCTGCTGGAAACCACCAACCGCCAGACCATCCGACCGAGCGCCTCATCAGATCTCTGAAGCCTCGTGAATAATTGAGCGGCCACAAATCATTCATAAGGCAGGTGCTTACGCGCAACACACCACCGCAACGCACACACTGCTACGACGGCTACTGCCCTCTATTTTTTTTTTTTTTTTGCTCTCCTGTTTTATTTGTTTTTCTGTCATGTCACTTAGTAAGACATTGTGCTTGACGGAGCAGCAGCAGCAGCGCTGTAGTCGGCACCTAACCTGGGTTTGAACCCGGCAGGGAGGGGAAAGATGTTGCTAGGGCGAAGCTAGAGAGAGTCGTGTCTTCTATGTGACACGGAAGTACAAAATAAGCGAGTGCACAAGCATGAAAGCTAAGTGGAAGGTATTTCATACACTGTGCATGTTCCCTTGGATGTGTGTGTGTTGGTACAGTAGCGGAGGGGAAGACGGTCTGCTCGGAGTGAGTCGGGACTCACACTTGGATGCGTCCAGCTGTGACAGTAATAGGAATAGGCAGAAATCTGCTAATGGTTTTCTCAAACTGGGAGGAATGGTGACCCCAGTACTACTCCCACTCTCTGTTTAAAGCACTTCTCAGACTTTCACTCGTCTCCGCAGCGCTTTTCTTCCCAGCTTCTCTCTTTTATCATCCTTCATCACTCCATCAATCACTGTCTCCTCTTCACCTCCTCTTCTTCCATTCTCATTTCCTTCTTCATCTCGTGTCTCCTCTCCTTTTTTTCTAGTCTTGCCTTGTTTCGTCTTTGCCAGTTTCCTCCAGTGACACCCTCCTTTGTTGTCCCTTTGTTTTTCCATCCCCTTTTTTTCTATCCTCTTCTCCATCCCGTCTTCTGTTCATGAATCTCAACTCAATCCGCCATTAACTTCCTCGACCACGTAATTCCCTCTAATTGTTTTCATGAATGGAAGCAGAGGGAGGAGGTGGAACAAGAAAGGTACAGATGGGTGACAAATTAAAAGGAAATATCGACATCAAGTGTCTTCGTGAGGTGTTCGGCCACCGAGTGCCTCCAGAACAGCTTCAATAGGACATTGATTCTTCAAGTCTCTGAAACTGTAATGGAGGAGGGAACAGCATTCACCTGAAAGATAGTCTCTCAATTGGAACCTGGATAAAGATGGTGAAGGGTTCAGGTTTTTGTAACTCAACATTAACGCAGCATTAAAATTAATTATTATTTTTATGACTTTAATTGTTTACAAAATTCACATCCACCCTAAAACTAGCAGCATCTGTTGCTGTAGGTCAGTAAATATGAGACCATGTTCAGTGGAGAGCCAGAAACAAAGTAGAGGATTGCAGTAGTTTGAACTGATTTCCCATTAGGTTGTCTTCTTCAGGGCTTCATATAGTCTCCGCTGTAGGAGCCTGAGGGTTTAGTCAAGAGTCATCAGGAGGAAATGTTCACACCTGGCCTGCCTGGCTGCTCAGCTGCATGAGCTGGAGTCCATCGACTAGTCTTTCTCCCTCTGACGTCCACTAAAATTTGGATTGCCTTAAGATTTTTTGGCAAATTCGACTCATTTACACATAGCAGGCAGAATCCCACATTATTTTCCCAGCGTTTGCGCCAACCTGGTGCAAGGAAGACCACGAATGATTTATAATTTTCAAAGATTTCCCCCAAAGCGGAGCGCAAACTTCATTAAAGCACCGTGAAAACAGTGTCGACTGGGCTGTTTACAATATCTGTGCTGGAATTAGTGGAAGGTGTAATATGGGAAAGTTGGCATGAAAACAAGAAAGCAAATAAATCCAAAATACATTTTCACTGCAGCTGAAAAATGCAGTCTAAGCCAAGAATTCTGCAATGAAGCCTTTCTTCATGAAGGTAATATTAATTTTTTTGTTGTTGTTGCTGAATACAGTTTTAGAGACGGGTTTATTCTTAATATGAGAGCTGGCAGAGAGAGAAAACAAAACAGTGATATAATTGTTTCAGCCAGTTTGAAAAAAAAACTGCACAGAGGTTGTCTCTTTGTATCTGGTTTCACTTATAATAGACTGTGTCAAATACATAACACAGGAAAAAAACGGTGTATTTAAATGACGTGAATGCCAGGCTTTCAGTTAAAATTAATTGAGAATAATACAAGTCCCAATAACAGCAGCTTTTCTTTCTATTCTGTTGACATGATGTGAATGCGGCATTAGAGATGGGAGAGAAGCTCGCGTTTGTTGCTTAACAACCTGAAAGACGGCTGCATGATTACGGAGCTGCTAGTGTGAAGTGAAGGTTACTGTTACTGTGCATTGATAATACAGCACACAGTCCATACATACACACTGAAGGGCTGACCTTGGGGAGCAAGTGGATTTTTCTTTTCCAGTTACAATCACAAATTGGTTGTTAACATGAAGTGAAACTGGTAACGTGAGTATGGCATCAGCTGCAAACGGATCAGCTGATCAGAGTTTTCCCTGATGAGTCGGGAAACTCCAGACCTGTGAGGGGAAAGACTGAATGACCTCATCTTCTGTATGCTCACCCTCAGTGCAGACGAAATGTAAACATACATAAGCATAACCATAATGCCAGGCTGACCTATCCATCCATCCATCCATCCATCCATCCATCCATCCATCCATCCATCCATCCATCCATCCATCCATCCATCCATCCATCCATCCATCCATCCATCCATTTCAGCATAGTTTATATGTAAACACGTAAAAAGTCTTGGTATAGACCAAAAAGCTCCTACCTGTCAACACACTAAATAGATTTTCTTCACTCTGGTCTACTTTTAGTGATCTAAAACTGCATTTCTGTGTGTGGACAAAAGGTCAAAATGCATAGATAAAGCTCTATTTAAAAACCCACACCTATGGCCTAAGAAACACCTGTAGACAACAGAATTTGTTACGATTGATTTGTATTTGTTTTTAAGTCAGTTCAGCTCAATATAGCTTCATTTATGTAGCAATAGTTCACAACATTTGTTACTTCAGTGCAGTTCACAAAGTAAGAAAAAGATCTTACAAAGTCATAAAGAGAAACTCAGGAAATCGAACAACAGGATGTAAATATGTACATAACATCTAGATATATGCGCATACAAACACACACACACACGTACATGCTCTTATGCATACACATGACATACACACATGGCTGCAAATCTTGCACAAAACACAGTGTCTTTACTCATCATTATTTATGACTTGTTTTCTCCTACTTTTAAGGAATGTTTTTATTTTTTATCATGTCTTGTGGAACAGTCACTTTGCATTTCACTGCCTGTAGCATGTGGCAAATAAAAACTCTTCAATCTTAAAATCCAAACAATTCCTGCTGGAGCAAACAGTTTGGCAAGAGCGGGAAAAAAAACAAAAATCAAAAACAAACTCCACTTTAGGAAGATGAAACCTCCAGGTTCAGGGAGGGTGACTGTCTGCCTCACCCAGCTGGGGTGAGGGCAAATGGGAGAGGGAGAAGCAGAGCAGATAGGAATCAGACAAACAATGTGTTGGAGAACAATAAACACTAGAGAGGCTGGTGAGTTCAGTAACTGCTGGACCTGCACAGAGGACAAAACACAAATTGCAGTCAGGTTATTCCACATAAATTCATCGAACGCCCCACGCCTGACCATCTTCAATTCAACAGATTTCTGTATAAAGTGGAGAGTATTTCTGACTTGGCCATGTGTAAAATCTGGGGTCGTAGGTAACATGAGTTTTCGAGTAAAAAATGAGGAGGTGGGGCCAATCTGTGGAGCAACGTTTGAAGTGCTGTAACTTAACAATAATGTAACGAAAGTCTTGAAATGTCGCAGGCTCATTAATACGTACATCTGGTCTTCAAAGTGACATGAAATGCTGGCATTTAAATGTATAAAGGGTCAAATGATGGAGAATTTGTGTGCCTTTTCAGGAAAACTATGCATTCAGTGAGAATATTGGCGGCACTTTTTGTGGAGAAATGCACCTTTGTTTGATGCCAGTATTTCCTTACTGGATAGGAAAGAAGCGAGCCTCTGCTTGTTGTTATTTCGGGGAACAGTGAGAGCTGAACTGCACACATGACACTGAATGACAGTCTGTCAGTTTGGAGAAACTGTTGAAAAAAAAAACTCCCCTTCCTTCCTCTTCAGTGTAAACTGAGTTCAGGGAGCTCCTTCAGGCAGCATCTCAAGTAAAGATCACCACCAACAGCAGGTTACATAAGACGCATTAGCATCAAACTTACTGTCCTTACTGAGGTCATAAGAGACATCCACCATATAGCACTAAAACGAGCAAATAAGCTGCGATATTATCTTCGCCATTTCTAAATGCCAGCCGCAATATGGCACATAAAGGGGCTGAAAACTTAAGGGGAAAAAAAAGCGATTATATAACTTGGCAGATACGACCAGATGGCGGTCTCCCTCCACTGAATTTAAATGATGCACCTGAATCAACTTTTGAGTAATGCATAAAAATGGATTTGTTTGTCCCTAATCAGTGCGGTTTGAGGACCTGCCAAAGCAGAGCAGGACTGAGGTGGATCAATCCGTCGAGCTGTGTGGAATCCTGGAGCTCGGAGTGGTTGTACCTCCACCTCCAGCAGGACTTTAACTCACACAGACTCAAATAAGGCTCAGCACCAACGGCAGCATCTTCAAAGCTGCATCCTGAGCATCACAAAGACGCGCAGGAAAACGCTTTGGTACCAGATATATCCACTCACGTAAACAAACATAATGAACACATCGCACTGCAACTGGGACTTAACCAAGTTGCTGTATATTATTGCTTTATGAGAATGTGTGCCGAGACAGAGAGGAGGTGCAAGAGAGCTCCGTGAAAACTGTTAATTTCTTTTCTATATGCGTCATTCCTGCATATTATTTGCAAACACAGTCATATTGTCTTCTCCTCGCCACTTTAATTAAATAAGGAAGTTGTGCACGTATTTATTTCTTAAGCATATTTGAGCTGCGGTAAAGCCTGCTTTCTTCTCAAGCTCATGGTCAACAAAGAAAGAGGCTAATTTCATTTTCATATCCTTCTTTTATTGTCTTGTTTATGCGGGGGTGAGCCCAAGGCGCCAGGATGAATTATCATCCTTCTCTGTCCATATTAAGCCCACCACACATAAACATTTCATTAATTTCTTATCTTGGCGCCTGATGTTTCTTCTGCAGTTGTTCGTTTGTCAGCTGTCTGAGTTTAATTTATTCATTATCTGTTTCTCCCGTCCTCATCTCTCTGAGGTTGCTGATTTGGGGTTTTTTGCTCAAACACTTTGCAGTGACTGTAATCACAGGCACATTTTCTCTAGGACAGGAGTCTGAACGCTTTAAAATAGTGAGGCCCCTGGTATTCTCTTGGTGTGAAATGATCAACAGGCTGCTTTCAAACAAAGAAGAATATGAGAGAATATGATGCAGGGAAGGGACTGGCTTCTTTCCATTATTTCAATATGTTTTTTGAACCTGTATGCAAATAGGTGAGGCTTTTATAGGCATTAACTCTTTTATTTTAATGCCCAAATTGGACATCAAGGGTCAGGACATGAACAAAAGTCACTAGAGAGGAGATTTGTGTATTATCCTTCATTATAGTCTGTCAGTGTGAGTTAAAAGGTTGAAGTTAAAGTTGAAATGTACTGTTTTTATTATCTGTCCATGTATTAATTTTTTTTTCCCAAAAAAAGTCTGACATAAACAAAGCATTTTTGATTTTATAAAATGAAGACAGACAGCAAATTCTCTTTTCATTACATGAAATGGGTCAATATATAATTGAGGGATTTTTAAAGTCCATGGGATATATCTTGCATACATTTTTATTAAAAGTACTTTAAAAAATCATGTTTTTTATGTTCATTATGATCATGTCTTTACAAATTCCACAATTATTTATTATGGAAACCATTTATTCATAAAAAAAATGACTGGATATCACTAAAATGTCAACTAAATAACCGTCCAAATTTAACAACAACTATCTTCTAATTAGCTGAACAATAATAAAATGAGCTTTTTCAAAAATAGTTTTGGTTGTGTTCTTTTTATTAAGTTGAGATAATCATGACAGATATTTTTTTGGCAATATATCAAATTTTATATGGAAAATAACAAACTGCATCTGAGAAATCACTTTCCACAAAGTTAGCCATTACAAAAAACACAAATAACTTTCAATTTTATTCACTTGTATATATAATATGTAGAAGAATCTTTGTCTAAAAATACCATGTGGTGTTTGGTTATAGGCAGCCATGTTGTTGATTTTAGGCCTGAAAACTGCAAAAATATCAACTACGATACCTGTTAACTATGTTACCAAAAGTTTCACAATTATGTGTTAACTCAGATGTATTTTGTGTGTCTTTACTGCTTGGCTACTGAATGTCTCATCATTCAATTTAGCCTAATTACTTGGCCACACATCTCGACATTTCTCATCATTAGCGCATACAAATAAGCGCGTTATAAAATGCAGAATGTAAGGACAGTAAGTTAATGCTGAAACAGTGAAAGAAGCAACATGTGTGAGAGGAAAGCAGATTGGATCCGAATAAACATGTAAAATATAAATGTTTTATTGACTGAACACAAATCACACTGCTCAGAATAGCTGAGAAAATGTGGTTGAAAAGGATTCAGTCATGAAAAACATTCCAGTGTTTGCATCCAAGTGACAGCCTTAGTATTTAAGACTTAAGCAAATGAGAATGGTGACGTTATATAGCAACAAAATCTGCATTTGAGGAGGTTGGGTTGGATGGATGGGCCAACAAAGCACTGGAGACACAGTTTATTTCCTTTGGCAATCAATAAAAATGTTCATGTTGCTTCCCTTTGACTTAAAAAAATTATTTCAAATCCAAATCGCAATATTTCTCTAAACCTCCCCATAAACAAACCAACGCACTACTTTGCATAGTTGTTTTTTTGTTTTGCCATGAAGTAGAAAAGGATTAAATCTCGTGCTGGAAAACATGAAACCAGGCAACAACAATATTTATCATTAGTTTCCTCTCTTCTGGGATTCCTCTGTCCTCTCTGTTCAAAAGTGCCTCACATGAAAAACACAGTTATTTTTAAAGCCCAGAATCCTGTTATTCATAACAAAAGCAAAAATCTTTCTCAGTCAAAAACAATCATAACTCCATGTCCTCAATACACAGCGAATGATTGAAAATTTTAAAAACAGCACAGGGTTTCTTTCCGAAAACTTCAGTCGAGTCGAAGTTAAAAACAATGACTTGTGCAGTTCCTCGCTCCGTCTGTCCTCCCCTCCTCACTGCTCTCCACCCACTCTCTTTTAAATTATCAAACGATGTCCTTCCTTTCACATGGCTAGTTCTGGATTACTTACCTGGCTCTCCCTGCAGGCCTATTAAACACCTCTGGAGTCATGGTCGCTGCCCGGCCGGCTCTGCATTCATAATGGTCATTAACTTGGGCTCCAAAAATGAATGGTGGAATAATCCAATTCAGAATGATCTGAAAACGCCTTTTACCAAGGGGCCGTATATTGATAGCAGGCAATTTCACATCTCATTCGCCAGAAGTGGGCTTATTGAATATGAGAGGACTGGGAGGAGAGAATTGCAATGTGGTTCCTTTACATTTCACCCACATAGAGAAAGGCTGTGATATCTTTCAAGTCTGTGCAATCCTCCTCATGTATCACACATTGCCCTGGGTGGATTCATTGTTAGGGATAATATGCTCTTAAAAGCTTTCCTTTTCTCTGGGCCCGACAACAGGATTCCCCATTCAGCGCAAGTCCTTTAACTCCCCGCCAACGAGACAATCACATTATTTCATTTTTCAGAAAGACCTGCGGCATCGTTCTGCCACTCATTTCCCCTCGCCGCCGACAAAGGAACGGGGGTCCTCTATAAGCCACTTTTCTCCATTCTCCTTCCATCAATAAAAACAGGGTTGGATAACGATGTATAATCCTTTCAGTCTTCCCTGATCTTATCTCAGGGATCTATTCAAATGGGAGCCTTTGCACCGTTGCTATTTGCTCCCTTTTAAACTGTCTCCTGTGAACATAAGAACCAGAGCAAGGGCAAAAGATAATTTTTTTTTTTTTTTTTTTTTTTTAGGCTGCTGTCACAAAAATGCCTAATTGACAAGATTTTCCATCTGGGCTTGAAAGAATAAGGAAACATGGCCAGAGGACATGAAACACCTTCAAGAGACGCCTCAGTTACAGGTGGGAAATCCTCACAGTTTCTTTGTCTCAAAATTTCAATTACGCGACATTTTGAACTGCAACTCTTCTGTTAAAGGGTGACATTAAAAAGATTCCTTTAAAGTGCAACAGAAAAGTGCTAAGTGGTTACATTTAATCAATCCTTCACAGAGACAGGTGCTCTCACTTTTTAAATTAAAAAAAATATATTTTTTTGTCAGATTCATTAGATTTCAGAGCAATTAAAGTTAGTTTTAACATCTTCTCAATATTGTGAGATTAATTGTGACACCTTTGCATGAACAAAGGAAAAAGACAATAGTGTTGGTAACGAGTCGCTCTCGTCTCACTACACTCAGACTCTTAAGTTGTAATATTAGACCACTTCTTCATTAAAGTGCTTTTCTTTTGCATACAACTAAAGAGAAGAAGCATATCAAAGATGCTTTTTTCATTTGCTTGGCTTTTTACTTCCAAAATTGGTTGTTTTATCTCATTTTTGGGGGATTTTTCTTTAAATAGAAAAGATTAGAATAGAATTCATTAATTGTCGTTGATCACTGTGCGCTGAAATTAACCAGTAATCCTTTTTTCGGCAAGACATTTTAAAAATACAGTAAGAAATGTGCAAATATAAAATATAACATCTAGTAGAAAAAAAATATCATGTGCAAGCGTATCTATGAAAACAGTGGAATAGCTTGTAGGGCTGGGACTTCAACGCTTTAATTTCAATTAATTAACTGCAGAAAAAATAACGCATTAAAACAATATAACGCACCTTTCAGTTCCCTTATTTCTGGCACACTGCTAACACTGATGCACACTCCAGCCCTGTAGGTGGCGGTAATATAAATGAAACAAACATTTTTGTTGTTCAAGTTCACGTATATGTGTCTATTCATTGATTCATCTGTCAACCATTATTTATTTGAATTGCAAAGCTTTGCTTATCGTGTCAAATATTGCTGTTTGACAAAATGTGATTAATGTGATTAATTACTTACAAAGCATCTAATTCGATTATTTTTTTCTAATCGCGTCCCACCACTAGTTATTTGATATATTAGAGATGATATAAACAGCAGAGTCACTGATGCTGTGCTTCTAGATATTACACATTGCTGAACATATATGAAAAGTATGGCTTAAAGTAGTGCAAGAATGACATGCAAAGTGCAGTTGTACATATGCAAATGTGTGTAGTTTCACTGAATAAATCCAAGGTGCCTCTAAAGATTTCCAATAGATTTCAGTTCAGAGGGCTTGTGGAGGTCACTCCTTTGAAAACAGAGCGCTGGTTGTCAGCTGCAGGTGTGGAGATGCTGAACGTAACAGAAAGCGACAGCAGTGAGCTCAACCTTTTGCTGACTCATCCATCCCCTGCAACTTCTTCCTTTCTCAGGACATTAAGGCTCCATAACAATGTTACACTCTCTCCTCCTCCTTTGCTCCTGACAGAAAAAAAACACTCATAATTCCTCCAGCTGATAAAAGAGTCACGTCGTTTTAGGGCATTTCTTCTCACACACGACTATAATTACTTCAAGCAAAAAAAAAGAAAGCCCATCCTAGTGAAGACTGCTGTAAAGAGATACCCTGCCCGGCATCTGTTTTAGAACATCAAATATTCACCTCCTGTGGCGTTGAAAGGTGGACGGCTCTGAAATTTCTCATGCCACAGTCGGTTCGCCCAGTTGATGCTCTTTTTTTTAGATGCATTTTAGATATCAGTGCTGGGCTTCGCAAAAGTTCTTACAGCTCAGCCGGGATGAAACTGAAATTTTAGTTGCAGGTTCAAAGGCTCAGAGAGAGAAATTGTCCACAGAATTTAATTCTCCAGGACTTAGCCAGAGCCAGCAGGCTCGAAGCTCTAGCTGTCATTTTTGACTCCGAATTAAACTTCGGGGAATCACATGCTATGTCCCCAAATCTGCTTTTTGTCATGGGAAAAATAGAGCTAAAATGCAGTAATTTCTCTCCCGAAGTGACACGGAGACCAACACATGCTTTTATACCCAGCAGACTGCTGTAATGTTTTCTTATCTGATCAACCCAAAAAAAGTTATAAATCAGTTACAATTGATTTTGCTGCCCGAGTGCTGACAAGGACCAGAAGAAGAAAACACATTAATCCTATTTTGAAGTATTTTCTTTGGTTGCTTGTCAGCTTCTGTATTGATTTTACTCTTTTACATGTCCTTAGACCACTTCATGGCATGAACCTACGTGTCTGACATGTTTCCAATCATTATTTTCCGTAGTTTGGCTCCAAAAAGTAGAAGAAAAACTTTTGATGGTGCAGTTCTTTGAGATTTTTAGGGTCTGAGCCAGAGAAAGTGTCGCTATCTTTGAATTCAAACTCTTGTATGAATGTTTTACAATTTTTGTTTCTTACTTGTCACTGTCAAAATGTATTTTATTTGATATATTTTCAAATTAGCATCATTTAAAAATGTTTTACCATTTGTCATTCTTTGTTGTTCTACAGTTTTGTTTTGTTTTTTAAACATTTGAACTCTTTTATCTGCTTCTCAGTCACCAGAATTGCACTAACCTGTCCAATAGGTGCAAATAAAGGTTGATTGACTGACATTTACATCCTGGTTATCACTTTCCAAGTGGAATTATAGCACAATGGTTCCTCCTGAATGCTGGAATGGAAACAAATCCAATATCTAATGACAGCTAGTGTAGTGTTTTACTGTTGTAAAAAACAAAAGCAAAACAAAGGAAAGCCTTTCATCAAGGAGCAGAAGCTAAATTATAGTCTGCCACTAGTCGTGCACAATAAACGTTGACAGCGCGTCTCTTAGCAACAGCGACTCTCGGTTTTTACACTCGTTACAGGGTCAAGGTTTAGTTTGTCCTCAGCACAGTCTACACAATAAGCGTTGTATCTTTATGATCATTAGTTCTTTACATACCATAGAGAGGGAAAAGTCTCATTTTCAGTTAATCTTGAGATTCTGTGTTCAGCTGTGACCTCGTCATTGCCTGTCAGGTTCACCAGAAGTAGCTTATGTAGCTTTTTATTGGAGAAGTTCTTGTGTTTTTTTGAAAGACTGATTATTTGGAGTCTTGTTTCGGGCCACTTGACAAATAGACGTTTAATGTTCACTTCCTTCGTGCTCCGTTAGCTCTTTAGCAGCCGAATGTTCCTTCGTGTTCACCAGCTCGTGTCTGTCTGCTGTTTGCTGTTGAGTTTTTACGGATTTTAAGCTGAAAATAGAGGCTGAAAACAGTGCTGTAAGAGCAAACCAAGCTTAAAAGTTACTACAAAAGCTCCATTAAACTGAGTTACCTTGTAATTTTCCTCCCCCTTCCCACTGTCACACTTCTTTCGTGCTGTCGTTTCATACATTGTTGCTGTAAAAATAATAGAGCAGCCCCGAAGTGATTATCATTTGTCAGATGTGGCGATGATTCACGTGTTTCAAAACGGCAACTTTAAGGTGGAGAATCCTTCCCTCTCAGCACTTCTCAGCATCCCTGCACCTTCACCTGACAATCACCGCTCTGAATAGATGGCTGTCTGCCGACGCATTGACCCATATGTCCTTGCTCACTTCCGTCCCTCCCCGACGGTCTCCGTCTCCTCTCCAAGCCATAATTTCTGCACAGGAATATGCCCACAGGCGAGTCTGGTCAATGTTCCCACTCATGCGACGCTCATCAGCGTTCTGGTGTGTTTCTGCAGCAAACCGCTGCAGCCTGGTAATTCACTGACCTTTATATCCTGTCTTTCCCCCCATCAGGCAAAATGGGTTCTCATTAATAGTTCATGGCTCCTTCCTTCACCTTGTTTGTTACATTGATTCACCTCCTTCTTCCTTTTCTTTTCCTGTTCTTCTCGTTTTCAGGTAGCTGCCCCGCCGCTGTGCACTCATTTACACCCGAACCTCTCCATTAACCCTGGGAGGAGTCTCTCTTTCTACTCAGTCGCCCTTCCTCCTTTTATTTTATGCCGTTCCTTTCTCCCTCTTTCTGTCTATCTCTTAGTCGTGCTGCTTTGTCTTCCTCTCTCCTACTTACCATCTTTTTAATGCCCTCTCACATCCCGGCTATTTATTACTTTGCTTCATCCTTTCCTTTACATCATTAGCACTCCCCTTCTCCTTCTGTTATATTTAAACAGTCTGAAAGCAGGTAACCGACTATTGGTAAAACAAAAGAGAGGAGCCTTTAGGGCAAGTGCTTTATGAAGCACAAAAATCAAGGTGGGGAAAAAAAGAGGCTCATTCTTGCTTATTGTTTCAGTGCTTCATTGGTGTAGTATAAAGGACAGAAAATCAATCTGTTTCACCTTTAAGCGGGAGCACTAAATGAAAACAAGATGTTGGTCTCATCCCTAACAATAAAAACCAGAACTTTACTGCTCATGCAAACATTTTAATATCAGCCTGTATCTCCACAGTGAGAGGATACAGACAGAGTGTTTTGATTTGGAGCAAAATTGACTTGCAACGAGGAATAATCGGGCGGCAGAGGAAGAGCGTTATTGGTTTTCTCTTCCAGAATGCTGATAAAAGGACAATGTGCACTGATCCTGTGATGCTGAAATTGTTGTGGCTTGACAGGCAGTTAATGCTCTTCAGTATTTTCACTCTGTAATGGCAAGGACATTTGAATCTCTCTGCAAAGATCCAGCCTGTCAGAGCACACCGAGACTTAAGAGATGTAAGCAGCGAAATTATCATTCTACTCTTATCATTTTGACATGTTTTCAAAAAAAGGAAATTAAAGACCGGTAATTATAACCACCCAGTCTGTTCTCCTGCTTCATCTTGTCATGTGAATTAATCAATAGCAAAAACACTCATTTAAATCACAGTTCCCAGAACTTGGCCTTGAGAGTCCTGATGCCAAAGAATCCATATGTTTAAGCTCAGGAACCTACTTTCCAATCAAACACAGTTTTTTTTCCTCTCTCTCTCTTTCTCAGCTGCTGTAGGGAACAGGACTGGATCTCGAGGTTGTTGGGCAGTAGCCCAGTTCAAGTTTTTGGCTGCCCTCTGCACTATTTCTTCAACCTTAATTTATCTTGAGGAGGATTTTGCTGATCATGCATTCCTTTGCGGCTCTGTCCTGTTTTGCATTCATTCCTTCCCACCTGGGACATTAATTTGACCAAACTCTTGTGGTCTTGGCAGTGGAGCAGCTGTACTGGGTTTATTCAGCATTAAGTGCCTTGCTCAAGGGCGTGCCAATGGCAAGTAAGTGTTGGGTCGAGACCTACAGAGGAGTACAGGAGGTCCTCAGTTTACGACGTCCTCGATTTACGTCAAAAACGTCCATCATGTCTTCTTGTTAATACATTAGTTTTGAGTTCTTTTGTAGATAGATGTTGATTACCTTCTTGACAGTTTCAAAGAAAGCTCTCGCCTTCATCAGGAGCATCTCATTGACAGAGTGATGTATCAGCTGGTAGATAGAGCCGCCGGATTCGCCAGGCCAACCACGCCCACGCCGTAATGGCATGTCATGGTGAGCCCAACGGACCCGACCGCCCCACCAGGCATTAAAGTAGTTTATCTCTGTGGATTCCATCAGCGCTCTGTCTCTAGCAGAAATCAGTCTCTCAGTAGAGCTGGAACAGGAAAATCCTCCTGGTTGTGGACAGAACGGCTGATCGGTCTGTAAAGATCCAGCCAGAACCTTCATGACCCATCCAGAACCCTTAGGATCCATCCAGAACCCTCAGGATCCATCCAGAACCCTCAGGATCCATCCAGAACCCTTAGGATCCATCCAGAACCCTTAGGATCCATCCAGAACCTTCATGGTCCATCCAGAACCCTCAGGATCCATCCAGAACCTTCAGGATCCATCCAGAACCCTCAGGATCCATCCAGAACCCTCAGGATCCATCCAGAACCCTCAGGATCCATCCAGAACCCTCAGGATCCATCCAGAACCTTCAGGATCCATCCAGAACCCTCAGGATCCATCCAGAACCCTCAGGATCCATCCAGAACCTTCAGGATCCATCCAGAACCCTTAGGATCCATCCAGAACCTTCACATCACATGTTGTCAGTGAGACGTTTCTGATGAGGGCAAGAGCTTCCGCCCAAACTGTCAAGAAGGTAATCAACATCTATCTAATCATGTTCTGTCTGAACAAAAGAACTCAAAATCAGTATCAAAAGTAGAGAAACTGTCAGAAACTGTTTTATATGTGGAAAAATAGCTTAATTCGTTTTGCCACTCAACAGCAGCAACCAACAATTTCTAAGGTGAAACGTTTTCTTGCGTGTTGCTAAGTGCACGAGTTAATGTTCAATACACTTTAAATGTCAGTTCAACTTTGACCTTTCCATTTGTTTTTATTGATTGTCTTGCATGGCATATACTTCAGTGATGAATGGATGTTTGAGCACTTAAAAAAAGGGTAGATGAATTAATTTATTTTCTCACCTATGTCTTTGTGACATTTTAAAGCCTAGAATTCTGTGGAGAAGAAAATGTATTTTTGTAGCCGTTAGGTTAGAAAAGCTGGATTTATAAAATTATTGTATTTAGCTGTGCATCAAAGTCTGTGCACTGACAGCTACTTCCAACATTTGCGTCCCTTTGATTTAACGTTTTGACTGTTTGTGTGATAGTGTGCCTGGGCTCTGCAACAAAAAGGGTGTTAAAAAGCTTCATAGTGAAAACTGTTTAGAGGTATTAAGTGTAAAAATAAGGGGCTTTTTATCTGCCATTTGTGTTCTGCACGAACAAAACATCCCCATAGCACAATACCTCACTGGCTAAACAATACAACTGGCTTTTTGAGTTGGTGGAAAATGCTGGAAAGGGTCTCCGAGACCTTCCTTAATTTACAGTTTACTCTGTGGCTGTGTGTTCAGCAGAGTCTACAGTATTACTGGATTTAATGAAAACGTCAACATCTGTTTTTCAGTTGGTACGTTCCCTTTTATAGCAAGCCATTATAGTATTATAGCACGGTGATCTGTCTGCAGGCTCCAGCTACTGGATGTTTTGGTGGGAAAAAAACCACAAAGGCAGAGCAGTGACACTATCAACTACTGTGCTTTATGTAAAATGTTCATCCAGCTGATGAATGTAAATTTCAGTACAGTACTTCATAATGCATCCTGCAGGCAGCTGGGGTAGGCTGCCAGTAAGCTACAGCTGCAAATTCATGTGGTTTTTTTGTTGCTGCTTTCACAGGGCTGCATAGTGGTGTTAACTGCAACTGAAATCCCAGTGGCCAATCAGAACAGCTTTGTTATTCAACCGCCAATTCATCATATCCTGCAATTTACAAGCGATATAATGTGAACAGTTGGATTTTTCAAAAGGGCACGTTATTTCCACATTCAGAAGGTGAAATGATTATTGCACCAGGATGAATCAATTCTAAATTCACTTCCCAGTGGCCTGTAACTGGCCTGGTCATGCATTCCAATGAATAACAGTGACTGTGTCTGTGTTGATGTGGCTGTTTTTCACCCACTTTTATGCCCTCAGCACATGTTGGCAAAACAGATTAGACTGTGAGTGCAATTTTCTATGAATGCTAATCTTGAACCAGTAGATGTTCAGTACATGCCTTTGAGGTGAATTCAATAGGACGGTTACTGTCCTGTACACATGCATCAACTCGTTAAAGAGCAAAACACCTGCTTGGCGGCTGTCTGTAGCATGTGTCAGGTAGGAAACACTCGAAAAAATAATTCAAGGGACTCTTTTCTACCATTTAATTAAATGCATGGTTGCAATTTTTTTTTTTTAAATATCAAATTTATTGATTTATATCAACTTTTGAAGTTCAAAGCACTGTTTTAATTAGTTGGGTTGATACAATAGTGTTGAAAATTGCATCAATTTAATATTGCAATTTTCAATTTTATTCAAGTCATTTCTTGTCATCTTAATTTCATTTTTGAGAATTTGAAGTCTCCTCTCTGTTACCGTGCCTAGACAGTTTCAGATGGTGCAACTTTTTTAAAGTGTAGATTAGAGGAGAAACACTAGAAGTTTTTCATGGACATACAGCTGCTGCTATAGATACGTGTTGATCATGTCCAATAGAGATCACACAGATCGCTTTCATACAGCATTCAAAGGCATTTTTCATTCCACAAAATTACAGACACCAAGTTAATTATTTTGCGATTGTTAATTGCTTCTTCAATCTGATACATTGCTATTTAAACATGATGGATATATGGGAGGGGATTTTTTAATGAAACTGGCCATTCATTTTGCAGAATAATCAAACTGGCAAGTACATAATCTCCTTTTCATCAGTAAAGCCTTTCCTTTCTCTAACAAACCATCTCATTTTCTTGTTTTTAGAACTATAAAAGCTCAAACAGTTACACAGTGTAAAATAGAGAGAGAAACCCAGCCGGGATATACCATTTTGATCCACATAGCGCTGATGCAGCATCTCGGTGAGGCTAAAGCAGATCAAACAGCATCTTTTACAAATTCACTTCGTTTCCAGCTTGTTTCTTTAACTCTCAGTTCTGACTTTGATATTATTCTACAGATGAAAAATCTTTCCTATGCCCTGTGATTAGAGTCGGGTCAGCCTGCTAACGATGCATGACAGAACAGTTAGGGGTTAAAGAGGAGGTATTATGCAATAAAAGTATCATCTGGTCTGATCTCCCAGTAACTGATGATATTAAGCATCGATGTTTTTTCTTATTCAGGGGGTTCTGGGTAGAACAGTCATTAGGAATTATAGGTAAGGGATCAGGGAGAGATAATTTGTCGACCTGCAACCCTGACAGCAGGTCTGATCCTGGGCCTTAGTTTTGCAATTTTGATCATAATTCCTATCAGTAATAGGAATATTATGCTCTCCAACTGGTCTGACAATGTGACCATAAGGAATTCTGATGGAGAAAGACACCCAAGCTGTCAGATAATCACATGACAGCCACCAGGTTAGCTGAAGACTCAATCAAAGGTTAAACAGTGACCTACTGTGTGCTTGTGGACATACAATCATCTTCTACAATTTTCCCTCTAAGTGAAGCAGTTTAGATTATTTGGCTCAACTGTTGGCTTGTTTGCAATCTGTCTCATTGTCCGGCTGCTCATTTTTCCTCATCAAAACTTACTGTGGCGCGTTGCCATGTTCTTTAACATCAGCAATTATTCTGGTGAGCACAATTCATCATAACTGACAGAAATAATGCCCAAAACTACCAAAATGGAGCCAAAGTTTTAATGAAGTTGAATTATCCTTAACGTCTTGCTTAAGAGATGTTTGTCTTGGCTTGAAAGCTGCTTTCATATAAGCCACAAAGACATTCACTAAAATGAAGGGAAAAAAACAGCTATGGCTGGTGTTTCTGTTCACATTTGGGAAAAGGGTGTGATGATAACAGAAACACATTAGATATGTGGCGACATTCTATATAAAAACACAACATGATTACTGTCTGGCATCTCAGCAGACACCTCTGTCAAGCAGAGAACAGACGAAGACTGAAACATGAGTAGCTACTGGTGTTGATGAGACGATACGGACACAATATGATCACACATATTAGAGGCAGCAGCCGCTGAATGAGCTGTGATAATGGAAAAAAAATGGACCGGAGAACAAATGCACATGCAATGGCTGTTTGTCCTTGTATGCACACACAGACACATATAAAAAAAGACACTCAATGACAGACAGAGACACTGACAATATACTGAGCTGCTAAAGGATCCAGTCGTCCTCCCTGGATCACCCAGACCAACCAAAATTCACCCAATCCTTCAATTGCCACCTCTGTTATCACCCAATCAATAAACTCGGGGCTTCATTCAATTTGACAAGCATCTACATGGGGAGAAAGGCAATCGCTTAGCACCGGCAGGTATATGATATTGACCGGCAGGAGATAAGGCTTAGCCTGTCCAATCATGCAGGGGAGATTGGACCAGTGAGGTTTAGAGCTGGAGCCAATCCAGAGTGTCTGCACAGCCACTCGAGCAAAAGGCTGTAATAATGAAGGAGCTGAGGAGCAAACAAACAGACAGATTTGTCCATCCTATTATGAGGAGCGTGTGATGGAGAGGAGGAACAAGTGGCCGGGCTGTTTGTGTGTGAGAGAGTTAGAGAGACAATGGAAGGTGGGGAAATGAGATGCGTGTTTTGCGGATATGACTGCTGGATTCTTGAGGGTTGTTTTTTTTTTTTATGTTGTTTAAACACTGCGTGGTTCTGTGCAACCATATTACCAGACAAGACTAAGAATGAGCCTTTGATATGTTGTAATACACAACAGTGAGCAGTGAGTGTGTTACCTCATCTAACAGAAATCAATGCAATTTTGAGAAACAAAGATGTCAATTAAACGTGAGTAAATTAAATTTCAATTAATTTAAATCTATGTGTTTATTTTATCTTCAATCTTGCTGATCTGGGGAGATTTTGCCAAAACCTGAATCAATGGCAGCGGTTCTGTTTCTACAACAGCAGTTCGTTTGTAATATAAAGCAAAGGTTGGGGAACAGGTAGCATCAACTGCATGCCAATGAGAGGACATATATTCTTCTGCATTAAAGTCTTTCACCCGTCCACATCCTTATTGTCCTCCTTCTTACATAAAGACCAGGCTACACTTTGCACGGCATCTCGCCCTGAATAGACCTGGACACAATCAACAAATAGATATTCCGCCGGTGTACGTTGAAGAGACGTCAAAGGCAGGTACTGACATCCTGAGCTACGGCAGATGTGACCTTGCTACATCTGGTCTTCATATTTTGGTCTCTCCAAGGGCGCGTGAACGTGGCGGCAGTCTCATGTTTATTAAATACAAACAAACTTCAAGTTCCACTTACAAGATGGTACAAATGGTAACAGGAGGCGAGAGTCAAAGGCAAAATACCTGATCCAACTGCAAAGTACAGGGTTGGAACCCAAAAATGATCACATATGGGAACCAACTGCCATTCCCAAACTGACAGGGTTTTTTTTGTCCACTTGCACATTCGCACTACAAAACAGGTAAATCTAATGCAGTGTAACATTCACACATTTTATGCAAACAAAATGACATGTGCAACAGAATAAAGTAACTTTCTTGTAAAGTCAGATAAAGAATATAAATAAATAATCTAACGATGAAGGCAGTCTTTCTGACTGACCCTTTGCTAAGCTTCATTAACATTATATTCATGCCATTATAGTGCTATCCACAGTGTACAAACCCTCATGTACCCATATGTATACAAACATATCCGCCCACGTATGGAGTCTGACACTTGCTTGGTGCCATAATGTTCCTCCAGCTAGTGAGGTGTTGAACTGTAATTATCTTTCCTACTGTAATTATGTTATGATCCAGTGTGTACAGTACCCACACTCACACAGTATTGTCAGCTCACGGATGTATTAATGTGAGTCCGTCCTTTATCTTTTCCAGTCTTTTCATTTTTCTATCCGTCTCATTTGCTGTATCACTTTCATTTCCTGTCGCCCTCACTCTGTGTGCGTCTCCCGCTCTATCTCTCGCTTATCTGGCTGATTTCTGACAGCAGAACATGGCCCACAGTCGTCTCCGCCGGGCCCAATCAATACTAAGTTAATGAGTCACTTTGGAGGTGAAAGGGGATTTGGCGAGTGTGTGGCCAACGTTCAGGGTGTTTTCACAACACGGTGTAAAGTTGTACATTTTAGGACCCGATCCAAATTAACAGGACATTAGGGAGAAAGGTATCGGATGTTGTGGGTTTTATTTATTGGTCCCTTTACTGTCAAAGTAGTCAAAAGGTCAGAAAGGTCAGCGGGGTTTCAGTGTTATCGATTTTACTTCGAGGTCCTTATTTGTCAAAGCGCTGCCTTCGGACTACATGCAACCCCATAAAAGACGCTCTGCAGATTCTATACGTGGCATGTAAGCTTAACTTGCCAAGAAGATGCTTTTATTTGTTACATATACTTTAGAGGACTGTTGAACTCTCTTTTTTTGTGTGTCCAAGTTGAGGGCAGAGTGCAGGGTAAGCCATGAAAAGGCGTCCCTGGAGCAGATTCAGAGCCTTGTTCAGGGGCACAGCACTGAGTACTTTATGTTCGGGAAAATGAACAGACAACTTTCCTTGGAAAAACTGTTAAAGTGAACTCATCAAAATATGAACAACAAACTTGTACATTTTCTGTTTGCGGTGCTTCTTGTCCACAAGTGAAGTGAACTTCCAGTTGTTGTGTAACTGGACACACGATGCACACTTGTGATGATAATAAATGATGGATGGATGTGTTTTTCTATTTTTTTCTCTGATTAATATTTCTTTTTGCCAGGACCCATCTACCATGTTTGTGTCTGCACTTGGCTCCTCATCTGCTTTGCAAATTGTTAATGCAGAAGGAAAAAAACTCTTTTTTTAATCCTCACGAATACACAGAATGAGTTTGTTTGAATAAATCTACATGTAAATAAAACTTTTAGTTTCTTTACCAGAAATCTTAATCTCACCTCTTCAGTTCTGTTGATTCTGCAGACTCATAATGTGGCCCTAAGACACATTTATAGCAAGAAAAAAAACCCAAATTGATCTCAATGTGTTGGAATTAAGACAGAGTGTAACAACATTTGAAGTGAAGCAAAAAACAAAAGTATCGTGAAGAGGTGAAAATGCACATTACTTATATAATCACAATAGCAGCTCCTGATGTGTTTGAAAAGAAAAAATTGGCATTTATGAAGAGTTTCTAAAGTCTACTGCAAAATATTTGTAAAAAAGTAACGTCAAGTGGCTGTCATGGCAGAGAGAATTATATATATATAAGCAAAATATTCTGTAATGAAATCTTTCCAAAATTCAGTTCCTTTCCACTACCACTTGGGGCCACCACATAGTGAAGTTGGCTGTTTTGCTCTTACAGTATACACTCTGTTAGTGTGTGAATAAGAGACAGTGTGCATGTGTGTGCATCTGTTTTATCTATTTTTAGCATTTAGAAGTACTGTAAATCTGTTTTTAAGAACTTAAAATGAATGTACTTCCAAATACTGACATCATACAAGCAATAATTTGCTATATAGGGTCATTTTTCCTTTGTTTGATATCTAGTTGCAGAATATAAACACTTCATTTTCTGCCCCGTTGCTTCCTTTGTTGGAGATTTTCACCGAAGCCTTGGAGTTTTTGGAAGCATATTTGCAGATAAGATTTGCACAAGGGCCTAAAAACAGCTGCTCAAGTGGTTCCTCTTCGCAGAGTTTGACTCCTGACAAGTGAACTGGAGCAAAGCCAAAGGTTCGGTGAGGGCCATTTGTTTAAATAAGAATGTGACAC
The DNA here is from genome assembly GCA_027123335.1 of Amphiprion clarkii. Taxonomy (NCBI): domain Eukaryota; kingdom Metazoa; phylum Chordata; class Actinopteri; family Pomacentridae; genus Amphiprion; species Amphiprion clarkii. The sequence goes on along the minus strand of CM049581.1, from coordinate 31,104,770 downwards.
AGCTCAATGGATAGTTAGGTAATGATGTGGGCTTCAGCCAAGCTCAGCGGAGGCAGAATTAACTGGGATCTGTGTAGATGAAGCAGCACGGTGGGGTGTACGGACTTCCATAGGTAATTCATCTCTTCCTGATGCCTGCAGATTGGATATCTGAATAAAAAACCTGCTGTGTTATTAGCAAATGTGTACTGAAGGCAAATATATTCTCACATCTTTATGTCTCATTCGGGAGAATTCATTAAATTTCAATTCAAATAATGGGCAAGGAAGAAAATATACAATAGTATCGCATCATAAAATAAGAGCCAGAGAAGAAGAGTGAAACACAAGGAAGGCCAAGAGAGACTTTGCTGAACTTATTGTTGAGTTATCATGTGCTCTTAAGTGACCACCACTAGGGCGGTCATTAATCCTCATAGCCAAAATGAGCTTTCATTTTTAAATATCAGTTTTTATTAGATAGTTCGTGTGTCTTCGGAGAGCTGAAGAAGAGACTGTGTGTCCTCATATGCATTATGAATGAGAAGGAGCCCTCCCTTACTGTATATCTGAGATAGAGGTCATGCAGGAGAGGTCTGAAGTGCAGACTCAGGAAAACAAGCTGTCATCGAGACCTTTCAGTCACCATAAAAACACTCCCGGACTTCATGATGAATGTCTTTTGGCTTGATGGACCGTCTGTAGCTTTCTTTCATCAGTGATGGACCTTTTGTGTGGCTTTCTTCCCCCTTTTTTTTTTAATATTTAAGACATAGCCGCTTTTGTGTTCTAACCACTTTGTCTTCATCTGGAATAAAAGCCGGATTCATGTCCCTGAAAGCCACGTTAACCCCAAATTTAAATTCAAATCTGGGTTTAACAAAAGTTAATTCCTGCTGGATCTGTTGTTTAAAGAGGGTCAACAATCCACAAGCAAAGAAAAAAGCCTGTCTCAGATGATCAATGTATGAATCGCATCTATACCATTAATCAAACTGAGTTACCAACATTAGCTCTTTACGTCCATTTGTCGCGCTAACGTAGCCACCTGAAACGGTCTTCGTACTAAATGAGCTGTCATAAGAGGTTGCCGGGATCTTTGTGAAATGGCCACAAACAGCTTGCACTGATCTCAGATAATTACTGTTATCAATAACTCGCGTCTCGTGCTATTTTGCCTCATTTCTTGTGACTCTGCACTGTTAGTCAACAATCTGTCAGTCTCAGCGTGGACATACGGAGAAACTTAATTACACCGCTAGAAGCTTCCCTCAGAGTGGCGTGCTTAGATGAGATGAGTGGCGACGATTTTGAAGTGCAAAACATTTTTCAGAACTCGAAGTCTCTTAACTAAAAGACGACCTATTTGCTTTATCATGCAAATTCATGTGCTGATGTGTGAAGTGAGTGTCTCTCTGATGCTGACTAGAAATCAGCGCTCATTGGCTGTAGGTTTTCACTAATGTGCTTGTTCTTCACAGAATGGGAATTGAATTTACTTAACGCTTCCCTGTTTTTACAGGTTTACAGTATTTTTTTTTTTTCCTTTCTTCCTCTCTCCCATGCAGAGAAACCTGGTCTCTGAATTCTCCAGCCCCTCTCTTAACTCAGAAGGATGAAGTGTGATTGTAATCTTAATCTCTTTGTTATGTCACACCTCCACAGACTGCTGTTCATGCCTCGCTCCGTCCGGCTCAGTCCAGGCCTCAGGACTGTCTGACAGATAAAAGGAAGAACAGACGGATGGGATTTAACCTCTGCGGATGCACTCCAGGAATTCATGTTTGCATTAATTTGCATCGCCCCAACACGTCAGGAGTTTGCCTTGATATCGAGGACAAAGGCTTTACAATTTGGAACGTAGGTGGGTCACTCCTGCAGGATTTAAAGCCATATGGTCAGAGGAAACTTCATATGGAACCCTGCTGGCCTTTGGAATTGAAACCTGACAAAATGTCCCATCATGCATTTCCCATGTGGTGGCTTGGTTTCCTTTTGACTGCATCAAACAAAGTGAGGAACAAATAAAGAGACGATGATGTGACCAAATACTCTTCCTCAAGTTCCACTTATGAGCTTTCCCTTTTCTATTCTATTCTATTCTATTCTATTCTATTCTATTCTATTCTATTCTATTCTATTCTATTCTATTCTATTCTATTCTAATGAGCCTTGGCTGCCCATGACCCTGTTGCTGGTTCACCACTGTTCCCAGTCTGACCACTGCAGACTGGTAATACCCCACAAGAGCTGCAGTTCTGGAGATGTTCTGACCCAGTCGTCTAACCATCACAGTCTGGCCCTTGTCAAACTCTCCCAGATCTTTACGCTTACTCCCTAATATATCCAACCCACTAACAGGAGCCATGATGAAGAGATAATTGTGTTGTTCACTTCACCTGTCAGTGGTCATAATGTTATGCCTGATTCATGTATGTAAAGCTATAGACAGGAGACAAGCTACTTTATCATAGTACAAAACCTGGAAAAAGCACCAATAAAACTCTAATCACCTTTTTTCTTCTTGAATTCTTGCATATCTTAAAGTTAAAAACAGTAAGTTGTGTTTCGTTGCAGGAAGTTTGGAACAGTATTAGCAACTATCAGTCTTTACTGCCCTTCATTAGCTACAAGTGAGTTTTAGAGCTAATTCAAAGCTTTTTTTGTTTTTTTGAACATTTTTAAATAGACGAGCCCAATATTATCTTTAAAAGTTCTTGTATCATTTAACATTTATATTTTTCTGAATGGATGGTGATTGTTGTATTTATTTAAATTATTTTACCTTGTTAATACTTTAAGTTCTGATTCTTATTACTTTGATGCTTTTATTGTGAGGCACTTTGTTTTCCACAGTTGCTGTATAAATTTTATCATGATTATTCTGATTCTTGGCGCAGTAACTTTGTGGAGTAAGTGCTGGCCATCTGACGGCCTCACAGCGCTGATGACTCAAGCATATTCAGATATTTCACTAATGGAATAGTAGGATGAAGAATTTAAAGTGGAGTTATATTGTTTACAGCTGCATGATAAACTATGATAAAACGCATCGATGTGTTGATATCAGCTGCTGCAATTTGCAAATTGCACTCTTCAAATTACAATGTTAGAACAAAAAACAACAAAAGTTCAGTACTAGTGGTCTAACCTGTGTTTTTTAAAATTGCAAATTAGTTCAACATAAATGTTTTGGGGGAAAACAGTCATTAGTGTAATGTGGAGACCAAATTAGTTATTATGCAAGAAATAAACACTAATTAAAAAGCCTCCTGATGTTCATATTTGTCAGATTGTGGCTTTAGCACTGCAGCAAAAATCTGATTTGAGGAATAAGACCAAACACTGTGTGAGAAGGTTGGACGCACATGAATGCACAAACACACACATTCTGTACACAGACATCGTCCGAGGTACAAAAGAGACTCCCTCCAGACACACATGCTCACACAAACAATTACTGCCTGTCACACGCTGTATGTACAATAGGGCTGCACTCTGCATGATTCATGAAGCGCTTTATTCCACTTGGACTAAGATTACTGCGTGACCCAGATTTTCTGCAGCCTGACCACTGTTAAGTCCTCCACACATTTTCTTTCCATGAAACTTTAAAGTGTCACCCACAATCAGCAGGGTCGTAGAAAGTGAAGCACTTTGTGAGCAGGAAAGAGCTGGCAGAGAGGAAATGGTAATAATTTCTACTGGATATAAACAAATATCTCAGTGCTTTTGCAGATTTTCCGAACTTAAAATCTTCAAAACTGGTATTTTTAGAGCACATAATATTGGCTGAAATGACAGCAGGGTCAAACTTTTAGCAGTAGGAAGGCAAAATCATTTAATACCCTTTTTCTAGCTTGGACATTTTCCAGTCATTTCAATGCTGCAGGAGACAAGCTGTGTATTATGCACCAACTTTCAGAGCAGGTCATTTTAAACTTTGTCTCTCACTTGACCCCTTGTTTTGCTGCACTTTGGATAAAGAAAAATCAATATTTCTTGGTTTGCACGACAACTAGTAAGTCTCTGGCTGGAGACTTTGAATAAAAAGATCAGTAATATAGATGGAAAGTATTAAATATTAAGAAGCTACTGGACTGTTTGTGGCGGCTGCTATTCGGCCATGAAATGATGTGTGTTGGTGTGGGGGGTGGAAATGTGGGGTGGGTGAAGATGGGCTCAGGTGTCGAGCTCGGAGGGGAATAAACTTTCACAGTTAGAAAGTGAAAACTTCTACCTATGCAGCAGGCAGGCCAATTATTGACCTTTGACTTCCAGACAGTAATAACTGCCCCACAATTTAGAGGAAAAACTCTTGGTTTGCAAAGGTCAGTGTGGAGCCCTTCAGCAAGCTAACACAAACTCCCCTTTCTTTTATGACTGTATTCGTATTCTCTCTGTGCTTGTTTCAACGCCTCACTTGTCTGTCAATTAGATATATTTGCATTATTAGTAGCTGTTGCTGGGTGAATATTTAACTGAGGGACTTTTGAGGTCCATGGGATATTATCTTGCATACATTTTTATTAAAAGTAAAAAAAAATTATGTTTTTTATGTTCATGTCTGTACAAATTCCATAATTATTTTATCTTTATAAATAACTTTCAATTTCAATTTTACTCAATTGTATATATAATAATTAGAAGAATCTTTCTGTAAAAATACCATGTGGTGTTTGTCCATGTTGATTTTAAGCCTGAAAACAGCAACTATGATTATGTTAACAGGTTGATTCCTAAAAGTCTTCCAACAACGTCTCAGTTAACAGACAGATGATCAGTCTTGAATACTGAACATTCAAAATGAACAACACAGTTGTGCTTCCTTCTGTATTTACCTGCATTACTTTAAATGTCACTCCACATCTCTTCCCAATCAGATTTGAGATCCAGCCAGTAAATGAGCTGCTTTTGAGGCACGCCTCCAGAACAAGATGGCCTCCACCAGGGACAAACTGGGACAGCTGAGGACTTGTCAAAGTGTCAAATAAACCTAACTTCAAGAAGAAATGCAGTTCTGTCTGTAGCCACTGGAACTGTTCAATTACTTAACAGAAAAACTAAATGGTGAGTGATTTATGTTGACCTTTCCACGCACAAAGCTAGTGCTTCTTTACACCTTGTCTGTCATCCTCACTTTTTGTGCTTTTCCAGCCTTTTTAATTGCCTGCTCTGTTCTGATTACTGTCACTTGAGTCTTGTTTCCCAGTTCAATCACTATGAAGAAAGCACCGTCTTTACTGTGACCAATTTCAGTGTGATATATGCAAAATATACTGAGTTAACTAAATACAGCAATATGAAAAGAATATGGGAAAGAAGAGACTTGGAAAATATGACATAAATGATGTAACCTATGTTTATGTTGCATAAGATGGTTATCTGTGAACTTTAGTTGAAAGAAATGGCTCTAGTGCACTTATATTGTGTATTGAGTATTGATGTTTTTATATTGTAAGTGACGGAAAGGTTAGAGCACAACCATATGTCAAGGTGTTTACAGCTCAATTCACAGTTAAGAGCGACTGATAACGATATGAACAGCTTTACTGCTTATTCTCATAAATGTGCTTTGCGCTGGAAATGAAAGAGGTTTTATCCATGTGGGCTGAGCGTTCCATCGTGAGCCTGTAACAGCAGCATGACTGTTCAACAGTATTTTTAGAATTCGTGTTCTAATTGCAAATTGTTGGTCCTGGCAAGGTCATATTGTATGAAGTGGTCACTACATGTACTGTGGACAGAATACACGCTTTGAGGATCAGTCTGCCTCTGCTGGGGCAGATAGACTTCTAATCAGACGTATTCCAGGTCAGCCAGCAAATTCTGACAAGTGTTCCACTGTGTGCTTTCCATGCGGCTTTTCCACAAAGAAAGAGAGACAAAATGTTCCCTGTGCATCGTCTTTTTTTTTTTCTTTTTTTGCTGCCGGTTGTAGGACAATAGCAGAGGGATTTGTGAGAGTAAACATTTTGGCTGTGTGTTGTAGGAAAAGGAAATGAAAGATAATACGTGCGGTAAAGCACAACAGCTTCACAGGTGCGTGTCTGCATTATGAATTATAAATTGTGTGCAGATTGTTGATGCGCCGGCAGGGAAAATGCAAGTCTGATTTAAATCCGGTGCATTTTTAAATTTGCTGTTGTACCCATTTCATAAAAAAATATTCCTTGCACACGTTTATTGATATTAAAAGGCATGTTTAGCAGAGTCCTGACTCACTCCTCTTTTAATGTATGTTAATGATACGCGTCAGCACTGTGGAAAAAACAGCGTTTTTCAGTTTGGTGATAAAGAAATGTATAAAGTTGCATTTGCTGTAGTTTTATGTATATTAAGTCATACGTCTTATCTGATTTGAATCTCATTCTGCTTCTCAGAGAAACATCCACAGGAGGCATTAATAAATGATACCTTATAGTCTCTATTCTGTTCTTGCACCATGCATAATAAATAATAATCATTTACACATAATTAATTTATAAATAAATACATTTTCTATTCAGCAGTTATCCTGCTTGAGATGGTGACATGGAAGTTCTAAAGTAACGTCTCTTTTTTTTTCTTCCCATCACTGAACAAACTAATGTGCAGTAACCAGGTTACTGGGGCAACCGGTGAACAGGTTTCTATACGCTGCAGCCTGCAGTGTAATCTATCTGTGCATGCAGCATGTTAGTGATGACGTTTCTACCTTACCCTGGTGGGGGTTTTTTGGAAGCACAGGATTTAAAAGATCCCCTCCAATGAAACTCACGTTTTTTCACTTTGTTAACATGCTTCTTGGAAAAACTCGACACTAATTGATTTTTCTCTGACCATCGGTTGACTAGAAGTGTTCAGTACGTTTATGATCTAATTTTTCCTCGACAAACCCTCTGCATAGAACCACCGTTGTCACTGATACAATTAGTGGCTTTTAGCTGTGGGTTTTTCATGCTGGTGACTCAGAGTGTGGTTTTCTGCTCATCTGCGACTCTATTACAATTAAATCTCTATTACTATTACCAGCATATTAAAACACCTTAAAATCCAGATCAATATGGACGCCTATAACCAAACACCACATGGCATTTTTAGAGAAAGATTCTTTTAAAATATTATATATACAGTTGAGTAAAATTGAAAGTTATTTATAAAGATATTGCAGTAAACCTGTTGAAAACCTGTGAAAACACATTTCTGCAAAGTAAGGACAATGAATTTAAAAAACAAAACAAAACACTAAAATAGGTAATTCACTGCTCCACTGCTGTTTCCAGCTACCTCCAGCCTATTTTTTCCCCTTGCCTATTCCTTTCTGAATTCTCTCATTATCTTCATCCCTCCATCTCCCAGCAGGCCACGCTGGGCTTTGCTGAGGAGGTAAAGTGTTGCGTCCCATCTGGGCTACATTTAGCTAACGTCTGCTAGCCGACTCCCCTCCATCTCCCTCCCACTGTTACTATAGCTGCCCATTATATCACATAAGACATGCAGCGCCATTAGACGCTCGCTTTGCTCATACGACAAGACCTTCTCCCACATCCTCTGTCTGCTTTTAGTGTTTTCCTTATTCCCTGACTGCATTTTCCATTTCTATTTTCTCCTCTCTCGTTCTCCCCCATATGCTCTTCCTCCAATAATATTCTAATAGAGTCCCAGTGTTGCAGATTGTCATCTTACCGCTGTCCTGCCAAGATTTTTTTCTCTTTTAAGTGTAATTGCCTGCCTCTCTAACGCACACAAATGCACACTCTCATGCTGATTAGTCGTGCGACCTTGATGGTACAGAAACAATTACTGAGTCAGCGTCATGCTAATTATGTGTTGACAACGTCCCCTGGTGTGAACGGAACTCTTATTGCACTTCCTCCATATCTCTGTCAGAGGGACAGGGATTGTTGTGGTAATGTATAGAATTATATGCACCCTTAAATTAATTTAGTCTATTTATGGCGTACTGCTTACACTGTGGACATCCAGGTCATTTCAAAACAGACCTAATGAGGGTTATATTGTGGCAAGGCGCACTTCTACTAGGTCAAGGTTAAGGATCGATCATGGTGATGCTTAAAAGGAAACAGTGCTGACAAATGGAAGGAGACAGCAGCTTCTTGTCAAAGTCTTCGATGGGTTTTCCTCCTCAGAGCATTTTGCAGTGCTATAATGAAAATAATGCACTTGACAGAGCATAAATACATACAGTTCACCACAAAGCCTAACAAATGAGGAAGGAAAACATCTGGATGTTGGGATGTTCTCATGCACAGCATTCATGTTTGAGACTACAGGAGCAAAAACGCTACATTAAAGATGAACTTATTCACCTGAAAAGATGCCATTTAAACTCAGAAACAGTAATGATATGCCGTAATGTATCACTTATTGGTGCTTGATTTGTTATTAAATCCCATCTTCATTCGTTGATAGAAACACATTGATTCACAATTTATGTTTTATTGAATATATGTTAGAAATACGTTGGAATTCAAAAGTGTGAAACCAGTGAAAATAACAGCAAATATCTGTAAAATTATGTTTTTTTTAGATTATTTAAGTACAGTAAACCAGTGCAACTTCATGGTCAGAATGGAGATTTTTTTTTTTTTTTTTTAACAATCAACATAAATTCATATTTTTTTCTATAATTTTACAAGACAGTATCTGCAATTTTACAAACAAGAAAAATATGTTTTAAAAAAAATCATTTACCGCTTTAGGGTTAGGGCTACTTTTAAAAAAATATATGATATTCATACATTTTTATTAAAATAAAAGCACATATTGGAAATTACTGATTGTTTTCACCTGATTTCATTATCATAAAAACTGTAATTTTACAGTCAAACTTAAAAGAACAAATTACTGTTTGTGCAGATGTTTGATATGGACGTCATGTTTGGCCTGTTTTGTTTCTCCAATCATCATGTAAATTAATATTTATATTTGTAAAACAATATTACTATACCTGATTTAAATTACTGAAGTAATTAAACCAATAAAGAGATTTTAATTCTACCATCAAACATTGCAAAAGAAAAAAATACCATTTGTGAAAATACAGATTTGTAACAGTTCTGACCAGACTTTTTTGCATGTAAGTTGCTACTTCTTTGTGTTTTTACTTGATATATTTTTTTGTAATTTAACAAAATAGGAAAAATCTGTGAAATAACTACAAATTGTTCAAATTTAAAGTTATAAACTATTAATTTTTTTTCTTTTATTTTTTAACAAGTTTTTCTGCTGAACATCTCATGAGGTCTGCACTCAGAGATCAGCTGGTCTCAACATTAATAATAAGCCTGCTGTCTGCAGTTCACAGATGTCATTTTACCTGACGTCTTGCTTCCACAGTGTGCAGCATTCACAGATACACACTTTCCCTTCAACACAACAAGACACAGACTGCAGCATTAATCAGACACCTGCTGCCGGTAAACGCTCCTCCCGTTCCGTCCTCTTTTCTCTGGAAATGTGATTAGAGAGCGGAGCCGGAGGCTGAGGATGGAGAAACAGTTTGCTGTTTACATGTCGACATTCCGGTGGTCACAGCGTGCTTTTCTATACCGATACACAACACTAGATACACTATATCCAATCTATAAAAGGGATTAGATTAGGCTTTCTGCGTACGCACAGCAGGAACCATAACAATGCTGTTAGAGCATGGAAGGATGAAGAAGCAGCACGGCACGGCGTGTTGGGCGAGATGATTTCTCTGTTTGTTTGTTTGTTTGACAGGCTCAAGCTGCCATTTGATCCTCAGCTGTAGAGAGCCTATAATGTGTGCTGCAACTAGTTATCAAAATGTATTATGATATTTTACATACAATTTCCAGGAGGTGATTGCTGCAATGATGAAAGGGCTGAAATACATTTAAGCATCTAATGACATTTCTGAGTTACAGCTGCTTCTGCAGGTAAAAATCTGAAGTTAGTTGCTATTTAGTAACTTTTGTAGTGTAATTTTTTTTGGTGCAATATACTAAAAATAAAAGATGACAGAATTATGGCAAATGCTATTAAACTGAAGACCGGAGTTAAAACATATGTATAAAATACACGATGCTGATGATTTTCATAAATGATATATGGAGTACTCAGTGGTGTAAACTTAAAGCAATAGAACTTTTTATAAGAAGTGTATCATTAACATAATACATGGGTCAATATTTAACTGAGGGACTTTTGAAGTCCATGGGATATATTTTGCACACATTTTTATTAAAAATAATTTTTTTAAAAAAGTTTTTTATGTTCATTATGATCATGTTTTTTGTTTTTTTTCCATCAGGGACTGGGACTCCATCCTGCAGAGACCACCGGACGGCGGGGGGCGTGGCCTATCTGACACATCCTGACAGATCAGTCAGACCGGTCACCTGATAAAAAAGACACGTCAGATGACGCTCTGAAGAAGACTGCAGTTGCAGTTGAAACATGTCAGCAAGGTAAAACCATCTTTACTTTGATTTGTCGGTGTAAAAGAAATAATGTTATCCTATGATAGTTAACGACAAAATGAACATCATCCAAAAATCATGACAGATATTTCTTTTTTGGCAATATATCAAATTTTATATGGAAAATAACTAATTGTATCTGTGTCCGAGAAATCACTTTCAACTAAGTTACAAGGAAGTGTGTTAATTCCAGATCACATGACCTGCTCCACATGATGTCATTTCCTCCTGAAGAAAAGACTGGCCAGACTCCAAGGCTTTCTGAGTTATTTAATACAAAGGAGTGTGGATTTATGGCATGTCAACAGTTTTACTACAATATCTTTATAAATAACTTTCAATTTCAGTTTTACTCAATTGTGTATATATAATATTTAGAAGAGTCTTTCTCTAAAAATGTCATGTGGTGTTTGGTTGTAGGCGGCCATGTTGATTTTAACTCTGAAAACAGCAAAAATATCAACTATGATACAAAAAGTCCTGCAATTATATATTGACTCACATAAAGGTATAATATGCATGAAATCTGTCTCAAAATGATAGGGCGAAGTGTGAACATGTCTGGGCATGTTCTCTGTAAAATATGACCTAAAGATAACCTAATGTCTTCTGTAGGGAGAGATCTGGTGGTGAAATGTGATGGCTTGATGTCATGATCTGACCAGTGGATTTAGACAAGTATGATGGTGTCAGAACTGTCACTCCTATCATACGCCCCATGGGTGTGGAAAATGACCAGCTCTAACAGCATAAAAGACGATGCACATCTCAGTATCTCTGCTTTTTCTTTGGGTGTTAATCACTGCTAAGAACTGCTCCTGGATTTCTGTCAACAATAAATCCTGCTGCCTCCGAATGCTGACTTCTTGGTGATTTTTTTAAAGATCTTTTAAGGAGCTTTTGAGACATTTGAACACGATCAAATCTTAGACTCTGGCCCTTGATTTGTGACTTAGTTTCCACTTAATTTTTAGGCATGTCTTCCCCTGTTGTCCTCTTGTTAAACCGTGGAGTCCATTAAAACCCCTTTGTAATCCATGAATATCCATTAATTAACCCCAGATCTGGAGTAAACCACTGACTTTGCACCTCAGTTAATAATATAAAATTAAATCAACAGTAAAACTGCCGTGTGCAATGTTGTTTTTGAAATCTTAAAAGTGTTTTCCCCCCTGTATAACACCTTAAATGAATCATTCATTGATTTAAGAAATGTAAAAATGAACGTGCTACTTAAGGGGCCATCGGTGTACGTCTAAAAATCCATTTTGATATAATTTAAGCTGTAGTTTTGTATTTATTTTTAGGATTAATGGATGAATTAAGTGATTAGCTGGTGCTTTCATGCTGCTTCACAATTTGCAATATGGTATCAGTTTCTGTTCTATTTCTGAATTAACAACTCATCATTAAGATCCTGTGGTGTGTGCTGTTAACGATCATTCTCTGCTCTACAAAAACACACAGTGAGCTGAGATATTCTCAGATCTGAGACATCAGCTGACTCTGGTTAACACCTGTGCTCACTGTCATTTAAATCTTTATTAAATGTTTAGATATAAAGTATGCATTCAGGACCACTTGCTTAAAACTGACTTCTTTAAGCTTTTTAGCTCTTTTTTTTTTTTTTTTTTTAGACATCATTTGTTCCAGTAATGTCATCAACCTTGTTTTTAGCAGCAGGAAACTTAAAAGTTTGAGGTAGATAATCCATCTGAGGTTAGAAACTTGCTTTTTGATCATAGTGAAGCATTTACTGCCTGATTTTTCCTTCAGGGGTTTTCAGTGGAGACCAAAACAGAGGTAAAATGCGAGTAAATATTGCTCTTTTAAACAGAAGGTCGCCAGAAAAAAAACTTCTCATAAATACTAATCTGAGCCTGCTGGGTGTGTAAATGACCAAGTGTTTGGTAATTTACCAGCTACCAAGTTGTACCTGTATGTGGTTGATAAAAAGACGGCTAGTTCATTAATTGAGTCTCTCACTGTAAACAATAGATGTGAATGTAGTGTGAGTATATGTATCAGAAAGAACTTTGGCCTCATATCTGTCCAATAAACCCTCTTTGTGTCTCAAAAATTGGAACCTCCTCCACAAAATATTCTTTATTTTAGAGTCTGGGAGGTATTCACAAAATAAACCTTTTGGAGGAATAAAGTTTAACTTTCCAAAAGAACCATCTCTGTCCAAGATAGTTGATTATAAAAGAACTGCCCTCCAGACTGCAGCTCATTAACTCAAACCCCTTCCAATCCCTTTTACCCCTCTCCTCCTCCGCTTCCATTGAAACACTGAATTTTGCTCTTCCTGGCTAATTACCTGTCCACCATTTCTTGCTTCATTCTGCTCTTATCTTCTTGTATTCTCTCCTCTATCTCGCTCTTTTTCCCCCCGATCCTTTCCTCCTAAATCACTTCCTATTCTTTTCCTTGTCCTTCGTTAGCCTCTGCTACAGTATCTCCTTTCTCATTTCTGATCTTTCTCACTCTCCCTCCCATCCTGATCCCTTTTTCCACCCTTTTTTTTCTTTCTTGTCTCAGTTTCTGCAGACTTGTGACTAACCACAGCACCATCTAGCTACCAAAACACCTGAGCTTCAACAGTATCACACAGAAATCGAAGCGAAAAGTTCCTACTTGTGGCCACATTATCCTTCTGGTGTGTCATGCAGCTATTGTGATGACAAATGCATTGCAGTCATTGGGATTCCACTGTAAAATGAGAGCAAAATCTCTGCATTTTGAGCTCCTTTACTTGAATTATAGTCCAACATGTCTGATTTGTATCCTACCAACAATGCGAATGGTGATAAATAGTTCTAGTGTCTATATTTATGGGTTTTGAACAAATATGTACCTGCATTCTGTTGCACAAAATGATTAAATCATAGCGTTCTGACTGGATTAGATCCACTGAGTTTGCAAAACAGCAGCGTCAAATGTCAGTGGGATTTACAGTGGATTGCGAGGTTTTAAAAATCCTTAAATGGTGTAAAAGGGTGCCGCTCCTTTGTGGCTGCCTCGTCAGATATTGTGCAAAGATGCAAACGTGTTGAAGGTGAAATTTAAATGAAACGTGGACATTCTGACCTAAATCTAGAATATATTTAACATGCTAATGCAGCCAAATATAGCTCCCATAAATGTAGGTTCTAATTAAAACCCACCAGCTTGGAATCTAAACTTCCACCTTAGAAGTGGCAAACAGATTTCAATGCATCCCGTCCTGTGTGTGGACAGGATTTCACCCCAATAATCACAGCCAGCAGCAGAGTTTTATTTTAGCTATTAGCTCTGAGTTGCAGGCAGCTGGAGGCTACAATCCTCTCGTTTGCCGCAGCCTCACCTTTTGTTTGAGGCTGATAAGATGTGTATTTTTTATGTATTTCTACATAAAATGTGGAAAATGACAGCCCCGGTCCGGCAGCGACCCTCCAAACCTCCCGCTTCTTTACGCTTCCCTCACCGGTCTTCACTTCCACCTCTGCAGCATCTCTGCTCTCTTCTTCTAACGCGCCATCGGCACCGAGTTCCTCGGTGGTTAACTAGCACCATCAGGTTGTGTTACCTTTCGTTGTTTGCTAATTGGATTTAGGTGTTGTTAATTGTGTTCTATCCGCTCACAGCTGCGCTGGCTTTGGCAACGAGCTGTGATTACTCTCATGTCACTAATTGTGCTGACGAGCATAGCGAGGCACAGGCGAGCTTTGGTAATGATGGTAAACACATTTGTCAATTTGTATGTCGGGGTAAAGTGTATGCTAATTAAAGAGGATAAGGTGTGTGTGTGTGTTCGGCAAATGTATCGCCATAATTAGTAATGCAGGAAAAACATTTAAAAGAGTCATAGTTTGCTTTTTATGATCTCATCAGCTATAGAGCCACTTGTGCTTTAAGATAATATCTTATAACTCATGTAATGATGATATTTGTCGCTGCATAGTCTTGTGCAACTTGTCCAACTGCAGCTGCAGCGTTTACTAAAAACTGCACCAGAAGCTCACATGGTTGAGCAGGTGAAAGTCCCCACTGTGGCCGTCATTGATCGATTTTCGTGGCATAAATTTGGTGCTTGTTGTTCCCACCTTTCCTGTTTCTTGTCATCTATAATAAAGGCTCAAATTGGCCAAAATTCGTCTTTAAAAATTGCACATCATAAGGTGTTTTTAAGTATTGTTTCCAACCAGTGAATTGCAAAAGGGGACCTTGGGTCAGTTCTGACTTTAGTGCAGACATACAAGTCAAACGACTGCTAATTTTGTCTTTTTAAGTACTGTGGAATTGTTGCAACATGCAGCTCTTTGATCTCTCTTTTTTCACTCTTGACATAACTATTTCTGTCACTTTTCCTCTCTACAACGTCGTGAAACACCGTGAATGTCTTCCAGGAGACACGGAAAGTTGTCTCTCCATCACCTCTATCAGCTTTTCATCCCACTTGTTAGTGTAGACGTTCAGAACAGCTTCAATCACTTTTACCTTCAGGGGGTCCTTGACTTACGTCGGAGTTCAGTTCCTCCACATTAATGTAAGTTGATTTTCACTGCAAGACGGAACTTTGGACAAAATGTAAAGAAAGCCGTTACGTGCATCACGATATTGGTCAGTTCTTCATAAAAGTCATGAATACCAACGACTTTCACGTATGTATGAGTCATTTTACAAGAAGATAAAAGAATATGTTCCTCTGTTTTTACAACTTGATCTAATCATGCTGATGTTGGTGGGTTGGTGTTTCACCCTGTTCCAAGTGAGTAAACAAAGCCGTCTTATAGCACCGTGTGACGACATATTTATCCTCTCCGCTCGCCAACTAGTTCCACGTAACCGGTTCTGACGTAACGACGAAACGCGGTAGATTGAGGACGTCGTAAACCGAGGACCCCCTGTAGTTGGTACAAACTTCTTCTTTTCTGGCACAATCTGACCCTGAAGCCTGCTCACTCCACAACAGGCAGAACAATTATAAAAACGATTTAAATCAACCTAATTTACTTGCACTTGTTTGTTTTTCAGTCCAGTATTGGCTCAGGTTGAAACCGTGGATATGATTTTTGTCTTTACATTATGTGCTGGATTGTCCTGCTGTTTGTAGAAGAACAAACAAGTAATGTTCTAAGTATAGTGTCAGTTTAAATAAGCCAGGATTACTTGTAACTTCTGTAATGTTTTCATTGTTTTTGTGAATGTTTGTAAATCTTTATTTGCTCTCTAGCTGCCATTCCTTAAAAAAGGATGGCAAAATACAAATGTGGCTTTTGCTGTGTATATATACACTGTACATACTGTATGTCTATGCATATCTATGGAAATTAATGGTTTTGGAAAGCTGTAGTTTACTGTATTAACTAAACATAATCTAAACATATTTGCAGTTTCTACACCTCAATAATAGCATAGTTCGAGTAGAATCAACTGCAGGGACACACATAAATATGATCACATAAAATTGGATTCAGTCATTATTGGTAATGCGTATCATAGCAGGCTTGGCTGCCTTGATTGGACAGTCTTGAAAATGTTTTGACAGCTTAATTTATGCTGTCATTCCTGAGAATGGCACGCTGATTGCATAATACGACATAAACAATTAAGTTCTTCTATGCTTTCAGCTCCAGCAGAGGGGCCTTGGTTTTAGAACAGTGTGCACAATGAAGTTCCGCATATGCTGACTGTCAGCCAAACCACAGTGCTCTCCCTCACTGTATGCACATCTTTGTCAGCTCTGAATGCCCTGCATGAGACCAGTGGTGTGGATGAATAAAGGGAGGTCACTGAACGTAGTCTCAGTGACAAGAGCACAGCAGATTGTGGTGTTTGGATTCGTCCAACCACCTTCATGAGGATCATCGGAGTGAAAACTGAGGACATTTTGGGTCATCGTCACTTTTTCACGCCCCGTCGAAGGGCTGTTTAAGAAAAGGTTGACGGTTAGCGTGAGGAGTGAGGGACTGCATTATGTTAAAGATGGTCCTTATGAACAGAAGCATATAAATCAAGCCTGTCACGTTGAAGCTGCCTCACTGACAGACTTGTCACATTCTGACATTCAATTAAGCTCAGACAACGTGATTAACGGTTCTACAAATGTGTCTTGTAAGAGCTTTGCAGCATACTTCCAAACAGTATATGGTTGTGTAAATGTAAGCTTTCGGGTACGATTATTTTTAGAATCTGAAGAGGAAATATGTAATACCAACTGATGTTTTATTTTTTAAAATGGACATGGCACAATGAGCAGTTTGTGACCTTTAAATTTTATTGTTTTAAATATGCTACCAATGTTATATGCACATAAATTTCTTGGTTAAGATTTTCAAGAATGCAAAGCAGGGTCTTCATAAGGTGCTACCCAGGTAAGAGGGAACGTTCTCACAATGCTAGTAAACGTTACCTACAAGGTAAATAAATAATTTAGTCGAGTGTCCAAAGGATATTTGAGGAATATTTTCAGTTGTAATAATGTTCCTATAAAGTAAGGAAGGAGCATTCTCAAAGGAACATTGAAAAAGTGTTTCCCAGATGATTTCTGTAAGACGCTCCTGTAATGTGACGGATTAACAAAGGTGGAACATTCTGCCTCCAATGTTCTGAGGATGTTTTCAGGATGTTGTTGAGGGCAGACATTATAGAACATTCTTCTATAAAACATTTCCGCAATGTTCCATGACAACGCAGGAAGAAACCAACATTCAGAAACTGATTTCCAAATGTCATCAGGGCCTCAGATGACAGAATGTTTTCATAATGGTAGAAAATGTTGCCTTCTTGTTGAGGGTCGTTCCTGCGCTGCAATATTTTTACAAAAGTGGAACATTATGGCTGCAATGTTCTGAGAATGTTTTAGCTGAGGGAACAAATTATCCAGTCTATCAAATGTTCCCACAATGTTGCATGATAACAAATGTTACACGTTAGCAAAGGAAGAATATTCTCAGTGCAACATTCAGTTTTGAGAACATTAGGGCACAACAGTCTAACGATATTCTCACCAACAGACAACAAACTGGGAACTAAAAGAAAACTTCCCACTGAAAATATTAATATAAATTTCTCAGATTGTTATTGGAATATAAAAAATAATTCTTGCTGGGTACTCAGCAAACCTGCATTGAATCCCAAATGAACTGAGTAATAACTGACTTCAGCAGTGATTTGTGGTCATCTTTTAGGATGATATGGCAAACTTGTTTGCAAACAGTAATCCAGCAACATTAACATTCATTTTTATTAGTTTTATTTGTTCTCACGGCTTTCCCTCTGCCTCTGGCTGTGTTTTTGGTTTTTATTAACTCTCGAGGGAAACATCTGGCCTTTTCAGCTGCAAATGGGTCCGATATATTCACATTGCTTTTCGGTAACTTCGTTTGCCTGCAATGGCCAAAAATAACAGAGAAAAGAGTGAAACAAAAGGATGAAATTGGAGGGTGAAAAGCCCAAACAGTGAGCACAAAAAACGGCTAACAGGAGAGTGAAAATGTCAAATAGCCATAAACAAAGAAAGAATCAGATGAAGGAAATAATGTGTTGAGTCTATCTATCTATCTATCTATCTATCTATCTATCTATCTATCTATCTATCTATCTATCTATCTATCTATCTATCTATCTATCTATCTATCTATCTATCTATCTATCTATCTATCTATCTATCTATCTATCTATCTATCCTTCTTTATTAGACTCTTTAGGGGAAAACAAATAAAACAAAGTACTGCATTACAGCTCTCTAATTACTCATTTGAAAGCACAGCCTCTCACGATTTACAGGCCAAACACAAATAAAATGGAGGGCAGAAAATGTCCGGCATAACATCAGCCACAAGTGCAAACATCGCATCCGTCTTGGGCACTTTGAGACAGCTGGTATAACTAATGTGTTTATGTGTGTGTGTGTGTGTGTGTGTGTGTGTGTGCGCCATATATTGCGCATTAGTAAATGTTTTTGTGTGAGCGTGTGTCCGTGTAGGAGTGCATCAACTAAGTGTTGGATTCGGTGCGAGTGTGCGCTTCCAGGATGTGTCCATTTGTCTGTCTCGTCGTAAATGTCTCAGTGAGATTGTGTGTGTATGAATCAGCCAGTATAACTAATGCATGCTGGCACTGGGTAAATGCGTGGGGGGGGGGTGGAAAGCTGCATCAGCATTTACATCCCTGTAACTGTCCCTGTAAGGAGGCTGCGTCTCACACAAACATTTAAAATTCTATTAGTGTGAGGACCCTGATCCAAATATTAACCTACATCTGACTTTTATCTTCACAACAAGCAGTTTCTGGGCGTGTTTTGCTCCTGTAAAGTTCAATGTTAAGTCCTGAACATCTATGGAAACAGTACAACCGTGGATAGATGGAGAAAGAACTCAAAGATGCATTTTGTGCAGAAAAAAGAAAGTTAAAGTAAAATTTCACCAATCATAAAGAAAAACAGACAGAAAATGTTAAATTTCTTGGGTTATTCATTTTTGCAAAAATAAATGAAATGGAAAAATCGCCATTAACAAACAGTTTACATTATGAAAAAGTCTGAAATCAATATGTATAACATTTTTCCAAGTGCCCATAGGTGTTACTAATATGGAAAGCAATTGCCATCATACATACATATTGATATTTTACAGTTGCACTAAAAATCTCTCATTTTCATTTTTCATTTTAAGCAGAAAAATCCTTCAGTTTTGGTGATGGAACTGTGGAAAGTACAGAACTTTTAGATTCATACAGAATCTCGTCAATCTAAATGGTTTATTCATGGTGATTTTTAAAAATGAGACACGTAGAATAACAGGATTTTGCTAAAATATTACCACTTTAAGGTTAGATATGGTTGATTTTTCCAACAGAACAGCAAGATCTGGAACCGTCGGAAAGTTGAAAATCCAAGGTTCTTTCTGTTTTTATAGTTTCTGGCTCGGATTCTGATTCTCAGAGGGTTAAAGGGAAACTCCACGGATGCTACAGATGGTGGGCAGCATATATGAAAGAACAATAGTGGAAAAAAAGGGATTTCTGCTGTGGTGTGAGAGAGTGCTGCAAGAAATATGAGTAATTTCCTTAAGTGTTGTCACTTGAGGCAGTTTTGTCATTAAGTGGGACTTAAAAGTCTGAAAAAGAGGAAACTTGTGGGTGTAGAGCCGGAAAGAAATGAACTTACTAGACCTCTGTATCCTCATCTCTGCTTGAGGCTGGTGACTTGAACCTACATTAGATGCTGCTAGCAAAACACAGCCTAATCTGTGACTGAACTGTCGGCACGTAGGTGGCAATGTAGGTGGAAGATTTAACAAAGTGCAAAAATGCATGGAAACCAAAAGATCGCTCTGGCTTTGCTGTGCTATTTTTGTTTAATTGTCCATGGTTGCGCTGAAGGGTCAGAGGACTGCAATGCTAAATCGTAGCACTCTTTTAACCCCAAGTCTTCACAGACCTGCTGTTTACTTTTATCTTTTAATATCCAACACCACAAATGAAAAGCCACTCACTTACATAAGGGGTCAGAAATTACTAAGAAAGGTCAATGTACCTAAAAACCTGAACTTTTAAGGACAGAAATATCTACATGCAACTAGTAAGTAGGAAAAAAGGGAACTTGTGTGAACTTCTACCCTTAAAACCAGCCATTAAACAGACAAAGCCATGATACCATCATTACTCAAAAGGTCCACTGGTGCTCACAAGGATGGAAGGGCAACAACACACACATATATATAAATGCCTGAAGCCACACGCACACACACACTCACTTTGCTTGGCTTTCACTGCAAAGGGCTCACAGATGACACCGACTGTAGTCTATCCTGTTACTCATTCTAATGTCTTTTTTCTGTTCATTACTCATTCTGCTCTCTGCTCCACCGTCTTCGGACTGCTGTCCTCTTTCCAAACTCGATGCCACGGCTCCCCTGAGCCTGTTTAAGGATGGACTTTTTATCTAGTGTGGCCAATCAATGCTTCTTTCAAGTGATTTGGAATAGGTTATGTAAGGCACTCCGAACTGGCTGATGTTGTGGGTGTGGGCGGAATTAGAACAGAACTGCGAGGAAGAGGCCTCAATCTCTTTATCGCGTGACCCGTGTATCATTTGTCACTAAGATAATGAGCAGTGGCACGTTTTTACAGAATCACAGCAGCTGTTGTCCTAATTTGCAAATTTTGTCAGGTTGTGTTGAATAGTAACTTATGAAGCGTTTTCATATTTTAAAACTTCTCCTGAACTTTAATAGTTTTAGATCAGTGTTTTTCCAACCAAGAGTCTAATTGGGCAGCCATGTGCCAGCATTAGCTTGGCAGCATGTCTTTTTTTGTTTGTGTCATATTTGTTTGGTATTTCTGCACACGTCTGTGTAGATTCTCGGTCATCCAGGTCACAGTGATCCAAAGAGCTTCATTAGAAGGCGACTGGAGTTCTCTTTTTGGTTCTTGAAAACATTTCACCTCTCATTCTGTGAAATCCCTAAAACTGAATAATCAGCATATCAAAGAAAAGCTAAGGTGCCAGCTCCAAACCAGCCACAAATCACATTCCATGAATTAAAAAAAAGCCTCATTTTATTGATGTAAGTGGTGTAATACTGATTTTGCAACCAGTTCTCAACCTGTAAATACTGTTTACGTCAAGTGCCATCAGCTCACCTTTTGATATGCTTTAGTAGGAAACGCACAGGTATGAATATGAAAATGAACAATGACTGAAATCTCGCTGTCTCCTTCAGTTTCACGGTTCTGGTGTGTGCATGTTGGCTCACCGTACATTGCCATGCTTTACTGTTGTGCTTAAATAGACCAGACCCAAAGTTATTGATATCAGTAACCACTGTATCAAAATATAAGTTGTTTTCCCACCACATAAGTTTTGTTATTTTGCGGTAAAACAAATTCCTCTTTGATACCCAGACAGCCATGGTGCTCACATCTTCAACTAAAGAGTGTTAAGTCAAAACTCTGTTTCGAAAGAATCAACCATTGGAGATGATACCTTGTAAACTTCTTATTTCGTTTCCTTTTATTATGATGGAATCAATAAATATGTTCAACTCAGACTGCAGGTTTTGAGGTGGGAGATTTCTTCCACTCTATTTGCTGTTTTCATCAGAAAATCACTGTCTGTTCTCAGTTGTAGAATCGACTAAATTGAAAACGAACAGAACTTCCAACCTCGGTTGAAACACGCCGTCTTCGCCAAGCTCGCCTTCTCTCACTTCCTGTCACTCTCTCAGATCTCCTCTTCTCTTACTCTTTTCTAATTTTCTCCTATTGTTCCCGGGAAATTAGAATATGCAAAATAGGGCTGCGGCAGCAGAGTAGCCATGTGCCACAGTCGCACGCAGTGAGAATATTACTCCTCGTTGCCATGCTCTGGCTAATTAGCCTGATTTGATTGTTAATGCACTGCCAATTAGAGGTGGCAGGCGTCACTATGGCTCCGCTTGACAGCCCTCATTTAGAGGTGAGCGAGCGGCTCGGGCGAGATGAGCTCTGGCTGAGAGCAGGCAGGCTGTTACACAGACCGTCTGAGTCGGTTAGCGCTTGGAGGGTGTGTGTGTGTGTGTGTGTGTGTGTGTGTGTGTGTGTGTGTGTGTGTGTGTGCGCGCACTGATCAAAAGTATCTCCGACTGTCTATCCCTTTGTGTGCACTTGTGTGTCCTAATGTACTTCCATGTGTGTGATTTGTTTTAGCCTGTCGGTATCTGTTACTGTGTTTTTGTGCTTTTCTTGCGTATTTCTGGTCGTGTGTGTGCACGTGTGTGTTTCACGCTGTAGCATCTGAATCTGCAAGCAGTAAACACACACTGATAGCAGGAATTGCAGGAGTTGGACATGCATGTCATTCCAGACTGTAATGCACTAACTGCATGTGAGGCGCTGCGCTTCCTCCTTTGCATGCTCTGCGGCTTTTAGATGCTTTCACACGTTGTCTGTGTCCTTCTATACTATCAGCTTCCCCTGTGTGATTTTCAGCCGTGCAAAGATAAAAATGCACGTGTTGTCTGTGCAGTTTCATGTATTATGGATCAACTCTGTACTTTTAGCTGGTGGCACTTTTGGGCACAGTTTCTAAAATATGAGTGTGGACGTGTAAGAAACAAATTCCACCCTGTGGTTCAATATTATATCATCCGTCTGTGAAGCTCAGTGGGTTCTTGGGTTTATGTTGCTACTCTCTGAAATATTGGTGCCCACTTTCCACCGAACTAACTCATGTTCTTCTGTTTTGCATTTCCTACACATTGTCAAGCGATGTTCGGCAGCCATCTGGAACATGATTGGATTTTCGCGTGTACCGTAAATACAAAGATCAACAGTGGCAGCATATTAAAAGCAAGGTCTGGCACTCAGAAGTACAGATCAGGCACTGGCATTGCAAGAATTTGTGTCAAATATTTTCCAAGACCAGAGAAGTCCCTGCTTTTCATTTTACTGCAAACAAACACAAAAAAAGATTTAAAAATCCTCCCACTTAAACTTCACTCGAGCTGCACTACATACACTTTGTAATTATCCATGAAAATACTAATAATAATGTCCCACTGAGCAACAAAATTGCCCCAGGAAGTAACAATTAATTATTAAAAACTGATAACTCTTTGTGTTTTAGGCCATATTTGGATTAACATAAGGTGCACCTAGGTACAATGGACTGTAGCAAAGAAAGAGATGGAATTTCTAATTCCTACACCTGATATGGATGTAAATACCCTTAAATTAAAGCTAAAAGTCTGCGCTTTAAGCCCATCTTGATTATTTCAGTTCATACCCACTGTGGTGGTGTACAGAGCAGAAATGCTGAAAATTGTGTCAATGTCCAAATACCTATGGACTACAATGTAAATGAAAGTTTCTCGGTTCCTTTGTCGCCCTGTCACTCATTGTTTTACAGCTGGGATTTGACAGCTCCTCAAAAGTTGAACTATTCGACAGCGCTCCCTGCTCATGCTTTAGAGCTACAACTCTCACTTTGCTCCATTTGCACACATTTTTCAAATCAGAATTGCTATTCTGAAACATACTTTTCAGTCTCATATAGTCACTTGTGCAGACCATAAAAGAAATGTCTCATTCTTTTGAACACATAGAAAATTCTTTGACACATTCATGCAAATAAAAGTATTATTACCCACCGTTCCCCACATTACCAGGTGCATATGTCATGGTCATGTCAGAATGTATCATAATGCTTTTCTGCTGAATAGTTGTACCTTCAAGAAACCTGCAGGCATCACCTCACTACAGAAGTTATCACATGCAAAGTGGTTGAACCAGTTGTCATAATCTGTCAGGCATATTTTCTATGTGGTTCTGTTGGACGTCTTTTTGTAAGTGTATGTGTGACATGACAATGTTACTGTGATAGAAAAAGAAAATGACAAGCCCCTCGGGCAGAGATATACATGCAGATACGTATGGTGAATGCAGTCTTTATACACCTCCTGATGTTTCCAGTCTGTTGGGCCACAGATTCTCTTCTACATCATAACGAATAGCTTACCTTCCAAAGCAGCGCAGAGAGATTCTTTTGGAGTCTTTTCCAGCCTCTGAAGGCTGTGATGTATTTTGTCCTTTGTGCCATGCAGTGCTGCAAAACAGTGTCATCTTTTTCTTTTCAGTATCGCTTTGGTATGAAAAAACACCATCATATACATCGTATATTGTACAAATAACAAGTCAAAGCAAAGAGACATACATTGTAGAATTGTAGTAATTGTGGGCTGACTGATTTACTGATTATCAGTATTTTTATTTTTTACTGATTTACGGTCATAAATACATTTAAAAATGGTGCTACTTTGGCTCTGAACCTTTATCTACCTGTGGTCGCTCTGTCTTCTGGAGTGATTTGATTGGTTATACGTAATGAATAAAACTCCTTTAACTTAACATCTGCAAACAAAACAAAAACGTATCAACACAGTTTTCTGTTAGAGTTTGTGTTCTTCTAAGTTTAACTCCAAGATTTTAAATACTTTCATTGACTGCAAATGAATATCTCCTCCAAATCTCTCACGAATAATCATTATCAGCCTTAAAAACCCACAAAACACCCCTCTATACTCGACCACACTTAGTACAGTCTGGTTCCCCCTTCTATAAATCTGCTTGGAATCTTCCACTTCCTGTTTGTCAAAGTGGCTTTCTACCTGGACAGGTTTTGTTGGAGCTCATACAACAAACATTTTGGCACTTTAATATGGATGGATGACACTGAATTAGAGTCTGTTTTAATGAGACTGAGTTAAGATGTGCAGCTCTGTCATTAAATGCGAAATTACTTCTCAGAATTCACAGAGAAAAGTCTGAAATGTTTGCTAGGTTAGTATCCCACATGTTCTTTGGCTCAGCTAAAGCTAACTCTCTCCAACTTCTGGATCTCTTGAGTTGCTTGTTGTTAAATTATCTTGCTAGAGGTGCTGAAGCTCAGAAAGTCTGAGATGTTTGTTCAAAATAAGATCATTCTCAAGTCTGATCTGAACTGTCCTCTTTTGTTTGAACTTTCCCTAAACTTAGGAGTTAATGACAGAGCAGCACATTCAGTCTCAGTCTCATTTATGTAGCGATTAAACTTCAGTGTCATTCATTGATGTTAAAGTGCAGTTTTTCAAATGTTTGTTGCACATGCTCCTGACCAAACCAGTCCAGGTGGAAGACGATGTGAAGAGAAAGCTCCAGAGGATGAATATCACACATTTACGTTGGAAATAAATGTCCTTTAATTAGACATTGTCATGCAAAAGTTGGATTTCCCTTGAATGATGTTCAAATCTTTGTTGAGTGTTTTGTTGATGTTGGTTTCTAAATGTTTTTTGACACTCGGCCCCAAAGATTAAAACCTTCTACGCCTCACAAACTGCAACAATTCACACATTATCAACTATCTTTCTGACTAAACTAAGATAAAAAGTGAAAAACTGCCTGATTCCTGCATCATGAATGTAAGTCTTTCCGGTTTTGATGAAGGTAAACTGAATATATTTGGGTTTGACATTTTATAAACCAGAACAAGAAATGAATTAGTGGAGAAAACAATCAACAGATTAATGGAGAAAGAAAATGTGTTTTCTAACATATATGGCTGAATTACTCCAGCATTACAAGATACATACAATTTGAATTCCATTTTATTTATATAACGCCAATTACAGGTCAAATTGTCTCAAGATGCTTTATTTTGATATTTTTTGTCATATTTAGAATATGACAAAGTAAGAAATTTAAACCTCTTGACTAATCCAATTTATTTAGTTTTTAAGAGATTAATCGAAAACAAAAATAACTTTCTCCACTAAAACTAATAAACATGAGGTCAAATAGAAGGAAGAGTTTTAAATACTGCAGTCCCATGATGACAAGAATAAAGTTTGTCAACAAAAACTAAATCTGCTGGTGGATTCCATTAAAGTCCTAATAAATGATATAAAGTGTGATACTAAAGGTTTGTGGTGCTAAAAATGTCCAAGTAAAGATATCAAGTTGAACATCTGGATGGAGGTTGATAAAAGTTGACCTTCATTTCTCTGGAGATACTCCATGGATTTTCTGGATGGTGGTTAAAGACCTGCTCTTCTAGTCATCTTCCTTCTACCCGCTGTAAAAAGTCAGTCCATCCTGACCGACTTCAACACCTCTTCATGACAAGTTGTTCTGCCTCGGACCTGGTGGAAACTCGAGAAACTCGGGAAAACCTGTCGAGACTCAGATTTTCGAAAAACTCGTCGGGCGGGGGAAGGTGTGGTGGGTGGTGGTGGGTGGTGGGGGGAGGTGGGGGAGTAGAGGGGGGAGGCCGCCACCCACCTCCCCGCCTACTCTCCGCCCTGACTCCACCCTGACTCCACCTTGCTCCGCCTTGGCTCCACCCATGTGGTGACTTCAGCAACTACGATGTCAAAGGGAGGACGAATTTATTTCTTTTTATATGATCTGTAGCTCAGTGAGTTAAGGATTTGCCTATGGAGCTGCAGGTCGCCGGTTCAAGACCAGACACTTCTTAAATTTTCTCAAAATTCTGACAAAGACAAAGAAAGAAAACTGCCGCTGGCCGGTCTTGAACCGGCGACCTTCCAATCTGTAGTCTATCCTCTTATCCTCCTGAGCTACTCGCTCAGATACAAATTTTAGTTTTTTTTGCGCATTTATCATCTATTTTTTGTCGTTTTCGAGTTTTTTTTTAACTTGAGTCTCGACTCGACCGTTTTTCTCAGGAGGTTGGACTTCGGCCTTTGTGCTGGAGGGTGGAACCCTCAGTTCCAAGACTTTCCAAAGCCTCCACACCTCCCGAGTCCTCAGGACCTGAGCTTTCACACAGTCTGAGGGCTGAAATTTTCTAAGTCCCACAGTAGATCTCTGTTAGATTGAACCTTCAGACAGTCTGAGGACTGAAATTTCCTAAGTTCCTGAGTAGTTCTCTGTTAGTTTGAACCTTCAGACAGTCTGAGGCCTGAAATTTCCTAAGTTCCTGAGTAGTTCTCTGTTAGTTTGAACCTTCAGACAGTCTGAGGACTGAAATCTTTAAAGTTCCTGAGTAGTTCTCTGTTAGTTTGAACCTTTAGACAATCTGAGGACTGAAGTTTTAAAAGTTTCTCAGTACTTCTCTGTTAGTTTGAACTTTCTGGTTAACAGAAGCCTTAAAACTTGTGACCATGAGTCCTGATTTCACATTTAGACCATCCATCTGAGTTCTTCTCAGACCTTCACCTGTGGGTTTTTTAGAAATCCTGAACAAACTTTGATTCTCTTCACTGAACAGTAAAGTTTGTGGAGATCAGAAGGTAACATTAGTTTGATAAATGCCTTCAACTACTAGTAGACTTTATCTGGAAATCAGTTTTCTTAAATGAGTTCTTAGTAAATCTGTCCACAATCAAACCAAGAACATAGAAAGAGGAAATGTTTGAAGAAACAACTTGATGTTTTCATTTCAGACTAGAAAATGCTTTCAGACCTTTATCTGTTTTTGCTCTTTTTGATCGTTTTATTGTCTCTTCTGTTTAATTTGATCTTTTAAAGTTTAACTGGTGTCTTTTCAAATGTTTTGTCTTTAGTTTGATTCTTCTTAAATGTTTAGTTTTACTTTTTGCTCACCTTTTATTTTTTACTAATGTCTGATTTGATTTAGAAATGTTTTGTCTTTTTAATGTTTAATTGCTGGTTTTTTCGAATGTTTTATTGGCTTGTTTGAAATAATTACTTTTCTTTCCCAATTTAAATTTTTCAATTAAATCTTTAAGGTTTTTCTTTTTAAATGTTTTACCACCTTTAATGTTTAATTTTCCTTTTCAATGCTTCATTGTATTTTCTGCTTAATCCCTATTTAAAGTTTTATGGTCTTCAAGATTTATTTTCCTAATTAAACATTTAATTTTAATTTTTTAATGAAAGGTTTTGTATTTTTTAAATGTTTAATATTATTCTTGTTTAATTGTATTTTTTAAATGTTGCACTATCTGAAATATTTCATCTTTAACATTTAATATTTTTGTTTAAAGATTTTTAATTTCATAATTACATGTTTTGTAGCTTCAGTTTAATTATCTAATTAAATATTTTGTCTGTTTAATATAATTTAATTGTAATTCATGTTTAATTTTCTTTTTAAGTTTTATTGTATTAAATGTTTTTTCCTTTGATTTGTTTTTTGAATGTAGTTTCTTTCTTTAATCTTTTTTTCTGTCAAGATTTTAACCCCAACCTTAAAAATAAAGCAAACCCTTAAATCACAATGAAAATATTTCTGTTGTCACAATCATGAGTTAGTCAATTATTCAGTTTATCAATTCAACTTTATTTGTTTAGCACCTTTCACACAGATTACAAAACTAAACAAGCAAAGAGAAAAAAAACTATGCTAAAACTATGATTAAAACTCAAAAACATTTAAGAAAAAAAAAAAGATTTAACATGGTAAAATATGTTGTGTCCAGGGGATGGGGGTAGTTTATTGAAGTCTTCTTGGGCTCACATGGGAAATCATTTAAAATATAAACTTGATATTCAGTCTAAGGAAACTGGAAACTGCAGAGCGACAGAAGAACCAATAATATCTCCTGTTTTCTCCTTTAATGAGTCGACTGTACTTGTGCTTTCAGACCAAAGAACTACAGACTCTTCACAACCTGCTCAAACTCTTGGTACAGGACCTCACCACACGGGTCAAGAAGGTTTCCGTCTCATTTCTACTCTGAAGCTCACCTTCTCCTGCTCAAACTGCTGACAAATGTTTCTGCTGCTCTAAAGTCTGGTCTCCAGAACTTCTTAAAAACTCTCAAAGTCTCTTCTGCTGCAGGTTGCTTTGTAGAACTGTTCCAGAAAACCTCACTAAACTACATGGAGGGGCCTCAAGATAGTCGTCCAAATGAAACCTTACAAAAACCAAACTAGCACAACCCAAACGCTAAAGTCTCCTACAGCCTACCAGAGAAGCTCTGAGAACAGAGAATCAGGACAGGAACTCTTACCTTCTGGACAACCAACGCTGGTTCACAAACAGGAATACAGACTGTGTCTGACCAAAAACCTCTAAAGACTCACTACAGCCAAGATAAAGACAACTCAGCTGCATCAAATCCACTAATCACTGCACACATTAGCACCATGTGCCAACTGTGGCTAAAGAACCACATTTACCAAGACAACGATCCAGTACAAAGCCCTAAAACACACCAAGAAACACATTAAAGATGATTTTACTGCTGGAAGCTGCAAGCCACCGCCTAAAGAACAAACTAAAGCAACGGAGCCAAACCCGGTTCACTGGTGAAGAGGAACAGAGGAAATGTTTGTAGCCACATAAAGCAGGAAGACACTGGGCTGCTCAGGTGTTCCTGATAACACCAAGCTGCTCAGGTGTTCCTGATAACACCAAGCAGCCACCTGGACAGCCAATAGGAACACAGCTTCCTGGAAGTCCAGAGGGCTGGATTAGTGAAGGAAATTTAGTTTAAAGTTGAAGCAGAAAGTTAACAAAGAAAGTTGAAAACCACCTTCTGATCCCTGAAATCTCTGAGTTTTCACACAAAGAACACCTGAACATGTCAAACTGGTTCCATAGTAGAACCCTCATTGTAAAAACGTCATAGTATGGTGTGTCGCTCAAAAAACATTAGGACCCGGCTGTCAGGGGACAAACATGTAAGAAACATGAGAACAGAGAGAATCCAACCAGTAGGTCACAGTTTATCATCCCCCAGTCATCTCCTGAAGTCCATATGGTGAGAGACATCAGTATCTGGTTGTTAATTTACCAGAGGATGCTTATAATCATGTCCGACAAAGCATTCATACCGTATGGAAGCATTTCCACCGCGTGAGCTCGGCACGATGTAACAGGATGTCTGAGTGGGTATGTACATGCCGTTATTCATCTTTTAACACCAGCCGCTTTCTGGAGGAAACAAAGGAAAGGATTCACGCCACTTCAACCTGTGATTCATGGTGCACATAAGGCAGCACATTTGCGTTCTCCCGAGGTGGCAGGAAAGCCTTATGGAAGCTTTCTGCCGCTAAGTTTAAAGTGCTGGCTTATGTACCGCACATGCATTTAAAAGCTTGTATTGCATGATCGCATTACACGGGCTGGATGTTCAGATCTAATCATCTCGTGGGAGAGAAGAGAATGTGAAATACTGTTGCGAAGGTGTAAATCAATTAGTGACGTTCATCAGTTATAAAAGAGGCTGAATAATTAGCATCATTCATATGTGACTTTTGGACTTCATCTGTGAATGTGCTTTAACTTTGGCTTGCAGCTCATAAATATTCACGATCCACAAACCTACCAAATCTGAGTTGTTGTTGCTTAAATCTGTTGTAGAATAAACTACATCATTGTGTTTGTTATCGACAGTGACTTTAAGAAGCAATTTGTACATTTTCATAATCCTTTCCTCTCCCTGTTTAAAAAAAATGACACCTTTGCATTGTAATCTCCTGTGGTTACTGTTCGAGGAAAGACTTTGGCTGAAGCAGACATTTAATTTCTCTCAGATGAATATCAGAACCTTTTTCTTTAGGATTTTTTGCTCAGATAGCGGCACTGAATGGGCCCTAATCTCTAAATGCATATCTTGTTTTGTCCCCTGGAATATGTTCTGTCATAAAAAAAGCCATGTAATGATGAATGATGAGCGTTGGAGAATGCCTGCAGACGCCGTTATCTGTGCCGTGGAAACCTCCATCTACACTAAATCAAATATCGCCCCATTTAAACATACCATTTATTCACATGAGTTATGGCAAAGATCCCTGTGGCTCTCATAGCGGCGAGGCAGCGAGCGAGCGGGTGTCTGTGTGAATTACAGGTGGTGTGCACCTGAAGCAGTGGTTGAACGGAAGCGCGGCTTATCAGAGCAAACCTAACGCCTCCGGCAGCCTCACCTTCAGGAGGACAAACAGACAGACAGAACTCATTCAGAGCAGGTCAGTCGTGCTCCTTCTCCCTCATCATCACATGTATGGTCACAATCTCCTGCAAAAAGTGACTGTGGGGCTGCATGTATCTCCAGTGAGGTTTCTCTGCAGGGTTAGGGGGTACTCCACACTGAGCGGCATCACTTTAGGAGAGTGGAGAACCACTCAAAGGGTTCCTACTGACTTAGCGACTCAAGCATGACAATCTGGGGGAAGAACCAGGGCATTCTGGAGGGACAGCATCTCCCTGGTGGCCTCTAAGTGCCATGGGGAAAATTGTTGTGCTTGTTGTCTTCACTACCCAGAGATAGCTGGATGATGTTGGGGTCTATTGGTGAGGTTTTTTTGTAGCTTTGTGACTCCCAGTAGTTGCTTGTTACGAGGCTATTATGAAATAAAAGCTTCTCTCTTTTTTGCTATATAGAAATGAAAATTCCTCAGATATTTCTTTGCATCATGTTGAATGTGCTGTGATGTATATTTTCTATTTTGAGGAAGAATCCGAAGGCCTTGTCATGTCAGATGACCTTGCCTGAGTTGTGAAAACATGACTTTCTGTGCGTCTTTGTTCATGCTTCAGAACAGCTTTTGTTGGAGATCTTCGGGGGGAAAAAGCAGCTGTTCAAATATGGCAAGTGTGCCAAATGGGAAAAAAAATACATCTAAAAACATACATATTTGTTAGGATTAAGTAATGCTTTATCTCTGTGACAAAACATTCTTGTTAAGCCGTGAGGTAATTGAAGCAGGTGATACTGTAGGTGCAAAATAACTGGAAATATACTATTATTAATAAGAGGAATAGCATTTTATTAGCCAAATCCTACTTTCCTACACAAACAGATGAGTGGAAAAAGCAAACTTCAATTCATTCAACATCCCAGCATACATGTTTATGAACCAGCCAGTCTGTTCAATCTAAATATTAAGAAGCGATATTTTCAGAAGTGGCATTTAGGTTTACTGTATGAAACACTGACTGTGGAAAGTGAACCTCCCACACATAAAACGCACACAGTTGTGGTGAACAGGGCAACTGACAGCTGACATTTTGCTTCTTATTATCATCCCTCATTCCTTTCTTATATTTACCATCACCTTGGAAACAGACAGAGACTGGCATGTAGCCTTTCCCACCAAAGGCTCTGTCTTTGGTCATGGGCTGCATTAAAATGCTCAACAAATTGTTTAATCAGGAGAGCTGATGTAAATCCTGTGAGACCTGGAAAGCAAAACTGAAGAACAAAAAACATGAAAAGAGTAATGGTTAAATATGGTCTTATGCCAGAACAACAATTTTAGGTTGAAATGAGTGAAAAACCAACATGACTGATGCTTTGAATCAACTGCAGCTCAGACCATGTTTATACTGTAGGATAAATGCTGCTAGTCTTTTGACCTTACCACTTGAAAAATGCAAATATAGTCCTACTGAAGGAAAGTTACATCTGTTAACATTTTCAAAACTTCACATTTTTTCAAAGAGTGGGGAAGCACCTATGAAACTTTGTTTGTTGCAGACATGAACAGTAAAGTGAGAATCAAAATGAATAACAATTGTGATATTTAAGATAAGATAAGATAAACTTACATATTTGTTATGTAATCCCACAGTGGGGAAAGTTCACTGTTACAGCAGCTCCAATCTGCTACCATATTACTGGTAGCAGATTGGCTCCTTTAGGTTTGCCACAAGGGGGTCAGTTGGAGTCCGCATGTACAGAACACAACTGATTTCTTCTTGGACGTCCCTTGGTTCTGTCCCTAGTTATGCTGCTCTAGGCCTAAGCTGCTGGGGGACCTCTCTGGATGCACTGAGCCCTTCTCTCATTACCTATGTATGTACTGTATATACTATTATTGCATTGCATTCCCCCTGTGTCCTTTCTCTGATTGTCCCTGGTCCCAGAGCTGGATGCTTCAGATGTGTGGTTGTTGTCCCACCACTGGCCTAGTCTCCATCATGTCTACTGTGGGATGCTGCTGCTGACCTTCCTGAAGCCCACTGCTTCCAGCTGCCCATTTCCACCAGTTGACTCTGCATCACCCTCACTATACTTGACATGCTCATCTACACACTGTTTGCATTTTACTACCAGCTATATGTAGTATAATAGTTTAATGCCAGAGCCTTACATCATAACAGTAAACTTACGAATCAGTTTCAATGTTGGCTTCTACTTTGTATGTATCATCTATGTTACTCCTGTCATGCATGTATCCAATTGTGAGTTATATGTTCCTTCTGTCCCTGTCAACCCGCCGGCCAGCAGCAGATGGGTCCCCCATGTGAGCCAGGTTCTGCTCAAGGCTTCTTCCCGTTAAAAGGGAGCTTTTCTTGTCACTGTTGCTTTAGGGCTCTCTCTGGGGGTTCAGGCATATGGGTTCTGTAAAGCGTCCTGAGACAATTTGAATTGTAATTGTCGCTATATGAATAAAGTCAAATTGAATTGAATATGAAACTCTGAATCTGTGCTTTTTGCAGCAATAGAAAGATAAGCTAGGACTAGAACTTTATTGATCTTGAAAATGATGTGTGTCAGAAGTGGGATTCGAACCCACGCCTCCATTTGGAGACCAGAATTCCCACATCAGTGGAAGGAGTTTGTCCTTGAGTCTGGCGCCTTAGACCACTCGGCCATCCTGACACTGCTGCAACCTCCAGGGAGAAATAATCAACCGTGGCGTTGACTGTTTAGTTTGCTCCTGATGTTTCTTCTAGCATTTAAAGTCCACCATATGGACATATTAGCAAGGTAAAAAATTTCAATTTTCATCAAAGGTGGCCCTAGAAATGCATCGACATGGTATGCAAAATGTTACATGTCTATAATCAAGGAGCATTAGAAGTACTGGAAGCATATTTTTCCAACTGCATCCAGTCTTTACGCTCAGCTGACTAGAACAGTCAAAACAAAACAGCAACAACAATGAAACAAATGAAGCCATTACAAGGCAGACAGGACCACAGGCATTCAGCCATGGGCCATGTTATATTTAATATTTAATAAATATTCTAATTTTTGTGCATCCCCTTCTGTATTAGAAACAGCACTTACATTGCCAGGAATACTAAGAATCTGGCATCTCTTCATTAGTTGCCATCTTCATTAATAAATTAAAAGATCTTTTTCTGAATAATGAGCTTTGAGAAGGAAAATGATTAGCAGCATTTCAGCTAAGCAACAAAAATGTTAATGAGCTTTTTTAAAAATTAGCCTGCAGAGTATTATTTATGTTAAAACATAAAGTATCGCTGGATTATTTAGCAAAAACAACACTGTAAACATGCTCTGTCTTTAATAAACCCACAGTGGGGAATATGCCTGTGAAGGCCGCCTCATCCTGCACACCAACTTCTGCACTCGTGTTAATGAGAGGCTGCTTATGCGTGTGTGTACCTGCAGTGGCTTCGGTAAATATATTCTGTGCGACCGTGCCGGCATTTGATGGGCTTGTGTGTACACCTCCGACTGACTGTTTTGGGTTTGTTCTGCCTGGAGTGGAATCTTTATTTAACAGAGTGTTTGGAGAGGCACTCTAAGAAAGATGAGAGAGAAACAAACATAGAGAGATAAAGAAATACTAGGAGCGAGAAAGAGGGGGAGTGGAGGAGATACATAAAGAAGAGGGGGAGCGTAGCCGCCGTCTCTAATGAGAGCGAGTCGGGGGAAAGACTCGGAGTGCCGCTCGGCAGGGGGGAGGCTGGCTGGGGGGAGACCGAACATGTCGAACAACAGGGGTCCAGAGATAATTAGCTAACACTGGTGGCTGAATGAAACGGCCTCCCCTGTTACTCTCACTGAGAGACAAGCACGGGGGAAGTTATCATAACACATGTTTACTGCTCTGGCTAGAGGCCTCGCGTGTGAACACTACACAGGCACCATCAGGGGCAAACGCTAATTGTCATTTAGGCTAACGTTTGCAGACATGAGTTCAAATCCCTGGTTGGCGTCTTTTACACGAGACACAACAGCAGGAGGACGAGCAGCAGCGGCAGCGAGACCTTGGAGGAGGAGGGGGAGGAGAGGCGACGAGGAGTTTCAGGGTAGATTAATAATGATCAGATAAGGCTGTGTTCACAGTGTGCGATAAAAGGATTTGACCTCCGGTGGGTGAAGCCGCGCATGGCAATCCCACCACGTATGAGGAGGAACAAAGCAGTTTTTGAAGTATGTAGGCGCATTCAAGCGAGCACGCATGAAAACGCCGGCAAATATTAATATATTCATCTAATGCAGTACTAAGAGAAATGAAAAAAGCATCCAAGACCTCAGAAAGAACTACTTGATAAACAGTTATTTTTAAGTGGCATGTAGGAGGGATTTTATGGAGATGCATAAATTGTTAGTCCAGCCTGGTATCAGGAAGTAGAGACAAGAATGCATTTATTTTTCATTCTGTGTGGCATTTCATGTCTTTTTATCGGTGCAAACAAAACCTTAAATTCCATCTCTGGTTATTGATTTAACCCCAAACATCTCATTTCTGCATATCAAAATTACATATTTAGAAATTTATCCATGACAATAATCCTTCTATATCTTAAAATGGCATGTATTGTCACTATTGCATCCTTTAGAACAGGGGTATTCAGCTAAAATTCAAAGAGGTCCAGTTAGATAAAATGTATTAAAGCAAAGGTCCAGGACATCATAACATCTAACTTGAATTAGTGTGATATATGTTTATGTAAGCTAGTAGATTTAGTAGCATCTGCATGTAATCAGTAACTGACGGTCAAATCAAATTCAGTACAGTTCAAAAACATTTTGACAGCATTTATTAATAAATAACTTTTGATATAATTGTACATCTGAAAATAAAGAGCAGAACTTGAAAAAATAATGACTGAACAACCTGAACCAACTTATAGACACCTTTAACAATACCTAAATCTCAAAAAATGTAAACAATTGATCACTTTTGCATTTTTTCCTGTCTTACATCACTTCCCTTATATCCCTGCTGCTTAATGGGAGAACTGAGCTGCAACTTGTCAAACACATTTGGAGCTCATTGGTGAGTCTAGAATGATATCTAGTTTTAGTTTTAGTTCATCAGAGCTGTGATGTTTAGACCCTGCAATGCAGAGACCTGATTGGCTGAGTAGTGTCACGTGGGATGGCTGAACTCGTACGAAATTGGTCTGTGTTGTGTTGAGCTGATAACCAATGCTGTAAACACTGGAAAAGCTGCGCCTGTAAAGTTTAAAATCCAGTTACAACTTACTGATTATAGGTCACTTCTTTCTCCATGCACCCACTCCTCTGGCAACCACTGCAGCTCGACAACACACCGCTCAGTTTAAAAATACTCTGTGCTTCAGAATAGCCAGTTGTAATGTTGGAGAAATTCAACCATACTTGTTTGAACTGATGCAAAAAGCTGCAAGTTTGCTGGACCAGCTAATTAAGTTTGCTACGTACGAAACCATGAACAGCTGAATCTGTGTTTTTGAGACGGTCATAAGACAAGATGAGATAAAAACTGTACTCATCCTGAAGGAAATTCTTGAAAATGGTACGTGTCAGAAGCAGGATTTGAGCCCACGCCTCCATTTGGAGACCAGAAGTCCCGTCTTAGCTGAAGGAGTTTATCCTTGAATCCAGCGCCTTAGACCACTCGGCCATCCTGACACGGTAAAGTCAGTGCTGCAGCATCAAGGTGGGAATCATAAAAGACAAAATAAAAACCAGATACACATGTTAGCATGGTAAGAAAAACAAGCAAACCATATTTTCAACAAAGAAGGCCTTGAAAATGCATGGACACAGCATGCAAAATGTGGCTGAAGTAGCTGTTTATAGGAACTCCCTTCATCGCCTTACATGTTCAATCCCATCAAATCCCTCATTAGACTAACATCCAGGTCTAACAGCTTTCCATACAATGCAGTTTAACAGGTACAAATTAAGAGGGATAATTCATATAGGCATAGAAACGTGCTCCCGGGACCGATTGCCCCCTTTTCTCCAACATTCTATTAGATTCAAACTGCAAGCTGCTAAACGCTGTTGCTCGGGATTGTGGTCTCCAGGGGGGGGAACACAATCCCTTCGTGCTGTGAAGAAACATGCAAGACCAGCAGATTCTGGCTGTGATCATCCCGAACGTAAGAGCTTTTCACACATTTGAATGGCAACAAATTATCTTCAGAACAACCAAAATGAGCTTTGTTTGTAATCTAGCTGTTCTTTTCTGTGAGAAGTAAATGAAGAAAATGAATATAATTGCTTCACTAAACACGGACAACTGACAGAAAGGAGAGCAAGTGCGTATTTCAACATCTTACATCCATCAGAGGGAGGACGATGATGTAGAGGATGCTGATTTTAAAAAGAGAGATTGAGCTCTGCCATTTACGGAACATAAAAGAAGTCTTTCAATTCAGCTCTGCGGATTATTTCTAACTGACTGCAATGATACGGACATTTTGACCTTTAGAAGCCTGAGAATGTCCGTGGGTGGGGTCACAGTATTCCTTTTCTCCTTTGCAGTTTCTGTTGGGTAATAAGCCGAGCGGTGTCAGGTGTGGAGCATAATTACGCCGCACCTGAGCAGGAGAGGCAGCGAGGGAGACGGCATGTGGCGATGACGCCGGGGGCAAAGGTGCAGAGGGCTGGGGGGAAAAAAGAGCTTCTAGCAGCATGTGATGTGTGCTGTGATGCTGAACCACGCTTAGCAGTGATTCCTGCTCCAGCTGACCACTCGCTGATGAGCAGGCTTGCATTTCTGATAGCCATTACAGAGTGAAAATTCTAATGGAGAATTCATGAAGTCCCCTTTCCATCTGCGTCACTGTGAGTCCCACATTTCCTGAGAGGATGACTTCCATACAGACAGCGAGGAATTTAATCAAAATCAAATTAAAAATAGAGTCTCAAAGCGTGTTTAATTAGTGTTGCATGAATATGTAAATATGAAACATTAAAAATGGATGCCAAACACTACATTTGTCACTTCAAGGTAGGACACAGCAGGTATTCAATAACCGTACAGTATATAATAGTAAGGCGTGGATTCATCACAGCCAGAGCATATTTCTAAACAGCTATTTCAGCCGTATGTTTATCTGCACAGGAACCTGAATGTGAAATAATGACAATCAGCAAGTTGTTATTTTACACTTCCTTATTTTAAAAGCTGACAAACAGGGTTCCACACAGATATACAAAGAAAGCTTTAAACCGATCACAAATAGTACCTTTTTTTTTTTTTTTCCAAAATAGAGACATGAATAACTGAGAGGATTTTTATATCATACTTCTAAAAGCATCAAAATCCACAGGCTGCAATGCTAAAAAAGGCTTAAACAGCCTATTCATGCTGCTGTCTGAAGGAACACGGATACACACATGCATCCATGTCAGCGTAGCTGCATGTATGAGTGTCTAGAAATTATGTTTCTTATGCAGATACACAGGCCAATATATGAATCACGGCACCGTCTGGACTGCATGTTTTTATTGAAAAAGGTGTAAAAGGACAATCAGTAGTGTAGCTTCAGAAATGCATCTACATGTTCAGATCTGAAGCAGCTACAAAAATACCATGAGACTCATAGATATTCTTCAACAGGTAGAGAAAATATTACTATGGATGTACTATCTGCTGCTTTTCAGTAACATACATCCAATAAAACCATCACTGTTGCTGCTTTTTATCATTCTGAATGAATGAACCTCGATAAAGCAGTTTCATTAAATTCTGTCAGAATACGACTGTTAAATAATGGTGCAAAGGGAAATAGATGCAATGGGGATGAACAGGCGAACCCTGTTGTTGCTTGATGTCACAAAGACATTGAAAGAACAGTTTACGTGACTATAACTGATACAGCCTTGTGTTCGTCAGGTCTGTCTGTAGTGTTGATGTCACATTATCTGGGTGATGCACGATTGTTGTTTGGCAAGAAATAGCTCCAGGTCATGCAGAGCCAGTCATTTCTGTGTGTGTGATAAAGAAACAAAGGGGAAGTTTAACATTAATTAATGAGCTTTAAAAATTGCCGGTAGGCAGATTCTACTTTGGTCAGCACCAGTCGAACAGTTTTCCCTCTTTTCCAGCCTTTAGCTAAGCTAATCGCCCGAAGGCTCTCGTTCTTATTTTTGACTTGTGTCAGTCTGGCTCTCAGAAAGAAAGCAAATAAAGCATACAGTATTTCCCCCAAATTCTCATCTGTTTTTAACAGCAATTATGTGACTAATTTAACAGTTTCTGGCTTTGGTAGCGTCAGAAAGTCCCACATGTACGGCTCATCCCCAGAGACCTTGAGATGACTGCAGATCAACAATTCTTACAATGAACCAGTGTTAACGTTGATACATATTCTGCAATCAAGAACCAAGCAGTGAGAATGTTTTTGAAAGACCTTTGATAAAAATCTACAAAACCCAACATTTTTCTTCATTCCTGCTGCCACTTTAATATTCAGTGCATTTTTTTTGTGCTGCACTTAAGACTAAACTGGGAGTCTCTCATCCTGCATACCACAGCAGGTAATCATACTGTCTTGTCCTCCCTTTACATTCTCTGTTCTCTTAAATAGCAGTAAGATAAAATGGACTAAGAGCTGATATCCATCAGGGGATGGGACCTACAGTGACTTTACTAGACACTGTGGGATCATTAGGGCCTTTAGACTTGATGGGATATTGTGTTTTTATGAGCTCTGTGCAGTAATCCATTAATAGGTCTGACACGCCATTAGGCTTTATTGATGTCCAATGCGTGGGCTCACATGAAAACACCATTATTTGTCATGATCAAAGTTTAACGCTGACACGCAGTGATTTAATGACGCCACAGGCTGCCGGGACCCCTGTCTTTAACCTTCAAGGACATCCAGGTTGATGAGATGAAGTTGTACAGTCAAAGTGATTCAGTTTTTTTTTAGGTTATATCTTTCAGCTGTTTCCATGCTACTTTTATTCCGACAGTCTTTTAGTCTTTTTCCAGCGCGACACTGATAGGAAAATATCGATTCTTTTGGATGGACGTGGATAAATTATGTTTCTTTCTTTAACGCCACAAAGCAGCACATTCTTCCTGCTGCCTGAAGTATTGTCCCTGCTTTGAGAAAGATTTTTCCTCAGGTTTCTCATTGCTGAAGCCTCATTTATTAGAGGAGGGTACATCTCTTATTTGTTTAGCGTTTTTTCTAATGCTGAGTTAATACATTTCTCACCGCTGTGCAGTATTCCTGCAGAACAACTTGCTTGTGCAGATTTTCTTGGCTGCCCTCTGGGGAAATCGAATATGTATTTGCCATTCTCTTAGGATTTTAAAAGGGCGTAGCAGCATTAATAATTCCTAAAAACATAAAAGAGGAAATGTGGCTTTTTTGATGTGTTGTAAGTACTTCTGCCAGATAAGCATTTGTATGAGTTTCGAAGTGGGTTTGCTCACTGGAAGAGGTTGAAGAAAGGTGATTGGTCCACAGACAAGAGGAAAAGTCAGCTAAGTATTTAACTTAAGCACAAACTCATTTGTTGGACATTGAGCCATTCAAGGCTTTGCACTCATTTAGAAGAAGCACAGTTTAGTAGCTATTCCTTAAACAACATGAGAGTTTGTATATTTCACCTTTCACCTGAAATCTTATGGTTTGTCAAAAGCAGATAAAAACTCATCATTTTGAGCTGTAAGTCAACAGCTGATGGGAGAAAACTGCAACGTGACACTTGGTAGATGTCACTGCAATGCTTGGTTTGTTTATTTCAGTTTAAATGAATGTTATAAAAGTGGGTTTTAGTCTGATTTGTGAGGTTACACAACTGTTTAATGCATTTTCGAATCTGTTTTGTTATTTTCTTTCTTGTAACGGTGCTAAAATGACACGTC
Source organism: Amphiprion clarkii (assembly GCA_027123335.1). Lineage (NCBI taxonomy): Eukaryota > Metazoa > Chordata > Actinopteri > Pomacentridae > Amphiprion > Amphiprion clarkii. Next base: position 31,064,097 of record CM049581.1, on the reverse strand, counting down.
CTTGGCAGCAAGGACGAATAGAATAGTTTTCCCTCATTTCATCTCAGTCGCTCATGAATGACAGGTCATATTTTGCATATATCACCCACTCGGATTAATAAATCACTTATATTCAGGCAATATGTCTTTCTTATATGATTTTTTTTCTCCTTATATTGTTCCTGATCTAATCTATTTTATCGCATAAAAACATAATCACAAGGAGGAAACCTGGTATCAATCACCTGTCTGCAGTCATGCCAGGTTGCTAAGGGCATCCAAATGACACCGAGGCATGCTGGGACTTGTATGCTCCGTGGCAGCTCTGTGTGGTTAAGCCCCGTTGGTCAGGGTTAACTTCCAGACACCCCGATGATGAATGACAGTTATCTATTTTTACGGCTTGATATAGATCCATCAGCTTCCTCCTGAGAGTCCTCCTCAGCATCACTCTCCCCTTTGGAGGAGATTTTCCAGGTCACCGAGCCAAGGTGAGAAACAAAACAATGCACATGAGTGCTCACACGTAACGGAGGAAACACACACTCGCAGGCCTTCAGACGACTCCCCCGCCCCACCCCTCTTCTCCAGTGGACATATGGAAATGTCAGCACCTCCCAAGAGATGTTCGCTAATGTCAGGACATGTGGCTGGCGTGGACCTGGGCCACACGTACAGTCTGTCCAGCTGTGGCAGGGACCGCCGGCCAGCCCTGCTCCCCACCCCAACCGGTGCACCCCCCCTCCGCCTCCACCCCCACGAGGGAAACTAATTGTGAGTGTTATTGATTGCCGCAGCAGATCTGCGCTGTCCAGCGGGTAAATAAGATGGATGGAGTTGTCAGGTTGTCATCAGGCAAGGTTTTTTGACAGCATGCCTCAGGGCGTGTACAACACAGTCCAGGTTAACTGAGGCATACGCTGAGCAGCGAGGCGGCGCAGTGCTGCAGCTTTGACTTTGGACAGAAATACAGGGAGTGAGACGTGTCCTATTTCACCAGACAACTCGCACTAATAATTCACAAATTGTCATTCAGAGACACTGCTATCCATTATGAAGGGCAATAGTGTTCAAAAGAGTTGGTTCAAGCTGCAAAAGCAAGATTTGCTCCGTTTGCTTAGGTAGTAGTTTATTAGAGTTCATTTATTGGCACAATTTTGATGCATCGCTCTCTGATATTTCTGCTATAGTACAGTGCAGGTGAATAGAATTTAAAATATAATGCCCAAAGCATCAGAAAATTATATTTTAAAAATTCAAAGCATGTCTTTCCAGAAACTGTGCAATTGTTGCTTTGGAGTTTATTTTACTGCAGTGATTTGAGAGCGCTCTTATCTACACATAGTAAATGTAAATGAATCATCAATATGTCACAAAAACTTATTTGTTTAATTATGCTGATAATTTGTTCAGTTGCTGGTTGAAAGAGAGAGACAGTGTTGATTAGTGTGAAGGAATTTCTTCAGTCATATTGCAGTAGCAGGGAAATGTGCTCCACAGAAAGACTTCAACTTAGGGTTTCATATATAACATGGAACTATATAGACTTTGTGGCGCCACAGGAAGCTTTTCAGGACATCATATTGGAAGAAACTGTACACATTAATGTAAAATAAGAAATTGCACTTACTCCTATAATACACAAGCCCTTCCAGTAAAAGCAACATAAAGCTGCCATGTGTGCCTTTTTTTTGGTAACAGCTTGTTAGCTCAGTAGCTTAATGCAGCTCAGTATTAACAAAATAAAATTCTCACTTTGACTTTCCTTTTCCCTATTGCTGCCCTCTGTCTAGATTTTTTGCTGGGGAGGCAAAATTGTCATTATTGTAAATCCAAGAGAAACGTGGATTTAAATATAAACATTTAATCTGCATCTTCAAGAAAAATATTGTAATAACTTTCATTTTTGTCTTTTCAATGGAAAAATAGCGCACATGGGAACCTTAAGAACGTCAGTAACCATCCTTTAACCTGAAAGTAGCCTGTATACTTCCAATGTTTTCTTTGTGTCGTTAATGAATTCTGAATTTTGAATAATAAAATGCATGAAGTTAAGGCATGTCAGTATCCATCTGCACTTAGTATCAATAGTTTAAATTCTTAACGTTTTCACACAAATAAACTTGCATTCATACAGTCGCAAATGTCTTGAGATATTTGCACACTGAAAATATTAGTTTCTCACTTATATACATGCACATGCTCAGTCAACATTGGGTTTTTTTCATGCCAGGGTGTAACCATGAACACAAAAATCTTTCAATCTCATCAGAACAAATACAGCAGTGAGGAGATGATCCACCTGCTGGAAGAAGGCTGAGGTAGTGCTATGTAGGTTGAAGAATTTCTGCTGGATCCCAGTGTTGCTACAGGGATGAATCAGACGTACGACTCACCACATGAAAGAATGTAATTGCCTGAAATTATGCACTTCAGAGTTTAAATCCTCAACCACTTGCATCCAAATCAGAACATACATTAGAGATTATACTTTAACAGAATAATGCTGCTCATTTTGCATCCATGTAGGCCTTTTAGCACCAGGTTAGGATTCATAAGACCCCTCCAAAGGCAAAGACAGAGCTGAATATGAAGCAGGGCCGTCAGTATTCCTGCGCCTTCTCTCTGCTCAGCAGACTTTCCATTGTGTGCAAAGTAAACACCGCTCTGGGCGAGGATTGCCTCTAAATGCTGTTGAGGATTTGAGCGATTATAAAGGAAATGAATATAGAGGAACCCGAGATGCCTCCGCTGACCCTCTCTTAATGCAGGCATCCTCTCACCACAAGGCAGTTTTACCGATGCACTGAAATTATTCTGTGGATAATTTTCATTTCTGGTAATGAGGTGAAGTGGGTTCTGGGTATGTACGGCATGATCGAGAGGCATAACAATTAATGTGCGGGGTCGTGCAGAGGAGCAAAAGCAAAAGTTTTGATTTTATGAGTCATATAGCAGAAAGAAATAAACAATGACAACTACCTGCCCTACAAGGTAGGCCTCAATTCTCTGTGACTAGTTAGTTTCCAATAACATATCTCCATTCAGGGGAATAATAAACAGCACTGTGCTCTTTAGGGCAATACTCACCTTTTCATTTATACAGTTATGAATCAGAGTGGGGCACTCAGGCTGCTAAATATCAGCTAGATATGTGTCATCCACAGCACCTCACCTCCTGGTAAACCATAACCAGAGTTTTCAGAAAGCAAACACTTTTTGCTGATGACAAACTGAACAATCACAAGTCTTACCGGTTTGTATGACACATTAGTTTTACATATTTTCTAGATTATGATCTCCAAATATTAAGAGATTGTCTTAAAAGTCTTTTTTTTTGTCTCAACAATGTGTCTACATGGTGTTTTTTATATACAAAAAAAAAGCAGTCAGTGCCATGCATTTCCATTTGAAACTGCAGCTTAAAACATGGATTCAAACTTCCGGAGTTTCTTATATAACATATCTAATGAACAAATCCTGTCAGCTTATAGGGTGGGGCTTTATTCTACTTCGTGGTTGAATTGCTCAAATAGATTTTTGTAGTGTGGAGTAGTGTTACAGTGTTTAAGCATGGTTTGGGTGAGCTTGTGTGCTTAAGCTGCATGGAGTGAGGAGGAGGAAATGGAGAAAGTGGAAGGGACTTTGTAAATCTGCAGTGAAGAGTCACATCAGAGCCGTTTTAAGATAAAATAGGATAAAACTTTATTCATCCTCAAATAATTATTGAATGTAGGAAAAAGGTAAAAAGACAAAAACAGAAGCAATAAGGCCAGAAGTTCTTATTTCCAGGTAAACTAAAGCTTCTCAGATGTAACTTTGATACACAGGAATGAGTTTAGTGGTTAAATCAACAGCTGGAGATTGACTTTAGGTAGTAGACAGGCATCATTTAATGCCCAGATTTGTGACATCTGCTGCAGTTTCATTATCACAATCAGTATTTGATCTTAATCCATGTTTATCGCCATCCTGCAATTCCCCCTTTGCCCACTAGTTGTCCTCGGTATGCTCTAACCTTCTACAGTCACGTGACTCTCCCCCAGCATGCACTGCGCACTTGTTGCTAGTGACGCCATTACTCCCGAAGAACTCAGCTTGCACAGTAGCTTCGTGCTGTTGTCGGCCTGCCTGCCTTTGCCGGATCTGTTTATCCTTCTCATCTGGCTCCTTATTGAGAAGGTAAACCTTGTTTTCATCCAACTTAAATTGTTTTTTGAGCTTCTGCTTCTAGCACTGCACCTTAGATTTCCACCTCACCTACAAAACACCAAACAAAACCACGTGATTACTGTGTGGCTCTTTGTGAGACCTACACTGAAAGCCTAGAAAGATATTAATTTTACTTGCTTTTGTAAGTCTTTTGTTTATCATCTCCAAATTCCATATTTTCACTTCCTTTTGAGAAGGAACCTTCACTCCATCAGGCTGTCATGGAGTCAGTGCGATTGGTGTAGATTGTTACCATCTCTTAACTCAAATATTGATGGATAAAGGCATAAATACTTATGGATTCCACTGGGCTCCCATCTGCAACCTGTATGTGATGCATAGCTCCAGCTACAAAACTCTCATTGGAGCGTTTTCTCATTGTTATTCAGCTGAAAATGTTGACAACTGTAAGTGCAAATGTACACATTCAGTTAAACCTGCACAGGTTGTTTGGTAGATTTCTGGCCATGTAAAGCAAAGAGAACATAAGTGTATTGTGGTGGTTGGCTGCAGGATAACACACTATACTGCTTTCAGCCATATGTCCTCCAGTAACTGCATCCAGGAAACATAGGCGTCTTCCTGGCCTCATTGGAAAAGCAATGAGGGTAATGCAATATTAATTCGCAGGCGTGTGTAAATTCTGATTGGTAAATACTGTTGGTCCAGAAGGCGTCATGAGTCACAGTGACTCAGTGATCAGCCTTAATGGAAAGGCTGCGAGATAGCAGGTGTTTATGTCAAGCCAGATGAGAAGCAGCTTCAGACACTCGGGCGACTTCTTCATCTGCAGAACGTTTACGAGAACAAAAAGGTATTTACATGTTCCCTTCCAGACGCTCCTGTTTTCTCCCAGAGCGTTCCACATTTCCCAGCTCTGCACGACAGCAGCCCATTTACAGCAGAATGCTTCATTCTGCCTCAACTATCATTGGTGGTGTGACAAAAGAATTGAAAGTCAACAGATTATGTTTACTTCCAGAACAGAGCTTATCAAAGCGTCATTAGGCCGCTGTGGTGCTCCCTTTTTATATTTGCGACTAATGATCCGTGTAATATCTGTCCTTTCCCCCCGGATGTGCTGTTTTCCATCAAGGCAAGGCTATTTGGAATACTGTGTGGGGTGTAAGTGTGTGTGAGTGTGTGTGATCTATTTTTCAAATGATATGAATGACCCTTTGAAACAACTCTGCAATCTTGGGACACAAGGACGCAGTTTTTTAGGCTTGGAACACAGCAAAATCCTCAGTGTTTTTCCATAGACTGTTACTGTTTTTCACATGTAGGCTCCAATTTAGACCTGGAATTATTATTAATTATCTGTATCTGGATAATGGCACTCCATTCATAACACTTTTATTCTGCATTCTTGTTATCTCGATTGGACCACAGCAAACAGTGTTGCTGCTTAAATTTCTGTGACTTCTGACGTCATACGAACGTAGGCAACAATAACCTCCCAACATCAAGGCAGTCTGCAGTTTTTAAAGCCAGTCAACATTCTCTGTTGTCAACACACTTCACCAAATGTATTCTCAATTCTTGAAGTATTGATCAGTGCAAAAACTTGTAGCGAATGAGTTGTGAAGATTCCTAAAATAACACCTGTACAGATGTGAAGCTTCTAAAGTCTACCTGACAGATCAGTACAGATCGTCTTGTATTCCGTTCGTCTCCCTTTTTCTTTTAAAAAAATATTTAATATGTAGCAGTAAACTAAGAATTCTCACCTTCTTATGTTTCATGTATATTACAGTGTAAGACTGACGACTTCCAAATGTGTTTGACCAGATCCAGTTACATTCTGATTCGTACGTAATCTCACTTTGAGGCATATCCAGGTAAGTCACCTGGATACAGGTCACATGTTAATACCTGGTAGAAATGGGTCAGTTTTAGAACTCCTCGTGGATTGAATGGTTGATTAATTTGTGCTTTTTTCACATTAAATAACAAATTGGACGCATAATATTTCTGTTAAATGGAGAAACCACGATGAATACTATGATCTTTTCATAAATAAATTGGTCTAAAATGTATGAGACACAAATGAAAGCACACAGGTTAGACACACTTCTTCGCCTTGGCATGAACCTGTTAAGATTGTAAACTGACTACAAGCTGGTTTAATTTCATGTTTGAGGACCAGCCTGTCATAATTCCGCTTGCCAGAACTGTTCCAAATGCATTTAGAGATTTAGACGCTTAGATCTTAGTGGGATGGCCAGTTTAAGGTAAATTAAAGCTGCTCCATCTCTCAAAGGGGGACGCTCATAGTGACAAATCCACAAAATTATCACCAGACTGCAGCTCTGTCGAGTGTTTTAGCCTCTTCCAACTCATTGATTGGGTTTAAAGCCTTCAGCTTTGTTTTGATCTTCCTCTTGCTCTCATGAGCATTGGACATCAGGTACCTGCTTTTGAGAAAAATCTTTGAACCCTACCAGACTACCCGCTCTGCACCAAACTGAAAGTTTGGCCAGAATCATGCCAAATGAATGTTACTATGCTTTACCTGCTGGATATGGACCATAAATATGCAGTTGTTCACCAAAAATTGCCATTAACTTAAAGTGGTATTTTGTTTACAGTTTCTTTCAGCTGCCCACCGGGGAAAAAAACCCCAAAAATCACTGCTTAGGCCAAAAAAACGTCTGTTAATGTAGGTTTAAACAACCTTAATGGAAGGCTGGGCCCTCGTAGTTTCATTGTTGGTACTAAAAAAAGAATTGTTGCATCCTACAGAAATATCCTCCTGCCACATGGAAGTTGCACATAAATTCTATTAAAAGATGTAAGGAAGTGCCACTCAATCGTAGTGACATAGATGAAGTGCATGTTGTTTTCCCGTTTCGTACTTTGGTTCCTGGGTTACATTTGACCTCCCATCTAAACTCTCCTTGACACACTTTGGTGCTCTGTACCAACACAGACTGCTGCTCTGACAGCAGCAGCTGGGCCGTGTGGGACGCTGCGTGGTGGGCTCATGTAAGTGTGGAGAGGTGGATTAACATGGCGGCAGGCTGTACATATGGCAGAGATCAAACAATTAACCTGCTAGTGATTGGCCCTGCCATTAGGGTGCAGTAATTAGAGCTAAGTGGGCCTGAGACCAGACTGGAGTAATAGCAGAGCTCACTGCATGACGGAGTCGGACTCTGGACGTCTGTGTGACCTCAGGCTTCCTACTTCTTGACACATTTCACGCTCTGGAACAGTGTTGTTTAGTCCATGTTTACTCTGTGTTATATGCAGTGTAAGACCACAGAATTTAGCATGTAGAAGCATTGATTGTAGCATATATTTTTGTAGCTGTCCGTAGTGGATTGCGTATACATGATGAATGTTTTGCACCTTTGCACTCAATATGAGAATATACCCTCATATCTGGTTTGTCTGTATGTATTTATCTTACCTCGCAAGTTGTCAAAGTGTTCCTGCTCTGACGTTACGAAGACAAATCCAGGCTGCTTCCCCCCGCTCTCTGTGAATAAAGTGATTCTTCATCTGATTCAGATATCGATCCCTTTTAGGGGGGAGCTACAAGTGTAGCTATTTTGTTCAAAGTTCTGCATTAGAAAGTGAGTCAATGGGTTGTTTAATCTCATCCAGCCCCTGAGACTGTAACTGATGGAAGCGTGCTCTTAAAATTACCATTTTTAAAAGATTCAAGCCTGTCCCGTGCTGCTCACAACCAGTCCGCATTGCAGTTTTGTGTACTGTGGATTCCTTCATCACCTTAAAGTAAAAATAGCTGCAACGTATGAAATTCTTAGACACGGCAAGACGTGTGCACAAACCATCTGGCCTGCATCTTTACAGCAAGTGAATGTAAGCATTCATACACTTTATATGTTGTGATTTTTCATATTGCTTATGTTCACCTCTTATAGGAATGCTTTTATTTCTAATTGCAAGCTTCCACCCTTTTAGTAATTAACCATCTCACGTTGCCAATAAGTTGAGGTTTGTCCATCTGAAGGGTTGGGAAACTAGCTTGTGAGACTTTTTGCCAGACCATGTCAGTGTTTATACCTGATCCAAACACCACATTTAAAGGTTACATGAAAAGCGAACCATCACAGAAACAATATTTTGGGGAAGATGTGATGTTTAAATTTGTAATTATGGTCCACATTTTACAACAGTCCCTCCTAGAATGCACTTATTGTGTTAAACTCAATTGTTCAGGTGAAAACAAACAAATAATTGTCAAGAATTAAAAATATTGCTGAGAAATAGAAGCTGAAGTACTGGCATCTTTTTAAATTCTGCACAGCCGATGAAGTCTTTGCATGAGACGGGCATGAATGTGGCCTTGCTAGATTTGGAAAATCACAGAAATCAATGGACGCGGCTAATTGTGACATCAAAAAGGTGTTGGTTTGATAGATGAAGGAAGCTGATCATCACATAGGCAGCTGTGATGTTGTAAACTAGCAGCTTATTCAATGCAATTGACTGCACAAGAGAAATAACAGGCATCGCTTGTAGCCTACAGATATAATACAGTCCAACCAATAATCACATTTGTCGATGTATTTTGTCATCCTATAACCATTTGAAGCAGTATAAGCAATAAATGAATTATCTCTGGTAATGTCCATTTACTTTTTCTTATTACTTTAATGCTGATAGGCTTAAACTGCATCTCCTGGTCTTCATTCAGTGAAGAGTGACCTAAGTGTGGACCTGAGATCACATTATATCAAGTGGTCAGTGTAAAGACAGCCTCTGGCCTTGAATGTAAATAGCCTTCTTGATATTTCTCCAGACGTCCGCTCACTCCTTGTCGATGACCTTTGAGCTGAACTCAGTCGATACTGTGAAGGGTTTTGGCCTGATGTTCTCTAATGGCCGATCTTGTATGTCTCTGGTGTTGTTCACTTTCTTGTGCAGGTTCTTTGACACTTTGCTGATGCGGTTCTCATGACAGCCGTGTCTAAGCCCCACGTCTGACCATTTGTTATGTTTCAGATGATACATACGACAAGGTTCATGATGGCGCCTGAATGCAGTTAGACGCATTGAACTCATGCCAAACATGCCAGCTGACCTTATTAAGGTAAGATTTATTTCTCTTCACACTTCAAATCAGTCTGGCAATCTGTTATTTGAAAATACCCTAATTTAAAATTAGCTTTAGAATGAATGCAGAAAGACTCCAGCATGCTAAAATAATGTGAATTAACTGTGGTGTAGTTATTGTTATGGGAAACTGTGCAAACATTTCACAGTTTCACCATCCTGTAAACAATGTGTCATTAACATTCAACATCAGAGCAATTCAACAAGAATGTTTTTTCTAACTTTTTAAAAACTTTTTTCCCGTTTTGACATTATGAACAAAATATTTACAACTTAAAGGGTCAGTATATAATCGCAGGACTTTTTGTAACATAGTTGACGTTTTTGCTGTTTTCAGGCCTAAAATCAACATGGCCGCTATAACCAAACACCACATAATAAGCTCGTTTTATTATTGTTTAGGTATTTAGAAGGTGATTGTTATTAAATTGGGACGGGTATTTAGTTCACATTTCAGTGACATCCAGTCATTTTTTATTAACAACTGATTGTTTTCCATAATATGTAATTATGGAATTTGTAAAGACATGATCATAATTAACATTAAAACATTATTTTTTCAAACTTTTAGTAAAAATGTATGGAAGGTATATCCCATGGACTTCACAAGTCCCTCAATTATATATTGACCCCATACATTTTAACTAAAAAATGCAGTTTGTTGAGTGGTAAAAAACACCCCAAACTGTACCAGTTGCCCTTTTAACAATGAAAACACTTCTTGCTTAGGATGTCTTATAGTGGACATTAACCTTTTTTAGGATTAAAAATGGGCAGAACTGAGTCGGCTGCTACTTTGCTCTACTACAACTCACCTTTTGCTCACACTGACTAAACCTCTGATGGCTGCTGATGTTGATAATTTACATCCCATCGAATTATGTCATGCTTGGTTAAAATAGATATTAAGGTAAATGGTCATGGACGGCCCTCTCCTCTTTGTCCTTTTGAAATAGGCTGTGGCAAATTTAGGCCATAATTTATTAGGTTCTAAGTAGTTTTTGTAAGTTGGTAAACAGTTTAATTTGCATAACATGATGGAGGTCAATCATGATAGTAGTGTTGTTGACAGGAAGTTATTCTGGTCCTTCTATGTTGGTCAAGTTGTTAGTTTACTTAGTGCTGGTCCACATGAGTAGCTTCGACTTTACCTGGTGGCTTAAATACAGTAAATCCTAAAAAGAGTATCCTATGATGGCACCCACCTGTCACACAAGGTGGCCACACCCTGAAGTAAACGTAACTTTAAGCCTTAATACAGTTTAAACAAGTGAGTTATATAAAAAATCAGTTGTCATGATCAGAGAAGTTCTCTATAGAGACCAAAGCAGTTTTTATAGGAGGCTGTAAACGTGTTTATTATCTCCTGCTGCAAATGTGGTCATTTTAACATCTGCATCTATTGTGACTGATTCGTTTTTGGAGCCGAGGAACTGCACTTTTTGGGATTTTCATGTTGGCATCATTTTTCAGTCCCAGAAATTGGTGCTTGGTCAAGAGTGGAAAGACTATGTTTTAGTTTTGGGTAAAAGCATGTCCTTTTGTTCATTTTTTTTTTACATTTCCACTTACTCTGTTGCCCTCTGTAACTTTGTTAGAACCGTACAACGTTCAATAGAACACAATGATGAAAAGGCTAATATTCAATAAAATAGCAACACTAAAAGATACAATACCCGAAGAGTTCAAGTTAGAGTATCAAGCTCTACTGGAGTCAAATTCCAACAAAAAGATGTGGATCTTAAGCGGCGACTAAAGTCTCTAAAGTCTCAGCAGTTCTCACACAGAAAGGTAAACTATTCCAGAGATCAGGAGCAGCTACTGTGGAGCTCAATCACCTCCATTTAAGTCTGGATCTCAGAGCATCCAGGTCATTAAAAACCCTAAAAACAAGCAGTAAAATCTTCAAAATCAATTCTGAAACGGACAGGAAAGCAGTGAATGGAGGTGAGTGTTGGAGTTATGAGATCACATTCTCTTTTTCCTATTAACAGACAAGCATCTGCATTATGAATCAGCGACGGCTTTACGCCCACGTACGAGGAATTATAATAGTCCAACCACCTGGTGATAAATACATTGGTTAACTTCTTCTTAAAGAGTCTTGGAGATAGATAGAGAGAGAGAGAGAGAGAGAGAGGGTTTTACCTTGGCTAAAGCTGGTTGCTCCTGCAGATCACTGATAGTCACACATTCCTGGTACAAATAACATTTATCTAATAGTCTGTTTCATGTCAGTCAGTCAACTTTTATTTAAGCTCAGAGCTACAGTGAGGTAAAGGCCTCATTTTTAATATAACACCAAAAAGCTAAAAACTGACAAAACACGAGGAAATCTTTATAAAATCTATAAAATATTTTAAAAGAGATTTTGAGGTATGACTGTGCAAAGAAGACAGAAAACTGAAGTGTTCTATAGCTTTTCCACTGTATGATCCAATAAGATGCAACACAGTTATAAAGTACGTATATGAGGCCGACTGAAGCTGCCGCTTTATGGCAAACGTTAGAATGTGCTGAAATCTGATTTCTCATTCACTCGACCGTCATGCACATTACGTCCTCGTAATATTTACATCCTTTAAAGTTGATAGTAAGCAGCTCGTCTCGCTGGCTCCCCATCTGCCAGCGCCCTGATAATCCGAGCTGCCTGCTGCCTGTTTGAGGTGTGAGATCCTTGTTAAATCCGCAAAGAAAACTCTGTTTGCGTCACTCCTGCGTGTTGATTGGACACACGTTGCTTCAGTGTTTGTTGTTAAATTGTCCGACTGTGTCGCTGACCATCTCCAGAGATCGTTACGGTGATTGGATCTCTCTCCTGCTTGTAATTTCATCGTATGGATTTTTGTGTGTTTTGATTATAATCCATCATCCATGCTAATGCAAATAACGGAGCAGAAGGAAGAACACAAACACAGACAGTCCCCAAGCTAAATGACACATTTATTATAGACAGGAACTACTTACTAACCCAATGCTGAAATCAGTTCAGTCCATTGATGAACCCTCTCTAACAAATACACTGTAAATGTATACACTTTAAAAAAACAAAAATTTAAAAAATATATGTATTTTTGACATTTTTAACTGTAATATTTTGGACAATATTGCTGCTTACATCATAAATCTACAATAATGGTCATTTTTTTTTATTGTTAATGATTTTTTTTTAAACAATATTTGAGTATAAAATAACATTGTTTTTTTTTTACTGCATTTAAAGCCCAAAGAAAGTTATTTTCAGATATTTGACATTACTTGAAAGAAAACTAAATTAAAGATTAATTTATTTAACAGATTTTTACCTGTTCTGTCAGATTACAGATATCTGGTAAAATTATAGGAAAAAAAGTTTTAATTTATGTTAACCATAAACAAACAAACAAAAAACAGGCCAAATAGTGCTTGCATCCATATTTTTTTTAAAGGCAGGGTTTTTTTGTTTGTTTGTTTTTGTTTTTGTTCTACTATATTTGACCATACAATTCCAAATATTTTGCTGAATTTAAATCAGCAAAAAATAATGGCATTTTACAGATATTTTCTGATATTCTTGGGGAAAAACAAACAAACCGATACATATATTGGGACTTAAAAATGTTAAATTTTATGTTTTTTACTTCCTATTTTACAGTTTTCCCGTTTTGTTAAATTACAGATATTTCGTAAAATCACAGGGGAAAAAATCTGTGAAAAATTTCCACATCAAATAATAATAATCAGTTAAACTATGTATACATTCACTGCAAAATTGCACAGTTTAACTGTATTTAAATCCGCTAAAAAATACTGTTATTTTGGGCATTTGTTGTTATTGTCACCATTTACACCTTTTTTTATGTTTCAATATTTTACAGGTTTTTTTTAAACATGTTTTTCTGGCATTCTTGCAGCCAGATTTTCACTGCTTTCATATGGATTTAATTTTTTTAAACAATACAGCAGTGATTTCAATCAATAGGGAAGATGGTCAGCAGAGAGTTTAAACAGCGTTCTGTGTGTTAGTTCGCTAACTTTTGCTGATAGACATAGATAAAAGTAAACAGAGCTATTTGGTTAGTACACATAGTTTTGTAGCCAAAGGGAAAGAGCAGGTCTAAAGATGGTTAGAGGGATGTCAAGCATGTGGGAACATAATTCAGCACATATGCAGAAACAAGCAAAGCAACAGCAGAACCTGAGCTCAAGTAGAAAGTAATTGTAAGATTGTGATGAATGATTTTCCAGCAAGCGAGCACATCGCCACAGATGATTCCTTCAACCACAAAATGATGGAATTACAGCTGGAGATGGCCGCCGCTTGGCCCTGAAATCACCCAGCTCCCCGACTCTCCGTGCAGCCGCAGCATTTCGGATGCTGGAAACTGTTTGTGGGAATCACTGTAGCATGGGATGACCTTGGGATGGGAGGTATCGCATCATTTCCTCTACACCAATGAGATGGGATGGTGCCCACCTAAAGCTCAGCTGGTGTCCTTAAAGCGTTCCCTCCTCTGCCATGAGAAACTCCCCCAAACCGCTGGATGTTTGGGGCTCCAAAGTGACCTTCCATCCCATTTTCCAGGAGGATATGGCTGTGGTCCCCGACACAATCAGTGGGATCCTTTAGGCTCCAGCTGCTGCACTAGAAACTCCCTCACCTTCATTTTAACGGTTTGGTAGTTAGAATACATCCTACTGAAAGGTCACGGGGGTCGTGCAGATGTGACTTGTGTTGGTGTTTTGTTGTAGAAGTCAAACATTTCACAGCTTTTATTAACTATATAGTTTGGTTTGGTTCATTTTGGCTGGTTAGAAAGCTCACGATTAAAGCTTGACCACTGGGAAATCATTTTTTTCTGGTTCTTAGTAGGCTCTGGTGCGACAACCACAGCGTTTTATGATGGTACAGTCTTAATATATATGAATTCAGAACAGGATGGAGTTTGGGAAATCATTGCACTGTAGATAACACAGACAATAAAAGTCGTTATAGACCAAATGTTCTGACAGGCTGATTTACAAACCACAAACCAATAATATATGTTAATCTCTGCAGCTTTTTACTGTATCCCTGTGCAGATGGGAGAGTAGAAACAGAAATATATCAAGTAGCTGAAGCTAACTAACTGAGTGATGAGGATGGAGAGCAGCAGTTATCTCCGCCTACATCTTCACTTTAAAATGCTGTTTTAACCCTCGTGTCGTCCTGCGGGTCAAAATCAACCCGGTTTAAAGTTTGAAAATGTGGGGAAAAACATATATTTTCACAGTGAAACTTCTGATGTCCACATTTTTAATGTTTTTGGGAAATCTCTGAACATTTTTTGGTGGAAAAAAAGAAATGTTAAAAATGTTTCTTTAGAACATTCACAAAAAATGAACCAAAATCCAGCGAATTTCACTGGATTTTGGTTGATTTTTATGTGAATGTTCTTAAAGAAAATCTTAAAAGGTTTTACTGATATATATGGAATCACTTTGGATATTTTTAGGATTTTTTGGAAGATTTTTACTCATTTTTTGAAAACATTTACAAGAATTTTCTTGCCAAATTTGGGGGATTATTTTAGAAATAAAACTTTTAAGGGAAACTTTTAAGGAATTAGTGGAATTTTCTTCCTGAAGGTTTTGCAAATTTTCAGAAATTTGGGGAATTTTTTTGCTGAATTTTTGGATTTTTTTCAGACAAGGAAACAATATTTTTTGGTTCCCATAAATGAGGACAACAGGAGGATTGAAAAGCAGAAGATGAGCTGCTTTATACGACTGTTACAATGTGGTGACACACACCTTTTTTTGCATGTATTTCAGAGTTTGCACCCAAAATTATGTAAACATTTAGTTTGGTTTTTTTTGCTTTCTTCATCTATTCCAATCTCTAATCTTGTATGGAAAGCAGTAAAACACCTGTTCTGTTAAGATCTGCCTCTGTAACACTTTCAGCCTTTCTTCTTTTTTCTTGCCGCGCTGCCTCTTTCTTCTCTCGCTTTTATTTTATCAACCTGCGCTTCCCCTCTCACACTCCATTCCCCTTCCATCCTCTTCTTCCCCCTCCTCGAGGTCATGAGCACAGGTTTTGTTATCTTTTCTCCTCTCGTCCCCTGTGAGTCGGTGTTTACTGCCAGCTAAAAAAAAAAAAAGCGCACAACTCCCCGTGGATCAGCCTCTCTCGCTGGTGATGTTTCACCTGTTGGACTCGTCTCTGCCTCCTATTACCTCAAGGAGTGGCCACAGAGATTTATGTCGGCTCTGCAGCTGACACAGGTTTAGAGCCGTATCGAGAGAGCCAGCTGGCTGCTTTACTCTGCAAATAAACCCGGCTACTGCGAGGGAACCGGTGCGAGAGGCGGGAGGGCTGGCACGTGAACGCCTTCCTGAGCGTTTCACTGTCTTGTCATTTATCACAGCTTAACGACCTTAGTTTTAATGTTATTGCCTTCTGGAGATGAGAGTTTCCTCTTTCGCTCAAGTTATCCATCAGCAAAGTGACATTGATTGCTGTCATATAATTTTGTATAAAGCAATCATGATTCATGGCTGTCTTAAAGGGAGATTGGTATGAGTAGTTGCTTTTTTTTTTCTCTTTACATCTTTCAACAAACAGTATCTAAATAGCAATTAGATCAGTTCTCTGCTTTTCAGGGAAAACCTTGTACCTCCATGTGAATGTCTGCTTTTGTGAGTTCTGAAAAAAAAAAAAAAATGCAGCAACCAGGTACTTTTCAAGTTAAAAAAAACCTAAAATCTAATTAGTCCTTTGTGCAACCACAAAATCAAAGCTAGCAAGCAGCTTGTAGAGAGCACTGAGCATCACACAGCTTAAGAGCAAGATACAGGATTTTTCTAGGAGCTGAAAGACCACAACAAAGCTAAATATATCAACTAAATACGAAACTCACATTTATTAGGCTGGGCAGAAACATTGATTCCAAGTCGATGCCTGTTGCACATGTGTGTAAATTAGGAATTTGTAGCATGTCATATAAATTTAGTTTATTTTACATGTGTTTTCAGCACATTATGGAGTTCTTTTGTCATGAGGTGGTCATGAAAGTTTAAAAAAAAAAGGATGGCTGGTTTCTTAATCTTAACCAATTCATTTTCCATGTGCAGTAGTGTTTGCTGAAAATGTCTGTTAAGCAGAAATGTATCCAAAACATATGTGATCCAGAAAGACTTTTTGAAGTTTCTCACTTTCATAATCTATTAAGGAAAAGCGGCATCAGTGTGGAATCCTGTTTCCCTCATAACATAATATACATTTTTGTAAATATAATTTAATGTGCACATCATTATTTTTATTATTCTGAAAGAAAGAAAGAAAGAATGTGCTTCCATTCTCCTTCCCATCTTCCTTTGGTGCAATACGGTAAGAATAATGCATACTTTCATCAATGTCTCCCCAAGACATTCTTTCATAATTTCAGTTCTTGGTACAAAGGAACAAAGGACCATTTTCCTCACATTCTCAAGCCTGCACCTTTTTCTTTATAGGATGGTGTGCACCACGTGGTTCATACCTATAACACAGCGGTGGGCTGAGGGTAAGACAGGTGCTAGACAAACCTTTCACATAGGCCTTTGTCCAATCTCCAATAAAGCCCAGATAACCTGTGTTAGATTTAAAGAGCTGCCTCGCCTCTGTTGCCCTCTGCTCTTTTTCACTTTCCAGGGAAGAGAAGTGAGACCTGAAGCTGTGTGTTATAAAGCTGCAGCCCCCAAAACCCATCCAACCCCCCACCTCTTGATTGGATTGTACACTCAGTGATGAAGGACGACTCGACGCAGAGGCTGGCTGCTCGTCTGGCTCTGCACTATGAAAGCCCTGCAGTCTGCTCCGGGTTGGAGGGTGGTCCTTCCATGTGGCCATTCTTGAATGTATTTAGAACTTTTCAGTCTCAAGTAATCACCAAAAAAAAAAAGACCCACGTTTTTTAACCCACTAAATCCCAAAACCTACCAGTGGGTTTGAAAGGCATCAAAATAATCAGCAAAGGGGCACCATTTGTCAGAGCAAGAAGCTGTAAAAACAGAGAAAATTGATGGATTTTCAACTTTCCAAAAGTGCTTAAACTATTCATTTGTTCCTATTGTATGAGGAAACTCGATTAAAATCATATTTAGTCAAAATCACTTCATTATGTTTGTCTAATTTTTTTAAAAAATGGCAAAAATGTAGTGTTAGCACTGACTAGAATCTGTAAAAATTAAGAAAAACTGAAAATCCTGCACTTCTTGTTCATTTGTGTGACTCAGATGTGATCGACAGTCATTTAAAGAAAAATTCAGGGACTTTTCAGCTGGACTGCAGGCCTTATTTACACAGAACAGAGAGGGGACAAATATCAAAACAAATTAAAAGTATTAATCGTGAAATAACTATAATATGTAGAGTCACCAGAGTTTCTCTGTATTGGCAATATTAGAGGGCACTTGGATATAAAAATCATACATGTTGATTCCATTTTTTGAAATTTCTGGAAAATATTCAAATAAATTAAACCTTCTTTTATATGATTTTTGGCATTTTCACTTTATTGTGCTGCATAAAAGACATTTTTGAGTTCTGTCGACTTGTAGCAAGCTTGTTTTGTTTCCATAGAGGTGCAGGACTTCATTTACCAGGTCGTTATTGTAAATGAGAACCAGTTCTCAACTAACTTACCTGGTAAAATAAAAATGAATAAATATTGCAGTGAAAAATGAGCCCACAGTGAGTAAAAATTTGACAGAAGCCAAAAATGCTTGGGGTTCGGAGGGTGAAAAGATGCTCTTGATAATTTCCTGGTTAATGAAACTAAACAAAAAACAAACTGGGGAAATGCAGGTTGATAACAGAGAAATGCTGTTTAAATTAAATTTTATTTTGCCTGTTTTTACATAACATCAGAAAAAATGTGCGTTTTTTTAATCCCCAGTACCTGTTTAAGCACTTGAAGTCCCTTATAGCATTTACATACAGTAAATAAACACTGAATGATGCTTTATACCACTAATATATAATATAACATTGCTGTACTACAAGCAGAAGCGATTGTTTGTGGCTGTATTTATCAAAACCAACTGGTAAACTGAAACACTCTTGACTTTGGCCTGGGAGATTGGTGGTTCAAAAACATGAGGATTAATATATTAATAACCATATTTTAATCTTCACGTGCTGCTTATAAATGCTGGGGAGTGGGCTACAAAACGACTAATGAATTCAGGTTTATTCTTAGAAATACAAACCAAACATAATTAGCCATATTGCGCCCGCTCTGCGCTTCCATTGGGACTACTTCTTTGCAAGTGTGCCGCTTTATGTGAGCAGAAGTGTTGTGCCTTTGTTTGTGACACGTGTCCCGTGATCAAGGGATGTGCGCGACTATGAAGTCTGGAATCAAACGCCGAACACGGCCCGAACCTTCCACGTTATCGGCGTGATCAGGGAATCGGTGCAGCCGGTAGCAGTCTATTAGAGAGCACCTACATGTGAGAGGGTTTTGTGCCATCAGCCTCAGAGTCCTTCAAAGCGATAGAGGTCTGGGCGATTTCCAGACGACGACCAATCACTGGCATTTGATGAAAATCCTTCATTTTACAGCACAGTGGATAATACACTGACTGCACACCTGCTCCTTCCTCGTAATGGACTGAAAGTGCTGATCCTTTTATTAAATTAACCCATTAAATGTGCTTCATTAATGGAGGGGAGCGATATAAATGAAGTGGAGGGAGAGGTGATTAAAGAAGGATTTTTCCTTTTTCTATTTCGGCCCAGATGACTATGAAATGGCTTTTCAAAACATGCCGTGGAGCTCTTTCTACATTTGCAGGAATTTCTGACTTTTTTAAAAAAATTGAGTTGGCGGCTCAGAAGCTCAAGGACACTTTTGACAGGATGCCTGCTGCTGATGGATCCGTACGAGCAGATTTACTGGTTGCTGCGGGGACTGAGCGTGTCAACGTAAAGTTAATGGGTGGCTGTCTTTAACTGCTCCTCAGTCCTTGGGAGGGAGACACCTAAAAGTGGTGCCCAGAATTCCGGAGATTATTGCTTATCGGAGTGAAATGGTCATCGTGAAAGGGTTTCATGGTGTCGCGGCGTGATGGATGAGATGGGACGGCCACTGTGACATTATACCCGAACGTGACGGGTGAAAGCGCTGGAGGCCTTTTGAGAGGCGCGTTCATGCTAAGACAGCGGAGCCCCGACTAGCTCGTAACCTTGTTCAAAAATTCAAGACGAGAAGAGGAACACAAACGGGAACATATGCGAGCGGGGACAAAAAGGCGTGTTGAACATACGCACACTCTCTCCCTCTCTCTTTCTGCTTTTCGTGCTTTCTAGTTCTATGTCACTCCCTCTTCCACTCCTTTCGAGGAGGCTCGTCTTTGTTCCTGAAATAGCGACGGGGAACAGACAACGTGGTGCAACTGAAAATCTGAGGAGCTGCCAAAGATGATGACTTTGGACTTGTTTACCTGCACAAAATATTCCAGATGAAAGCGCGTATCTGTAGAGGTGGCGTTCAGAAATGAGTTGTTTATATGCTTTTCCCTGTCCCAATCACAAACAGCATAAATGCATAACAAGACTATTCATCATTCACTATTAAAATGGAATAAAGTACCCGCACACGTCACAAAACTGTAGGCAGCACTAGATATGTCAAGTTTACGTATTCAGTTTGATTTCTGCAGATAGGATTTGTCCCTTACTTGCAGCTGGTGATGGTGATATTTATTTTGCAGTGGACAGAGAACTGAAGATCTGTCTTCCTGTCTAGCAGCAGGTAAACCAAGAGTGCTGCAATTCTTTGTGCAAATGGTACAAAGACATACATTCAAAGCAGCTGTAAAGGTCAGCAGCAAATAACACACGAGTGACTTGTTTGAGGAAATAAAATCAGCTCCTTTCTCTCTTTGTTTTCGCTGCTGCCCACACAGGTGTGTACAGTTGTGGACTGGGTGTATAGAGCCTATGTACACTTGTGTTGATCCGCTGAAACATATTTTATGGACTTGTCAACCACTTGAACTATAACCAGGGCAAGGACCTTTTCAATTATTTACCACAGGAACTTACATTACATTCTGGGCAAATTATTTTACCCTCCCAAAGTGTTTTCCTCTGGTTAACTGAACATTTCGGATGCATTGTCGCCTCACAGCTAGAAGGTCCTGGGTTCAAATCTGGGCTTTGCGTCTTTCTGCACGGAGTTCGCATGTTCTCCTTGTAACTGCATGGGTTGTCAGCAGGTGCACCGTCTTCCTCCCACAGTCCAAAGACATGCTGAGGTTAATTGGTGATTCTAAATTGTCTGTGGATGTGAATGTGAGTGTGCTTGGATGCTTTTCTCTCTCTGTGACCCTTGCCTTCACCCTGAGTCAACTAGGATGGGCTCCAGCCCCCCTGCAACCCTACAGTGGATGAAGCGGTGTATAGATAATGGATGGGTGGATGGATGTTTCCTTTCTTGTTAACTGTATTTTGACACATCAGCGTGAGGCTGTTTTCCACTGGAGGAACTTGTAGACTATTGTAGGGCAGCCAGAACTTTCGTGTGTGTTTCATCTGCAAGTACTGCCCTGTTGCACCTCTTTCAGGCCCATTTGTTGGGGAACAAAAAGTACGAATTCCAGGATGGGTTCTTCTGAGAATCCCTGAAAATCAGCTGTACAGAATTTGGTGGTTATTGGTTAAATTAGGAGACGGCAGCGCAGAGTGGTGAAATTTGGAGAGGACAGTAGGAGGCAGTTCTTTAATGCCACCTCAGTGTCCTTGCTGAGTAGCAGCCTTCTTTGCAACATCGCCATCAAAAGTGTTTTCCATGTAATGTTAAAAATGTTTCTTAAGAACATTCACAAAAAATCAACCAAAAGTCAGTGAAATTCGCTGGATTTTGGTAGATTTTTTTGTTAATGTTCTTAAAGAAAATATTAGATGTTTTACTGATATATATGTAGTCACTTTAGATATTTTTAGGATTTTTTTGGAAGATTTTTAATAATTTTTTGAAAGTATTTACATAAAATTTTCTTGCCAAATTTGATGGATTTTTTATTTATTTTTTTTAAAATAAAACTTTTAAGGGAAACTTTTAAGGAATTATTGGAATTTTCTTCCTGAAGGTTTTGCAAATTTTCAGAAATTTGGGGAATTTTTTTGCCGAATTTTTGGATTTTTTTCAGACAAGGAAACAATATTTTTTGGTGCCGGTAAATGAAGACAACAGAAGGGTTAAACTGTGGTAGAAATACAGACACCATACTTTGTGTGACCTTTGATTCACCTCCATTTAGTGTCCCAGAAAGTCATGACACCGTGCCAGTCAACACAATACTAGCTCCCCTATCCGGAGCGCAGCCCTTAATGTTATTTATGCCGGTGCCTTTTTCTACTTTGACAAGTCAAAATGCCATGGAAAGATCCACTGACATCTCTCTGAGCACCAGCTGGGGAAACTTACCCTCTTCTTATTAGCAGGTAGAGTTTTAATTCTCATCATGGCTTCATCTAACTTCAACCTAGACTGGAGGTGTAATCAGTGCGGTTAATTAAAAACACCTGCGTCGTGTGTGCCGTCTCTTATTCTGGACTCAATCTGTACAGACTCACTGCTGCGCTGCAGAGCTGCCAATGTGTTTATCAGACAGCCTTCACAACATCTTGGTGTCTGTCACCACGACCAAAAACTCAAGCAAACATCTTTTGTTAAAACACCCCTTTTTTTCCCATCCTCCTTCTCCCTACGTGTAGGTGATGATTCATAAAGACATTTTATCACTTAGGCACTTCCAGGAGCCATTCTCTCTGCAGACATTTTGACTTGTCACAGCAGGAAAAGCTGAAGTGTTAAATTAAAGATGGCTTTGTTCTACCTAAGTGTCCCAGTAAGCCATGTGCTGCTGTGCCTGCACTGACAAACGGCTGAAACCGAAGCAGATAAATGAAACTGAAGCAGACGTCATTATTTTTATTATTTACATCAGTAGATTTTTCCTACTGTGATGTGTTAAAAAAAAAAAATGTCTTGAGGGTGGTTTGAAGATGCTTGTGACTGTGACCAAACTGCGACCTGCATTTTGTCCTGGTCTCTGAAACACAGATAGCAAGGAAAAAGGAAGAAAAAACCTCATTTTGAAAAACCACCAGGAACCTTTTCAGCTCCAAGTACAACTCAAAGCATTCTTAATTCACTTCTGTGGGGAAATTTGGTTTTGGACTCTGCAGTTCCACAAGAAATAAATTGACAGAATAACAACTAAGAAGATAAAAACACAAAACCAACATAAGGACATGAATTCATTAAATGCAACAAGTTTTCTAAAGCTACAGAAATAAAACGCAGAGAGTCTTTGTGTGGTTGTAAACCTGACTTTGTTGCAACCATGGAAACCTGACTCCAGGAACAGCACAGAAAAATGTGTGATTCATGTATATTAATGTATTTTTAAACAGGTTTTAACTATAATGTTTTCAAGGATTAGCTGTTATTGTACAGATTTTCCCTGTTTTGCGGAATTAAAAATGCATTATTTATATGTTAACCATAAAACCACGTCAGAGATTTTAATAGTTTTTTCTTTTACTTTGTGTGACAATCAGATTTTACCATTTTCAGTGTATTTAACATTTATTTGCTGTTAGTTGATACAAAAATCTATACATTAACTGAAAAAATAGCAAATACTTTTCAACTGTTATTTTACAGATTTTATGTTTTTTGGTAAATTACTGATATCTAGTAAAATCATATAAAAATGTATTAATTTACGTATCGACTGTATTAAATACGGAAGAACTATACAAAATTTTATGTCAAACTCTGCATTTTTAGCAATAGTAATTTGTTCTTTTAAAATGTGTGACAATAAAATAGTTTTACTGTGTTAAACTTGACTCAAAGTATATTAATTTTACAAATATTTGCCATTATTTTCTGTTTTTAGTTATCGAATGTTCCAGTATGTTCCTGTTTTCCACATTTCTTCTGCCAATTTTAATTTTTTTAAGGATTTTTTTTCTTTACAGTGTAGAAAATACCAAAATTGAAAATTTTTGTTTAAAGAATTTACCTTTTGATAATTTTCTATCAATAAATTTGGGTTTTACATTGCAGAAATCCCTTCAAATATGAAAGTTCCTCTTAGCTCTGTGCACTTTGTCGGTCTGTCAGTAACGTGAAACGCATGAAGCGTCTGCTTTGGGATTTCCAAGCAAATCGGATAACTTCAAGCCGTTTCCTGCACATTCGTCTTTGCGTCGACTTTACACTTTTGAACTTTAATTTAACTTCCAAAACCCAAGTCCGTCTGAGTGTTATGAGCCCCGTTTTCCCCGACTGCCTAAAATCAGACACCGCTTATGCATAACGGAGGTGTCTGAGTGTGGCACGAAGTGAAGAAATCCAATTTAATTTGGCCGTTTTGATTGGATCTTGCCAAAGATATTGAAATGACAAGTGAAAGCGGAACAGTTGCTTTTCATTTTAGCATATTAATTACGCCGAGGGAGTGACAACAACTAATGAGGATCATTGCAGGAACCAATTCCTCTGTGCCTAGCTGGCTCTCGGTCAACCATAATGACGAAGATCACATCTACGGTATTGATCGGACTCCAGGCTTTGGCAGGACCACCAGTCGTTTATAATCCCTCCCAGATGCCGCCGTCCAACTCCAACTCCCCCTCTCCTCTCCTTCCGTTAAATCGTTCAGGCCTCTTCACAATATGAGAGGCAAAGAGAAAGATTATACACCCATCGATAGCATAATATTGTGATTCTGAAAATGAGCTGTATTTCCATATCTAGTTAAAAGCAAAGGAAAAATCAGTGGCACTGCTACGTTCCCCAGTGGGTGAAAACCAGCCGCCTTGAAGCTTGTAGGCGTGAAAGAACAAAACATCCACTTCCCCTTTATTCTCGGCTTAATTTGCGGTATGATGTGCAAATCAGAGTGAGAATTACAATGGGGATAATCATAGTGTAGAAGGATGAAAACTCCTATTCATACATAAATCACACAGTTCCAAAACACAAGTTGTTGTTTCATACATTGTCCTTAATTGTTATCCATCTTGTGGATTTTCACTCAGTATATTATTTGCTTTTGTTGTAGATTTGCAGCGTATAAAAGCCACAGCTGCAGCGTCTACTCACGCTGAAGTAGTGGGATAAATCTTTTATCACCAAGCAACAGCTAGTAATGATTAAAAGCAACGATTCTGGGCTGTTTTTCTTCAAGGATTCGGCCGTTTGTTGGTGTTTCTTGATGATGATTTATTCAATGTAACATCATTTATCACTATTCACCATCTCTGTTTGTGTGCGAGGCTGATCACGTAATACATATTTTAGACTCGATTCTCTTAAAGCAAAGGCATCAAACATGTGGCCCGTGGACCAAAACTGGCTCGCCAATCCGGCCCGCAGGACGACTTTGTAAAGTGTAAAAATTACAGAGAAGACATTATCTGCAAATTGTGCTTTTTTAAAACTGTAAATTTAAAATTATTTATAGATCTTGACGAGTTGTTTTAATCATAAAGTACAATACTCATTGTTCTTTTGTCATTTTGTATCTCGTTTTTCTCATTTTTTGTCTTGTTTTTGTTGTTTTTCATCTGACTTGTCGTTTGTCTCATATTTGTCGTTTTCTTTGTCATTTATGTTTCCTTTTTGTCTCACTTGTGTTTTTTTGACTTATTTCTATCATTTTGTCTTTCGCTACTCTGTAACTTTCGCATAAGTTCTAGAGTAGCTGCTGCAGTTTGGTCCTCATTTGTAGCCTGTAAAGAGAAGTTGTGTTTTAAATGCATTAATGGCTACAGCATTCAGGGGATTCGTCCTTTCGGTCCCACAGAGTCTCCCTGTGTTGGAGCCTATATGTGGCTCAGCTGGAGCAGCTGGCAGTGAGCCGGATGTTGGCAAGAATGTTCTGGCTTTGAACTGATGCTGATCTCTGACAGTTTCTGCACCACAGTGAATAAGGAATTCTATTAACGTTATATTTAACATCATTATTTTAGAAACGGGGCTTCAGACTTACAGCATCATTCATCATCCTTCAAATAAACACTGAAACTGAAGAAAAAGGTGGCAGCAGACCTTCTAGAATAGATGTAAAAATGGTTGCCTGTCAGTTTGAGAGTAGATTTGAGCACGTTATTGACTTCTTTCAAGGCTCTGGCCTGGAGTTGTCTCTCTGAAGTTTTGATCTGCGATGAGCCTACTGGGCTCTGTTGACTCTTGGCCTTTCCTAATTTTAATCCATGTTGTACTGTCGGCTCTTTATTCTGTTTGTTTTAGCCTCGGGAGGGGATTATTCATTTAGGCTTTCATAACTCTTTTGCTGCGTTGATCATTAGTTAGTTTTTTATTTTCCCACTGATGTTAAATCTATACTAGACCTTAATATCCAAAGACACAACCCTCCCTGCAATCTGCAAATTAGATCTCACAGCTTAGGACCTCTCTCCTCCCCTTCATTACACGCGGCCATTATGAACGAACGATTTGATAAGAGAAATAATTAAGAGATCAGAGCTCACAGTCGGTTACATGGAGGGGGAAAAAAAAAATCAGGCGTTGAGTATTTTGTTTCTTTGAACCGCTCAGCAGTGTTCCGTGCGTTCTGGTCAGAGCTCATTAGGGCTGATCTTGATCTGACACAAGCCTAAAGAAGTCACTGACAAACCGCGAGGCCACCAGGGAGAGTCAGCCTTTTATCTGCTGCTCTAAAGACCAAGAAGCCCTGCGGTTGTAAGTTTACAGTTTATGTTATGTAACTCTTAAAAAATGATGGAATATTGCGATTTCAGGACTCTAATCCATGTCAAAATACAAAGTGCTGAATTGAAAGTAAAAGCTAAGAAGACGCCCACACTCCTTTCAGTCCAGCCACTCTGTTCAACAATACAAGATTCACATTTTTACAGCAGCAACTCTGCTCTTGACCCACTTATTGTAATAACATACAAATAAGTGCTGTGTATTCACACAGAATACACAAACACAAGTATACACAAGTTTGTACAGGCTCAAATTTAAGCATGTTTAAGCTTATTTCACAGACAGGCAGTCTGTTTTTTTTTAATCTTGCTTGTGTTGTCTATTTTTTTTTGTCGTTATGTCATTTTTGTTCTCGTTCGTGTCATTTGTGTAGTTTTTTGTCTCGTTTTTGTCGTTTGTCCATTTTTGTAACTTTTTTGTCTAATTTCTTTGTCTCTTTTTTGTTTTGTTTCGTGTCGTTTTTCTCATTTTGTGTCTCGTTTTTGTCATGTCGCATCTAAGTTTTGTAATATTTTGTCTTGTTTTTGCTGGTTTTTTGCCTGACTTTTGTCGTTTTGATCATAAAGTAAAATACTATATCATTCAGTTCCAGATGCCTGTGACTAAATGTTTCGTGTCTTTGTGGAAACACTGTGATCTGGAAGTTCTAATGTGCAAATGACAAATTGAGGCATAATATTGCCGAAGTTGAACTTATTTTTCTTCCAAAATTTCAGGTTGTTCATGATGTTTTGTAAAAAGATAACTACTTAAATGTGAACATTTTCAGAATGTACTTTTTTGCACTAAAACGAGTGGAGTTGTGGTAATTTATAGGTTATTATGCTGTGATTTTACTGCTCCGGCCCCTGAACTAAAATGAATTTGACAGCCCTTGTTTAGACTAATGACTTGATGCAGACTGCTAAGAATATCAGTGAAATTGCTAGAGCGATTCTCTGAAACTGGACATGTCTACACTTTTTATTATTTTTTACCTGGTTTCTGAAATATGTTTAACAGACAATGACCAAATTGTCAGACTGAGCAGCTTTTGAGCAGCTTTTGAGCAGCTTTTGAGCAGCTTTTGAGCTTATACTCTCTATCCATAAGACGGGAACTTTGCCTATCCTTTAGCTGTTTATTGTTTAGGTGTTTTAGTTCCTTAAACATTCCCTGAAGGTTTCCTGAAGGTTCTGGGATTGCTATTTATGATATATGTCTGGAATTTACAGTGGTGTTTATATGTTTTTAAAGAAGAAAATGTTGTATTTTACAGTTAACTACAGTTTCAGTTAATGTTGATGACAGTGGCAACCCTATAAATACTGTATATCTAGTAATAAACAGCAAACCTCATATTCTACTGTACCTAACCCTCAGTTATAAAGTATTTAACTGTAAATAAGTAAGTAAAATACAAGTGTAAAATCACTTTAAAAGTACTGGCAACCACAACTTCCAGTATTTTAGTGCGATTTTACTGGATAATTTGTTACAGTGCAGTATATGTTTGCTCTTACAGACATTTTGGACCATCTGGTATTTTTGGTTGTTGTTACATCTTTAAAATCTCTCTTTTTTTTTTTTTATTTATAAAAGTTAGCTGGAAACAAACACACAGTGATATTTTTTGTCCACATTGATTGTCCCGATGCTCCCTCGCCATCATCCTCTGCCCATTATTTGTGTTTTCATCCTCCGCCATGCTGTGCCCTCGCTGTCTGGGATTACATTCGAACTTTTTTTTTCTGCGCGCCAAATCCCCTCAGGCCGCTCGTCCCTGTCAGGGAATTATGCTGCTAAATGATGGGAACACAGTCAGATGCCACCAGGACTCATAAGCATAGCAGTGACCCTGTTAAAGCGGCTGCCCATGAGGACCGAGACACTTTTTCTAAAAACCGTATTCGACAAGGACATCGATTTTACTAGTCAGTGTGGGGTTGTGGTTTCTTATACCGATATATTATATATCTTCCCACTAATAACTGGTGTAATGAGTCACAGGTTGTAATTCAGTAATAATATTCAAGTCAACAAAGTCCTTAAAAAATAGAAATAAATGTCTTGGAATCCTGTGTGATTACTATGATGATTATGGCAAAACATAAAAGCAGGAAAGTGATTATTCTGACTTTAATAAAAAGGCAAAAGGCAACTCTACATATAGAATGAATCGTTTTCTATAGCATTACTGAGGATTTTGTGGTCACACAGGGTCTCAGATTACAGATTACACATTAGTATTTTTACTCTTAAATTCAGGGCAGCAGATAAAAATGAGTCAAATTTGTGGGATTTTCATTCTGAGTAAAGTACGGATTGTAAACTTGTGCCAAATTTGAATAAACCTACATACAATCCATTCTATGAACTGGACACCTTGACTGTGACTGGAGGTGATCAGTGCTTGATAAGCTTTATACAGAGAGGAAACAACTCTGAAAACAAGAGAAAGAAGGAACGATTCCATATGAGGATTTACAGCCTTTCTGGGTTAATGAGGGCTGTACTTTCAAAATGCCTAAACAGGATAATATGTATGAGCTGCCTGACGAAAGAAAAGCTGCTCTGACCTCCTGATTTTCAGCTTGTTAGGGAAGATGAGGCTGTTCTTGCACAATGCTTCTTAAAAGTGGTATATTTTAATGCTACTGAGAACACAAATACGTTCATAAGGGATACTAAGTGCCTGTGCGAAGTAGTCACCCCCTTTTAAGTTCAAGATTCAAGACCTTGATTTATCACAAACACGATTATACATACTATAATGAACAGTGAAATGTATTGTGCACCTGTTCCAGACTGAAAGTGTGTGTCAAATAGT
Source organism: Amphiprion clarkii (assembly GCA_027123335.1). Taxonomy (NCBI): domain Eukaryota; kingdom Metazoa; phylum Chordata; class Actinopteri; family Pomacentridae; genus Amphiprion; species Amphiprion clarkii. The sequence continues at coordinate 31,035,246 of CM049581.1, read as the reverse complement.
GCAAAATAACATATATACAAGGTGAAGTGTAGTCAGTATGGTGGACAGGAAGTTTTCCCTTTTTTATTGCTTTTTAACATTGAATCATCAAGCCCTTTTTTTTGGCAACAATTTAAAAAAATATTTCATGTCAGTTGAAAACATAAAATGTGAAATAATTGTGCACTGTAAACATCTCTGTGATCTATAAATGTATTTGGGGGCACATTCAGGCTTGCAGTTTATTTGAGAGCATTAGTAAGCGGCAGGAAGGTGGATCTGACCCTTATGTTTCTCTTCTTAGGTTCCTGGATTAATAACATCATTAATAAGTGAAAGTGGCCACATTCATATAGACAGTCTCTGTAGCTGAATGAGCAGGTACAGCACCACCACCGCCTACCGAGGAGCTCCAACCCGGCAGCTTTAGTCATCCCAAACAAATGAATAGTGTCCCATTATTTTGGAGCATGACATCAGATAGTGTATCTGGCTGTTGCAAGAATTGCATTTTTGTATTTTTCAGTGCCTCACAGAACTGTTGCAGAGAGAACCCATTTTCTGACCTGACACTGCTGGTTGGGTCAGGTTAAGATGTAGACACAAAAATACCTCTCTGAGGAAAAGACTGTTGTTTGGATTGCTGCTGCTTAGTTAAAGAATAGGGGATGACATGAGGGAACAACACTGGAAAAAAATGAAGGTCGGGGATGCTATAGGTTCATAAAAATGATGCACAGTCTCAATATCAACATCTTATGGTAAAAATGACGTATGTTGTGAATTGGCGGGATATAAATAAAAGTGAATTGAATTACGTTTCTTGAAGCTGACATTAGTCAAATTAGCTACCAACTGATTAAAGAGGAGGAAAATGAGGCTCTAGTATATTTGTAACTATTCCAGTCTGATATAATGAACACCACAAATCATACAAATGTCTTTGAATATTTATTTTCTCCTCGGTCAGCCGACACCGTAAAAACTATGAAAATAAAGACATGCAAACATTTCAGATGCAAACACAAAATTCCCCAAAAAGTGTCTCTAATTAGACGGATTCCAAAAGTAAGTCTTTCCAGCTAGTTTTCTGTCATTAGACGGGTCCGATACGCTAGCTTGTGATCAACACTCTATTAAACTGTCCATACAAAGCACTGTAAGAAATAATGCCAACAAATATGAAGCAAATAAAACTTTAAAGCCACAGTTACCGTGCGCCTCTCACACCGTGCAGAATAGTTATGGTTTTTAAGGTCATATTGTTTCCTCACTGGCAGTGTTGGTGTTTTCCCTCTGCAGCCGTATTGCATTTGACCCACAATCCCACAGGTGTGACCCTGAACTAAACTGTGGTCATGTGACTTGTTTCGTTCCCATCAAATGAACACTATAAAACAGCATTACATTTTACACCAAGCATCAAGTTTAAAGTTGTACATTGTCAAAATTACCTTTCTTAACATCTTATTTATTGTGCTTTTAATTAGTTTTAATATGATTTCAAACATTTATGAACTGATGACAAAATAATAACTAACTTGAAAGTAGAAATGTCAAAATGACCGTCTTTTGGACAGTTCTGACATTAATATTGAAAATGTCCAAACACCAGGATTTTGAGGAAATCATCTAAATCCTCTTCCAAGGGAGGAACGGTATGAAATATAAAACTGTGACAACAACAAAAAAAGCTGTACACGATCGAACCATACTCACTGAAAAGAAATGTAGACAAAATACATGCAGTTCCTCCTTTGTTGACCCTCGTCATCATAACACTTCAGCCACAGACCCTTTAACAGAAAGAACATGTGGCTAAATTTAATTGGTTCTCACTGGTACCTACGATTTCAGACTTGTTTGCAGCTCAGCCTATGCAGTTACTTCATGGAAATGTGACCTTGCATGAACTGAAAGTGCATCAGTTATTGAAATGTTTATTACGTTCACACTGAAGCACATATTGTAAGGAGGTAGCAGAAATAAACTCAGTCTTTCCAGGTCACGTACGTCTGTGGAAGCATGGCTGTATATGTGTGCGTGCTGCAAAGCAAACCTCTGTTTCTTTCTATGTGTCTCTGCCTCTCTAATACTAACAAGTCTTCCAAGTAGCTCACTCCTGCAGGTGTCACAGGGAGGCTAGGCAGCGCAGCCATCAGTGAGAAATATGGGCTGTAAGCCGGAGCTGTAGCACCATTACCGCCAGCGTCTTACTGCTGCTTTCATCTGTTAGCTCTATCTCAATGGTCATCTGGGGAACCTGGCGGCTGCGCTGCCATCAAATTGGAGCAGGGCAGGAGGAGGAAACAAAGACCATTATACAGGGAGTGTGTGTGTGTGTGGTGTGGGCACGGGTGTGGGACCAAGAGTGAGAAATGCAGTCCTGTGCAAGTACCAGAGCTCGTTGCTGCGTATGTAGGTGCATGTGTGCGCATTAGCGTGCACGAGGGCGAGAGAGAGAGAGAGAGAGAGGCAGCATAACAAATCAAAAGCCCTGGTTTGTCCATAAGAAGCCTCGTGGCCGGAGGCTACAAAGAGAAGCTAACGCAACACTTTGTCTGCACTGCCTCTCTCTCTCCAGTGGCGAGGCGTTTCATTGAACAGTGCTGCAGCTGATGCAGTGCAGCTTCCTCTGACAGCTCTATTCAATAGAGTACAGGATCAAGCAACGTTATTTATGTGCTTGTGTGTTCGTGTAACTACATGTGTGTGTTTGTGCCGGTACATGTGCAGAGGGTTGTTTGTGCAGGTACTCTTGTGGTGTTGTTGTTGATGGGATATGCTGGTGGACTAAGTGACTGCTGCTGCTGCTGCTGCTGTGTGTATCAGCCCTTTAAAAAACAACTATTTAGAAATTAAAATGGAAAGCTTTGCTTTTATTTTCAGTTTGCAGAAGCTGTAACATGGTCACTGTCCTTTCTAAGATGCAGTTTGAGGCTATTATTATTTCTACAAAGGGTAAGTGCTGCTGGGCTTCCCCCTACAGCTGCGTGTGCCATAGCAGTGCACACTAACACACATTTTCTGCCAAGCTGTGTGTCAAATTTAACTCTAACCCCAAATACGTTGAGCTTCTACTGGGATTCAGGCTGAGATGGGAAGTGGAAGTTATTGCAGCTTCTATACTTAATTAAAAATGTCAGCATGGCAGGAAATATGAGAAAACGTGAGGTTAGGAAATAAAATTTAGATTATTTACAGTCCGGTGTAGTGTGTAAAATGCTGCTCTGTGCTGCTTTTTGTTGTTGACGCTACCTTAAGAAAACTATGCAGTCTTGGACATGTGGTTTGGTGCTGCTCTAATGCAGCAAGATGGTGTTTTAAAAGTCCAGTACCGGACACATGGTCATACTGCAGTTGTTTTCTTTTGTGTCGCAGCCACATGAGTCCACAGGCAAACGGTATCACAGTGTCCTTTTGAATGTATCCAGCTCCAGAGAAGTTATACGACTCTCTATTAATAATAATGACAAGAATAAATCTCATTGACGTGACCTCTGTCAGCATATAAAAACACATTACCGCACATAAGAAGAAACTACATACTAGTGTGTGCTTTCATGAGAGAGAAAATAGAGAAAAATGTTTTTATTTTACTTTCATAGTGACAATATTAAACTTTAAAAGATGAAAGTTGCACAGGGGAAGTTACACTGACATGTAAATGGCTTGTAATTACTTTCATACGGGATGATTGTGGAACCTCACAGTTTACGTTTGGTTCCACTTGGACCTTTTTTTAAACTTTTTTATAAGGAAACAAATAAAATGCAACAAAGGTCACCAGCAGGACACAGCCAGTAAACATTAACGGTTGACCTCTCAACCTCTTTATAGCACACATAGTGCATCGACGGAAAGTAAAAGTATGTGGACATCATGGTCATATCAGACTTTCATGCAGAACACCAAGCTTTATATCTTCATGTTGTCACCGACCTGCAATTCCCCACCTTTTAATTCACTGTCACTGCAATCATTCTCTGTTTTTTAATTGCATTCTAGACCTTAATATTGCAGTAGCATTGTGCATTCATTGTGAAAGCAAGAATTAGAAAATCATTGTCAGTAAATACAACCCAGCGCTTTGGAGAACCATTGGATGTTGTTGTGCTATCAGCTGACTGCTCTAGTGATCTTTACAGCATTTAAACTCTACTTACATTTACATGCACAAGGGATTTCAACATCATTTTTTCGGATTCAATTTTCTTAATGCTCAGAACCTAACTGTGACCCGGAGTCTCTTCTACTGTAAGTGATGTATACGTGTGTGTACAGTATACGCATGTGAATCACATCAATACTTGCGGTGGCGAGCTGGAGGAAAAGCACATAAAGAAGAGTTATGGCTCTATCTCCTGGTGTCTCTGTCTCTGAGGGAGAGAGAGACCTTTTAGTGCTGACACATGCCTCACTGCCTTTAAGGTTGAGGGGAGAAGATATTATGTTTCTGATGTATGACTGCTAGTGCAAACACTTCTGAGCCAATGATGACAGAGATAATGATGACTGCTGCTTCTCAATCCCCGCATGCTCGTCTGGGAGCAAGTTTGTCCAGACATGGGTGTCGCTGAGGGTGAGACGCGCACGACGCTCCATTTGCAATGCCTCGCACGGACCGTCATCTATATGAGCCCTCCAGGGTTAATTCATATTTATACCATTTAGGTGTGATTGATTTGCTACTCAGGGTACGCCTACAGCGGTCTGCGATCATCTCTGCAGTGCCCAGAGAGCTGTTGGTTTTATGAATAGATCTGGTATGCATTTGTCAATAATATGGATCCAAACATTTCCACTTCAGCGGCTCAGAGATGCGTTAAGGAATGTGTGTAGGTGTGCACCATGTATGTGTCTGTGTTGCTTTCTTAAGGTTTTTCATGGAAAGGAGGAAGGCGTAAAGAAGGTGCCCTTATATTATAAAGTGTAAAAATGTGTGAAATACTTTTTTATGTTTATTGTTGGGCTCTTCTTCAGCATAAGAAAGAAGGTGTTTGTTATGCGGGTTTTTGCAGAAACACGTTGAATAGTAACAGTACAGCGCTATACAACCCAGTGATTGAATATAGACAACAAGTTAAAATGTTCATCTTTGCTGCTTTAGCATTCTTGGGATCTTGGAAATAGATCAAGTTTGAGAATTAGTCAGTTGATTGTGTGGCCAGAACAAACAGAATATGAAAACAAAAAATTTTTACTCATTAAATTTTCTGCAGGGATGTAGTTGGTGGGGCTGCACGGTGGCTTGGTGGTTAGCACTTTCACCTCGCAGCTAGAAGATCCCGGTTCACATCCCGGCCTTCTCAGGATCTTTCTGCGTGTAGTTAGCATGTTCTCCCTGTGCATCCTCCGGTATGAGTTTTAATACTGAATTGAAGTGATTTGAGTGACCTTTTATCTCGCACTTCAATGCGAGTGAAAATACAGAAGCTACTGGTAAAGAATGCCATGTAAATGAACAACATAGTAAAATGTATAAATAGAATCACCCTAGCAACTGCACTGAATACTCAATCAAGCATCATAGCAACTGTACAATACCAACCAAATTGTAGCCCAGAAAAAAACCCTCTAAACTTAGAAAGAATATAAGAACTTCTTAGCAGCCATCTAGGGACACTGAACTCCCTTAAAGAAAATGTAGTGTTTACAGAAAATTAAGGCTTTTACTCAGTGCATTTGTGTCACAATCAGATTTTTTTAAAGAATCGTGGAGAAATGTTTTAAGATTTTCATCTGCTTTTGAGATGTGCATGCTAGATGCTGCCACCTCTTCCTCTACTTGGCCCACATCAACCCTTTCAACAAGCTTTTAATTGACTTTCCTCCATCTGCCTCCTTGCCAATCTTTGTAATTTGCTAATGAAGTGTGTATAGATGTCATCATTTGAAAACACTCTCAGCTGCAGTTGCCACATATTTATAAAAGGAGAAATTAATTAGGAGTCAAATGCAAAAAAAAATAAAGCAGACAAAAAAACAAACAACTCACACTAAGATCCATGACTTTAAAGCAAATATAGTGAAGCAGAAATGTTCCTGTAAGTAGAGAACGTGCTGCATCCTGCTACAAGGCCATTCTCAGTCTTATCAGACATCAGCTGTTACTGCAGCTTGTGCTGCTGTTCACACAACGTCCAGTAGACTGGAAGGCATCTCTCTTTTTTCTTCCTTGCTTGCTTTTCTTGCTTTCTTTATTTCAGTATTGCAACTTCATGACTAAAGTTCCTTTCTTTACTTGCCCCTTATTCCTCTGTACTGTATCCCCCCTCCCTCTCCTTTTCTTTTTCTTGGATTCCTATTTTTTTTCCCGACCCTCCTTTTCTTTTCTTCGTTGTCTTGATAAATGTTACATCGAGCATTAATGTTTCAGTGCCACATGCAAGTTTGATGGGGGCGCCACCATTCTCGTGTCTTTTTAGAATACAGTATGCGTGCCCTAATTGTGCCATGCGCAGTTGATCCTTCTCGCTTCTTTCCACTTACATGCAAAAAAGAATGAAACGTAAAGAGGAGAACGGAGATGAACATGCATCCGTGTGCCTGATAGTCAGCTCCTCTGGGAAAGTGATGTTGACATTGCCTGTCCTCTGCACGCCCAGCGCCTCCGTCCACATCATTACTGCCTTTCTGATTAGACCGTGATGCTGCAAGTGATTCTCATATAGTCGACAGTGCATAAGGCAGCCCTGCAGGGTCTGAGTAGAAAACAATCTCTGGAAAACAAGATAAAAAATGCATATGATACTTTTGACGACATTTGACTGTTGGACGCTCTCTCGGTTTGGATGAACCGAGCAACAGCAGCTTCATTTGGCAACATGTTCTCCGCTTTGATTCACACTAATGACAACAAGGAGGGAGGAGGGATTAACACAATAGAGGGTGCATTTTTCAAATAATTACAACACTTACGTTGTGGAAAATAATGTTTATGTAGACAATTCATAGTCTTAAATAGAATCTCATTGAAGGAAAGGTGTCAAATTCAACTCTTTATGCAGGTACCAGTACATACACAGACAGTTTACATTCCCTAACTTTCAACTTAAATGTATGTGCATGCAGAAAAATCTGAGTTTTAAACAGAAGAACATGGAATTTCATTTGCGAAAAACTGACAGGTTTCAACTTATAGAGCTTTATTATGTATTTTGAGCCTTTTTATGCAGGTACATGCACACAGTCAGCATTCAGTCCCTAAATCCCTGATTAAATATATGAATATGTTGAAAAATCAATCTTAAATAGAATCTAACACTGAATGTCATTGAAGAAAAGTGGCATATTGAACTCTCACACACAGCCAATCTCCATTCTCTAAACTTCAACTTAGAAAAATCATAGTTTTAAACATAATCTAACACCAAATCCTATTTGAGAAAACTGTAGATTGGACTCTTGCAGCTTTGTTTTTGCATATTTAGACATTTTTTACGCAGGTACATGCACACAGACAGCATTTGGTCACTAAATCCCTGACTAAATATATGAATATTTAGAAAAATCAGTCAGTGACATTGAAGAAAAAGTGGCAGATTGAACTCTTGCAGCTTTGTTTTTGCATTTTTAAACATTTTTACGCAGGTTCATGCATTCAGACTAATTCCACCCCCTAAACTCCAACTTACATATATGTCAGCTTCATGCACAACTTCAACCCAAACCTGCTTCAACGCTGGAATTCAGAACCAAAACATCTGCACACAATCTTAAAGCTTTTCTTTCTTTTTTTTTTTCTTTGCTCCCCTTCTCCTTTAGACTTGGTCCCTGTCGGGTCGTCTGATCCTCGCTGGTGTCTGCGCACTAACACACACACGCACACACACACACGCACACGCACGCACGCCTGCACGCACAGGTGTCGCTTTCCTGCGCGATGAATCTGCAGATGCAGCCTCACCGCATTCGGCGTGCAGCGGCTGACGTCAGGAGGAGAGCGGAGCGAGAGGAGTTGAAATAGGGCAGAGCAGGAGCGCAGCGCGGAGAGGAAAACCAGCCGGAGGAGCCGGAGGATGGAGAGCCGCCGCTGCTGCTGCTGCTGCTGCTGCTGCTGAGAGTTGGGGAGGACGCGCTGTAACCGTCGCTACTGACACAACCAGCCAGTAATTCACCTGAACCCTCGTAACCTTCTTTTTTTTTAACTGAGCGAGCAGGAGGAGGAAGAGAAGGAGTGGGAACTTAAAAAAAAAAAAAAAAAAAAAAAAACAGCGCAGTTGTTGGACGACAGAAATCTGTGGCACATTTGCACGAATTTCCTTTTTTTCTGCCTTCTTTCCTCGGAATACTACAGGTAAGCTGGAAAGCAGTGATATATAAGCTTGCTTCAATTTATATCTGCTGCTTCTTCTTTCTTTTCTTTAAAATATATTTACAAGTTTGCTTGTTTTGGGGCTTCGGCGCTGCGTTATCCGCACTGTTTTTGGAGTGAGAGTGAATGGAAACTGTTAAGAGGGCGGCAGTGGTGTGCTTAAATTTTGAATTAGTTTCAGCTGAGGAGAAACGCATCAATAATAGAGAGCGAGAGCTCCAGAATTTGCAGGCTGGGAGATGTGTGTGAGGTGCAGCCTTATAGCGCAGGGCGATGTCAATGACAGTCTGTGACAGACAGTGGAACTACACTGGCTGCTATGTCGCCTTTTGTCTGGCGCAAAAGAAAAGGCAGAGTAAAACAGGGCTGTGATTAATCTTTCAATATGAGCAGATGCCAGCGTTGGTAACCTCATATAACCGTGCGGGCGAGCGGCTCTCTCTCTGCGGAACAGCGGGGCAGTGTTTGATAAATGGCTCCAGGAGGACTCCTCTGCCCGGATGCGCCAGGTTTGCTGGAGCAGCGGAGGGACCGAAATGATAACACAGCGAGACATCCCCTCGCCGGGGCTCTCTGGCGTGGATTCCACCCCTTTTCGCACCTCACCTCCCCTTCCTCACCCGGTCCTTCCTCCCTCAGCCACTTTGGCAAGACTTCGTCTATTAACACGAAGCTCGTAAGAGTGAAAGATGGAGGGAGGGAGAGAGAAAAAAATCCCTAAACAAGATTAGATGTTCTTGTCTGATTGTGGTAAATGAGCTGCTTCAGCGCTCCCTCATGGGAAAACCCTATCAGTGTCACCAGAGAGCTGGCACGGCGGCAGCAAAGCCTCCGTGACGGCCAGCGGAGTGGGAAATGAGGATTGGTCGGCGCGCTGTCTGGCGTGGCTCAGCGTGGACACTGCGCCGGAGCTCTCCACGGTGCTGAAAAACGCTCCTCTTGCTCCCCTTCGCTTCCACTCCTCGCTGTCTTTACCCCCTTCCTGTGCTCCCTGCTACTCTCTCTGTGGTTTTGCTGGAGCTCCTCTCTACCTGGAACCAGAGATGGAGCCAGGAGAAGAATTGCAACCATCCATCACCGTGATATCTGAAAGAATGGCTTTAAACCTGAGCCATTCAGCTGAGCCATGCAGTCCCCCACACCAACATACTGGCACACATGCATCACATGCAGAGACCCGAATCAATATTTTGCACTGGCTCCTGAACGAGAGTGTTAATGGCAATACAGCAACACACAGCCTTTGGACTCAAGTCGTTCTTTGCAGGGAAAATAAGCAAGCAAGCATGTCAGGATGTATACATGCTGACTCAGTGGAGCTGAGTAAAGAAAATAACAACCAACGCATGAGAGCCTGGGTGTTGTAGTGGTGACGGGTGGGTGGCGGTGGGGATTTTTTACACCGTGTCCTGAACCCTGTCACAGCAGTTCTGCGGCTCACGCTGGGGTCGGGTCTGAGAAATAATGATGTAGCCCAGAATAGTGACTCAGTCGGGCATATTGTAGTTTGCAATCTGGCGTGTAACTTATTAGCTGTCTCACGGAGAGCCATTACAGCCCGCTGTCCAGCAGATTACGGCTGCTTGTTGCGCTTCAGAGACAGCCTAATAGTGGGATGACTCACACACCCACCAACTGACACTGAAGATACACTGGTGTATCCACGCACATATGCACACACACACACACAAAAGAAAACACACTTCGCTGTAACATTCCAGTCATCAGGCTTCTTGGAGTGCTCTCCTGCTAACCACCTAAATCCTCCCAAATCCAGCTGAACCAGCTTATATGTGCATAAATGCATGTGTGCAGTACGTTGCGCATATTACTCGGACAAAGCGAGAATTTCCAGGATGGCAGCAGAGGTCTAATCTGCCGTTGAGTAAGGGGAGCTTTCGCACGCTTCCACAGGTTTTGCAGGATTTGCTATTCCTAGTCCGGCAGTCTATTTATCCACGTCTCCAGACTGCATTTAAATGTATCGTGATAAGCATGTAATTGACTTTTCAAGTGACACTGGCAAAATATTAAGCTGCAGTCAGCTTTTCCTTCTGTAGCAAACAGTTTAACAGTGTCAATACTGCTGTTGTTTTGTGGTTGTTAAGGGATAATTGGATTTTGAGTCGTTTGTGTTGGAGCTGCTCACAGTGTCGATGTTTGAACATGGATGGATACAGTCTGTGTATTAATCAACCAAACATGAAAAAGTAAAGCTAGATGTAGTGCCTAGTTTGGGATCAGTTTAATAATATGATGAATGTGATGCTTTATTGATCCCAGTGGAGAAGCACGTCGCTCCTGGAAGGTCAGAGTTCAGGCTGAGTTACAGAACAGCAGGTGGGAGTTCAGTTTCTTGCTCCAGGACATTTCAGCTGACTGAGAGTCTGCTGATACAAGAGGCTGCACAGAGGTCGGTTTGGTAAAAGTAGACCCTCTCTGCACACTTGACGTCCCTGCTGCTCGTAATGTAGAATACTGTGCTACAGCCTTCTTAGTGCAAAAGATTATTTTTTAAAGTTGTTTGGTACTTTCAAAAAGCTTCCTACAAAATTTGCAAATAAAGGTCGAGCAGATACATCAAAGATTAAAGTTGTGTTTTGCAGCGTTTTGGTCTGCCGGAGAAGAAATGTTGGTTGGCTGCAAGACAGAGGAGAGATTTTGTTCTGTACAAGCATTTCATAGCGAGTAGCGACTGGGCAGAGCGTCAAATCATAAAGTTCTTGTTACCAAAAATCCTCAATGAAAGAGAGGATTTAAAAAGAATCTTCCACAACACATGAATTATAGTCACTGCTCCAGATATTTGGAGTTTCAGCTGCAGTCTGTGGACACAAATAGTCAAATATTGTTGATGTTGGTGGTTTGTTTACTTGCAGGGTTGTTGTTGTTGTCAGTAGCCATGACCCAGTACTTTTTCTTTTTTTTTTTTTGTATTAATGTTGGCACTCCAGGCTCAAAGCAGTCCACACATAAAGTGCCCTGGATGACAGTTCCGTGTAACATTTAATTAGAATGCATTACATTTTTCATATCAATTATAATTCTCCGCTCATGAACAGTTTAAATGCTTGGCATCGCACCGCCTCAACCCCATGCAGAGCTCGTCTAATCATGAGCAGGATTTATCTGCGCACAACAAAGCTATCCCCTTAGGTAAACCATACCCATTTCCTTCCCTTCCCGTTTTTTTTTTTTTTTATATGCCTGGTGACTTTGCTTTGCAGATTTCACAAAGGAATATAATGAGCCCTACTCTAAAACAAAGGTAAAAAAAAAAAAAAAAAAAGCATTACAGATGGTGAGTCACACTCTTATGAGCTGGCTCTTTTCGCCATACAGTCGCATTCTGATGGGGCTGACGAGATTAGTTTTAAATTGAGCTGATGAAACTCCTTCTTGTGGGTTTAACGGGGCTGACGCTCACACACACACTCACACCTAGAGAATATAACCCTGATTAAAACGAGGCCTGTGACAATGGAGACCACTTTATATGAATGACACCCAAACCGAGGTGGGCTAACGTGCTCCATTAGATTCTCTACGTTTTTATTCCACGGGCAAATTACCGATAATTCCCCCCCTCTGGTACTCCCTGCAGAGCGTAAGGACTGCCAAATGTGGGCAACACGGTTCACTTGAAATTCTGATCACTAATGTTGAACTTCTAGAAATGACCTTTTCTGCTGCATCCCATATGAACACAGCAGCTGAGCTCAGAGTGTCAGCAGCGCAGCTCTGAGCAAATAGTGGCCGCTGCCTCCTCAGCCTGAATGGAGGAGACTGACCAAAGAGTCAGCAGAGAGGGGGAAATGCGTAGAGGGGTTATGGAAAGGTCACCTGGCGTATCTGTTTCCTGCTCGGAATTTAGTCAGCCATCTGCCCGTGCCTTTTATGCAGTTACGCCTCAGTCCCCTGTTGAAAAGTGCCAAATAGTGGAGCTTTCTGCATTGAAGCTGTTCTGTCAGATCACATTTGGAAGGAGGCTTGGATTTCTTAAATGTTGCTTCTCTCATCTAGGGAGATACCCATTTTCTCATGTGTCTGAGGTTAAACTCCAATCATTAGTGATTTTTTCAGGTGAAAGCTGTGAAAAAATGGTAAATGATGGACCTTTGAGTCAAGAGGTTTCTGTCCCGCATGCTGCTCTGAAGGTTATGAACGAACATTTATCCATATCAAATGAATGTCTACAAGCAATGTCATTAAAATTCAATCAAATCTAAATGTTATCAGTAATTGTTGTGAACAAATTAACTCACTTATTATGAGTTCTTTAACATCCTGTTTGTCTTGTTTTGCTGGGAAATGTGATCCCTCAAGAGAGCAGTCATCATAATAGGACCTTGATCTTTAACAGCAAACTGAGTTAAAGTTTTTGGAAAATCTGCCCAATGATTTATCAAGTAAAGACTTTTAGAGATCTCTTTGCATTTACTAATCTGGATTTACCCTTTGCAATAGTTTTGTGAATGGATATGAAGCTTTGGAGCTGCAGTGGGGCGAGCATAGCAAGGGCTGAGCATCACAGCCGAAGCACTGCCACTGAAAGTCAAACATTTTGTCATAAAATGTGTCAACTTTGGGTTTTTGAATGATAATTTGCAAAAGCTTGAATACAGTTTTACTTACTTGTAGCTGACATCCAGTGAGAGTGAAGGTCACTGACAAGAACAACTCTTTGACAGCAGTGTGCTGATGTTTGAAAATGTGATATTAGAGAGGAATCCTGTGCCGCTTTACATGCATTGATTTCTGGCTGCTGCAGTCGTGATCAAGGCTTCAAACGACAAGTGTTCAAGTAATTCTTCAGTGAGCAATGATTACATGTAGAAGCACAGAGTGCCTCTGAAGAGCCATTTCTGCTTTAGAATGTGTTTTCCTCTTGGTTTCCAGTGCACACCTCTTTCATGTTGTTTGCTAACACTTCCCCAGTGCTGTAATTAGCAGATGCAGCTCTGTTAGCCGAGCAGGCCGCCCTGTCGCTGCACCGCGGATCCCCCTGATATCCCTTTTGCTCTTGCAGCCGTGTCACACAGCCTGCAGGGATTTATGGGTTTAACAAGTCACTCTCTGTTTGTGTGTCTTTCAGACACACCTGACAAGCAGGATGTGGGCTTTAACGCCCAAGGGCTGCTGATCTGGTGACAGAAAAGAGCCCAAAGTCAATATCAGAAAGGCAAAGTGGGACAGGAAGAGAATAGAGTATGACACAGAAGAAGGAGCCACTTTTCTTTCTGTTTCTCTCACTAGTCTCAAGATGGGGTCTTATTACTACCTAACAGCCTGAAGCTCTGTCACCTCTATAGAGACAGAAAGTGGCAAAGAGAGAGTGTCGGGCAATAATTAATTTGGAGGCAACGCAGGAGAAGCCCAGCTGATAAGGATATCTGCTGCTAAAGCACCACAACCTGCATTGTGTTCACTTCTCTGTGCCTTTTCCGCATTATTTTTCTCTCTAAGGGTGCGTTTCAGCGCAATCTGAAAAGGCACATGTGTAGTTGTTTCTCTGCAGAATGAATGCAGTAACTTTTCTATCGCCGCTGCCATATGTTTTTGTCGCATGTTTTAATTGCTTTAATGCCGTCCTTATTGTTGCTCACATTATTTGCTCTGCTGTTGGCTGTTTTCGAGCCTTTGTGGGTGTTCGTCTGGTTTCTGCCTGGAGTTAGAGTTTTATTATGTTTTTTGCTATATCTTGACACATTTCTCCTTTGTTTCACTTTCCCCCCCTTTTCACACCCAGTTCCTAGAAAGCAGTTTGTTTGCTCTCGTAAGGATATTGCAGATAAAATGTAAAGCTTACACACGTGTTTAGTTCCCTGTGACCTTCATTGCTGTCCAACAACTATTAAAAACTAAAAAATACTCACAAGTGCAAAAATCAGTGGCTATAAATAATCCCCAACAAATGCACCATTAACCCGTTTGAGGAACATTTGTTAACATTGTTCAGATGTTTGATGACATAACTGAGCTTTTTTCAGAGTATTTCAGGGAGGTCAGATAGTACTCAGACAAGCTTTTGGTCTTTTCATGTAATATATTTATATTATTTCATCTCCAACTACGTAAAAAAGTCACATTGGACAAATTCAAAGGACTGGTTAATGGATTATTATGTTAGCAAAGAATGGAACATGCAGTTGATTGGAAAATATAACCTTTAAGTTGCTTTGGTGAATATGTTTGTCTATTTTACAGAACCGGTAGACATGAAGTCACATTAGCGTTGTTTTGGAGTTGTGTTTCTGATGATCTCATCTAAAGTTAGCGTCTGTTTTCGGTCTTGAGGAAGACTGTCTTATTTCCAGGTGTTAATTCTCTGCTATGTTCACGAGATAATAGCAAATTTTGTGAAATAGGTATTGAACAGGTTCATTTAGCCTTTCTAGCCAGCTGTTTTTGCTGAAAACAGATGTTAAATGGTTGATGGGAGCTGAATACAGTCAAGTTTTGCAATGTAAAACTAAGACAATGGTCTGAAAGATGCTGGTGGAACAGAGGAAAACTGCAGTGGAGTGAAAATTCGCTCACTACGAGGGAGACCTTTCATATTGCACATCCTTTGATCCCCTGTTAATGTCAAAATATTTATTTTGCAACTTAGGTGACTGCAGATTACGAATTCTTACAGATCTAGTAGACAGATAACCGACATTTGGAACAAATATGCAGTGCAGTTGCGGGAAAAAAGAACATTTTTCAACATATTTCCTTTGATGTTGACAGGCTGTTAGTCATGACGTCTAGCCAATCAGACAGAGTTATTTGCTGCAGGTAGAGAGAGTCAGCTACACTAGATCACATTTTTATGCATTCTATCAGTAATCAGTGAAAAATAACGATACAAATAATCTGGAAAATGCTGGATATCGGCTCTGATGGCTGATAATCGGTCGACCCCTAATGCAGCTTGAAAAGTGGATAAACAGCAGTAGAGTCTTTTCAGATTAAAATAAGATGAAGTCGTGGTCGGTCGCTTTGACGACTACTTCATGCATTTTGCGGTTGGACTCAGCTCTGAGGTCAGCGATGTGGTTTTGTGACAAGAGCCGCAAACTGCGAGGCATTTTTAGGAAGTGAACAGCAGGATTACTGAAATAAGTTAAGCCTTGCCAGACCGATGAAAGCTAAAAATGTCCTAATATTCCCTTTCTTGTTCCAACTGCTTAGTCATCTTTAATTAGATAATTTCTTTCTTAATTAGTTCCAACTTGTCTATTGGAGTAAAAAAAAAATAAATCTTTTTTTAACTGTGAGCTGCCTGGATCCGGAGCTGATAAGGCCTGTCAGCGTTTAATTAGTGCACCGACAACCACACATCTCCTTTCCAAAGGGAGCAGCGCTTCTGAGCCTTTTACATTACGGTTGAATGACAGTTCATAACCTTATCTTTCCCGGCTAATGTGCTGTATAAGGCCTTTTTGGGAAACACCTCTTCAGAGCAGACCTGACATTTATCACATTTCTTATCATGAAAAATAAGATAAATAAATAAAGCCTGAAAGGATGTGATTCCTGTTCACATGGAGTGTCTGGAAGATAACTGGGGTTAGAGCGTATGATCCTGATGCACGGCTTGCAGACAGATTGACACCCCTGGTCTCTTCAGGATCTCCTCTAACCGCACAGGAACCAGGATAAAATGTAGACGAGTGACTTGTGAAAACATTTTGGGGCGAAGGCGATTCTCTCGGTGACTCTATTTCATGCTACATAGGCATCCGTCTGGAAAAAAGAAACAGGGGGGTTGTTTGAAGCCTGAGTGCAGGCAGACAGGCCGGCAGACCAGAGATGATAGCAGAGATTTTGCTGAAGAGGAACATCAGTTTGAGGCAGCACTCAGAGTAACGGCGTGTTGAGAGGTTTGTTCCAAAATGGGACATGCACCATTTGGGGAAAAAAAAGGATGACACCGACTTTCATAAAATGATTGGCAGAAAAAATTTCACACCCTCTACTTTTAAAGGGTAGCAGGTTAAACCAATCTGACACGAAGCGTAAAACGTGGATTTTAAAATTACATCCATGTGCAGCACTGCAGCAAAAAATAGCTGGATGCAATGCTTCATATGCAGAAAGATGTGACTTTAGGGCGGCGAACTACAAACCTTACAGTTTCAGATGGCGGTGTTCAGCAATCACAGATGCTACGATTTCTGTCCCTCCCACCCCTTCCTTTGTAATCTTTTTAAATACTCAGCAACTTGCAGGGAGGAAGCATGCTGAGTGGGGAATGACTGTCGTACCGGAACTGCATGTGTCATTTGTAAGTGTGACAGCAAACCTACGTGGAGTGGTGCAGAGCTGGGACAGAGAGCTCAGGCTGATCACTTGAATTTGTCTCAGAGCTCAGCTAGAGGCTTTTCCCTGCTGCCATTACACAGAGCAACACAGGGCTGTATGGCTGCATACGCCGCTCATTTACATGCTGCTTTGGAATTAGCTGCAGCCTTGGTCTCTTGACAGAAATGTGATTTCAGTTTGGCTAATTTAGGCGGGGTTTTTTGGGGACATATTGATGCAATGTTGTGCATAAACAAGTACAGAAAGAAAAAAATGTCATTTGTTTTGTTCTCCTTCAGATGTTGCTGGAGGCCTCTAATACACAAACTATATATACTTTACATATTTCTTATGTTTCAGTATGTTTTATGCAAAAATCAATACTGCAACTTTGCTGCAATTGGCAAAAAGAAATTCAGGATTTGTACTCAGTGACTGAACAAATATTCAAAACAGCTAAGGGTTCATTTGCAGGAGTAACTACTGATTCTGTTTGTTGTCTTACACTAATAGGCTTTAGGTTTAGTCTTGTTTTATGTCGTGTATTTTTCTGTGGTTGTTTTTTGTGTCCCTGCCCAGAGACGGATGTAAATTAGCTGCTAGCTAACTCTGGTGCCATTACTATTAATTGTGCCCTGTCCCCGGAAAAATAAACCATAAAATGTAAGAGTAAATGCTTCTAATGATTTCTTTTGCAGCCCCATAATGGCATAGAATGAAAAATAGCCTAAAAACTGTAATATTTTGGATGAGTAGACAAATGAAAACGATAAAACAGAATTTCCACCCCAGTGTTCATTTGCAACGTTAGTCCAGAAGACAGTTATTTCCTCTGAAAAGTGTCAGTACTGTCCGATTCCATCTCACAACGTATAGAGGATGCCCCCAGAGCACTGAAATCCCTACATTTAAGAACATTGAAGCTGTCACTAGCAATATCAAATGTATCAGCTAAAACATCCCAGAATCTGCTCGGTCTAATGGAACAAGCAAAAAAAGCCAAGGGTCAGTTGATGAATTTGTTTAACTGATAAAATACAGAAACATTTTCAAATACTTTGTCATCTGACGTCATGTTTACTACAGCTGCTAGGAGGTTTTGTCCCTCATGAAGTTAATCTTTTTTGGGTCTTATTGGTCTGGTCTTATAGTGAAATATTGTACATGAATGATGATGAATAACTACCATAGCAGGGATGTATTATAGTCATTTTTATGTATTTATTTAGACCTCCAATAGAGTTGCATTTCTGAAAAGTGGATATTGGTTTCTAACTGTGCAGTAAAAGCCATCACAGCGACTGTTGTAGGTGACTGAACAGTAAAGTCTTTGTAATGATGTTGCTATTGTTAATACAGGTTTTCCTTACAGTCTACCCTTTAAAAATCAGATATTTTCAATCTATCCAGACTTAGAGCTGACTTTACTGAGTGTTTTGACACATACGGAGAATCTGAGACTTGTTATACACAGTAGTGAGAATAAAAATAAATGGATAAAAACTTTCACTCAAGCTTACATATTTCCTCTACAATTCTTATGCAAAAACTCCTTGAAGAAAGAAAAAAAACTGTCTTTTTATGCAAAATCCCACCAAATTCTCGCCCTTTTGTTAAGATCAGCTTATTCAATAGGTAATTTGATCTACATCCAAAACACTTAAGAGCTTCAAATGAGAAAATCTTCACCACTAAAGGAACAGGCAGCATTAATCAGCACCACTGTGGTAGAACATTAGAACATGGTCTCTGGGATCCATACATGATACTGCCAACACTCATCACCATTAGCTGCTACCTGTCAGCTTGTGTGTCCTCCTCAGAGCAGAGCCAGATGTTTTTGTAGCTCCTCTCACTAAAAGCAAAAAGGCTTTTGTGTTGTACATTTTGAAGACTGAAGTAATCACATAATCATGCTATCTTCACTTTGGCCACAAAGGACGGACTCTCTCCTCCCTTCCTCAACATCAACGCTGCTTCTAAATTTAGCCCAAATTGGTTGTGTTGCTGTCTGTTTTGTATTGCTTGCAATTCTATTTTCCTGAATGCTAGATTACTAAATCGTGTGGTCATCATCAGATTAATAGAGGTAGTCTCTCAACATGGTTACGAGCACTCAGTTTCTTGTTTTTGTTTTTCACTTTGAGAAACCTGCTGGATGCAGAAGTTCTGTCGGTGATGGAACTGTGTCAAACATTCCATTGGCTGGAAGTGAACATTTTTTTTGAAAAGAAGGAAACCAGGATATATTACCTCAACCCTGCACTTTGTTCATCACTTCACTGTTCAGTAACCTTCTTGAAGTTACATCTTTGAGTTTTTTTTTTTTTTTTTGTCTTTCACATTTGATGACTTATTGTGCAAGATGACTTTGAGTTGCTAAGAAACGTGCAAAAAATTTGGCATGTCTCTTTTTAGCTGAAACACCAGATTCCATTCTAAACATGCAGAGTGAGTTCTGATATGGAAATTTGTATGTAGCCACTTAAAACAAAATCATTCATAATATTCTACTTTGATTAACCTTACTTCAAATGTTAAGTCTCCAATGCCATGCCAAGTCTTCACTGATCCGACACTGAACTCAGATTAACAGATTTTCCTACTTGCTTTGACTGATGAGCGGTTTGTCTATTTTACTACGTGTTCATCATTCATTAAAAAAAATCATTGGGCAGAAATAAGTATTTTACCTCAATCTAGAAAAAAAACAACCCAGCTTCTCACTGAACAAACTCGATGCATTTCAAAGGCGCTTGAGATGTTCCTCGAAATGCTTCCTTTCTAAATGTGGCAGCGAGCAGATGGCTCTTTACTGTACCTCAGCACTGTACATTACAGGCATTTAGCACGGCACCTTCCAAAGCGTTTTATAGTAGCAGCAGGAAGTAAGCATCTGTTCTTGACCTGCAAGCATCACTAACAACCGCTGGAATCCAGAAAGAGGCTCAAAAACTGTATTTTTCACTGTAAAACATCTGATAAATAACTACAACACATATAAAGCTTCAAAGGTTCTACCGATACTCCCATCTATGCGTTGAGACAGATATTGGTTGCAGTAATGATTCTACACAGTGATCCCTCCTAAACACTACTCCAATACAAAACCGCACAAAATCTCTAACACAGAATCCATGCCTCCTGATGGATCCTCTGCCAATGCAATCCTGCAGGAAAGGATAGTGTATTCCCTTTTGTCTTATTTTCTCCCTTTTTAAAAAAAATAAACATTCCCACCTTTCTTTTTAAGCTATTATTACAAGCCTGTGATTGAACTAAAGCCTACTGATTCAGTTCATAATTCAAAAAGCCTTCAGCCCAGTTTCCCTGAAACGTATGTGAAGATAATAAGTTTGAAACTTCCATCGAGCAAGCAGCTGAGAAGAGACAGACCAGCTGCAGGCAGCTCTACAGGACGCTGCAACCCCCGAACAATACTCTTTGTGCTGTGAAAATTGGGAGTTCTGAAGAAAGAGACTTGAAAAGTGAGCGATAGGGAGAGAAGGTAGCTGGGACGTGAGAGGACGTATTAAACTTTCAGCACGTTGAATCTGTTTATATTGCGAGTCCCTCACTGAACAAGCGTGATCTGAGCAAAGCTGCCAAGACGTGTACTGGTTTTAAAGAATCTGTCTCTTTAAGCTTTTTAATATTCTGGTCAAATAATGGCTTCCTCATAGACTTTCTCCCTCCTGATGAATTTCAAAATGGACCATTCAGTCCACAGAACCGGGGCTCTGTTTGCGTGTGCTCGTGTATGAATGTGTGTGGCTGTGTGTGGGCCAGTGCCAGAGGGCCAGGCAGCACATTAAGACAGTGACTGGCAGATCTCATTTGGTGCTTAATTTCACAAGGGTGAGCTCTCATCTACGAGGACCCATTAGCTCCCGGCTAGCTAGCTGAATAATGTCGGCGCTTCCTTCAAATGATGTTTACACTGACAGGTCTTCTGTGACTTTGTAGATTCTGTGCAGTTAGCGGTAGTGGAAAGTAACTAGGTGTATTTTCTCGACTGTCACATTTCAAACAGCATGTGAGACAAAATAATCCCAACTGAAAAGTCTCTCTTTTTCGTATCTTTCAACCACATTTCACAGTCTGTCAGCCTTTCCTTGCGCCACCCATTGAAAAACAGTGAAATAGACAACCTGTTGTGCTGTAAATGACATACATTTTGATGTTTAGACGTGCTGACAATTGCATTTCTTCATGCATGTTACTTGCTGTTCATTTTTGCTAGTATAACTTGTGTACTTTTACTTGAAGTGGTGCTCATTCAACCGTGACTTTATTGGTGGACCCTCAAGTCTGGAATTTGTCCATCGCCATGTTGGTCCTTTATAACTGGATGTAACAAGTGATGGGTGGATCTGATTCAGAACTTAGATGGCACAAGGTCGACCCACCCTGAAATATTTCCTGTTTTACCATCTGTTTGACCCTAGATGGAACCATAGTTTACAAATTTAAGATCATGTTGCATTCAAAACGCTTTGATAGTAGAGGGTGAGACCATTCAATGCACTGCTTCCCAGCAGAGAGCCGTGGCCTCAGACTTCGAGGTACTGAGCATAAAGTTAATTTTACTGAAGTGCTTTCAAAGGTTTGGTTATTTAACTGTTTATTTATTGCAAATAATATCTCAAAGTCAAACAGAGAATAAATTTTCAGACAGCAAAACCAGGGCAGAACAGGTCAAGGTGAATCCCCCCTCCTTTGTAATATTCAGTATTCTACTGAGGAGCTGCTGCAGACATTTAATGCCATAAACACCTGCACTGCTTGAGATGCATCATGTGTTTCTGTGCCCTTGTTGCAGTTCGACTGCAAACTTTATGGCCCCCTAAGGGAAATTTGTTTTCAGGCTGGTTCTGCAGTAAAACACCCAATAAAGTCACATTATAAAGTATAAGACCACGATAAAAACAATAAACACATTACCTGAAAGTACAATAGCACACATAACAAACTGCCGTGTCACACAGTACAACCATAAAGACCTGCATCAGCTGATAAGACCCGATGAGAAGTCAGAGCTTTGGTGGAGTCCTATAAATAATTCTCATCAGCGCACAAGTCCAGTTTCCTCTACAGGGGGTAGACACAATAACAGAAACAGCAGCACAATGCAATGTAAATCCAGTGCAGCAACCCTGCAACATACTGCTACTATAGCAGAAAAAAGCTGGTAGATAATTGCGATAAACTGTGATTTAAGGTGCCTATAGTTTGTTTTCTTCCATTTTAATCTAAAGCTCTCCTGTTATTACAGTATTTCCCTCCTCTGTGCATAATTTACTGATGTGATTCCAGTTGCAATAAATAGTTCTGTGGTTCGTTCACTCCTGAGATTAGGCCTACCAAAGCAGTAACGTTTAAAACACATTTAAATGTTTAAATTATTAAATGCCTGCTTGCTGTTTTTCTATAATTCACCAACTAATTATGTGGAAGCAATCTTTAGGTGCTCCTACATCAGATGCTTTTTACTCTCCAGCGTTGTACACAACGATACCTCCGCTAGCTTGCCGTGTTTTCTTTCCTGAAGTTTTGTGTGCGTTTCTTCTGTGAGCGAGTGTGTCACAGCAGTGAAACTGATCTTCTGGGTTTGTATTTTAAGCTCTCATGCTACTCCACCATTTGCAACTTCAGAGGGTTGTCTCTTTGTTGACATCAAAAGATCTTCTGTGTCCTTTGTAATGCAGGTAATTATCCCCATCAGTCCGGGCTTTGATGTTTACATGGCTGCATTATGCTGGGCGTGCATGTGCGCGTGCATGTGCGCGTGCACGCACAGCAAACTCGTGGGATTGTATGGTACTTGTTCTACCTGATTTGCGAGCATGGATTAACATCATTTCAGGTATGCGTCTCTGCACCAACCAAATATATTCAAATAACTAAAGACTTGAAGATTTATCATGACTGTATTTTGCCCACGTCTTTTCATCATGCTCGGAGTCATAACAGTCTTTGTGCAACACATTCAGCCATGATGGCAAGGACACACTCCTAAACAAATACATCTTTGTGTGTGTTCTTTGTGCTTGCTCCTGTAAAAGAGGGCATTTGACATTTCATTAGATGCGTCTTCTGGACAAAATGCACCAATGCCCTGTTTCCATCTTCAGAAGAACAGAATTTTATAATGGAGAGCTATGAGGAATATAAGAGGTAGAAAAAAAGCTGTTGTAGAAGTAAGTTGCACATTAGCTCCTAAACTTAAAATGCAATTAAATTAAACATTAAAGTCAGGAAGTGCATTTAGACCTGACACTGTCCTTTAATCAAGGGTAATTCAGGTGTAAATCACTTTAGCTTCTTGCCAAATAAGAGGGAAATTAATGTCATTGATGGAATATTCTCAGTAAACACATTATACCACTGACATAAAAACATATTTATGCATTTTCTGCATCCCCAACTGAATGCATGGAGGTTTCTTTGGCAACACGATATATAGTTTGCCTACTGCAGAATTACTAACCTGCAGATATAACATATTCGTTCATCTTAGAATTTGTGTTGCTTATAGAGGAAAACAACTTGTAAAAAGCTAACGCATCTTACCAGCCATTTCATTCTCAAACTGAACAAAACCTCAACCACAGCAGGTTAGCCGTGCAGCATAAATTAACATGGTGATTTTGCCAGTTTGAAAGAGAGAAACCTCAGTGACACTTTAAACTCTGGCTCTATGCTCAGCACACCCTTGCAGTATACACCTCAGGAATCTGTATGTGTGCCATGTGTTTGGATGGGTGTGTGTGTCTTTCTCACTTTTTTTTTTTTTTAAACAACCATTCATCCGATCTACTTCAAACTTTGTGGGTGTATTGTCGGACGTCTGAGGAAGTGCAGTGTCAAGTATGAAGACATTTGGCAGAGTGGTTATTGAAAAGCATAAAAAAAACCATTAAATGGTAGTTTGTGGCTATAGAGAGGTCTACTGTGATGCGGGATTAATGGTTTCATGAGGTCGAAGGTGGCTCTTGTTTGACCTGCTAGGTCACCATGGTAACTGCTGCTGCACGGCTAACTTGCTGTGGAGAAGATTATGTTCAGAGTTTGGGATTTAAATTGGCTGTAAAACGCAACAAACCTTTTACCAATTGTTTTCCTGACCATACTCTCTCTGAGCAATACAGGTCCCACTAATTACCTACATGCGTTTAACTGGTGATAGATAGTTTTTATGCATGGTCCTGATATGCTGCTTGTAATGCAGCTAATAGAACACAGATTAGAAACTTTAATAAGTACAAAGAGACTGAACCAAAGAATATTTAATCAATAACATTAATTTCAACTTGATTTGACCAAAATTTGAAGCCATTTCCACATCTCCTTTATTGTGGGGCAGTGCCCAGACCTAAATGTACAAGTATCCCGTTTGAATGTATGCAATTTAAAGTTTAACAGCTCTAAAGTGCAGCTGTTATGTTGAAAACAATCAGCTGCATTGAGATTGCACTGAGTGGTACAGTGAATATATTAACTTACACAACTTTCTCTTGCATTATTTGCAGTAAATTCCACATAGCTCTCTGCTATACCAACCTGTGCCTCTAACTAAAGCAGTATTAGTAGTTGTGGTCGTGGAGTCTGGTGAAGAAAACCAGGGCTAACGAAGGTAGCTGTTATCGCGATACACATTTTGTCCGACTGGGCTTCCGTAGCAAAGAACGCCAGGTGACGTGTGACGCAACTAATTAGTACAGCGGTGCGTCCAAAAACGGGGATTTCTTCGGGACACAAATTACAATTAAAGGACCAAAAACCTCAAAACAGAGAATATTCTCAAACCAATAGTTTGTTTCTTTATAGCGACAGAATGGGACTAAGGGACGAGGATACCAGCAGCTGGTAGGCTGTGTTCTGTTATAGTTGAAGCGCTTCAAATTGGTTTTCCGGATGTTTATTTGTCGCCTTCATGTACAAAGTCGTTTCTGCATCGCCGCCGTTACTTTAACGTTACAGCAGGCGTTAAATTCGTTGCGGTTTTTCTTTTTTTTTCTGTTTAATTTAGAGTGTAAGACTCAGAAAATGACTTAAACTAACTTTATACATGCTTGCCACGGTCTGTAAACGTTTTTAGCTTTTTCTCTTGCTCTGTATTGATGCAAAATGCACTTACCTCTGATGACATTAAGGAATGTCAGTCATTTTATTTAATTTACTTAAAAAAAAAAGAAAAATGGTTGTCCTTTTACCATTTTGCATTTTAAATTATTGCTACTTAAGTGCAACTGTTGATTTTTTCAGGGCTGCTCTTGTGACATACAGTAAATAAATTAATCTGTGTATCCGTTTGAGGTATTTGAGGTACAGTAAATTCTGATCAGGCATCTGACTAATGACATCTATTTCTTTGGTTCTCCATTTTTGAAGGATTTTGTAGGGTTTAAATTAGTGAGATGATTTGTAATATATATGCTATTGTTGTGTCCTTACCATATTATTTTAAAAAGGTCTTAACCTTAATTTTAATTTAGTCAGGTTGATTTGTATTTGACATAATTGTATGGGGTTTGAATGTGATATTCAATGATAAATAGTGCTGTCTAATTTTTAAACTTGTGGGGTAAATTAGTCTTATTTCTCTTGCTTTAGTCTTATTGGAAAACACTTTGGCTCAACAGCTGTTTTAAATGTACTACATGAATAAAAGTGACATTGCTTGACTATTTTTATTATTGACATCCAGACACGGTGGAAATTAGATGAAGATTAGACATCTGAATTGTATTTATTGAGTAGAAAATTGCCTTGCTCACTTGCTTAATGATTCGCCTAATTAGTTGTTACATAATTGACATGCTTTTTTTTTTTTTTTAAAAAGTGCTAGATTAATAGATACAGAAATAATCAGTGGTGCTAGTTATACCTAAAGAGACATAACCTAATTTCAGTGCTAATGTTTTGAGAACTGTACACAGTGGATGTTTGAATGTTTTGAAGAAGTACTGCACAGGTAATACACAACAACACAACTTTAATACGGTTTACTTAATCATCAAGTTCCTTATTGTCAGATAAACTGCTGTATTCCTACGACACTGAAAATGACTTTGGGAGAACAGCGGAGCTGTGTGACAAGTTGTATTTTTGGAAAGTGCAGCTGGTACAACAAAGCCAGTCTAATGACTTTGTGTGCGTTGTGTTTTGTCACGTTTCCACTCAGATAAACACTCATGGGCAGCCTGGCTGTTTGGGCTGTGGCTGCAGCCGCTCTGCTGGGAATGTCGGGGTGCTGGTTGGCTGAAGGGCACAAGAGCAGCAGGCGAGGCAGCGTGGATACAGCCAGCATGGCACGTACCTCCTCCCAGGAGCCACACTCCATGGTAAATATCCAGCGCAAACCCCTCGCACACACACACACACACACACACACTTTACTGCTTATCTCTGAGGCCATCACCTTCACTCACGCTGGAGCAAAAACTTACTGTGATATACGCTAAATCAGTCATAACAGCCATAAATCAAATCAAGGTTGCAAAGGAAAGTGATGTGAGTGAAAAAGTAGTCTGACAAAGCAGATTTGTTTTCAGTTTTGGCTCAGTTTAGCTCCTGTGAAACCGTGAACTCCTGCCTTGACGTCTCTACTTTAGAGTGTTGATAAGTGCACCAGTTTACAGAACTGATGGGATGATTGTCAAGCAAACAGTCTGAATGCTACTTTTAATTTTAAACTAAAAAAAATGTGACATTTTCTTGTCTTTTCTCATTTAAGCTCATTTTATAACACTATGCATCATAATATAGACAGAATTAACAGGACGTCAACATAAAGACTGCATCGGATTTTAATTTGATGGCCAGGGCCTAGTTGTTCAAAAAGCTTAATCTGAATCAGAATGATCTATATTGAGGATCAAGTCATCAGTAGTACTTCTGTGCCATTTTGTCAAAGCAACATTAGATTGGATCACTCTGATTTAGCTTCAGACTTTTCAAAATTGCCAAATCCAGATTAAAATATATCCTATAAATGGGACTAACTATCGCAATGTAGGGTAATAGCTATATAAAGAAGGAATTCTTACTTATTGAGACAGAAAACAGTCGAATGAAACAATACAGATGTCCTGGATTCAGCTGCATTTTGAAGCTCTGCTTGTAATCAATATACACTTAAAGCAATATATAGTATTTTTGTTTGGCAGCTGTTTGGGGGATTATTTTATAGGAACAAAATCTTTTATAAATTTTTCTTTGCTTGACCTTAACTGTTTTGACAGGCTTAATAGGTAGCTTAAAGTCTGCTTTATCATCTTAACGCTATAACTAATCAGTGCAAGAAGCAAGTAAATGTACATAGACTACATAATGCAATCATTGTACTATGTTTTATTACATTTTGTTCCTGAAATCCACCATCAGTCCACCGTCCTGCTGGAATCCTAATTCTTTTCTTTGATCACTGGTCTCCCAATCCTATTAAAATTTTTGAGCAGTGAATGTTTGATCCAGACTAGTCTAATATCGAGCAAAATATCTAATACAAGCACGGCTTTTCCAAGAAAGTAACATTAGACAAGACTATAGGCAAGTAAAATTTCCTACATGTGTGACAATGACCTCCCCTTTGGAAGTTGAATTAATTAAAATGTAATGATAGATTTATTTAGTTTTACAAATAATGTTATCTTCTGCATACGATGAAGTGTTGAGGTGGTATTTTGATATGAAAAAATGTATTGTACCCAAGCTTGCGATGCATCACCATTCCAAATGTTCTAACTTTCGCTCATTTTATAGCTGATCTCACAGCTGCTGTCATTAACCTGCAATTTTGGTTTATTTGATCAAAGAAGTCATCTTAGAATACACCACTATGTTTGCTTAAATGGAGATTTCTCCTTCCTTTTTTCCCACTTTTCTTGGCGTGTGTCTCTTAAATTGCACATACAAAATATTTCACAATGCACAGGGTTTAGCCCTTGTCATTTACAAATCAACCACGTAATCAAAAAGCACATATAAGTCATTTGTTATCTACACATTTCACAGTTAATTTCAGGCTTCAGCTGCAAGCCGTTACATTCTCCATATGGAAATGCAGGTTTTTGTTGGACGGCTCAGGAAAAGATAGAAAACAGCTCTGGCAGATTTCTTTGGGTTAATGTACGCAGCGTTTGTGTCTCCAGTTGTTAATAGTCTGTGTGATTGCTAATCAACAACAGTCAGCTTTGGTAGATGAATGCACACCTCCAGGTTTGTGCTGTGCATCAAACATTCTGCACACAACTATTTGGTCTTTTTTTGTACTTTTTTGTGCATGTGTCTACTGTTTTCTGTCTACTTTAAATTCAAACCTAGCAACTGTTTGTTTGTCCATTTAAAACATTACTGAGGCGACTGTTTAAACACTTAAGGCGCGTTTGTGAACGAGCTCGCCTGGCTGCATCTATCGTGATGCCTCACGCCAGAGTTACAAGTTAAAGAGTAGACAAAAAGCCCTCAGAGCAAGTGGGTTCGTACCAGCAAGAATGAACCCTTTCATTAATGTTCTCTGCATAACAGAAACATACAGCCCAAACAATCTGTTATGGCATCAGAAAACCGTTCGCAGAGACAGACAGACAGGCAGATATCACACAGCCCTGCGGTCGTTCTAATTCTTCTTAAAATGAAGCATGTACACCCCCCGGTCTGCTCTAAATCTCACTCACTTTGGGCTTTGCCAAATTGGCAGTTTGCTGTGGAATGCCATTTTGCCCTGGTGGTTCTGTCCCCTGAAATCCCCCTTGATGCTAGAAACAAATTCCCATCCATCCCACCATTTGTCTATCTGGCCAGAGTTGGACCTTAAAAAGCTGTCAGTTGGCGGCAGAATTTAAAGTCGCCCCCGGGGTGAATCATGCGAATCCATGAATTCACATTATGCAGGAGGCATTCTCCAAAGCCTTTGGGAAGGAATAAGTGCTGCCAGATTTCCAAAACATGTAAACAGAGGAACAATTGTGTCTCTTAGGGGTGTAACAGGTCAAAGACAGGAAAAGTGAGAAATTAAGCAACAAAATCTGGATAAAAAAAGCCTTTTGATTTTAACTTCTTGTCAACTTCCTGCATACTTACAGAACAAAGAGCGAGCAGCGATGCTTGCAGTGTGCTAACAAATGTGCCGGGATCACGGCAACTTGGGAGCAGTTGCAGGATATTGGTTGGCACAGATGGAAAGATGGTGCAAGACAACCAGAATTTAAACATAAAATGTGGTCAAACTGCATTAATCCTTTCTTTAAAAGTCCTCAATGCTCCACAACAGTGCAGCAATTGGTAAAGGTCAGGATAATAAACCAAATATCCCAGTTCATTAAACATTTCTTTTCTAACTGAAATAAGTGTTTTGCTCTAAGTATTACTACAAATAAATGTGTCTTTTATAAATCTATTTGCATAGATGTTGATTTAATTGTGGTAGGCCAGGTTTAGATGGGTTGATATGGCTCTATGACTGATACTTGGTCAATCTTGGTCCTGAAAAACAACACTAATGAACCAGATTTTCATACGCCACACATTTGACAGTATGATTTGTTTTGGGAGTGGTCTATAAAGAGCAGAACAGTTAAGTGATTTTGCAATAACCGCAGAGAAAGACGGAATTGTGCTCATTGGATTAAAGGTTTAGGAGTAAGAGGGTTATGCTTTGAATGAACTGGGACAAAGTGAAGGAACAATGAAAGCGAGCAGAATGAAAATAGCCTTTTCCCCACTGATGGCAGATTTCCTCTCTTGTGTTTTAGTTTCCAGTAGTCTGGTTATCCCCGCTGCATTTACATTTTGATTATGACTTGAGCCCATAAAGCTTTATTTTTTATTTCGTCGCAGTACCCAGAGGGTTAGTTCACAATTTTTCAGGCTGCCTCTTGATAATTTGTACTCAAAGCCGAGGAAAAACCTTTCTGGCAGGCAGAACATATGCAATGGTTACCATTATATGAAGCAATAATACTCTTCTCTACTATAATTATAGTGGTAGAGGATACTGGCTTAGCTCAGCACAACCATCTGGTATATTGTGATGTGATAATCACAGTCAGCAGCATCAGTCATTTTGTATGTGTCTGGATTCTGTAATGAGATATTTTTCTGTTTGATATGAGACGCCATATTCTGGACGTGAAGTGTATGTTGGGGCCGAGACAAAAGTGTGCAAGTTGGCTCATAATAAACGTGAACACAGGAGGTCATTATTGCTAAATTACCTCTGTGTGTTCTTACAGTTGTGAAGCTCTGCACTGGGAGATGCTTTGTGCTTTTGTGATTTTATAAAACTTAGATTTAAAAAGGTGCAGTTTTCATCATAGATGCAAATATAGCAACAACATTTTTGCTTAGTTTTATTGATCTTGATAAAGGCCAATAATTAGAACACAAAACATATATAAAGCTCAATGTACTGTAGTTAGAAGATTGAAAAACCTAATGTTGTTGATGCAACAACCAGCCTAATAAATAAAAACCCCAACAAATAGTTTCTTGTCATTTAATTGTTTCAGCCCCCATTAAATCAATAGCTGCATAAACTCATCAGTTACATTTACTCTGCAGTAGCTGTATTCTCAGCAGTAATTTGTTATTGGTTTCAAGGTTATTTATGAATGTAGATGTTGGTGTACAGCAGTAGCAGATCGATTGTTAATTAACGAGTACTGTATCTGGTTGCATATAAAAAATGTAAAACTTAGTGAAGCGGTTGTTTATGGCTGTTTCCATAGGCGAGGGAGAAATGTGAATAAATGAAAGCGTTTAGAGGACAGATCTTGCCAGTGTCACTGGATCATGAAGCTATTCCAGCTAATAAAGCAGAAAGAGAGAAATGCTGAAATTTGCGACGGCTTTAGTTCTGTTTTCGAATCATCACAGTTACACCTGTGAAGGAATTACCACTTGCATACATTGCCAGCGTTTTGTTTTTTTTTTCTCTCTTTTGGCTGCGTTTCATTTAGCTCATTAAGTAGCTTGTTGCTGCGCTGATGAATTACTGTTAGATAATGCAGGTCCTTTCTTTCTAAGCAACAGACATCAGGGATTAACTGTTGGATGTAGATGGACTGATTCAGCTTTGGTTCCCTGCTTCATCTTCTATGTCTGCCTCCTGGTTCTAATCAGACTCTGTCTTCAAAATGTCAAAGTCAGTATGCTCTTTGTACCATAACTGTAGCTGCTGCTTTACAAATGCATTGATACCACAATGCTGAGTTGGCATTCAGGCACCTCGTTCTCGCAAAGAAAAAAAGGAAAGTTGTTGCCCGGGTTTAAGAGCTAG
Organism: Amphiprion clarkii; assembly: GCA_027123335.1. Taxonomy (NCBI): domain Eukaryota; kingdom Metazoa; phylum Chordata; class Actinopteri; family Pomacentridae; genus Amphiprion; species Amphiprion clarkii. Next base: position 31,004,374 of record CM049581.1, on the reverse strand, counting down.
ATGGAGATATGCAGAGAGTAATTGGGCACATACGGCCATATGGGTCCCTCAATGAAAGGTGCCTGCATAGCAACGCATTTAAGAGAGCGAGGAGAAAGCATATTCAAGCAGACTTCATAACACACACAGCTTGGCTTGAATTGCCCTGTTGTTCAAATTGCTTTCCCAGAAAATGTCAATCTCTGTGGCAGCAATGTCAGATTCATGTTTTGTGTGGGAGTTTAAATGGCATTCAAGATGGAAGCATTGCAGCACTCAGAGATTTGTTTGTACTCGTTTTTTGAAAGGCTCCAACCATCTTATTGAGCTTGTACACTTAAACTCTGTGAAGACGGCAAATCTGAAACAGACCATGACGTCCGTTAACGTTGCAATACTGCGATCTTTGGAGCTCATTTATAAATCGGCTCACAGTATCATGATTACTGCTGCAGCATGAGAAGCTATAGTAGAGGTTTACATTTTTAACAACACTTGCCAAGTTATGCTATTCTAGCCAGGATACAGAAAACATTAGTTTCTGATTAATTTCTGTTGTGTAACTGCACACCATTTAATTTAGAGAGCAACTTTGCAGAGATTTTTATATCTTTGTTATAGTCAGCAAATACCATTTAAGGACCCAAACTACCTCATTTAGCTCGTTCTTCTGCGCTGTTGTTGTCTGAAAACTATTAAAAACACTCAAACGTCTCTGGGAAGTAGTTTGTGGAAAGAGAAAGTGTGACAGAGTTGCTCTTATTAATCTGTGGAACTGTAGTGCCGATTTTCTTTGTTGGTAAGAAGAAACTTGTCACCCAGTGAAACTACAGCTCAGTGTTGTGTTTTAACAGTTTTTGGACAACCGTAGACTTCTGTGGCACAGAGGATTGAGCTAAATCAGGTTGTGGGTACGCATACAACGCTTGTTAGGAGGACTGGTTTCACACACATTGCCTTGTATTTCTGTAGTGGGCGACCAGCATGAGTGCAGTCTGGCTTTATTTCTCACAGTTTGCACATTCATTTGAGGTTAAAAAACAGCTTCCACATTTTCCCTTTGATGCATATGAGTTTTGGCATAGAGGTTGCAGGTTTAAAATCTTCCTGAAGCATCTAAATGCAAATTTTATTTTAAAAAAGGAGCTATTTAATTAATTGTCAACTATTTTGATAATCAATGAATCATTTTGAGTCATTTTTCTAAGGCAAAATGCTCTCAGTCCAGCTTTCTAAATTTGAATATTTTCTTTTCTTTCTTCCTCTGTGACTGTAAACTGAATATCTTTGGACAAAACCTGACATTTTAGGAGATCATCTTGGGCTTTGGGGAAACACAGTCAACATTCCCCCCCACCTCCACTTTCTGACATTTTGTAGCCCAAACAACTAATTAGTTAATTGAAAAGACAATCGACATATCAATCAACAATGACAATGATAATTAGTTGCAGTCCTAGTTAAATGTCAGTTAGTTTAAATAAAATATGATGAGCCCAGTCCTCAGCCTAGAAACCTTTTCTCTTGTAGAATGTGAAACATGGTAATAGATAAGTCATGCTGTTTCCTGCCAGGGTCTTGGTAGTAGTCTAAATCATTTCCCCTGATGGTCAGCAATTTCCCGACTGTCTTCTTGAGTTCATCGCCTGTGACAGCTGTAATTCTTGACTGAATTTCTTCCCGGTTTATTTCTGCGGAAAAGACATTGAATTTGTTTCCTTCCCGGCAGCCAAACATGTCACATTGCTTTCTGAAACTCTTGCAGGTTAAACGGGGCTAACAAAACACTTTCAGGCCCATGGTATCTCTGAGGAACACCCTGCAAAAGAACCTTGCTTAGAAACATGACTGCAAACAGCCTGTAATTCAACACTGTGCAAAAATGTATTTTAGACTGGTACTTTCTCTATTCAGGAAGGATATCTGATGTCGTTAACATGTAAATGTCAAGTCTCAAAACTGTTTTGAACAATTATATTGTCTTGTGTATGACAATATGTCTTAAATAATGTGGTATAACAGGCTGTAGACATGCAGTAGCTGTGTAATAACCCTAGAAGTAAAGGAAGCACAAGCCAAGCGAGCAGTTTCAGGCTCAAGAGATTCAAAGGTATAGAATCCTCTCTCCCTATTGTCCATGTACCTCAGCGTTGTCATAATCTTATCACATATCTGCAAGTGTTGTATCTAAGAATACACCCATCTAATCAGCCTTCATCACGAGGAAGTATGGTAGAGAAAAGCATCAGATCGTGCCTAATTAAAACCCCGTGGGTTTGCCCTATTTGTTCAAATGAAATTCTGCCGGTAATTATTTGCATGTCTCCACCCACTGAGAGCGATACAGCAGTACTTAAGAGAAAAATACAAAGAGCCTCCTAATCAACTATGTGTGATGGTCGGCATCTACTTTGCCTCATCAAGTCTTACTCAACTAATATTCTACACCACAATAATCCCCTAAAGCTGAGCGTGTAACGTAAGGGATGAGAAGAACCCTAGTGAGTCATGGTAAAGATCGGACAGTATTTTTAGAAAGAAGCACGGAGCCTTTCTCTCACCTCCATGCCTGGTTTGATCCTCTAATCAATTGATCAAACAGCGGCAGGCGAGATGATGGAAGATGGTGCTGATGAGCACACTCAATTTTATCCTGCCATCATGAGGAAACACGTCTGCAATTAAGATGGACAGATGGCAGAGCGAGGGAAGAGAGAGGGATAGAGATGTAGAGGCAGTGACAGGAGGCACTAAAACTGCTGTGTTTCTCACGAGGCTCTCGGTCTCCTGGGAAGTCAAGAGGACCTTGCAGACGCACACGTTTTATCACTGAGCCTCATTACCAGTGACATCCACACTGAGGGACAAGAATGCAAAATGTCACAACACTTCAATTGCTGCCACATATTGGCTTCTTCAGAAGTGGTGTTGCATTGGAAGACCTGCCGGTGTCCTATTTTTAAACAGCATGGCGATCCTCAGTTTTGCCTGCGTGTGTTAAATTGCATTTCAAGTTGAGATACATTAAGCTGCAGCCCTTGTGCTGCTACAAGCACAAGTGATCAGTCACCAAAAAAGCACACGGCTCACGCCAAAATGCTGATAATTTGTGCATAAAAACACACACATGATGTACACAGAGAGGTCAGCTGGTTTGCAAAAAAGATCATCAGTGAGTCGAAGTTCAACCAGTTCACAAACCAGACAGTTTCCATTTATGTCACTAGTAATTAAGACTGCATGATGCTGACAAACAAATTACATTAATAATTAATTCATATTTCTGCAGTACATACGGCAACATGAAAAGCAGCTTTGTAAATATAGCATTGGTAATAACTTAGCAGCTGCAGGATGCACTTGTTTAGCACAGCAGCCGTCACCGTGTTTGCTGCGTTTTCTGTTGTTCTACAGACTTGACGTCTCTCATCTCGGTCCCCAAGCAGCCGACACTTCTCTCTTTCCCGTTGCCATGCTTTCACTCGTATGATCATCTGGGAAAAATGCTGTTTGCAAACAGCCACTTTTCAGTTGGAAGTCCTCATTAATAAAGTGAATAGTGAGACTTATCTAGGACTATGTTGTCCATCTGGACCACAAGTCCGTTGTGGCTACATAATGTTCCATTTTTGGCATTTTTTTTTTTCCAACTCGTGCCTTACATTTTTCATACAGTTCAAAGTAGGTGCAGGATGTTATATTACATACCACTTCTTAAGCGACCAGATCGCATTCTTTAAACCCTCATTGGTAACTGTGTTCTTTGTCTCCCACTGCAGCGATTTCTCTCTGCTGTTTGCAATCTTTCTCAAATGGTGTGACAGTGACAAAGGCATCCAGAATAATTTTTCTGCGCTCATCGTACAGGGCTCTGTGGCTTGGATTTAAATGATCAAACAAATTAGTCATCTTGCCTCGTTTAGTGGTTGAACTCACAGGCCACTGCCGACAGAGTTTTTGGCCAACATCATCCTTTCTGCATCTGCAATATTACAATACAGCTGATGTTTCAGTTATTTTTTCAGTGTTTCTGTGCTTTTCCTCATTCATTTTGCTACACACATGTGGCCAGTGCAAGCCAACAAACTCTGTCTTGCGAGTAAAGTTTTAAAAAAATCTGTATATGCAAGACCCCTTAAATAAATATAATTAGGTCCAGTCAAACAGGCTTCATGGAAAATGAGCAGATTTCCTTTTTGTAACAAGCGGCAAAAAATCCTGACTATTATGTATGTGCTTATCACATTGTTGACACTGAAACAATATATTATGCAGTTCTAAAATTATGGTTACCCATTTCACTTATTACTTCAACATGTTATGTCTTTACTTGTTGTTGAATACAATTTTTCATTTTCTTCACTACAAAAAAATAAAACTCCACATATTTTAACCACAATGAATTTGGGTCGTTGGCAATGATTGTCCTCCATCTCATCTTACAAACACTAGTTAAGGTCCGTCTCTGGTCTGATTGAACCCAAAAAACTAATGTCTGTGTGTCAGAGTTAGTTATTCAGAAGTTTTTTTTGTTTCACTCATGTGTCTTCCAACATCGAAAAAAATTACCATATGGACAACAAGGTAAAAAAAAAAGCAAGGTCTTTAGCATTTAGTGTTATTGGAAGGCCATGAATAAACGTGACAGAACATTATCTTGAAGCTGCATGTCAGTATCATACTCACAGTTAGGACTGACAAAGGAATCAGCTTTTCCTGTTGATGTCACTTGTTTGATATCTGGACAAACATCCCTGTAAAATAAGGTGAAACCTGCCGTTCTGTTGGCAAGTGTATTTATAATTAAGATGATTGAATTGACTATGTACTCGGTTTTGTAAGAGTCATGCCGTTTCTCTGCTGTCATTCACTAGACATTCCCTCTCTGACTCTTTTCTTCTCATTCTCTTTCCATCTGTTCGCCTTTGTTCTCTGCCGTTGTCGTTCTCTTAGCCCAGAAAAGAGGAAAAGGCACAGTAACGAATGGTCTGAGAAAAGCTGCAGTAGGGCTGTTTTTGTCTCACTCTTCCAAGCCTGTAATAACCACTTTTGTGTGTGTTCTCTGTTTGCAGGAGAAGGGGAAAGCAGACGGCAACATCGATCAATGTGAGTACACTTACTGTGTTCAAACCAAACAGCATTTTTCAAAATATGCCACGTTGTGCTCCATTACAAAATCTTTTTTTCTTCTGCTGTTATTCTGGAGCGCACTTTGGTTTCCTGATTACTGGGGAATGCTGCTGGAAGGTAATTCAAATCTAAATGGCTCCCATAAAATGGACCATGCAGCCTGTTATGGGGGAAAAGTCTGATAATGATGTAAGTGTGACAATATGAAAAATCCCACTTGGTACTGCATTGCATTTATTGCGCCACTGTTATGAGATGAAGTGTTTGAAAGCATGTCAGATTTCCATTGTGAAAGCATTTCAGTTGGAGGCCGAGAGATAATTTACCAACTAGTTGCAGGACTGGCAAGCGTCCGTTTACTGCATTTGACACCATGCTAGAAAAAAAAATGTGTGGCTGACACTAAGGAAGGTGTTTCATTAATACAGTGAAAGTCCACCTCTGCCATGTCCTGCCATCCTCCCCCAACTCAACGGACAAAAAGTGGAAGCATCTGAAATCACTCATTCACAGTGACAACCTGTCTGAAAGTTGATAAATATGTTTGTCAGGTGAATAATCAATCGGCTGTCAGCCATCTTCATCTGCCTGTCAGAAGCCAGTAAGTAATGTTTGTTTGACTTGAAGCTCATATGCTGTTTTGCGCTGCAGTGATTGCACAGACAGTTTTACATTCTAGCCTCAGAACTGCCCTGTATGTCTGGCTGTTGACACTTTACAAGAAGGACACCACCGTCTATCCGAGCTACGACTGCCACAGCCATAATTATGATAGTAGTAGCAATGCTAAGTTGAATAAACCTTCAGTACTACTACTCTGCCACCATCAGCTAAGACATTCCATCAGGCTTGTGTGTAACTTTTTTATAATGATGTTTACATCTCTAACCCATCTGCACTTACCTTTTCATGTTTTTTTCAACTAGTGGTAGTTGGTATATGTAATCTTTCACCACAATCCTGAAGTTATTATTGTTGTGATCAATGCTACTGAGGACTAAAGGTGTCACAGGAGAGTCTCAGTACTTGGTTGGTCAGGTAGTGCATAAGATTGAGTCTAATATGTGGCAACAATTGTACAGATTCAATTCTGTAGCAATGTTTCTTTGATATTCCTTGTTTTTTCTTCTCTTATAATATCTTTGTCATCTAGTAAATCGACCTGTTGGACCAGTTGGATAAGAAGTTGCAAAAGGTGTTGTTTGCTGGGCTTTTGAAACTTTACACAGGAGCAGGAACCATCCAGACACGCAACTGCTAAACTGCTTTCGAGCTACAACTTCCACAGCCATAATTATGGTACTAGAACAATACAAAGTTGAATACACCTTCAGTATTACTACTCTACCATCATCCGTCAACCCATCAGGCTTGTGCTTGAGTTTTTTTTATTTACATCTTTGTTTGCCCTTGTAATCATTTTTTAAACTAGTGGCCTTCAAGGGGATTACAAAGTTACTGTTTGAAGGTTTGGCGCTCTTGTTGTATGTTGTGTAGTTTTTTGTCTGTCTCAGTTTAGTATTGAATGCCATCCATTACAACAATACTGAAAGTATTATGATGGTGGTTAATGCTGTTGAGGACTAAGGATGTTACAGGAGAGTTTCAGTAGTTGTTTGGTCAGGTCCTGCACCCGTTGTTGCACAGATTGAGGTCAATGTGTAGAAGTAATTATGCAGATTCATGTAAATGTAATCTCTTAAAACAATCCTGAAATTACTATTATGGTTGTCAATCCTATTGAAGACTAAAGGGCATTGTAGGAGAGTTTCAGTCTTTGGTTGGTTCAGGCACTGTGCAGGTTTTTGTAGAGATTGTGTGTTATTTTTCTGGCCGCAAGCATTATTTTTATATTCCATGTTTTGTTTTTTTTTTCTTCACTCCGGGTGCCTTTACCATCTACTAATTCAACCCGTTTGAGTGACTGCCTGAGTTGCTGGGAAAGGTGTTGTATTGGCAGTGCTCAAAAAAATAAAGTCTCTCCTGTGTGTTATGTAGAGCTGAAGAAACACATATGATTTTCTTGGCTCACTGTTTTATGCAGCTTGTGCTACTGCATTGCATGACAGTGAGATTGAGCAGTTTGTGTGGAAGTTACTGTAACAGCAATATTTCCAAGGCTGACTGCTCCCTACTTGACAAGTGACTTCATCTGTAAGCATTAGGCCCATTATGATGTGTTGTCTTCATCTCCAGAGTGAAGTGCTGTTTCTCTGCTCGCGCTCCGAGTTCTCTGCTGTGTGCCTGCTTCTATTCGACCTAAACATGACCCAGAGGATTTCTTTTGTTCGTGTTTGTTATTCAGCATCCAGTGCAGCTTTTCCTTTTCTTTTTACCTCTGGATCTTTGTTCGCTGATTTTTTTTTAAAAAAAACTGTATTATGTGGTGAAATGTGCCTTCCTACATGATAATTGCTTTTCCAGCTGCTCAGTCTCTGCTTGCCTCGTACAAATGTGCTGATGGGAAAATGCACCGAGATTCTTCTGTGACACTCATTCTCTACCTTCATCTTACTTTACGAATGTCGATGCTGGCTTACTGTACGCACATGTAGAAAAACATTATTGTCATCTGCTCATAGAATGTGGCTCAGCACTGGGAGAAATCTCTGTAAGCTGCAAGCATTTTCAGTGTTGTTTGTCTTTTGTGTAGTATCACATGCACGTGTGTTGTCAAGAAACAGATCCATTGTGTAGTAGCAGAAAGTTGACGGGAGCAAAAGAAGAGGACAGTAACCGTCACGGTCATTTGTGCACAGTAGCTCTGCTAGATGGTTCAGTGTGTTTTTCTCTGTGTTTTTTTTTTTTTCTTTTTAGTTTGTTGCTGTGTCTGTGTGAGTTTTCTCCATTTGGTGTGAATGTCACTGTGTTTGTTTAAATATGCAAAATGCCCTGTTTTATCATTCATACTTAGAACCGCTGAACAACATTGATAAGCGTTACTTATCCTTACTGATGTGACTCAGCTCATGTGAATCACTGCAATGAACAAAGCGACAACAGGACAGGATCGTGGCCGACAGTGACTTCTTTACATCAGCACTTTGTTTCATTGTGCTAATGACGTGCATGGTAATTGCGTTAGAGGTGTCACCATAACAGCTAATGTTTTTGTTGTATTTTGACTTTCAAATAAGTCAGAAATGCCTAAGTGTCAAGTGAGTGAATTTGACACCGCTCGGAGATTAACTGAGCTAAAAATGCAAAAGAAGAATGTTGTGCACGTTTTGAAGACAGGATTCTGTGAATATTCAAAGTGATTTATAGATTTCTACTATGGTGGCCACATCTAGGGCAAAACAATATGAAACAATATATTAAAAAGTGTGTAGTGATTATAAACTATAGTTTATTATTGAATCAGTGACTTGATTCTCTGCTACCAGCGCTGTCTTGCATATATCCTTCATACTACACTAGTACAGGCAGTTGTATTTGCTTTAATGATAAAAATTTTAAATTTAAATGAAAAATGTGATGGCTGAAAGGCTTGACGAGAGCAAGTACTACTGGAGTGTGAATTAATTCTGCCTATGAGAGCCTTGCTTGAGAGTTTGGTTGCAACTGTTAGCAGCTTGAGAGTCCTGACCTCAGCCTTCTATATGACAACGCTACCTTTTTGAAAAAGGTTCATTCGGTTTTTTGTCTTCATGGACAAAGGTCATCTGGATATCTAGCAATGTATATCACTCGGCCATTTATTCTATTTTAGAAATCTGGTTGGTCATTTTTACTTTGCCTGCAGCACACATGTATTTTCTGCCATCTTTTTTTTTTTCAATCCTACATCAAACCTTTGCTGTCGCCTCAGAGCCGACTCAAAGCAGAACAGATGCATTTATTGTAAATTACAAACCAGCTGATGTTACTGAGGGAACCTTTGATTATAATTATCACAGTTATTTTATTGCTTTGCCCATCAGAGCAGAACAATACCAGTATCACATTTAGCATCATTATGTGGAATATGAGAACTAAAGAAATCATAATTTGCTTATTAATTCTACTTTGGTCGAGTAACAATTTGGTAATTTTATGCATATACAGATAATTATATCCTGTAATGTAGAGAATGTATTACTTTCTGTGCATTTTTGTCAGCATGCCATGCATGTGGGTAATTATTTTCTCCTCTTTCTGTCTGAACAGAGAGTCTAGAGAAGAAGTGTAATGCTCAGCAGCACAGCTGACAGAAGATACTATTATGACAAGAAAAATGATTTACAATCAGCAAGATGCAGTGCAGTGCCTCTCTAATATCTGGCATTTAATAGCTTCAGTCTCAATTCCCTCTTGCCACATTACCTGTGCGAGATTTACCAAACAAGTTATCTGTTTTCACATCATGATGTTGTCTGCAGACTGAGGCAGGGGTTGTTTACTTCATATTTGGGGATTTCTGGTTTGGGAATGTTCTTGTGGTGATGTAAACAGCCTTTGCCGAGTTTCATTCTGACTATTTTTATGGTGTTAAATTCAGATGTTATCAGCCCATTAAATGGCTGCTATCACTGTGCATCATGCCTGTACACACCTTCTGATAGGCTCAGTAGGCTGTTAGCACCTGATTTAACACTGCCCAGTTACCATCTCATTAAAAGTTGATGGAGCTATGATTTTGTACTTGGAAGTTGGAGTTGCTGATGTGGTTATAAATCAGTGAATTTAAGTCTTGTTTTGACTTTTCCTTTCTGGTAAAGTTTAGGGACCAAAGCTACTTAGCTAACTCCAGAAAAGGATCGTGATTTGGGTTTAAATGCATAGTTTTGCTACATTTACCACATTGCAAAACTCATTTTTATGTTGTCAGACTGATGACTCCACCAGAGATTTCTGTATGCGCTTATTACCATATTAGCACCACGTTAACAGGGCTACTCTCTGTTCATCAATGATTAGAATGGATGAGAAAGTGCTTTCTGGCCTGACAGAGGGCATAGGAGGTCACCACTGGGAAATATATGTGGACAAGATGTTCAATGATAACGGCCATTTAATGAGCAGATAACATCTGAATCTGAAGTTAAATCTGTCCTTTTGTGAAACTACAGAGAGAGGATCACAAAGCATCGAGAACCAAATCAGAACTTTCACTTTTCTCTGCTCAGTATAGTGCAAATAGCCGATATCTGAAAGATTAAAAAATGCTGTCATTGAAACATAAGGCAAAGAGTTACACTGTGAAATGCATACAAATGTGATTGTCACCTAAAATCAGAACTTTGATGAGGACTGAACAGAGTTTGAATGAGCTGACACTGTCTACCACATTCATTGACGTCACTGGTTTTATGTTTTTTTTCAACTGAAGTACAAGAAAGGCTTGTTCATTTTTCTCTCTTCCTTTTAGTTTCGTGCACATCTTTACCAAAATGGCATAGGAATAGTGAGTTTTTTCAGAGTTTTTGCAGATTTAGCCGACTTAGCATGGATGTAGCGAAAGCAATAGTGAGAGTTTGGCAGACCTGACAGTTCGTAGAGTATTTCACACTCGAGGTCTTTGTCAGATTCAAGATGTTTTGTAAAAAATGTTTTAATGACATACCAATCTAGCAGCATTCTTTTTTTCAATAGTCATGTATTTATCATAACCCTGTAGTTGAGTTTGGAGCAGGATGCATCTCCACAGTCTCTGCTATGGACAAACTCAGCTGATCAATGATAGCGGTAAATCTGCATGGTGGACAGTAACAGAGTCCGTTGCTCATAGTGTCTTCTACAGCTTCAGAAGCGTTTCAGATCATCTTTACCTGCATTAGAATAAAGGTAGTATAGTAGGTATCTTGACTTGGATGCCCTTTGTGTGGCACAGAACATGAAAATATTATAAACATATTGAATATTTTCTGAAATATACATAGTGACATCTTTTGTAGAGATAAACGTGAGGAAGTGGTAAAGTGTAGGAAGGGTGAAAGTCGCTGACAGCAGACAGGCCTGTGATATGGCCGCCCTGTCGTTTGAGGACAGCCGTTTCAATATTTTCAGCATTTTTTTCCCCTCCTCTCAGGGTGCGCTGATTTCCCTCTCGAGACTAATTATCTGCTGCTTGTTTGTATGCTAAACTGGATCCTCTGTCAAAATCAGGCAATTGCATTTCATTTTCTTGTTTTGCTCTCATTTTTCCTTGGATGATGATCAGCACAGCTCTCTGGGATTGTCTGTTTTCACTGCCATTGGCTAGTAGCTTCTCTCATTTTTGATTTTTCATTATTGCAGTTTACCTTCACCCTTTTTTTTTCCTGTTTCATTCCTGCTTTATTGTGTATTTGTCTTCTCTACCTCGAGACACTGTTTCTCCAATATTTTCTCTCTCCTTTCCACTCATCCTCTCCCTCTGTGGCAAGCCTTTTATTGTGGCGTATTCACACCTCATGTTGAGATGCTGACATTAATCAAATTGGCCCAGTTTTACCTCTGGAATACAGATGCTACTTGTGAGGACTGCTTTAGTGCAAACATTGCATATGAAGGTTTTTAGATGGCTCGGACAGAAACTCTGTGTAAATGACATTTGACTGGTTGCTGATGCACAAACCACCCCTGGTCAAAAACGGCACCGCTCGGAAAATGTGCAGTCGTCGTCATTGAGTGTTCTTCTCAGTGTGTTATTCTTGTCAGTGGGATCCATATGGAAAAATTGAATATTGCCCATTTATCTTCCCAGGGAATGGTGATTAATTTGGTCTTGAGTGCTTAATTTATGAACCTTTGCAGAGGCCTAATCAGGGTTTGTTACCGTCACAAATTAAACAATGGGAAGAGGCAAAGCAAGTTAAGCAGTCCTGTGGTTCATTTAGATTGTAATTGGGTGAGAATTAGATGGGACAAGGTTGACAGAGAGACTCTCTAATAAGCAGCAAATGACTAGGGAGGAAGCTGGGAGGAGAAGAAGGCAAGGAGAGAGGAGAGGGGAGGAAAGTCTGGAGAAGCATTTTACTCCTTAATTATCAGTCAAATAAGTTGTATATATTGGCTTTTGTTAAGCATACATTGACGCGTTGTCGTATTGAGTTTTGTAAACTTCCCCAGTCTGCTCCATTGTCAATTCAAAACAATGTGAGGATATTTTAGATTTGCGTAATACTAATGCAATCAACAGATGCCGGAGGATTTACATAGTAGAGAAGTAATAGAGATGTCACCGACATTGACATCTCTACTTTGTTGTACCTTAAAAGCATTCAGATGACAAGTGCGTTCATGTCAGAAGATGAACCTGAGAGAAAAAGTCAGAAATGTTTTTGAGATGTGGAGAAATGGAGAGGCAAAATCAAAAGGCAGATACTTTACAAAAACAGAAAAACTGACAAAAAAATAGTAACTGAAGAGAAAATGGAGCAATCATAAAAGAAACATGAAGAAAAAAACTGTAGAAGACATTGGAGGGGAAGGGAAGTTATTATTTTCAGCCCACAAATCTGCATTTAAAAAAAAAAAGAATTCTATGCTGCTTCAAGGAAATTACGATTCTCAATTTTGAGGGATGTTTTTCTCAGTGCGACCTGGAACAACTGTCGTTTGATTTTCCACCTTTAGTATCTATATTGGCCTTGACTTTGTGGGCTCACCGGATAACAACATCCCACCTACACTGCTGATGCCTCCACAGCCAGACTGCTCCCTGATAGCGAACCTGTTGCACCATAAAGGACAATAGTAGGAGGAGGAGGAACTAGGGGTGACAGTGCATAGCAGAAAATGGTACAAGCATGGAAGACAGGATTAGGACGGGGAGAGAATACACACTTATGGTACGAGATGCCAAAAATGCCTGGGGCGGTTTATATTTTATTTGCTCAGAGCTAAAAATTTCTCCTGCTGCCTCGCTGCAGACATTTACCCAGAATATTTCAAGTAAACACAGGACCTGTAGAAAGAAAAACTCAAAAATAAATATGTACCTTAAGCAATTATTTAATGGCTTCTCAATTAAGAAGTAAAGGATATTTTCACTTATGGGGTAAAGACAGCTGGTGATGTTGATGTACGCTTCACAGTTGGTAGTCGATTGGAAAATGTATTCAACAGCAAGTAACTGTGAAATGGCAGGTGTTGACGTGAATGAGATTTTGGTGTGTTTAGCAGTGTTGAACTAATGGAGCTGATAGCAGATACATGTGGTCAGCCAGGCAGTGAGTCAGGGCCCAAAGCCATGCTGACCTGATGTTCAGCAAAGAAAAAAAATGGTGTAAATTTAAAGCAACGATTGCACACTTATAATTAAACTACAAACAAACCATCACCACCTTGTTAGACTCAGGTTTGGGTGGTAGATCTGCAATATGAAGCATCAAATAAAGTTGCAGTAGAGGTGCCAGTTTACTGTCAAAGAGTGAAAATAATCACGTTTGCACTCTTTCCTTTGGAAATTTGACTGAATAGTTGCTTTTGAGAAAATTAATGGGGCTTTCTTGACACAGTTGCAATCATCCAGAATCTCTAAGTTAGTGGTATTCTAACTTTTTTTTATTCTTATTTAATACTTGATCTGTAATGCACTGCTTACTCATTCTGTATGTTTCTGCCAACCATACTGTGTACATGAGCTTCAAGTAAATGAATGAGTTGTATGCTCGCAAGCATTTGTACATTTTTAGAAAGCATAAGTGGTGAAGTGATGAGAGAACAACGGTAAAACAGATGTGTAGCTGAGGCAGTCGTCCCTTGATTTACATTCTTTTTTTTTTTTTTTACACCTATGCATGTTGTCTTTTCTTTATTCACTTGAGCTGAGTGATAAAATATCTTCACTAATAACATGGGATAGAGATTCTGTGCTAAGAAACTGATAGCATTAGCTGCGAGGCTAACAGCCTCTTGCGGGTTACTTTAGAGTAGCAGTAGTCACTCTGGCAGCATTTTCTGAGTTTCTCACTGACACCAGATGAGCTGCTGCTTGCCACTTTTTCTAATTTCACATTTTTCAGAATTTTTTCCTCTTATTTTTTTCTCATTTGGTGGCTCATAACAGTCAATACCACTGCCAGGACCAGTGTGCATCAGCCAGTATGTGCAGCAAAACATATTGATCTGTGTAATGTTTTATGTAAAAGCTTTGTTGCTGCTGTATTGGTGCAAATGTTGGACTGTGTTACTGGTGGAGGGAATCAGGTTATTGATTAAAAAGTAAACAGTTTAGAACTATAACACACTTTGATTAGATCTTTTTAGGATTCACTGTGTCCTTGTAAACAAGTTTCGCTTCGATTCAGTGACTCTTACCAGAATACATCATGTATATTCTTTAGGTCTTACAAGAATACTGAAAGGGTTTTTTTAGTCTCATTAATGGTGCTATATCTTTCATTATGATATTTTTGACAATGATTTCAGATTTTCTAATATTCATATTTGACGGACAAAAGAAATCGCAAGCAGTTACATTAAGATACTATCATAACTCTCCTACAGTCATCCTACATAATTAGAATGTGCAGAAATAATACATTTTCAGTGCTATAAGTTGTAAGCCACTATCGTGGTCACATCGTAAATCTCTATGAAGTATAATTTCATTAAGATGTAGAGCAATAAAGATTACCAACCGAAAAGTTCATTGAGTCATTGAGGACTTAATCAAAATAGAAAAATGAAACTGGCTTTGCTAAAATCAGACCCACCTTTACAGACACGGATACAGAATTAGAATAACATCGAATAAAGTTATGATGTACGTCGTAAATCTCACAGTTTTACATTGTCATGAAACTTACCTTGATCAGGCCACAAATTATGGTTCATTTACTCTCTGATCTAATCCACAGGCAGCCAAAGTTTGAGGCTGTGGTCATTTTTTTTTTTTTTTACCACAAAAGTTTGAAAGTCAAAGACAAAAGAGGATTGTCGTGGCAGTGTTAGCTCCATGTCGAGCACGCCTGCAGATACCGCTGAAGGGCTTAAGGAGGGCACAGCAGCTCTCCAGGGACTAAGAGGGACTGACAGTGGCACTCGGAATAACACTTTACCCTGACTGGGGCAAGCTGCACACTGGGGCCTATGCTTGGACACACAGACACACACACACACACACTGTAGTGCACACTACGTGGAGAGCAACAGCAGGCAAACCTAGACGTTTATTCCAAGACACGAGAGGATCCTCACTGCTTACTTTGATCTCTAATGAGCTTGAGATATACTGTATCACCGCATCATAATGTGTCCCTATTTTGCACATGAAAACACAACTAACCTGACAACAACCTGGCATAACTGAAAAGGGAAAACAAAACCAGCGACTCATGTGTCACTGGTTGGTTGGGTGCAACCGATGAGTATCTGCATTAGTGATGAATTATTTATTGACTAATTCATTTGTTTGTTTCATTTCCATAATGTCAAGATATTGGACTTTTTTTCTTTCATTCCGAGCCCAAGGTGACCACTTTATTTGCTTGTTTTATGCAGTTAATTAAATTTCTGTTTGTCACATGATTAGCTTATTGTTTAATAGCTACAAATTAGTTAAATGAATTATTTTATTTGCTTGCCTGATTAAGAATCTTTCCTTAATGGGGAAAATCTAACTGTTGCATTTATCATTTTGTCTGATTTCTGCTTTATCTTTTGCTCTGTTGAGGTCAACTCCAGAATGATAGCAGCTGCTGCTGTGCGAGTGTAAGCATCGCTGCAAACCCTTCACATCTATTCTTTACCTTCATCCTCCTGATTTTTACTGCCTTACCCATCAACCACAGACGGCTTTATGAGCTGAGAACAAAAATGATTGCTTTTGAATTCAGATTATATGCCTCTGCACTCAGCTCTATCTTTTCCTGTCGCTCTGTTTCTCTTCTCCTGCCCTTTTCCCTGCCTTTAACTCACATATATACAAATACACAATGGTACATAGACACATATCCATATACAATATATATACCTATATATACCTGATGGAGCTGGAGGATAAGGTATTGTGATTTGTATCTCAATGAGCAAGGTCTTCAGTTACACTTTGCAGAGGACAAGGTGTATTTGCATACCTCCAGGGAAGTGGAAGTATTAATAAGCCGCTGTCAGGTCACACATCTATGACTGAATAAACATTCACTCTTAAGTACTTTCATGTCCATTGGATGTCAACAACATCCTTCTTTGCTTTACAATGTTTTATCAGTGACTGCGTATTTGTCTGGGTGAGATGCGATTCATTTGTCAGATGCTCCTGATGTAGCTGGACTTTTGTTTTTTATTGCCGCAGATGGCTTTGAACGTTTTGACATTGCGAGGAAAGTGTGCAAATCTGACAAGAGTTGTTTCTGATGGATTCATTTTAGTACTCACTGCCTCAAAATACTTGATCAAATGATTTTCTGAGGAACTTTTCCGAGTGATACTATGATTACTGCAAGACAGAAGCATTATTACCAGCAACTTTTGTAACCGCAAGATGATGGATTAGTCTTAAAACAAAAATACCCAAACTGCACTTCCATTTAGTGATAAGAAGGCTATTTACTTTCTGTAGGTTTTTTTTTTCCAACACTTGGTTTGCATTAAAAGATCAGTGGAGTTCATTGTTCCTCTGTTGCTTTATCATCACAGTGAATATAAACCTGAATGATGAATGAGAGCTCTAGCAGTTCCAGCAAGGACTACATGTCATTGTGGCCACCATCTAGCAGGCAGTAAAATTTGCAGTCAGAGGGTCATCTGAGCCGACAGTCGCTACCAGGCAGAAAGTAAATGGAAAATTAATTGTTCACCAAAGATGCTCAGGGGAAGGGCAACAGTAACTACAAATAAACTCCTCACCATTCAGTGCGTTTTCATAGTCCAACTGGTTTTTTTAGTTCTATTTTTAAAATATTACATGCATTTTCTCTGAAAGTTGCTTTTAAATATAATCTTACTTCAATGTCTATCCCACATAATGCACACATGACAGAAATGATTGTCCCTTTAGTACATATTAAAGCCTGTAATGTTTCCTAAATAACATTATGGGAGGATCAGAGACCTGCAGATTTCCTGTGTAACCTGTTTTCTCCATGTCACCTGTTTTCTTAGGTACCTGGAATGGTCTTGACTCTGAGTTTTGTGTTTTAAAACATGCTCTTCAAACATGGAGAGAAGAGCCTGCAGAAATACAGACTCGCTTTCCCATTTATTGATTTATTTGTGGCGGCCCGCCATTACATCAGCAATGACCCCCGCATATTGATTTTCTATTTCTTTAGTAGTTAAAGTCAGTAAAACGTTATTTCATTATAGAGTAGCCCCCTTCTTGCTCACTCTCTCACACAAATACACTGACAATGGACCCATCTGTGCTGCAGCATTTATTGCACTTATAGTTCAATATACGGCACTTCACAGATTAAACTGTTGTCCGTCTTCTCTATAAAAAAACGGACAAAACCGGGACTTGCTGATAAATGAGGGGATTTATTTACACTATATACTTCAGAAAAGTGGTATATTAAATTAAAAAAATCACTCGCAAATGAATACATTGCAGCTTTTGGATGACAAATGAAACTGTAAAGAATGAACAATAAAACTTCTTTCAAGAGTTCTTTTCAGGCTATTTAGTCGACATCAGGACCGCTGAATTTAGGTTTAGTTTTGCCTGCTTACTTGTAGTCAGAAACCGGCTTCTTTCAGTCGGAACCAGCACTGCTGCCTTCGTTGATCAGCTCCCCAGAGAGGTGACACTCACTAGGACGCAGCAGTTTGCAGGTCACAGAGGGCTCCTCTCAGCTGGTCTGACAGTCCGTTTTTCCAGGGTTGATAGAGTGGCTTCAGATGGGAGCACATCTGTGTAATGTCGGGTCCGTGAGGCGAGCGGGTCGGCAGGCAAACAGCTGACGTCGGTTCGTCGGCCTGTTATATCCGATGCCTGCTGGAGTTTTTACTTTCTCCCTTATACTGGTCACTTCAGGCTGATTGAAAAAGAAGAAAGAAAAAAAACAATACGGCTACAAGCTTAATGTACACTGATCAGCCACAACAGTGAGACCACCTGGCTAATACTGTTTAGGTGCCCACGTGCCAGCAAACAGCTCTGACTCATAGAGCAATGGACCCAGGACTTCTTGGGGCGTCCTGTGGTGTTTGGCACACTAACATAGGCATCGGATCCTTTGTGTCCTGTGGGTTGCGCGGTGGTTTCCCAGTGTATCCCAGACGTGCGTGATCTGATTGGAATCTGGGGAATTTGGAGGTCAGATCAACCCTTTCGCTATTCTTCAGCAGATTTTGTGGTGCATTGTCCTGCTGGGGAGTGCTGTCGGACGGTACGTGTCAAAGTAGCATCACAGGAATGCCAGGAGCCAAGCAGAACATTATATTGTATTGAAATTATCGGTGATAATCAGTGGTGGTGTTGCTGCGGCTGATCAGTTTAGATTTCATGTTTGCAATGTGTAACCTAGCCTAATTTCTAAAACTACTACTAAGTGAACAGGAGGTATAAACAACTGATCTGAATAAGGAACTCATAAAATATCCCTAAAGTAAAGCATACTAATGGCTGGGTTGTCAAAATCCATATTATTTACTTATGCAAGTGGCTCACATTAATATTAATCATTTAGCTTGTATCCTCAGTGTTTGCTCCTTCAGTCCAGATTAACATTGAAAAATATTTTCAAAAACTCTAAAGAGCTCATCCTGAGGAGGCTTAAAGACAACCTTGATCAGAAGTATCTCAACTGTTTGACACTTTACATATCATGTTATTTGTTTGACTCCATATGACGCAATGGAGCTGTATATATTCAGTTACAAAACATAATATTTGCAGTGGAAAAGCATCTTTCAATTATATCATTCACTTAACTGCTTTCAAAAGTACCAGCAGAGGTCTTTGAGTACTGAATGACATGATAACTTCATCTGCTGAGGAAGGCCACAATATGTGGCAGAAAACTATCAAACCTCAGGGTAAATGGACTTTGTGCTTTTGTCAAACTGCTATTTTCAAGGGCTGGAATGAACCTTCGAGCTCAGAGAGAATGACGGACTGATCTGCCAGCATTGACCAGACAACTTTCACATTTATTGTGAAGGACCACTTGATACAAAAGATTCTAGATGGAGTGTCACTGAAAGGTCCCTTGACAGAATATTCATCTATTCAGGATCATTTCGACCTTTAGTTTTTACACATTAGCACATATTGTACAGAAATTGTGAAAAAAAACCCATAAAAAGCAACATGCAGCAGAGACAGAGTGCAGGCTGCGCAACCACTGCTGCAGATTTCTCAAAAGCCAATTGTTGTATCATAGTGGCCTTTGCACCCCATTTGTAAGCTGGAGTGAGCTGTATTTTCATATTGTGTTTTCCACCAGCCTCTCACAGGTGGCTTCACTGTTTTTAAATGATGATTTGTCAGTTTGGAAGAAAGATCTTCAAATGATAAAAATGGAATTTGAGAAACTGAGGTGCAGGGTGGAAGGCTTCGGGGCTTAGATGAAACAAATGAAAGAGCATTAAAAGCAGCGAGTCTATAAGGAATCAAGGTGGAGATCATACCAGTATACCTCGCCAGGATAGCGTGAGCTGAAAATGAATCAAATTGGCTTGAATCGAATTTAAAAGACGTTTTAATAAGGCATTTGTATTTCCCACATAATTTTCCTAAATATGACAAGCAATTACTATTGTCCGGGTGTTGGCAGCATGAAAGAGTGGGCTCTGCCAGGATTCTGCCTTTGAGGGTGTGCTTTTAAAATTCAATATGCAATTTGAGATTTCTCTGAAGCTCTTTGTCCACATCCACTCCTTTTTTGTCACCGGCAAGACAGCTCATAAAAGCACTGCAGCTGGCGTGACAGACATTGTGATCTCAACAAACTACTGTATACCCGTATCCCACAGCAGTCTCCAGAAATAACCTCATCGCCTCGCAGGATTCTCTGATCTTTGTCAGACTATACATATATATATATATGTACAGGAATCTATTTTGAAAATTTGTTCTGATCCCCAAAGCCTTTTGAAATGCATAAAGGATAATGAGAATCCTATCGTGGATGTAATTTGAAAACAAGTCACCTGGCTAGGCAGGTGTGTTGCTTGTTCTCAGAAATATTTGCCTCTTTCTTTGGAATTAAATCACTGAATAATTTATTATTCAACAAATTTAAATGTAAAATGGCTCAGGCAGCCAGCTACTGAGGGAAACAGCAGTACAGCCACTGCAATAATAGCAAACTGAACAAGCAGAGTTTTTTTTTCAGTTCTTTTTTTTTCTCCCAAAGACGATTGTGCTGGTGTCCAAAAGGTGACTAGAATCATGCATATGTAATGCAAGAAGGTCATGGGTCTGATGGAATGGAAAACAGGTCAGAGGTCAGAGTTTATTTATGGTATACTGTCAGCACTGCTAGATTTATTATCTACTCATACTGAGTGTGTTCCCTCATATTTACAACTGTCATCGGGCAGGAGAAGCCCTAATTATTGTTTCACCAGGGCAACTTCATTTACATTTTAATACCAAAATTAGAATTTAATCCTCCGAACCCCAAGCAGTATCTTGGTGTTTGTTGCTTCTGTAATGTTTGGGCTCTTTTTTTCTGCAATATAAAGTCCTGCACTATTATAGAAGTAACACAAAAATATTGCTAAAAGTAGAAATCATTCAGAAATATCTTCTGTACAGTACAATAAAGGTATAATGCCATACATTTAAAAAAGAAGAAAACAATGAATGCTGTAAATTCAGATTATATCTCTTTTTACAGCTTCTGACTGATAAACGGTGTCTTTGGGGTTCAGAGGGTTAATATGCTCAATTAAAAGTAATACAGTTCAGTTTATGAACAGACTATGATATGAAATGCTATTGAACATGTAAATAATATTAAATCACAGCTTTAAATCACTGCTGTAGTTGTATTACAGTAACGGCTTCCATTGCCATCAGTGCCTGGAGATTTTACTGCTGTTTGTCGGTTTGAACGTGAGGTACATGGTTCAGAACTCTGCATGCTCTTCCTTTCCAGGAGCTCAGATCAGACAGCAGTGTCAGAATCCAGGGTTTGGTCAGTGTGATATGTTGTCCTCTATACACTGTATCTATTTTTCCTGCCATCACTGTAACAGCGGCTTGCTATAGCGCATCACCACCGTACCAGCCCCAAGAATTATTCATCTTCTTAGAATTATCTTGTGTTTTGTGTTGCACTGCACTTTTTGATGTAGTTTGCAGCCTTGCGATTAACAAATAGTGCACACACTTTGTTGTGAGGGTTGATTTTCACTAACAGCAGTCTTTTGGATGATATATTCCCCTCTGTTTATGACTTCACCTCTGAAAAGCAAGCGAGCATGTTGAGGGGCCCCAAAAGGATTTAGACACTTAAGCTGCACTTAAAAATGTGAGAATTTTATTGCTTTAGATAATAGAATTTCAAAGAAAGTATCGGCATTCATTTTGAGAAAAGGTAGCACACTTGTCTAACAGAATATTCCACAACAAGAAGTTTGTTTGAAGACAGGAAGTATTTGGGCACCCAAACAGTACCTTCATTAAAGACCGCATCTTGTGTTTATTCATCAGCCAGAAAGTTTCCTCCATGTTTCCGCCAACAAAACTTTGAGTTCATCCTTAAGTCTTACTTCCTTTTCATGAAATCCCATATGTGCTCTTAGGGATTTAGGTCAGTGCTCTGGGATGGCACTTTGATTTTCTCCTGGGAAAAAAACTCTTTCAACAGGCATCTGGTGTGCTTTGGATCATCATCCTACAAATGGCAGCTCTACTTGTGCCAATCCAATGGTATTTTGCAGATTTTTTTTGTGTTTGCAAAGCTCTTTTGTATGCTTCAGAGTTTGTGGTTTCATCAACAAACACAAGTTCACCAACATCATTGTAAGAAAAACCTTGACATTCCCACCTGCATGCTTTACTGCAGTCGGAGCGGAATTCTTTCTCTGACATTGTCCACAGCAACTTTCTGCCTGCAGAGCCATGCACGTTGAATTTGGACTCATTTAAAAAGTTATCTCTGAAACTTGTTGTCTTCTTGTATATGTTCTTTTGCAAATTTAATTGCAGCTGTCTCATTCTTTGACCTCTGAGCTATTGTTGCTGTTGTTGATCTCTATAGCGCTCTTTGCTGGTCCTTCTCACATGTTATTCTTGAGTTTGACCACTGATAATTTCCTTAACAATAACCATGTTACCAAAGTTTTAGCAACACATTTGTACATCTAAGGTGTCTCTTCATCAGTATTATCAACATCTAAACTTTATCATAGACGGTATTATGGCTGGATACTTTATTTCCCTAGGAACAGATGTAGAAGTTCATAAAGGTGCTTCACAGGTACAATAAAAATGTATCAAATTGTGTGTTTTGTACAATTTATGGGAATACAAAAGCAGACTAGCTTGTAAACAACAAAAAGTAATCTGTTCAGCAGGGTTATGGTTTGAGATTGATATATTTTCAATCTTTAAACAATTATTTGATTTTGGCATATTACAGCCATTTGATTTCAACTACAAGCATAATCTAGTTCTGTCAGTGACATTTTAGTGTCCTTTCTCTTTTTAAAATATTTGTATCTTTTAAACATTTTCAATGTGCATCTGCCACAATTTTTGTGTATGGTTACTGTTGTTACTGCGCCAAGGAACGCGGTGGAGTTATGCGACGATCGACGTTGGTTTGTCTGTCCATCCGTCTGTTCGCAACATTACTCAAAAATGGAGTAACGGATTTCAATGAAATTTTCAGGGAAGGTCAGAAATGACACAAGGATTAAGTCATTAGATTTTGGCAGTGATGCAGCTTATAGTCTGGATCCACAGATTTGTTAAGCATTTCTATATCATTGCGAGATGGTGGCATTCCGTCATTGTAACTATGACTACAAATGAACACTACGTCAGCTGCCTGCTGATGATGAAATGATGGCGATTCTAATACAAATCCACCGCTGTGGACCTCAAATTTTTAAAGATTTCATCTGTCGGAAGTCATACACTGACTCAGCAGCCTTGGTGGAGTACTTATGTGCTCGTTTTTACAAGGTTAATGTTCAAGGTTCAGTCTTCATGTCCCTCTCCTCTGCAGTGATAGAAGAGATGAACTCTCCTCAGCACATCCAGGTAACATTATCATTTCCAAACTGTGAACTGTTCTCTCCCAGTGCGTCCTGCTCACCACACATTAACATCAGTGCAGCTGCCTCTTCTTTTCACAACTGAGCAGCAACATCTTCCACAAGAGGATTCATGCTCTTGTTCACTAAAATCCTGTTTAGTGTCAGAGCATAGCCTGAGAAGAGATGTTGAATGATGAAAACGTTAGTACAGTTACCCAAATACATTTCTTTTCTGAACATTTAGATGGAGCGCCGACATTAATCCTGGAATTTCTTCTGACAGCAACGTGAAAGATGTCAGACTGAAAGTAACATTAACATCACATCCAAATCACCTGTGTTACACAAGCAGTGTTAGATTACCGTTGTTCTTATAAATGTTGGCTGCCGCCTGCAGGCTCATAGTTTATTTGAGTTAAATTCAGTAACCTGTTTTTTTTCCAAGAAATATCAGATGACATTTACTAACAGACGCGTAACACTGGTGTACGTGAGAACCCTAGAATTAATGGCAATGCAGCAGGTCAAACATATAAATCTACATACAACATACATACTTTTCTGGATCAGGAGCTGCATGTTTAATTTTTGCAAATGCTGCAGAGTAAAACTTAACATCAAACCACTGTTACTGGTACCGCACATCATCATTTTATAGCTCGCACACATCTATTTATAGTTACAGTTGTGAGTAAAATGCACTGTTGAGCCTGACTGATATGGTTAAGTGCAATATTATGTTATAAGTAAGGCTAGTTACTATATGGTAAATATAACAACATTTGCATATATAATAATCACACTGTTGCGCTGAGCTGAGTTTCACATCAGACCTTTACCATTTTTATTTTTTCATTCACCCATTTATACAACTGAATTTTATAGAGTGACAATCAGATAAGATTATATCATCACAATATTTCCATTTAAGTAAGATGCAAACAGTATTACAGTCCTGCAGTTTAGTAATCTGTGTTTAAATGGGATTGATGAGCTGATACATGAGGAGTAGATGATGTTTAAGAGATCTTACATGTTCAGATGTTGCCTCAAAATAAATGACAAGAAACAATTTCTGAGCTTTTAAGAGTGAAGAGAAGAAATTCCAAAAAGCCCATATTTATCAGTGTCGCACTAAAAAGAAACTCGCTCTTTATTTCTCTTCCAGCATTCTAGTCACGTCATTAACTTAAGTGCTACATAACCTGCAGCACTTAAGTATTTAAGGATTTCTTTTTTTCCCTATCACTTATACAAGAGAAATTGAAATTCTTTGAGAAAGAAGTCTGGCATCGGCGACTGAATTTTTTGGTTTTTCATGCAGTACGACGCGGAAAATTCTTCATACTTCCCTTACTGCGAATGACAAAGAGGAGATGAAGAGGAAATCTCACTTAAGAATAAAATATCCCCGGTGTCTCAGCTGCTCTCTCAGGGAATAGATATGGTCTCCAGTCATATTCGGGAAATGCATTTCATATTCAAACACAAATGGAGCAATTTGTGCAAATAGCATGCGTAATAGTGGGGCAGACTCCCAGGTGTGTGAGCGACGGCTGGGCCCCGGAGGAGAGGCTCTTCACCCTAAATGCATCAGCACTGAAAACCTCAGGACCACGGAAATAGGGCAGTGAATGAATTAGGGTGTCATTGGTTAAGGGCATCAGTAGGAAGAAAGAGAGGGAGACAGAGCCAGAGAGCTTCGTAATGAAATTGCTACTTGCCATACTAAGCAGGAGCAGCAAGTATAGTGTGAAATCAGATGGAGCCGGCTGTGGCTAGCATGGTTGTTTTGACGTGTTGGAATGAGCTGTCTCTCAGCGAGCTAAGTGATAATTCAGCTGTCATTCTGAGGGGGAGGCGATGATAACAAACTTCTCAGATGGTTGAAAGTGGGCAGGGATCAGAGTAACAGACCCAACCTTGCTTTCCTCTACCACTAATTAAAGAAAAACTAATGAGAGTCACACCTGCAAGACATCTACTTGCAGGTTATGTTTTTTTTTTTTCCCCTGAAAGAACCAGTGTCTCATTAAAATTCTGTTGCTGCTTTGGAGAGGACTTATGCTTAAAACTAGAATTCTAGAAATGTAATCAGTTCATTGTGGCAAGTGCGAATAAGTTTCCTAAAGACATTTAATTGAGGTCTGGTTCATGAGTTGAATTAAACATACTGATTTTTACATTTTATTTCTACTTTAAGTAAAATACAAGTAAATTTATTTTTTTTAAAGTCTCACTGTGGTCTTTATTTTAATCCCAAATAAGTCATCTCCATACATCAAATTAAATATTTCAGAGTTGTTTTTTTCAATGAAAACAATCGTCGAACAATTGTCTGAAAATGGCTGAGATGTAACTCCACATCCCTGCTTTCAAATATGCAGATCTATGACGTGATGCACGGCAGTTTCAAAATGAAAATGCTACACTAAGGCATGGACTCTTTATGTAACTCATATGTCTCCTACATGGATCTGTAAACAAGGTCAAAAACATAATTTTCACCAGAACGAGTCTTAATATTTTCCAGGTCTCTTAAAGAATGAATGTCTGAAGAATTTAATATTGTGACTGTTATTTACATGCAGCCGTGGTGTTGAATGCTTGTTTAGCTCATGATATGACTTCTAGCATATAATAAACAACATATGGGCATGTTGACGGTGAAGGTAAAAACAAAAAACTTTGATTTTCACTGGAAGGGGCCTTTAACACATTTAAGGTAAGAGCGCATTTCTAATTTATACACTTCAGTAAAAGGTGCTTTGTTAATGTTCTTCCGTGATGATTCTACAGTCCAACTCTTGTATGGTACATCTGTAGTTTGATTAAACCAGCACTGGTACAGGCACACAGTCTAATTTGCATCTGTTAGAGATTGACGGTGTAATGACCAGCTGTAGGAATGAAAATCATCCACTTTGGGTTTGTACCCACACAAGACAACCCATGTGGCTGAACAGTAAGAAAGCTTATTACACAGGCCTTCATTATTCAGCGTAGGCTTTCCACAGTCCTGACCTTAGTCACAGTTTACCATCATTTTGAAATGGCTTTAATCATAGCATATGCAGGAATAGTAGCACCAGGAAGTGTGGACAATCGACCTATTGCTTTGTTTTCTGTCGCTCTCACAGTTACTCCCATCTACTCTCCCAGTCTGCCACTGTTGCCTCTTTAGTTCTGATTCCAGCTGAATGTTTTTCATCTTTGGATCCCTCTCCATCTTTTTAACACAGTTTTTATCAGGAGTATGTACTCAATTTACCTGATGATGCAAGACATTATATTCACTTCAGACTCAAGCACCTCAAAGTTTTATTTTCCAGCACTGAAGCTGAGCTTTACGCAACCCTCTGTATATAACACTCTTCAGATGATCATGAAATCACGGTGTGTCTGCCCTCATAAAACACTATGTACATAAATTTAGAATCTCACTTTACCCTTACAGTGTGTGGAAAACTGTTCTAATATTTCATTCAGACTTTTCTTGTCTTTTCTTGCCAAGCAAAAACAATCACCTGTTATTAAAATCGATGAATATACTAAATAAATACCAATAAAATAGTACAAATTAACAACATTATCAACAAATTATCAGTCCGTAGTCCTCTAAATTAGACTTTGGATAGTACTCTGTTAAGAATCTGAATGCATTTTCCGCAAATGTACAGTTTCATCTCACCTTAGGGATCATTAAAAGATTCTGATTAGAGCTTTGGAGGTTACAAACACTTGCTTTAAATGTGCCGAGATTAACAGCTGTTCAGAACACTTTAAGAATATCTGTGAGGCTCTCAGGGTTTGCTGGATCAGGTCACACACCAACTTACTCTTGATAATGTACAGCTTTTCTATTCTGATCAGCAATCCTTCCTCTAGTCTAGATGAGCTTTTTTATGTTGTGTGATGGATCTTTTCTTGTCTCTCAGAAGATCTTCAGAGTTCTGTTGCACACACTGTACATATACCTGAACTTTGCTGGATGGTTGAAGGCTGTTCTTTCAAAATACATTCCTTAACTTGGTGTTTTTTTTGATGGTGAGGGAAAATGCTGTCTAAAATGTTGACGGAAAAACTCAGATATTGTTTAGCTCCTGCCTGTGTGTTTACATCTGTAGATTCCGTCCAAATACCGTTGCAAAGGAATGTTGACAATCTAATCTTTTGGTTGATGTAATACTAAACAAATGTGAATTTTATTTAAAATAAAAGCCTCAACAGTAGGGCATGAGAGAAGAAAAAGTTCAGGAAACGTGTTTTCTACCCAGCTATCAATCTAATAAACACCCCTCACCATGAGGCACATCAGATGGTTCAAGCCTTGTATGCTCTTTCTTGTTTTCCTCTCAGATGTTTATTAATGTCTGTTTCATTATGTTTTCTGCGCCTACTGAGAGGTTAATCTGTGTACAGCTACATTGTTTAGTCCAATACCAGTGAACGGATTTTAGGGAATTTTTAAATATTTATACTGCTGCCTGAACAGGCTTAGAGTTGCAATCTTCTAATCTCTGTCTTTGTGGAAGGTATGACTATTCATGCTTAGAAATGCTTCTTGTGACTCCGTGTGTGCGTGTGAGAGTGCACACGTATGGAGAAAGGTGGTTGAATGGATGACAAATACATGCATTGAGTTGTCCTCTGAGAAGTGGCAAGCTTTATCAAGAATGCCAATGGACAGTACACTGATGAAAAGAAGACTAGGTTGGTACACTGTGATTTGTCACAGTTTGGCATTGTGTTGATATTTTCTATGTCGCCTTAACTAGGTTTTTTCTGGTGAGACAATGGTGCAGAGCTGCAGGCACATGCAAAATCTTGACAGTTATTATATATAGTACAGTCATAATTAATATTACAATAACCTGTTCTTAAGATTATAGTTAGTCAGTATTATATACTCAGTCAATTAAGACGTTTAAAATTTTGATGAGGTTCCACTATACTGGCCATTGCAATTTGGTTCTTCATTACTGAGGAAAGAGAAGATTATTTTAATATCAAATGAAAAGTGTTGTGCTGCTCAGATAACCTTTGCTGTATGTAGACCTTTATTTCATCAGAGCAGTTTAACAGTGCAATCAGCAGTTTCGGTTTCATATGTTGCTTCAGGGCACTAGAGCAGTGATGGCATAATTCACAAATGAGTCACACCTCCTGTCAGCGTGACTTGTTGGTTATTGTCCACCCTTGGTATAATAAGTCAGCATTGTTGGTTTATGCGATGTTCCGTTCTGTTCTTCAGAACTTTTAATTGCTGCTTACCTTCCACTCAGAATGTGTTAAGTGACTGAATGATTCCTCCTTTTTTCCTGCATTGGAAAGACACATTAAATGATGTTCTCTTTTTAATCAGACAGCTGAAATACATTTGAACTCATTTATTTGCACCAGTCTGAACTCGCATCAACTCGAAGCAATAACGTTGCCTCTCTGTAAGATAGAAGCTCCTCTGCTCACGGATGAGGCTAATTAATGCCTGCTGTGTTGTCATCATTCTCTTTCCTCATTCATTTGGCATATTAGGCAAAATGCTCCGAGAAGTGTAATTACATTCATGTCTCATTAATAGCATATCTTAGTGTATCTTAAATGAGGAGTACAGAATTACAGAGTTGTACTGCACTGCATGTTCCACCAATGGACTGCACATGACTAGAGCACGTAATCTTTTGATAAAGTTATAAATATTTTAAATATTTGCCTGGAGAAAGAAGATAGTGGTGTTCTAAGCTGGGGAAGATAATAGAATACCATCTGTCATCTTCTATTATTTGCATTTATGTCAAAGAAAACTTTGTTTTATTCTAGGAAAGCTCTTCTTATCAAGGATTATGGGATGGATGTGTCTGCATTCAGATCTGCGGTGGCTTCATACTTAGTATTCACAAGGCTTTTTGGCCTCACTATGCAAACAGTAACCTGTGATCGTTAGTATGGAATGGAGTCTGTCTGAAACATATCTGCTGTCTCTGTTGTGGCAATTCATTATTTTTCGAAGGAATACCAATGTAGGAGCGCCTTTTAAAATGTTTCTTTCTTTCTTTTTATGCTGCCAAGGTGGGATGTAAGAAATAACTTGAAATTAAGCAATTAGTGAGATACGCAGGTGTTGTAGAGCTGAACAGCTAATCTACTGCATTGTCAAACTAAGGATCAGTCAGAATTATACACTTAATTCTTCATTTCTCTCACAACAAAATGACATTTTTTGAGCAGATTTCCTGTACTATGACATCCACATAAAACAGAATCTGACCTCCAAACTGGAACCTCCCTGTTCACAAAAGTGAAAATATCTTTTTAACGACTTTTACTGCTACCTGTGGATCACTAAAAGAAGAATGCCTGCATGGTTTGTTACAGCTCTGATTTTTGATTCCTGCTCAATGTGCTTTTTTCTTATACACATTGAAAACTTTGTCATATTTCAGTTGACCAAAAGTATGCAAACACCTGAATGTTTTGCATTTCATTTGACATTTTCGAAATACTGTTATAACATCTGTCTTCTGCATAGGTGTTCTACATTATTTTATATCCTGGATGCAGGACTTTTCTCTAATGCAGCCACTAGAGCTTTAGTGAGGTCAGGCACTGATGTTGGCCGATACCGCCCGGCTCGCAGGTGGTGTTCCAAATCCTCCCAAAGGTGTTGGATGCGGTTGAGGTCATTGCTCTTTGCCAGGTCAGTTCATTTCTCCCTACACTAAAGACTCTGTCGTTTTAACAGGAAGAGCCTGTCTGAAAGTGTTGCCCCAAAGCTGAAAGCACGCTATAAATCTCCCACTGTAACAATTAATGCAATCTACAGTGTCACATTTACACTGTAAAAAAGAAAGTACATTTACGTACAATGTTGTGCATAACTTCACAGCATTACATGACATTTACATTCAGTGACTTGTATCAATTTACAATGAATTGATGTGGGTAATAAAAAACATGCATATCTTATTTTTAAAACTAAGATTAGCACAGTAAAAACACAAGAAAATTCATTTAATGTCAGATTTTAACCATGACAAAAACATGCAAGTCCTCCTGCATATGCATATGCCCCTTGCTAGTGAATAAACATCATAATGCATGATATTTATTGACTAAAATATTATTGTGTGCTTTAGCATTAAAGCCTTGAAAAACAGATGCAGCTGGACACAAAATGATGTGGTCCAGGCCAGCAGGGCCACTCTTTGTTTCCCAAGGAGTCCAAATGGCAAGCACTGGGCACTAAAGACAGCTGTCATATTTTTTCCCCCATAATTATGCATTGCCTAAGTGCTCGTGCTTGAAAAACCCTGTCTTGGTTCGGTGTCGATTGTGGCGACTTGGCCACAGATGAGAGAAGAGAATAGCTCACTGCTTGCTTCAGCTCTATCGCTAAGCTGTATTGATCTCTATTGGATTTGGTCCACAACATACTCTCACCTAACTCTGAGGTTAACCCCCGAAGGCTCCTTTAAGACTCTCTGAAGTTTGTAGTGACTCTTCCAGGCGAGGAGAATGAATGAGGTATGGTTCATTCGGTGCCCAAAGGTAACTTCCACCTAGCTAAATCACAGTTCACTACTTCTTGAGTACTGACGCCCGTTTTTCCCATTCCTCTTCATGAGACTTCTTCTGTGGAGGGTTCAGAGGTAATGAAACCCATAAAAAACAGAGACATTGAGTAAGTGTGATTTTCCAACTTTGAGAAACAGCAATCAAAACAAAACAATAAGAGTAGAATCACATCGCTGTAACAGTGATAGTTTCGGGATGTGGGCTGTGGGGAGGTTAGCGTTCTCGCTTTATAAGTCATTGAACTGAGAAATATTGATGCTGGCATTTGCCTCAATAGCCATTTGTAGGTTGAACTTGAATGCTTTGTTGCTGAATGCTCCGTTTTTATGTGCAATCTTGATGCTATAGCTCCCTCATCTTGAACGGCGGAACTGGTCTGGTTTAGTTGGAGCATTCACATGGTCATGTAACTTTACAGAACCAATCTTTTCATTTGCTTGACGTTTCTTTCTTGTTACTTGCTTCTAACTTATGACAGGAAGAGAGCTAAAATGAGCAGAGATGAGTTCATCCTTTGAAAGGTAGACATAGACAGCCAGAGTGACATTTGGTAAATTTGCAGTGAAAGGAAGACAAGCTGTCCTGAATGTTTTTCGTGGTGTAGAGGTGATGGGGTAGACCGCTAAAGATGTGAGGAGGCACAATCATCGGTAGAGCTCAGTCCCCCCGCTGATGGCCACCTGGGATGAAGAGTCCGAAGCCGGATTTACAGCTGGGTTTATCGCTGGACTCGTACGGAGGTATGCTTAGCTTTAGGGCGCAGCAGCGTTGCCAGGTCCTGCTGTGCCACGCTGAGCCGTGATGGGTAGGCCAGGGAGGTGTCCGTGCAGGCAGGCTTTGTTCACACTGGGAGACGAGCCAGAAACCAGGCACTGCTCTGTAGCTACAGTTAATAGAGTGACACGCGGCACAGAAAAGGATGCACGTCGCTCCCTGTTTGTGCTAGCACGCTCCTGCTGCCTCTGCGAGCGCGTTGAAGGGCAAAGCTTCACTCAAACAGCACCACATAAGCCTGTAGCCACACAAACACACAAACCGTGCCTCTGGCTCTCTCTCCACTCACATTGATCAGCGCAGCGAGGGTCCTGCTACACAACAAAGTCATCAATGTTAATTTAACTTTTGAGAGTGTAAAAATCAACACCCTGCCAGTGTTTATATAATTCCACATCTGTCAGAGGCATTTAAATGCTTTTTGAAGTTTTAAAGTTCAGGACAATATCTGCCTCCGACCCGTATGAGCTTCGTGAGTGGAACTTTCCCCTCGACTCTCGGGCAGCAAGCGGTGATTGCGACATTAAAATCAGCACTTAGTAATGTGTGGAAAATAGCATCAGAGCTGTTGGATGGAGGCTTGCAGAGGACACATGACCAGACCAGTAACCATCTCCCTCCCCTGCCTCTATATGCATGGCTGGAGTCCAATTGTGGATGAATATGGAGCTCAGCTAAAGTTGATGGATGCCATTTGTCTTGGCAAGCAATCATACCTGTGCCAGTATTTGTGGTCCCTTTTATTCTCTCTCTCTCTCCCTGCCTCTCCAGAGAGAAGTCAGTTAGTGTGATAAGTGATATTTATAGCCCTGATGGCAGCTGGGGAGCACATGCACAGCATAGAAAGCCAGGCACATATCAGGAAAGTGGACGATACAAAGGCATCTGGGAATCGGGGCTTTGTTTGCATTAATTGCTTTCGTTGTCACCGTCCCTCTCCCGCTCTCTCAGAGTTTCTGCTGTTTTCACTCGTCTCAAACATCCTCGCCGTGAGAAATATTAGAAGAAAAGTGTTGTCACTGCCAGTGTGGTATTTTCTCAGGAAGTTAAGAGGGAGAATATTTTTGAGGTCAAGGGAGGCAAAAGACGTCTTGGCCACCTTGATTTTTGAGAGCTACTGATTGGCTGGCCTCGCCTCTAATCAGCAGCAATCATAAGCTTTGATTGAAGATAATGGATCACCTGTAATGTTGGTCCTGATGACAGAGGGGCTAATAATGACAAGGACAGGGCTTCTGGGGATTCTGCAGTGCTGGTGGCTCATCTTTGATCATCTGAAATAACCAGCGTCACCAAAAGGTTGTAAAGGTTTTTTTTACTTGGTTCAGTGCAGAAATTTGAACTACAAGGTAAAGAGAAGGAACGTTTTCCAAAGAAAACTGCATGTTGGAACAACGTCAATTGCTGGGGTCCAAAGAAAAATGATAGAAACTGAAGGGATTCATGTGAATTTCCTGTGATTTACTAGCAGTGCTTTGAGATAAAAAAAAATACATCATCTCATTCAAAAATAAAAGCTCTGCTATTAAAAACCATTTATGCTGCTGGGTGACATGTTGTTTTTGAAAGAAAATAGTCATGGCCTACTTTAATCTGAGTTGCTTTCAGATTTGTAGATTTATAAGGACATAGTAGCTTTCACATCATTATCTTGTCATGACCAGATTTGGAATTTTCCGGACTGGCCTTCAGTTCTTAAAGTAATGATGGACTGTTGTTTCTCTTTACTTAGCTGATTGGTTCTTGCAATAACATAGATTCCAACAGTTGTCAAATGGTCACATGTGATGTGTGGACCACATGGGCACGCGCTACCAAAGCTACATTCAAGCAAATGCAGTGTAAGCAGTGGTTGCATTGTGGAAAAGGGCAGTGCAAGGGGGCCACTTTAAATTCAGGAGCAACTTGTGCTCATTAGCAGTGTTTGCTGATTGATGAAAAGCTTAATGCTTGTCCCTTCAGGCACTGATAGACAATGTAAATTTCAGGTAGCACCTCAGCAGTCCTATATAGTACCTCAGTGTTCAAATGTTT
Source organism: Amphiprion clarkii (assembly GCA_027123335.1). Classification (NCBI taxonomy): domain Eukaryota; kingdom Metazoa; phylum Chordata; class Actinopteri; family Pomacentridae; genus Amphiprion; species Amphiprion clarkii. The sequence continues at coordinate 30,970,813 of CM049581.1, read as the reverse complement.
GCTATGAGCCTTCAGTTAATCAGTTTCTATACACTGTACACAGACAGCATTTTCCTGTCTCCTACATTATTGAGATTCTTTTTTTACACAGCCTGTGTCTAGTTCTGTCAATAATTTAACTTAATAAGGCTGGCAATGTTTGGCTTCACTGGTGCCTGAGACTGGCCCGTTCCCCCACCTATAATCAATTATACTGCTGATCATATTTGTATTTCCAGCTCTTCTCTATCTGCTTACCCAGCATTACTTGCTGTTGGGTTTCATTATCAGGTGTGCAGCTAGCCATGTCGAGGAACGGGAAGAGAAGGATCGGCGAAAGCAAACACTTGAAATGAACCCTGGAAACTATTTATTTATTTATTTAGCTACGCCCAGCTACACTCTATATCGATTATTAAATACAACACCATTCAACACTGGTACATTAGCTGGGAGAAAAGGAAAATGAATTGTTTTTTTTTTTAATGGGATGGCATGGGGAATATGAGAGAGAAATATATCATATGAAATGGGAGATACAATAGAGCTCAGTTACACAGCGCACTGTATTCGTTTCCAGCGGTTTCATGGTGAACTCCACTGCCTCATACTAATGATCAGTGGCATGGCCTTTCATATTTCATCTACTGTAGGACCAAAGACACTTCCTTTGCCAGAGAAATGGCTGTAATTGTAAAACATGCTTCAGTGTTTTATTGTCTGACCCACTATTAGCAGTGTTAGGGTCAAAGCTGTAGGGCCCACACAGTTGTTATAGAAAACGTATGCTGTGCAGTGTTTTATCTGGCTGCATGTGTAGATATAGAACGATGTGCTCGTACCTGTACTGCAAATAACTGACCTTGGCTTTAGAAGTCAGTGCACAAGCAACATTAGTTCTATGGCCCATTAGAGGATGATTGCAAAACATATTGAAAGTCTGTCCATCTGATTTCATTGTATAGTATATATATTTTTGTTCAGCTCAGACATGCAGTTCAGTTTAAATACAAGGACAACTCAGTGTGTTGCTAAATCGATATTATTTGTTGCACACTATGTAAACATCTGTATGTGTAGAATTCTGTTCTTATCACATTGAAACATTACATCCATTCAATAAGAGACAGTGTAATATTATTTTATTGAAAAAAATCACCCAAATATCTCATTAACTGCCAGTTACTCATGTTCAAGAAGGATTTTGCTTTTCTGCAAAATGCTTTTTCTGTGATTATGAATATTTTTGAACTTTCTTTGTATTTAGATTGCATGGTTTTGGTCAAGGTCCAGTTCTTTTACTTTAAAAATGTAGGATAATGAAACTAAAACAAAACAAAAAACAAAAAAAAAACTTGTCAGGTAACTGGTGAAAAATGTGGCATTGTGTCCATTCAGATAAATACTAATTTTCTGTGAGATTATACTCGGTAAACAATGCAAAATGTTACAGATTTTACTCATAACTTTTTGTTGCAGGAGAATAAAGGTGAAGGTATAAATGACTATCCAGAAAGAAAGTTTGTCATCACTCACACGTGTCCTTGAGCAGTGCATTCGGGTCTACCTGCCTGAGGCTTACTGCTCCGCTTGCCCTCGTTTCTTTCATCCCTCTGGTAACATATGTGAATATAACCTTCCCCGTGGGGTAAAAATCACATATCCCTCTGAAAAGCTAATCACTTTGAATCTAATACGGCAATTTATGTGCGACAAAGGTACTCTCCAGCATTGACTTTTTCCCTTTACTTCCCCAGTAATTCTGTCTGATTAACTCATTGGATTTAGCGTGTATCTCGCATATGGCAGCAAAGATATCTGCTCATTTGCAGAGTGACACATGCTTTGTTGTCAAGCTGTCTTCTGTCTGAGAGTAAATACAAAACTGCACTCAAGCCAGAAAACTCATTGCATTCCAAGGCCCGGTTCTGATTCCCGTCCCTCGGCACATTGAAACATAGAGCAGGTTGTCCCATTTCTTTTGGGAACTGAGCGGTAGTGGTTATGTAGTAATTTGGAAGCTCCTTGGGAGGAAACTGCAAATGTCATATGTTAAACAAGCCTGTGTTGATCAGATTGATTATCGATCTGTGATGACACAAGCTTTGATTGTTGTTTTTCCCCTAGTATTTATAAGGAGTGATTGCTGTTAATTGGCACAAGTGGCTCTGTTCCTACAATTTTAAAGACTCTGTTTGGAGATTCTTTTTTTAAACCTTTATTATAGTTTTAAGTAGAGCATGACAGGAAACATGAGAAGAAGAGAGTTGGGGAAGGACATTATATTATGTTCTGTTTTTCTCCTGCTTTGCATCTCTAGCTGATGCCTTAACTTTACTCAATAATTTCTCTTTTTATGGTCACTACAGTGTGTCATACTTTCACATGTAAAAATGAGTGATGAAAGTGATAAAAATTGTCTGTCGGGATGTCTAGTAATCACAGTGTTACAATATGAAAATAAAGACAGTTGTGTGAGTGTCATGCTGAAATAAAATAGTTCTCAAGCTATTTATAATGTTCTTGGAATATGAAAAATGTACAGAAATGTTAAGTGAAAAAGATCAAAGGGACAAAAATTCAAACCAACAGAGCAAATTACACTTGAGAGTGAATGCACACACTGCTGGAAGGGGCTGGTTTCACAACATTTACTTTTTCCCACAAAAGGGCACATCCCATTTGTGCAGACCTCAACAGCTTGTGTTACAAAAAAAGACTAGTAAACATTGTCATGTGGCTTGGCAGGGAACAATGCAGGTGGAGAGAGTTTTTTTTAAAAAACTTATTTACAAATAACTGCTTCCATACAACCAAACAGAGTGGATGCCATTCAAAGTGAATGGCATTCTGTAAGTGTTGCCTCTCATTGACATGCTCGTGTTGTACACCTCTCTCAACCCCAGTAAAGAGGTGAAACCAAATTTTCAACCGCACTACCTGAAGTGCTTTGGTGGAAGTAGGTGTACTTTGATCACCAGCTGTTAGAAATTCAGTATTAAGGCACACTCAGGCCATTCCAGTTAAAGCAACTCTCAGAATATATGTTTTGACTGAAGTTTTCACTTCTTCTAGATTTGAAAGGTGGCTTTAAAAACCTCACGGCTGCTGCCATTCACCGGAGAAAGCTGGAGTCATTTTGCATTCACATCCTTTCATGACTCAGTTCTACACCAAAATTTCCATATGGACTTGTCTAACTACTGCTTTAGCAAAATGTTTTATATGGCCCACTTATATCTTAAGTTGTTTTCACAAAATAATGCCTAAATATGCTACTTCCAGCTTGTTCATTGGTTACCCTGATGCTGTACTTCATGTAAACAAAACGGAATAGTGCAGAGAATGCATTTGTTTACATTCACACACCTTCAATGACATTATCAGGGAGAAACGTTCCACTGTAAGAATTCTGTGTAAAAACCTATGGGAGAATTCCACAATGCTAAAGATGCATTTTAACAGCCAAACCAGGAAACGTCCAGCCTGTGAGGCTTGCAAATGCCAATAGAGATCGTAACCTTTGAGACAAAAAGTTTGGAGTAACAAAACTTTTGAAGCAGCTTTTATAGCATTTGACATTCTATACATACAGTTTTGATGTTCCAGTGCCTGTTCAAAGTGCAATTATGGATCTCTTTCATAACTGCATTCATTTGGATAGGTGCCTGGTTTTGTTATAACTGCATGGAGACGTTACAGAGAATACCTTAATGTTCTTTCAAATAAAGACAAAGTTCAAATCACCTGGAGAAACAGATCCAGCACTGAAAGTAACACTGAACAAGTTACTTAACAAACAAACAAAAAAAAAACAAGTCAAAGCAATATACTAATGTTGTTATACTTCTGTTTCCAGATGCAGTTCAGACTTCATGGAAATCAAATATGAAAAAGAACATTAAGGACTTGTGATATTATCCTAGCAGCAGACATTTGACATCAGAAAGTTCACATTTTAAATGTATGTCATAAACAACTCATTAAATACCATCATAATTTTGACAGCTTTAACCGTAAGAACAGTTTTGAGCTGTGTAATGACAATGAGACATTTAAAATTTAAAAAGAAAACACAAACACACACAAAAAAAAGTCTGAGTGAGATGTGAATGTGTCATATTTTTCTCAGGATGTAGTTAAAGCGACTGCTTTATTTGGCATTTAGAAATTGACAAACTGCCTTCACCCTTTGACATTTTGCCCATATCATCATCATTCAAGACAACATTTCTGGGATGAGTGGTGCATTTTTAAGTGCATTTGAGAAGCAACAGCATATTGAGGTGGTCTTAGATGTGAAAAAGAAGTCAGCAATGTGAAGCCTCACCCGGGGGAAAAGTCTGAAGGGTGATAACATCGGCTTTTATCACTAGTATGGTTGACTGCGTTCTATATTGTTCAGGGACGGGCAGACCCATCCATCTCCATTGGCTTTCATACAGTAGGCAGCTCTATGGATCAGGGAAAGAGTATCAGCGTGAAATGTCAGGGTGATTTGGTTGGCCATTTACCTTTTTGAGAATTGCTCTTGTTATTGTAGTTTCTCTCTTGCTGTCCCCTCCCTCTGCAATGGGATTGTTAAAATGTCTGAGACAAAGTGCTTTTTTCTACACTTCGGAAAAAAAAAATCACGTTCAAGTGAGGCATTGAAAAGATAATTTGCATGAGTTTCCTTTGGTGATAGTTTGAGTGGTATTGGGATCACTGTCAAGTCTTTTGGCAAGTGGTTTCATGGAAAAGTGCGTTCCAAAAACACCTCGGAAATGTGAAGATATTGTGTCTGTATTTCGGTTTAATGTTTCTTTCAAGTTAGAAGAGAATTTTTTGAAACTGGCACTATTGAGTAATAGTAGCTGTCACAACCCAGTAGTAGCTGACTTAATTAGAAACTAATTGATGATTATCTGTACACTCTAAGTGGTTTCCAAAGATGTTTCTCCCACTTAAGGTACGGTTAATGGACTGGCTAAGTTAAAGACAAAGTATTATTCAGTGGCAGAGAGGCAAAATGCTCATTTGTTAAATTAGTGTGTCATACTTTGAGTAATTTTTTCAAGTTCAGCCAATGTGCTGATTCATTCACAGGGTTCACTTTTATTGTCAGATGTTGGACGAGTATGCAGATGGGCCTTCAGTGGTACACAAGTTTTTCTTTTAAACAGCAGAAATACATTACACTAATCTCATTGTAGTCTTTACATATTTCCAATAATTGTAAAATTCACTCAACTTGACAGTTCTGTGGGATCCATACACGAGACGACATAAAACTGTTTACTTCCCTGGAAAAAGACATTGTTTAAATCACTTTTTTAAAGTGATGTTCAGGGCAAAATTGGCAGTGTAAAATGTTGTTTATGACAGCACAAAAACAGGTTGCTTTTATGGTATTTCATATGCCTCTTTTACTCAAATCAGCACAAAATAACCCCCAGACAGCTGATGTAGTGTTCAGTTGTTGTCATGGTTACAGTGATGCCAGGCCACTGTCTCACAATTGTACAGAAATCTTTAACAAATCTGTGGATCCAGACTATAAGCCACATCACTGCCAAAATCTAATCATTTGGTCCTTGTGTCATTTCTGACCTTCCCTGAAAATTTCCTCCAAATCCGTTTTTTGAGTAATGTTGCTAAAAGACAGACAAACAGACAAATGTTTGCCGATCGCCACGTAACTCCTCCAAGACTATACCACCTTTGCGGAGTAATGAAACTAAATTTCTAGCATGGTTGGCATTACCTGCCTGTCATTGTACATTTTGGACTGATTCTGATGTTAAATTTTAAGGCCTTTAGCAGCTAATACTCATAATACCATCGTGCACTCCTGATTGAGAGGCCATGAATGTAGAAACAAATAAAAAAAAAGGATGCTTATATCGGTGTTATTTCTAAATGAGAAGAAGAGTTGCTTTCTTCCTCGTGGCTAAAAGTCAACCTTGAGGTTTCATATTGTGCCAATGATGATTGCTAACCACAACATGAAAGCAATTTCATCCACGAGTGAGATCCTTGACTGGCGGAAATCACACATGCTGTCTGCTAACAGCGAGCCTGCATGGACACATACATGCATGGAGGCGCCTCAGCATCAATCACGTTCTAGCAGAGTTTTTAATAGGAAACAGAACAGCTTAATAAATAACCCAAGTCAAGCGTATACTGTTACTAATGATCTTTAGATTAGCTATTATGAGGAGCAAAAACGCTGGGAGTCACTTAATTATTCTCCGTGGATGTCGGGGCCATTGTATCACAAAAAAGAAGTCGGCTAGCAAAAGAAATGATGCTGCTGGAGAGAGAGAGAAGTTACGAGTGTGCTTGTGTGTTTATACTGAGTATTCAGTAATTGAACGTTCCAATTATGTGTCCCCGAGTGTGTGTGGCTTCGCGGGTTAATATAAAACTGCACAGAGAGATTTGTGTAGGTGTTTTGATGCAGTGAGGTAATAAAGTTTAGTGTGCTTGTATCTCAAAGGGACAGTGTTGTATAATGTTTGAGGGAAAGGAAAGCGTAATTATACATGTTCAGTGTTGAAAGTATTTCAGTCGTTTCTATTACACTGCATGTGTGTGTAGGTTTGATGAGGATGATAGAAACTTTGAGAGAGTGACCAGACTTGCTATGGATTTTTTTAAAATTGGTTTTATAGGGCAGCGAGACTGTAGGGTTAGTGAGATATCAACTTAATTCAGTTAATGTTTTTGCTTTTTTGCACAGTTTCAATGATAAACACTTAAATCACAACGTCATTTTCGTCCTTCCCTTCACTGTAGTCACCGCAGTGTATTTGTTGGCTTGAATAATGGCAGAATCAGCAAACAATGCCAGCGACTACTGGAATGATATGGAAATGCTTCAGTTTTGCAGAGTCTGACCAAAATGCTTGCATATGTGAGTGTGTCGGTAAAAATTTCCTGTGGTTGAGATCATTAGGTGGTTTTGTGCCCCTCCCTCTGGCATTGCCAGCCACTGCGCTACCATTGTGGTCGAAAGTAATACCTTCTTCACTGGCTAAGTCAGTCTCCTCTACCTTAAATCTCCTTACTCTCCTTGAAACAATCAATTGAGCTCTTACTGTGTGCCAGAGATGAAGTGGTCTACAGCTAGCTGCTGAAAGAGAGGCCTCGGCTTGGACACACCTTATAATAAAAGTGCAGGCTCAGCTAGAAAGACACCATTTGAGAAGAATAACAAATATTACACTCAAGTCATACTTGCTAGTGCAGTACTAGAGTTGGTAAATTAAATTAGCATTAATTATGAGCACAGTTTGGGTTTCAGTAATTAAATGAACAGGATATTGATGTTTAAAATGTGCTTATCTCATAGAAAACTCTGCTTATGCTTTGTCTTTCCCCACTTGGGTAAATGTAACATTTAGAATGACTGGTTTCACTCCACTCAAAGTGATTTTTGGAGACACCTGTTTAATTGAGAAGACTAGAGGCTTCTCTGCACGGCCGACTAACTAGTGTGTACCTTCGCTTGCATGTGAAACATTTACAGAAGTGAGAACTGATAGTTTCAGGGTGAAGACTGGTGACAAAATCAATATATTTACAGATTACAATGTTCATTTTTCAAGTCTTGAGGTGCCGTCGATCTCTGCAGCTCCTCGGCAGATGCACCAAACTTGAGCATGAGCTTAAACTGAATCGTTAAACGTAACACAACAGCAAATCAATTCTGCTCCAGGCTTGAAAAAGCATCCCATCGTAACGTACATGTTAATTCCTGCAACGGCCATTGTGTACCCATCAGCAGGCCTTAGTTCTGTCAAAGTGTCAACAATTGAACCTTATTTCCTGTGTTGTCCTGGATAATTCCCAAACTATCAATCTCAGTATTGACTTAGCTTTGCAATGGGGCGAGCTGCGCACAGCAGACTGTCTGAAACGCATGCTGGTTGTATCTTTTCACAATAAGCAGTTCAAGGTGAAAGTACCTAAATATTTATTGTTATATAACGATCGGTGGTAACAGCTTTGATAAAAAAGTAATAAGTGCTGAACAGTGAGTTGTTACAGTTTTAATGCTTTCATTTTTTAGACTGTACTCTCACTTTTAAGTTTTCCTTCTTTGTCATTCTTCTTCTGCTTGTTGTTTTTGGTGTACAATTTATGCCCTTACATACACGAACCTTCCTCTTACAAGTCTTGTATTTAGTTGGCCAGGCTGAAGCCATTGTGTTGCTTAAAACACGGGCGCTACGGATGACTGTATGCATTATGTGTGTACATTCTTGCTCACCATTAGTGCGGAACTTCAAAAAGAGGATTGTATCTTGAAGATGGTGTGGTTTGAAAAGAGAGCGAATGTCGGTTCATTTGTGTGCAGAGGGACAGATTTCTTCACTGTTACATTTGCTGCTTGTTTATGTCACATCTTTCATTGAGTGATTATACTTGAGTGTGTGACATTTCAGCTTGTAATGTTGCTCCATATGACCGGTGCAAAAGCCACACCACATGCTAGACGTCTGCTGTGTCTGGAACTTCATAGACTAGCACAAAAACAAGAAATACTACTGCAAGAAAGAAGAGTCTTCTTACTTTAAATCCTGTTATCAGTAATTATGCATGCAGCGCAGTGAGTCTACCTATTTAAACAGTTATGAGGCTGATCAGTGACCGTAAACTGATGATGTTTGGTGCCTACCTGAAGGATTACACATTCACCATAAGTTAAGTTTCTTTTACTTAAGCATAATGAACGCAGGCTGATCATGCTTACTGTTATGCTTAGTCCCACTTTCACTTGTTCAGATGTAATTTAATGCGTTTGACACAGTATACGGTACATGCATATGGTACTATTTATTGACTTGCTTTTTTTTTTTTTGAAGTCATCATCAAGTAGTGTCTTGTAAGCCCATGTGGGCTGAGCTGCTTTAGATGTACGACAATTGACAAAGAACAAAAAAAATTAATAGGTAGACGGCTTGGCAACTATTTGTCATTTTGTTCTTGCTGTGCCAGAGTTTTTTAATTAGTTGCACTGCTTGTAATAGAGTGAATAAAACTGTCACCATCAATTAACAGCTTTCATTCTTCTACCTCTTCGTTCCAATTGAGTGTCATGTCACTTTGATTTTATTTAAAGCGGTGAATCATTTCTCACCTCCGCTAGTCATCTCTCCCTCATGCTGTTAGTGTTGTCAACTGATGACGAAGAGAGAGAAAACAATTAATGTCTTTATGCGTGCACGAATACCTTTCCCTGTATGTCGCTGCCAAAGATGAAGCGGGGGAAAAAAGGAAAGTGAATAGGGGGGAAAACGGTGACAACCGGGAAAGAAAAGATGCACAAAGACACAAAAACAATAGGCAGAGATTCATATGAATTCAGAAGGAGATCCTAGACAGGCAGAGGAGAGAGAGAGAGAGACAGAGAAAGTGGACATTATTAAATCTGTCATGCGATTGTGTTGTTTACTTCTGGAAGCCTTTTTCTTTCCTCCCACTGCGATCCTCTGGGAGTTCTGTCTCCTCTCTGCCAGGGACCCACTGGTTATTTTTGTGTGTGTTTCTGCATTTTCTTTACGTTTATTAGCACCTATGTGTGTTTTTACACATATTTTATGGTTTTAATATGCATTGCTGGTTTCGTTTATGTCTGTTTTGCTTTAGGTTGTTGTGTGAACTGTTTAAAAGGTTTAGGTACATCAAATGTTTAGCTTTATATCCACCATGCTGTGTGCCTGTGCCTCAAACATTTACCCTGTATACATGTGTGATGGTGTTCCCTAGGACCTGATGCATTCACTACATATTCATTTCCTTTTTTCCCTCCCTTTTCTCTTTTTATACTCACATGTATATTAGATTTTTGAGAGACTATAGAAATGGTCCATTTTTGAAAATAAAATAAAATACATACTATACAAATTTGTGCCATGCAACTGGCCTCTAACTCATTTGCATTAGTAACCCAGATATCCTTTGAGGAACCTTTTTGCCCCCCAAATAGCTGTGGAAAAAAAAAAAACACTGACCCATAAAACTGACAAGAAATATTAGATGAAAGCACTGAGAGAAATTGAAGCAGGGAAATAGAACTCGCTCCTCTCAGTTTTGAAGCCTTGCTAGCTACAAAGTCGCATTAATGAATATTAATAATGGATATCACAACAAATTTGTCAGTGAAATTGGTTATGACTAAATGCTTTATGTGGCAGCCTATTTGTTTGTTGATTTACTTTTCAAAGCATGCAGTTGGCAGTAAAGAGAAATTGTTTTACATGTGTTAAAGACAAAGTAGGGCTGTTGTTTTTTTAATGCATCGAGGTCCCATTACGATGCTAAGAAACAGCCATACCCTTGAGTGGTGACCTCATTGTATCACAGTTCTATACTGTACACGAAATCGGAAATGATTGCAGTGTTCTGCACAAAAAAATAATCTATGTTAATATAATTGATTGGGTTAATTTGATTGTTTAAAAGGACCACCGTGTTCAGCATTCCCCTTCACTCTGGTTCCCACCATCATGTCCATAATTCAATTAAAACCTATCTTAGATAACACACTAAAAGCCGTTGAGATCATTCCCATTGTGGTCCTTGTGGTCCATAATTAACATCCCTATCTCCTGCCGCGCCTGTTCAAAGAGAGTTAAGGGCAAAAGAAGGCCACAGGAACTCCATAAAAATGCAAATCTCAGTCACCTGTTTAATGCAAATCACCGCAGAGGGGAACTTAAATCCGGTTTGATTTATATTTCCCCATGCAAAATCTCTAATTTTTATTTTACTTGTTATAGTTTTCCTTGTTATGACAAAAATAGTAACATTGCATAAATGACAAGGACAGACAGTCTTTTATTAAATACGGGTTTTCATTTCAAAAAATGCTGCCACAGCTGCAGGCACAGCCACCACAAAAAGAACTCACTGGCCATAGCATCTAGTAGATGTTTATTTATGTGCTGTTTCTGTCTTTTCGTCACTGTCACCTTCCTCTTCTGCCCGTTGCTCTCAAACTCATCTCTCCGGTTTGGCTCTGTACTCACGTAGCTGACAGCGTTCACTGCAGTCCAGCCAGCTGGACTGGCAGTCGCCGATGGCCTCCTATATCTATGTTTCAGTGTCCAGCTGCATGTTCTTCATGCCAGGTGGTTCTCAGTAGAGACCCAGAGTGGGAGATGACTCACCACCACTTTCCCCCCGCCATTTTCGTCCCGTCAATCCCTCTTTCATCGTAATGGAGCTAATGTTCAGCCTTGTGGAGAGCCAGCGGAGAAGCTCGGGCCTCATGCAAACTTTATGATGTCGGAGACCGTCGTCTCTTCTGCATGCTGTAGAAATGATGTGTCGTTTGGCGCTGCACTTATTCTAACCCTGATTTCTGCTGAAATATTGATAATCAACAGGGTCAGGGTTTGCTTTTAGTGCTCCCCTGTGGGGCACTGCGGGGCTTAGCACTGCATCTGCACTCATAATATCATCACCGCCCAGACGGCACAGAACACACTCTGAAAAGCAGCACAACTTCCCTGCTATGAAGTAATGGGTGTGGAAATGAATAGTTGGACCGTGTGTGATGGCGTGAATGAGTCTCTGTATATTAATTTTGCATGTATGGCTGGCGCTTGAATTTTTGGTGACCCTCATTTTCAGTATTTGTTATGTGTAATCTTCAGCTCCTTGTTCAAGAAAAATGTACAAAAAGGACACCGAGAAGACGAACAAAAAGATAAAGAGGAGAAAAATCAATTATACTCTAACTGAAAGCAAATGTGCAAGCAGGAAGCACAGTCAAGGACGATTTCTAACTAAATGAAGCTGTAACCCTTTATACAATCAGCTTTACACTACTTAACAAGATGTTGTTATTATATTCTAGGTTCATACCTTGTATGCATTTTCATTATATCCTTTGCTGTTCTTTCTATTACTGTGCCTTTGCTTTTTTCTGGCTGTTTTCTGGTGTTTGTTGCAAACAACACATTTGGTGTTTTGAACCAAAAAGTAGTCATAGAAACTAAAGCTGAACTGAACTATTATCTTGACTATTTTTTACTTTTTTATTTTGGTTTGTTGGTAAAACACAGTCCTACAAACAGCATCTTGACTATTTTCACAAAGTCCTGCTGGGGTACACAACCATCTAAACATACACTTTATTTTGACCGTACAACACCACAATTTCTAAGTTGGTGCATGATATTAACATTGATTCAAACATATCTACTGGGTTTAAAGGCGTTTATGTGAATGTTTTCCAGTGAGTAAGGGTTGTTGTGGAAGTTACTGCCAGGTTTTTCGAAGTCTAAAGGTTGACTGACTGTTTTGCAGTCATTTGTGGATTCATGTGACCTTATGAAAGAAAAGAAATGTCTGCAGGACACAGGCGGACTTTTTGTGTAGGCGTACATTTGGGCTGCATCCATATTTGGAAAATATGTTTTTCTGCAATACATAGTGCGATATGAAAAAAAAATATTATAAATACAGCATGGTGGCCAAAACAATGCAACCTGACCCACTTGTTCAGAGTGGCAGCGATTGTCTGATGTTGTTCAGACTTGTTGTCTCATCGAGGCCCTAAGCAGACAATGTTTCTCTGATTCCTGTTGTGATGCTCTCACTTTCATGATCGTCTGAGAAAAATGCCATTTGCAAAGGGCCACTTTTCGGTTGGAAGTCCTCATTAAAATCAGTGGACAGCAGACTTCTGTAGGGCTCTACAGCAACTTGGGATGTTTTTAAAACCCTTTATGGTAACTTTGTTTATTGCTGTCATGTCTTTCATGAGGTGAGAATTTTTCACATCAGTGATTTTTTTTTCTCTTTGGTGGAACTCGAGCAATGACAGTTGAAATGCTTGAAACGTTTCTACTTGGGATGGAATTCAGATCTTGTTCTCGTCATACAGAACTTTCGGATGATGCTTTTAAATGGTCAAACAAATTAGTCCTCTTGCCCGTTGGGTGCAACAATTGCAAGACACTGCTGACAGAGTGACTGTTTTTGGTAAACATCATCCTTTCTGTAGCCGAAACATCTCCACATCTCCGTATTGTATTTCTTTTTGCAACCACATCTTACTTTTCTGTTTTTCTCTCCTGTTTCTTGCTATTTGTGACATGCACATACTCAGAAAAAAGTTGTAACATGATTTGTTGGGCTGAATGTACATTACTTGACATTGCACTTCCTTCAAGTAGGACTATTGTGTGTCAGAACATTATGATCCCCAAACAGTATTATGCATCCATAGCACGCACACCACTGTTTTTCCCACTGATATTTATTTTTTACTACCAGATACTTTGTTTTTGACACTGATAAGGTAAAATACATGAAACATTTGTTATAAATATATTTTTTATTTAGGTGGAAAATCACATCCAGAAGCATACTCTGGTCTTTCACAGTTCTGTTTGTGTTGAACACACACTCAGACAAAACAAGACAGCATCAACACAAAAGATCCATTAAGATTGTGCATGAATATTAGATAAATACACTCTATTACACTTCTTTTTTTTTTTTTGTGCATGACAGTGAGGGACGTCTGCTCTTTGTGGTTCTTCTATCTGCTGCACTTGTGGTTCTTTGTGTGCATGTGTGTGTCTGTGTATATGTGTGTGTTCCTGAGTACAAGTCATTTTCTCCATTGCTTGCCTCATAAGATATTTACATGACCATCTATTATGGATTGTGATCTGATTGAAGCTGAGTGTTCCCATCTTGTCCCCTCTGTGAACTCAGGTTTTAAAGAAACTCGCTTCAACCACGTTTCCGCCTCTAAAAAAAAAAACAACAAAGCCCCAGTTAGTCATTGCGTTTCATACTTTTTTAAAAATCATAATACTGCTTTGTGCGTCTTGTTTTCTCTTTTACACGCCTTCTCTAGGTGAATGTATGCACAGTTTGGCAAAAAACAAAACAGTATCTCACAACAACTGTTGTTTTCTTAATTTTATTGCGCACAATGCATGAGCTCCGTCACACACTTGTGTGCAGAGTTTTAAGTCGGCACAAACATTGCCCTCAGCGTTTTTTTTTTACTAACAACAAGTCATATGGCACTTGCTGCTTGTGTTAACTTGTGTTCACTCCCTCAAATTTAACATCTGAATCTAAATCCAACTTGGATTCGCAGAATATCCACATCTCCAGGCAAGAGGCATATTTCTGGCCTCATGTAAACAGACTGGCTGTTCCAACAAGCCTTAAATCCCTAATCCTCTACACATTGGGCCAGATCCACCTCTCTCTCTTTTAAAATGTATCTCTTTTTTCCCTCCTCTCTCACTTTCATGCTCTCTTGTCCCCACTCACTATCTCTTTCTGTCACCACATTATGCCTTGTACTCACAAACGTGGTCAGAACGCCCACACAGTCACACACTGGCCGCTCAGTGGTGGTCCCTCCGATGCTTGGCCTCCATTCATTTCACCAGCTGCCCTCCAGCCACCCCTTCTCCTCCCTGTCTGATTTCCTCTGCTCTCTCCATCCTTTTCTCTTTTTGTCCTCCGCTGTGTTCCTCCCACATTCACACCTCCTTTGTTGCTGTCTGTCACCCTTTTGTGTTATCTTTTTCTCCTCCTGCTCTCAACTTTTGAGTCTTTTTACTGCTTTTGCACTTCATATCATCCCACTCTCTGTCTGACTGTCATTCACCTTTCCTCATCTCTCACCTGTGTCAACCTTTGTGCCGGAGAGCCGTCTAATCTCTGTCCTCCGCCACCTTATTTTCTCTGTCTTTTATTTTTGGTAATATGGCAAATTCAGCATGATGATGTCTTCAGAAGTCAAATCCAGGTTATAATAATCTGCCTGAGTGTGAGAATATGGCTTGGTGATATAGCTGAACAAATTATCATGCTAAAATGTTTTATTTCGGTCAATAGTAGTCTTTTTTTTAAATACCTAAAATAAATAAATACCAGGAGGAAAAACAGACACAAAAATACATTTACACACACATATAAAAATAAGGGAATGAGCTCCCCTTGATACAAGCAAGTAAAACCTGAAGGTGCAAGGAGGACGACCAGGCTGAAGCTGGTGCAACATGCTGGTTAATGTTCTGGGTGACTGGCTGAACCCGGTATCAACAGATGGGACAGCTGCACAACTTTGCAGGCTGCTGAGAGTGTGTTGCATCGGTGCAGATAGTGGGGGATACAGGATGTTGTAGACCGCAACGTCCGTCTTGCAAGTGCAACCAAAGGAGGCCTGTGTACACGAATGGGGTTGGAGATAGGTCCAGGCGGCCACAGACTAGCACACCTCAGCAGACCTGCACAGAAGCCCATGGGAAGAACAACAGAGCCTCTATTATCAAGGGATATGAAAGGCTAGTTATGATCCACAGAGGGAGCATGCTGGGACTGGTTTTTGCAACCAGACTTTGCATTTTTGGTATGAGCTTTTTGGAGGGTTTGCATTTTAGTCTGCTAAACTATTTTCTTGTTGCTATTCATGAAGTACCGCCAATATGTATTGCTATAGTTTTATCATCTGGATCCAAGTGAGAGAAGATGGTTAAAATTTTACAAGACTGTATGCTAGTGTACATAATTAATATTCACTTCATTATTTAGTAAAATACACTTACTTGAATTTGTATTTGTCAAGCAGTAAATCTGCATATTATAGACAATAATAATCTGCACAGTACTGCAGAGCACTCTTTATGCAATTTGAGTAAAAAGTAAAGAGCGTCTGAGATTTAAATGTAAGACAGTAAAGCATCAAGTGTTTATACCTCTACTGATGCTGCAGTCTTCTGTTTGTTATTGTAAGAGAAAATGTCTTAGTCCAGATATGTATATCAAAAGTACATAAGGTGATCAAAGAGAGTTACCAGATTTTTAAAATGTCAATACAGTAATCATGATATATTTGAGATGCAATGTAAATCACCATATCAGACAATATTAAACTCCTTTTAACATTCGGATCTGCACATGAAAAATGTAAATTTATTTAAAATCTTTGAAATTCAGAAATATCCAGTGAACTCACAGTGGAAATAAAGTATTAAGGCCTACATAAGAGACAGTAATTGATGAGGCATATGTCAAATGCTTTGATTTAGACAGAAATAAAAAGCTGAAGTGACAATATGACCCTGGCAGCATTCAGGCACCAGGGAATCAGGCTTCTGGTCCAACTCTGTCAAGGTCAAGAGGTCACTTTATCCACCTCCGTCCACACTGTTTCCCTTCTTTGTATTCATTTCTTCTTCCTCAGGCCCCTCCTTCTGCCCCACCTCCCGCCTCCTTTGCTTATTCTCTGTCTGTTTCTCCCTCCTGTCCTGCTGTCTGGCCTCACTTCTAGAGTAATGACAGCCAGCTGTCAACACCACGCCGGCTCTCTTGACCACCGAGCAGACCTGACAGCGGCACTGATGAGATCGCTCACCGAACGTCTCTCTCTGGGCAGAGTTCGCTTAGAGCTATTTTAGATGGCGATTTTTCTGTTTTATTTATTCATTAGCTTCTCTTTTTGGTTTAGTTTGTGCCTGGTGTGTTTATTCAAGTGTGTGCGCCTTACTCCTCCTTGGCTTGTGTTGTTTTTTTTTTTTCCCTCTTGATGATTTAAATCCTAGAAGAAGAAAAAAATACATCTATTTTCTCCATGATGTCTCCTGGGTACCTTGAGGCGAATCATCATTTAAACATTAGACCTGTCAGTTGTATAAGAAGGAATAAGTGTAAATGTATTATTCAGTACTTCTAATTCTGGTCTTTTCCGTTTGTGGCTCTGTCTTTACCTGCCTGCTTCGGAACCGTCTTTATCTGCTGAGGTCACTGCTGGTCATGAATGTGACTGTTCACTTGGAAAGCATCAGATATGCATTGAATATCTCTATTATAGTGCATTCAAAAGTGTAACATCTTAAAAACAACACTTCTTTTCACCTCCAATTTGGTCTGAAGTATTAGCTATTACTACAATTAAAAGAGGTTTATCAGAAATGAAAGGACACGAGCTGAACCGCTGTTTGGCTGTTTGTGGCACAGTTGCAGTGCTTTGATGAAGGCTTTTGTTTTGGCTGAAAAGAAACCAGATAATTAATGTGTCAGCTTTTTGGAACACATCAGGCAGTTCTCCTGCCGGAACTCAGGTCAGGCGGGAGGCACTGTGAATGTTGACAGAAATGGCCGCCTAATCGACACTTCCAGCCTTCTTGTTTCCATTGCAGTGTAGGATCCGACAGCTTCGACTGCGCAGTGTGCCAAACGGCAATAAATAAAAGTTAGCGGATGTATGTTGAGATCTATCATCGACCCCTCACTTGGAAGTACGTACACCGAAGTAGGTGTTTTTCTGCCCCTGAAGGGGGATCGACGGGGGAAATTCTTGCAGCTGGAATACGCACAAAGGTTCGGGCCGCCCTAAAACGACCCACAAGTTCCTGCAACAGAGAACAGCTTATTACCTAATACGCCTGTTAGGGGAAAAAAAAGCAAAAGGCAAACCGTCTTCAAGTGCAAAGTGAAAGCACCAAATGTTTCAGTACCTGGAATACCAGTGGTGGGATGAACACCACTTTCTACAGGATGTTAGGGTGAAGGTGGTAGAGTCGCCTTATTTCCAAGCCCATCTACAGTGTATAGAAGAATACACATCTTCCTTTTGCACTGCTAACAATAGTCATGTCATTAAGCGCTTCAAGTGACCAGTTGTGAAGTGGATATTGTGTAAATTAATTTATGACATGTTTTTTTTGTCTCAGTTATTCATCTGTTGGTAATAATTTGCATTTCCATTACTTGCCCTGCAAAACTCCTGGTTCATCAAGTAAGGAGTTGTTCCACAACAAGCTCCGTGACTCAGTTTGTAGAATTGTTGAAAGGCTTGGAGAGCCCTGCTTTTAAAACTCTAGCTTTTAGCTTTTAGCACTGTGGGTCATAGTGTATTTTCTTGACAAAAAATGTGATTTTATGTTTCATTGAGATAGTCTATAAAGGTCTATACACCCCTTCAGATCCCTCCCAGCATTCTGAAGGGCTTTCATTTCCAAGCCCAATCTTCTCTTAGGCTCATCCTGTGGGTTTGTTTTCTTTTTTCATATCATCTTTCACCTTCTGTATCTCTCCTTCTATCTCTTATTCCGAAGTTTCTCCAGCGCCAGCAGGACTACAAAAGCACACGTCTGTGGATCTTATTTATTTTTGAGGAAACCCTCTCAGTGAGCTCTTTCATAACCCGGCCGAATTTAATAAAACTTCTAGCTTTGTATTTGATAGTTTTTGAATCTGATCCATGCCAAGACTGTGGAAAGTTACTTTCCCTCTTCCTTCTCTGAAATTACTCATTGTTGACACTTCACACTGCAACATCTCATCGAGTTTACATAACCAAATTCATTTTGGCTTAATTTGATCAGTTTGAATAGTCTTTCTTCTGTATGCGTCATTAAACATTAAATATCCCAAGCTATCATATTACTGTATACACAGTGCAATCACACGCTCAGTCTTTCTCTCTGTGTGTTTTTCAGCCAGCCATGATGGGAAAATCAAAGGTTACAACATTAGCTCTGATAGAGATTTATGTAAGGCCACACATGCTGCTGGTGCTTAGGAAGAGTGCTTAAGAGTGTAAAGCTGCAGGCAATTGAATGCGTGGTGTCACAATTCAGTGAGCATATTCCTAACAATACACTAGCAAGGCAAGCACAAACAAGAAGGCCAGTCCCACTTGTTTACATGCCGTTAGGTGTATTGTGACTACAGTCCGATACCATCGCCATCAGAATAATGCTGCCTCAGTAATTGAATAGAACACCAGCCCGGTTACTCAGCCGCTTGTTTCGTGTCGTAGTTTATATTTTATTGCCTCTCTTTAGCGTCCAGACTATGTGTTCAAGTGTGAGCACTGCAGCTGCTTCTCCACATTGATGAAAATGGTGACAGTTCTTCTATGCATTGCAGTTGGGCTGTGCTAAAATATAAAACTGGATCACAAACTTGACGAACAACTTGATGAACTTTGTGTTTGTTTGTGCTGCAAACGTATTTGCTGAGAGTAGATAAATAAATGAACAAACAGCAGAAGGCAGCTGTAGTTGAAAATAACTTCTTCGTATATTTATGCAAGCACAAAAGCATAAGAAAATCAATAGGGAGTATAGTGCATCTGTATTCTCACCCGTTTTTCCACCCAGTAATTCAGCATGCATATATCCTCCACTCCATCAGCAGTCTGTGTAATGGCAAAGCTCGAGATGACGTGAAGTGAAAAGCTCCTCTCACAGTGTTAATATCACCTGGGGGACGCCCAGTGATTTGCAATAATAGTGCGCATCATTTGGGATTTTAATCTTTCGTGAATCTTCCTTGACACAAGTCCCCTTGATAATACTAATCTTATGCAAATGTTGGTCTCAAACATGATGGATTTTTTAGCTACAGCTTCTTAATCTTTTTCATCTTTATAGATATAAAGGTTGTTTTTTTTTCTGTCACTGAAGCCTTTGAATATGCTTTCAGCAAACCTCTAAGCCCAAAATATATTTATTTTGGCAATTCTACAGTTCATGATCTATGGCTGAGACCAACGGCTCTACAAATACAGGAAATGGTATATTATTTATGTTGCCAAGAATGTAATCAGAGCAGAATTTGCTTACAGCATGTGATGTGCATCAACAGCTGCCCTTCTTGTGTTTGCCTGCGTATTGTTGCTGGTGACATGTGGGTTATTGCCAGCTGATGTGCAGAGCTCCACTGTCAGGATAACAACAGCCACTAGTGCTTCAGAAAGGCAGTCAATTTCATCACATTTCTTGTTGGAAGGTCAGATCCTAGATAACAACGTCTGCTACGTTCAACAGACATCAAATGACAGACATCTTATGATGCAACAGCGTGCCATGCTGCTGCTCTGTGTTGCCTTTGTGTGGAGGTCAGGGTGGTGGGGCGTGTAATGTGTTCTACTCTGACAGATGTGTCTGACTAACAATTGATTACTTTGTAATTATTTTCACAGTGACGTATCTGTAACCTGAACCAACTGGTGTTACAAACGCAACCTTAAACATACAGTCGCTGCAGTTTGCTGATAGTATAGAGATAATTGTTGATACATTACAAAACCTGCATTCACACATCAAGTCGGTCTGGCATCTGGTCTGACATTATTGTGTATGACAAGATATAATGCTTTTGTTTGAAAGCAAATTTAAAAATCCCTTTGTTTTAGAATTGCCGTTGCCATTATCAAGGAAATAAAATCGCGTCTGTGACTTTGGCCTGTTGTTTATTCTGCAGGTGTAGCAGTGATATATATGTTGCTCATCAAACCTAGATTGTCTTTGACTGAGGACCAACTGAATATATTAATCCAGAGAAAGAGTCTGTGCTGAAAGAATTTAGATTATCAAACATGCGCTGACATACGACTGCATGTCCATACAGCACATGATGTGACACAATACCGAAGGCCGAAACCACTAATGGATTGATTTTACCAGCAAGTGCTGTCTGTTGCATCCAAAGCCGGATACAGCTACAGCGTCACAGAGCTTCATAGCTGTCAGAAATGTTCTATTAAAATCACATCAGCTGCCACCAGGGTTTCCTGAATTGTCACTTCATTATGATCAACATGAGCATTGCAGCTTATTTTGAGCATCGCATACACGTTCCTTCTGATATAACAAAGAACAAATTTTGTTGTAAGCCTTTAAAACCCCTTAACTTGCTGGCGAGTTTGAAAGTCATGCTATCTTTAAAAAAAAAAAAAAGCCTCAATACAACCATTTATCAGAGCCAAAAACGGAAAGAATTGTGAGATTTTCAAGTTTGCAACGGTTCTTGAACTACGTTTAAAACCATATTTCATCAGAATCGCTTTATTTTACATGTCTCATTTAGTAATTAATCCAAAATCATTACCTCTAACCAGAATCTGTTAAAAACATCAAATTCTGCACTGATCAGTGCCACCATGAAGCATGTGAAAAATGTTCAGCAACTATTCAGCTTAACAAAGCTGCAAATTGGAGACAACTACAGAAGCAAATTAACAACATTAGCAGTAAAATATCTCTTGTATGTACTCATCATTTTTTCCACACACTTAAAAAATACTTCCTGCAAGATAATATAATACTGGTAATACTGTTTAGTGTTTAATCAAATTACTGAGCCTTCAAAAATGATACAATACATTTGTATTTTTAAATAACTAAGTGCCAACTCAGAGAAGATCCAGCTGGTTTTGGAGTCTTTGTTCGATGTGTTTGCTTTAAGAAACAAATAAAAAAAACACACTCATTAAACAAAGTGTTGTTTTTGAATTTGACTACAAACGATTTCTGTGGATTTTTTCTTCCATTGTTCCTGGAAAGCCAGGGTAAAATCAAGTTTATAAGCAGTAATTATAAACACCATCGGTCTATCTCTAATACGCAACACAAACATGTTGCACTGCTTTTTAACTCTGAGTAAAGAGAATCATTTTTCTTTAACTGATGCGTTTTGATAAAAGTCCTGTTGAGGTGTTCTCTGTCCTTTAAATGTACACAATGGATTCAGTTCACAGCACAATATCTGTGTGAAAAGAGCATTAAAAGGCCGAAGCCCACCCAACAGAGAAAGCACCTTTGTGCTTCAACTCTGCAGCCTCTTGCCCTGCGGGGGTTATTAGTCATCCCGGCTGTGGGGGCAAAGCCATCGTGGGCGCTTGGTCTCTGTTCTGCCAGAGCCCTGCAGGAAGGGAGGTGCAGGTGTGGTGTCAGCACAAATATGGTATATATTGTAGAGAGATGTATAAATAGAGAGATAAATGGTGAGAGGTGAGAGCAAGATGAGGCTGAAGATGGATCAGAGGGATTAAGATGCTGCTGATAATAAAGGCATCGAGTGTAGTGGGAGCATAACATGCGAAGGCTTTACAGCTATGGAAAAACAGTGTTTTTAATAAGGGGAAACACACCAAGATGTGCATTTGCAGACACACAAACACTGAGATGAAAAGTTATTGGAGGAAGTGAAGATTGAGATCATATAGCTCTGAAGACTTGGGTATAGAACACTGGAAGGATATTTCTTCTTTTCAAACTTGTTCCATTTGTACACTACATACTACTGAGATGTGAGGGAGGGTTTGGAGAGATTATATTCCCCATACTCTCATGCTTGCTCTAACATACTGCAAAAAAATACATTTTAGAGCTCATTTCATCCTTGGCCATGCTGGCATTAATGTGAAAAGATGAGCGTGGCAGCTGAAGAGGACTAATACTCAAGACTTATATTGCTGGAGCCTTAGCTGTCAGTGCAGCAGTGGTAAAACTGCAGTAAATAATATAGCAGTGAGTGGGAACAGCCTTCTTTAAGTCCTGGAGATCAATTAGAGGAAGCTATCTGGGCCTTTTTTAAGTATACATCTCTACCACAGGCAGCTAAGTAAAACACTTCTCATTCATTATTGCATACACTAAGCCAGGTAAGGAACAGCTACGCACACTCTGGAAACCTGAGCCCTCTGGAGTTGCAGCAGATGGTGTGCAGCTAGCACATGGACGTTTTCATGAACAAATCGTGACACTCAGGCTACTTTGTATTCAGCGTGGATTAGTGCTGTATGAACGTCTAGAACCATGAATATGGATGCAAAAACATATTCTTACATACAGTATAACATGTCATTTAATTAAGTTCTGAATCCAATTAAGTTGTTCTATTTAAAAAGGAATGTTTGTCAGTGGGATAAAATAACTAGTGTGCGTCATGATGAAAGTGAAATACAGTTTTTACTTTAAACCGATGCACATTTATAGCCCAGTCTGTAGAATGGTAGTGGTGACCCCTAATAGGAAAAGAATGCATTCCCTTGTGGCTTCCAAAGTCAGAATTAAAATAATTGCAAATGCTCGTTTGCCAGACTTCTGAGCACCTCTGACTGGAGCTTGCCAAACTCTTATGCTAAACTTTTCTCTCTTTTTTTTTTTTGCCCCTTTCCAGCTTTTCTTCCTACATAATTATTGGGGACAGCCCAGAGGCTTTATCGGAAATTCATTATTTCACAAGAGGAAGCCCTGCCACCCTCTCAAATTATTTCCAGTCCCCTGGGGTGAGCAGCCCACAGAGTGAGAAACAGATACCTGTCACACCGTAACCGATGTGACCATGTGACTGATGGCTGCCTAGTGTGCGTTCCTGCTTACTCCGGTGTCACGGTAGTTTCCCAGTGCTGTCAAAGCTTTGTGCTTCCAGATGGTACACCAGTTCTTTCTGCCTTCCTGTTTTACTTTCCTGCTTTATGTCTCTTCTTTCATTGTGCTCGATGTTTCCTCAAAGACATGTTGTGTTGTCCCCAGATCAAAATGGCAGATTTTCTTGCAAAAACCCTAGTTCTGTTGGAAATTCATGATTAAGATTTTGATTCTTAGTTTAAATTTTGTTCTTTTATCCTCTTTTGCACATTCTGCTCAGCCAGTGCAGTGGTTTCAGCCCCCATTACTCCCCAGAAAGGCTCAGTGGAGAAAAATAAAAGACTGAATATTTGTATAAAATGGTAACTTAACACCAGCATGAATTATCACTACAGTACACCCGTCACTTCCTAAGCATGTCTTTACAAACCTCAACTTACCAGAATGAAGAAAAGTATTCAAAAGTTTCCTAAGACAAGCTGGAGGGAAGGGCTGAAGGTGACACAATAAGCTTTCAAGGTTTATAACATACAGCCACACAGTTTGTGTTGAGAATGCAAGTATCAGAACTGTTTCAGCAAATCATGTGGGTCCACAAAATAGCAGTATGCAGTGGACCATCATGTTTTTATGTTCTGGGCCCTCCATAGGCGAACCATTATCCACAACCCCCCCTAAAGTAATTCCCAACTACCTGGTCTGTAGAGTATGATGGGAGCCCAGCAGCAGCAGCAGAAAGATGCCTGGTTCTCTGAGGTCACTCTTTCTAGAGATCCGAGGCTCTCGGTGGAGCAGCTGCTCATACAAAGGGATCAGAAGATCAATACAGACCTATCAGTTGAACCAGCTAGATAAGCCCTGTGATATTTTGTCTGAGGCACAGACTGAATGGTCCTGCTCTGTGGAGGGCAAATCGGCCTTTCTCTTTGCCCCAGAATATATTTTGTCAAACAGAACTGAAATCAGAAACTTCTGAGACTATGCCTACAAAAATTCAAAACCATTTCTATTTAAATCTAGCCACCATTCCTGTTGAAGCAGTCAACTTGTGCAGCGACACATCACTCCCAGTATTCCTGCAGTGCTCCTTTTAACCAGCGTTATATAAGCATGTCAAGCACCATCTGCAACAGCACTGAATCTCCTAAACTGTGTCACAACAGCAACAGTCCAACATGTACTTATTTTTGGCACACAGGAAGAAACCACAGGAAACCAAATCTTGCAAGTCGGGTGGTTTGGAAGCAATAACTGAGTTGCTGTTACCAGAAAAATCAAACATGCATAATCACTACGCTATGACCAGGTGCCACCACATGCAATCATATCACAGTTCAGGTTGTCGGCAAATTCACACAATGTACAAACACATGAATGTTGAAGAAAGCTATGAGGTCTTGGAGGCAGCAGACTCTGCCACTGTTCTGTTTCTTCTCTCGATGGTAGCCACTGACCAACTCTCATTACCAGTGAGGATTCTCAACATGAAGCTTAATTACTGAAACAAGTGTAGCGTTTTCTGCTCTCCTCCAGTTGGAGGTCAATGGAGAAATCTCAAATAGACACCAGCCAGAGGCCACGCATCTTCTTCACAGTTACTGCATGCAAAAGTTCCATTTTGAGTATGATGCAATCTGAGCATGCACAACACAATCAGTCTGGGAACTTTTTGATCACATCCCATATCACTGAATTATAATGTTCCTTCATTTGACCTTTCACGTTATCCTTTATTTTAAATTTCATCCTGCAGCTTCCTCAGACGAGGCAGACACACATAAGGATTATAGTTTTAGACTACTAAAGTAGTGAATACGAATCTGTTTGTAGGATATGTTGTAATTGCAGTGACATGTACACGATGCACATCTTTTACCCTCACAGTTATTAAAAATGTAACTGGCTTTACATGTGTCCCAACACATAGCAAGGCTTCATAAACAGCAGCAGCAGCAGCAGCAGCGACCGTCTCATCTTTTCACTTGATTGCTTCTTTCATTTGTGTCCTTCTCAATCAATAATCTGGAGACGAGGGGGAGAGCAAGAGAAACATCAAGACAGGGAGGAAAACAGAGTCAACGTGTCTTAATAAGGCACTTGACAAGTACACTTAATCAGCTATGACTGCTTCCTTGAGGCTTACCATCAGCCAGGCCTCTTCAGAAATCAGGAAAAGTTCCTCCACTGTCAGTATTTTGTGATGTCATACAAGTAGTCAGGGTTAAGCTTGAAATCTCTGTCATTCTTTTCGTCTTGGAAAAATAGATTGTATTGAAGTCACTTGTGTCCCGATACTAGTTCATGATCTACAAGAATCTGAATTTGAACTGGCTTCTAAACCAGTAATTTTACGTATGTTCTTAGTGCCTTTTCAGTTTTATAGATTTTTCTTGCCTACAAACATGAAAGAGTTTACAAATGTTAGATAGCAATTGCATGATATTTTTTCCAGCCTCCACCAGTGTCCTGGAACTGTAGGTGTTGGGTATGTCCAAGCCTAGGTGTCAGTCTTCAGCAGTACGTTTTTCACAGTGAGACGAGTCTGCTTGAGTTGGCTGCCTGCGATGACTTAACAGTCCGTCCTCTTAGATGCTCTGAACACCAAGGTAATGGCTAACCTGCCATTAATAAAGAGGTCATGGAGGTAATGGGTAATTTGCTTCACTTAATGGAGAAAAATAGCCCCGGAAGCAAGTTAATATAAAATGTAATTGTCTTCTCAAGTTACTTAACGTATTGGTCTTGCCGTTGTTCTAGTTTCTTGTGTCCAGAGTGAGTTGGGAAGAGACTGGATCTTTCGGTTGTGGAGGTGTTTCCGATTCCCATCAGTTCCCGCCGCCCGCTACATATTTAGGTCACGCGATTCGGTATCCGTACATAACGTACGCATGCAGAACACATGTCTGTGCTCACTACAAGGTCATTTTGTTTGTCGGTACATCTACATTTTATGGCCACATTCTATAGTGTCCTGATTTCTGCCACAAATTTTGTCAAGATTTCATCCGTCAGAAATGATACGACTGAGCAGCCTAGGCGGAGTACTGCGCTCTCTGAGTGCTTTTCTTCTTCCAATTTGGGATGTTCTCCCGCTGTTGGATGTTTTTGGGGCAGCATTTAAATCCATCCATAATATCGATGCTTCAAAATGAGACAGAAATTCAAAGGATTCCGAGGCTTTTATTTTCATATCCAGCAATAAACAATTTATCAGTGCGATATAAATCTCAGCTGAGTGTGTTTACAGTGTGCCGTGATGAATCTATTTATAGAATGCACTCATTCTGACGCATTATCAGCACATTTACTGAGACACTGCTGTAGTCTTGTTCAACATAAATACAATTTTGGCATCAAGACTGAGTTGACCAGTTTCATTTTAGAGTGAGTTAGCTTTAAGATAAAATTATATTGTATGTAATTTGCGTTCTGTTCCAACAGCTGCCAATCATTGTTATGACAGTTGACCTCAAATAGAATAGCAGAAGCCCAAAGTAAAGCTGGTAAACAGTGTGCACAAATGTCTTAAATTTAGTACATTTTCTTAGACATCATGAATTAAAAAGTTGATGTTTTTGTTGGAAATCCGTGTCTGGTTTGGTGCAGGAATATTTATGAATTCATGATCTTACATGATTTTTGAGGTTCCTGAGTAAAAGACAGAAAAATCATAGTCTCCCTGTTGTCTAGTCTCATTCAGTAGCTTTATGTATTGATATAAGTAGCCGTTGTACGTGTATTCAGTCAACTTTAAGTCTGTGCGTCCTCACACAAAGAAATAGCAATGTTTTTCATGATGTTAGTGATTTTTGAAAGGTAAATGCAGTCATTGATGGTGTTCTCTCTCTGATAATTTTAGGAAGTGTGTCATTCTTTGACCAAAAGATGTGTTTTAGAAAATCAAAGAGCAAAAAGTTTGTCTCAAATACCCAGATCACTGAAAAATTCCCTGCAGTACATTCTGCCACAGGTTATTTGTATTCCAGCTGACATCCTCTGTTTGCTCAGAAAAATATCATTTTTCGTACAATGCAGCAAAAGTGACAGTTTGTTCTTATCTGTGCGTATGCCACAGCATATCTCACCTGGCGCCAAGGGCCGCTGTTGTCCATTGATATTCCAGCTCAGTGTGCATGTCAGAAGTGCTTTGTCCGACTGTGCAGCACGGGGGAGACGGTGTTTGACGGCGCGTCTCAATATTTAATTATCTGCATCTGCTTCAGAGCAAATAGAACGATCTGTAGCATCAGCTGATGTATCTGGGCCTTTTGTTGAGGCTGCAAAACACATTCAGAAACAACTACTTCATGCCCTTTACACACACGTTTGCTACCTAACACATGAAATGAAAAGATGGCACAAGGACACTTTCAGAGCTGCTGCGCATCTAATGAAATCTGTCTGCTGGCAGAAAAGAAAAAAAACCCCAAAACATTCTTCTGTTTCTGTAAATGTCCCACTCCCATATCCTGAAGGGTTTGTGACTGCAGCTTCTGTTTTTCCGAGGATTGGGGTAGTTTAGAGCACGATACTGCTGCAGGCAGCGAGTCCCATATCAGCAGGCACATGTTCTTCCAGTCTAATTAGTAAGAGGCTCAGCAGTGTCCCTCCGTCTCTCTGAGGAGATCCTATCAAAAACAACAAACTACGCCTCTCTGGAGGTGGATTAAGCACAAAATAAATAAAGTTTGTTGTGATTGCCTTTAAATATTAAAGGGGTTTAAGGAGCTTGAGAGTCTCGCCTCAGGTATAGATATATTGAGGCGTATTTTAGGTGCTAAATAGAGCGCGGATTTAGACATTAAGTCCTTTGCTTCCAGAGTGAAGTGACATATTGTGATTCTATCTCTGCCTCTCTGTGTGTGTGTGTGTGTGTGTGTGTGCTGTGTTCTTTATGCTGACGGGCTGTAGAATACATATGTGATTGTGTGCTTACAGATTGTGTGCCTCGCTCCGGATTCAAATTACCAATAGCTTCATCACAATGATTCAGCGAGGGCTGAGACTGACAAGATTGTGGCTTCTCCCGGCAAATGAAAAGGCAGTCAGTCGTGCTGTTATGCTCTCATCCACTTAGGCTTTTATGAAAGGGAATAAAAAAGGGAAAACTTATGTTTGACTGTTGAAAAATGTCACAGAGATAAGCCAAAATGGTCTTAATACTTTGTCCAAATCCCCCATGTTCCTGCGTAATTATCGGTAGAGTTCTTTATAAAACATGTCCTGGAAATCTGTGATTATAGTGGACAATGTCTGGTCTCAGTTTCTCTGAGCTTAGACCGGACGCCTATTGACAAAGACACAAAGAGACTACACACATGCACAGATAAATAAAAAGAGGGGAAAAAAGACAGAGAAACCAATGAAGAATGAAAGAAAGAGCCGGAGTGACGGGATGCGAGGCTTGACACTGGATGGTCAGCCTGGCATTGTCTTGGCACCGCCGAATTCCTGATCTCGCACGAGCCGTTTATAAGCACTGTGCCAGCAGCTTAGACAGGAAGGATTATCAGACGACACTTTTTAGCCTCTTAAGCAAGCCACAATTGCAGCCAGCATGGTCCAAGAGAGCGTGAGACAAAGGACTTACAGCGAGGATGAATGTGAGCACAAGGACTTAGCTAAATGTCAGCCAGCCTGTGTGTTGTAAATGTAACTTTTATGGGCTATTGTTGGTGTTGTTCGACTTACTCTTTTCTCCAAACAAAATGGGGAAAGGCCGACGGGGAGGATGCTGATGGAGTGAAGGGAGGGAAGAAGTAGGAAGAAGCGCCGCCGGTGGGGAACTGCCACTGGATGGTTGTTGCTAAGCGTTTAATCTCCCACGCTTGGAGAATACAAACGATCTTGTAATCGTCCCCGACCTTGACATGAACAGCAAGGTCACAGGGGAGCTGGGCTATTTTGCATTTCCCACAGATACTTCACCGAGACACGCCGAACAATTAGTAAACTGGATAAAAAGGAATGGAGCCTGTCTTACTCCCCGCATCCTTCTCTGTCCCCCTCATGTTCCTCTTGGGGGAAGTTACCCGGCAAACCCCCAAACCGCTGCTTCCTTTGCTTCTCATCACTTAATTGTGGTAAAGAAGTAGTCGGACCTACCAAGTCAGGGCAGACTGCACATACCTGTGCGCTGTGCTGTTTCTATTTGTGCGTGTGTGTGTCGAGCTGCAAGTATTGATTATTCTATCAATTATTTCTTATTGATAGATTTAATGTCTAGTTTGTAGAATGAAAAAGCAGCCATCACAAATTCCTTACTAATAATTTAATGTCCTCACATTGCTTTCTCATTTAGCCAGGGTTAATAGTAATTTTATAAGTTTTGCTGGTTAATCGTTGTGTCCATTAAGGGATGGACTGATTGTTTTAGTAGCATTTGTGTTTGTTCCTGTATTTGCCAGTTCAGAAGATGCACATTACACAGTGACTGAATACAGAAGTGTATACGCTCGCCTGCATACCGACACCTGAGTAGGAGGGTGCTACTGTATTAATGCATGTGTTTTTGTGTGTGTGTGTGTGTGTGTGCGCACTAGTGTGTCTCAGTGCGTCAGCTCTCAAATCGCCTTTATGCAATTAAGGGACTTTTGTCCTCCGACAACAGCGCATTACCTCTATTATTGAATATGCTGAGAGTTGAGATATGATTATACTCCAGGCAAATTGAATTTCTGTTTTCAGCAGTTTGATTATAAGAGCGTGGACTGGGCTCTTTTAAGTTAAGCCAGTATGGTTTTTAGACTTATATTCCACAGAAGGATAATAGAGCTGACCCCGTCTCGGCATCTTAACTGACTCAAAACAGCAGGAACACAATGGCCAGCAAGTCCCTCTGGGATGTGTGTTTATTCTCTTGTAATAGTAAAACGTCCCAGAACTGAAATGAAATGTTACGAGCAGCAACTTTTAGAATGGTGAAGTTTTTGGGGTTTTTTTTTTTGGGGATGCTAGAATTATACTTTCCTTTTCACCATTTCATAATGTTGTTTTCATTTCTACATCTCCGTTAGTTTATTCATGCCGTGCAATTTGTCTCTGGCAGTGCTGCAGCCAACAGTCACCTCCTTTAGGACTGCCCTGGTTTCCA
Source organism: Amphiprion clarkii (assembly GCA_027123335.1). Taxonomy (NCBI): domain Eukaryota; kingdom Metazoa; phylum Chordata; class Actinopteri; family Pomacentridae; genus Amphiprion; species Amphiprion clarkii. Next base: position 30,940,603 of record CM049581.1, on the reverse strand, counting down.
TGGCAAATAACAGACCTTGTTAACATCAAAGGTTAAGAAAGAGACAGGCTGAATGCTTGAAAATTTTTAAAGAAGAATCAGTGATAAAAGATAGCAGACTCAATTAAGGCGAAGCTTTGCTATTATGCAGAAAGTTCAGTTTTTTAATTTGATCTCAGAGCAGTATATTTTAAAGGATAAATGCTCAGTCGCAGGCCTGTAACGGCTGCATGCTCCAAAATGCTTTTTTTTTTACATGAATATATTTTGTAACAGCTTGGGCAGTGTGTGTGGGAGTTCAGGGGTTCTAATCTACTCTAATGGTGAATAAAATAATCTTTATACAGTCAAAAAAAACCTAAAAACCTGTCAGAGTCACTAAAAAGCACCATTAACGTCAACCGTATGTCTCATTTCTAAAAATTTATATTGTAAAATGTATTTATCTGCTCAGAAAAGTACAGCTGTCTTTAATGTTAAATCAAATAAACTCCCAGGTTGCAGCTCAGCCAATATATTCAACATCACGACTGCCTGCGTGGGAGTATTTCATGTTTCATAATATTGATTGGGCTTTCTCGTATGAATAATGTGTAAACTCTGGGAAGGTTCTTCACGTTCATTTTATGTCTTTTTCATTACCACTGACTGAGAGGCACCAAATTCCTTGCTGGTGCCTTTTTTTGAGCTTCTGGTTTTCACTGCAACAACCCCTCCAAGGCTCATAGGGGCTCAGATCACAGCAAGAGAGCAGAGGTTCCGGTCAAGCGCACGGAGTCAGGAAAGATCAATCCAAGGTGGAGCATGTGGCTGGGTCAGCAGCTTTTTGACTCGCTTTAAGTGCAAATAGATTAAATCAGAGGGAAGAAGCGAGGTGTCCCGGCCACTGAACGGTAATGATGGAGATGCTTGTGTGTGCAGTTGCAGGAGTAGCTGGCACAGGACACTGGTTGTTATGTAGAAGCTAAGTTTTCTGTGTGTGTTGACAGAAGCTAGAGCAGGTCGGACAAAAGGTGTGAGCTTTAGTTTCATTTTGAGCGCTCCTACATGTTCAGCTATCTTTTTTAGTGTTTGTGTACACGCGTGCATATGTATGTGCGAGTGTGTGCAGAGAGGCGTTAATTAGGACACCTGGTTGTTTGGTTTGTAGAGAGTTATGTGGTTTCTCCTTGTTGGCACTGTCTTCTAACTGCAGTCAGGTTTGGAGGTGTTTGTTTCCGCCTTTTCTATTTCTGGTGGGTACTGTATAAATCATGCTACTGTGTTATAATTTATATTTTTGCTGTGTTTTATTATACTGGCATATCTAAAACAATGCTAATGAATGAAGTTAGTAGATTTTCCATACAAAAGGACATATTTTTAAAAAAATAGATTGTAGTCAAGCAGTGCCATCATTGTCAAATGTAATGAAATAGCTTTTATTACCCCAAAGTGTCCTTCCATCCATTATCTATACACCGCTTAATTATCATTAGGGTCATGGGAGGGCTGGAGTCTATCTCGGCTGACTGTGTGATGAGACATTTTCTTTCTTTAGTCGCTTTCAGGAACTAAGGTACCAAAGAGGGCCCCCTGGTTGCTGTTTCATAAAGTTTCTTTTAATTTGGTTAATGGTCCGTCTTGTCCAAAGAGAAGCTTTCTTCTTAATGACTACACTAGACACTGTTGTTGTATTTTCAGAGAGGACAAATCTATGAGAAAGCAATACTTTTTGTCTTCCTCAGCCCAAAATTTGAGATCTGTGCTGATGAGACAGATGTATTTTATTTTGCATTGTGCCACTTCAGCTGATCTCTATCTCTGTCCTCATGACTGTTTCAGACTCATATAGCCAAGTTAAAGTAGAAGGATTTTCTCTCATAAGATCGTATGAACTCGCATATTTGCTTTCATTCTTTTCATGAAAATTAAAGCTCCGTTTTTCCTTCTTCCTCTTCCAGCCCTCACCGATCCAGATGGTGGTCCCTGTCGGAGGACCTACTGTGGACGGGGTCGACAGTGCGTGCTGATGGCAGAAACCGGGCGTGCCGAGTGCGTTTGCCAGGAAAAGTGCCGTCCCTCGTTTGTGCCGGTGTGTGGCTCAGACGGCAGGTTTTACGAGAACCACTGCGAGGTTTACCGCACCGCCTGCCTGGAGAGGAGACGGATCTATGTGGTGCACAGCAAGGACTGCTTCTTCAAAGGTACTGCTGAAATCAATACGCTTCTTCTTATATAGCACCAGTTCACAACACATGCGATCTCAAGGCAATTCACATAGTAAGGTTAAGACCTTTCAAAATTACAGTGTTGCGCTGCTGCACAATGTCAAAAAGATTGAGTTCAGCTAGTTTTTATGAACATGTTAACATCAGTTTTGGAAAAAAGTCCAGTCACCCAGCGTACGTACTGGAATTAAAATTATGAAAACACACAAAGGAAGTATGCATGTCATGTTTGTGTTGTCATAAATGCAGGTGGTTGTCCAAATTAAGATTACATTTCCCACAACAACATGTTGCCGCTTGCCCTCCCTGGCATTTCATCAGGTGTGTTGTTTTATCTTTTTATTCAGCCTGTCTTTCATTTAGTTCACCATCTGTTGCAGCTCAAAAAAGCCGAAAGCACCTTGTTTTGGGTGTATTTGAGGAACAATGGCCTCTTTATGTTATTGGCAATGATTTTCCTGACCAAAGCGGACCGAGCTAAAAGGCAGAACTGCCTTTGGGATGTTTAAACAGTGTTTATCTCAACAATAATGTGGCGCTTGAATGATTAAGTTAAAGTGTTGAATACAACACTGTTCATTTCTAATTGACCCGCTGAACCCAAGCAGTTTAATTTAATTTTTTATTTTTATTTTTTTGCCCCTGTCACATTTATAGTCACTTTGGGCTCATTTTTTAGTGTATAATGTCCTGCACCTCTATGGTAACACAACAGAGCAACAAAATGCTATAAGACAGATTCTGAGTTGAGCTGAGGAGTGCAAAATCTGTTTGTTTTATTTATTAATTTATTTTTAGTCTTCTACAAACAGCCTGTTTTTGGTGAAAATTTAAGTTAAACACTTTAAATAAAGTGATTTTAATGAAATATTACAACTTTAAGGTCAGATTTGGTTCATTTTCCTGACATAACCGTACATGATTCGTTCAAATCTGGTGATTCTCACAACTTCTGAGTCTGATAAATGCTTCAGTTTTGTCAATTGTGAAAGCTCACAAACCATTGAATCCCACCAGTTGGCTTTTGGAGGGTTAAATCAGCTTTAAGAAAAGTAGCTGCAAAAATATTACCTTCATGCACATATCCATTTTTCCCTATTCTTTGATGGCAGTATCTTAACATAAGTAAGAACTTCAGCTGTTATCAAGTGAAATTACTTCACATCTTTGGTACAGAGAAATAAAAAAATATATATATTTAAAGTCAATAAACATCCTTTAGGTTGTTATGATTTGAACTTTTTTTGCCACAGTGATGTGACACAGCATCTGTACCTCTGATGACTCGCTGCATAACTGAATGTGACTCAGGTTCCCTCTTTTGAAGCCTTTGTGAGTAAAAATTGCCCTCAGATGACATGTTGATACCTGTGGGGCATACGTCTGAGCAGTCTGAAGGCTATACCGGGGCTCCGACGGCGGTTTGATGTTGAAACATTTAAACAGAAATAGAGTTGTACAGACAAGCAAAGCAATTGTTTTGTACCTCGTTGCCAGCTGTCACGCTCCAGTCACAAGCATCAATCACTGTAGAAATCCTGCTGCTTCTGTCAGCCACCTATTCAGTGGAGATCAAAGAATTAAATCATCTGTAGTTTGGTGCTGAAGGCTGTGGCTCGAGGTCAGGTTTGTCTGGGAGAACGATAGTTAAGCTCTCGCACTGGCACATGGACAGAAGGCCATTTGATCAGGTGCGGCATTCGTCTCTCCTGTGAGTTCTGCTGCAGTAATTATGCTGCCGTCAGTACAAGTCAGCACACTCACCTGGCACTTGGCCCTAATCACAAACACTGGCATCTAAATCAGGAACAGCGGTGCCTTTAAAGTTGATTTAATGATCAATGGAATTGTGGAATTCTAATAGTGAGTTTTCTGTTCAAAGGAAAACGATGTTGGATCAGTGCAAGCACATCATATGAAGGTCATCATGAGTTTAAATTTAAACCTGTGCCATAAATCAGACCTCTCAGTGGCCATTTTTGGACATTTTCACATATAAATGCATGATCTAAGTCCATATACAGACTATCTAACCTCTCAAACACTGCTCCCTTCTACTGCTTACATCAATATCCTGGCTCTCACAAATCACCACTAGGTTACTGAGGATCACCAGTTCTCTATAGTAAATCATTATAATCCTCACTCCTTGACTATCACTCATTAGCAAAATTGCACCGTCAGCATGAACAGTCAGCATTATTATCCAAAAACGGCTCGCTCGCTTCATCATGGCTTCGATTTCAAAGACAACAGGGCTGGGTAGGGCTTTTGAACACTGAAATAAACAACGTTTTACCTGTGACTGCACGCACCTGTGTCTCCTCGTCTTTGAATGTTTTTTCAGGTCAGGCTAGTATTAGACATGTTTTATAATCCCTCAGGGTGCGGATTTTAAAATAGAAAGTGAAGCTATAGTTATTCGGAGTGCATGGTTTCATGTCTACACAGCACAAAAAAGGAGCCAGACGCACACATGCTCACACCAACACAGCAGCACTTTCAGTCACATCACATTAGGGAGCGAAGGATTTCTGGCAGACGCCACCATGCATAGCTAATCCACATTAGAGATCTTCAGTTGGCACATTAGGCTTAAACCTGATGTCTGAATGCAAACCAGCAGGAGATGGGAGATGTTGGAAATCAGTCAGATGTCATGGGAATCATGCGTGCGTCTGTGTGAATGGGAAGTTATTATTGCACCTGACATACAAAGACTTCATTGGAAGTGTCACAGCGGTGTGCTGAAGTCATTATTCAAAAACCACAGTTTGTTTGTACAAGCTGAGAGGTGGGTGCAGTGGTTAACTTGCTTCTGGACATGTAACCATCTGTGTTTGCCTGTTAGGGGCCTTATTCCACTTTATTTACCTGACTGCATCCTCACAACTTGAAACTCCAAAACAACAACATGCCCTTGTTTGCAGCTGGTGTAACTCATCCAAACACTCCTGTTGGCAACTACAGAATGAGCCACACTGAACCCTTTCTCCTCAGTTTGTGTCATTATTTCACTAAGCAGGTGCTCCAGTACATAGATGTATAATTACCAAATATATCAGCATGAAACGGCTAGAAAATCTGTTGCAGTAATTGCACTGGGATAACAAAACAGTATTATATAGAAAAATATTGGCATTCCCTTGCAGTGCATTTACTCTTTAAAGTAATTTAAAGTAAGTTTCTTTCTTTTATTTGTTGATTACTCGTTCTGTGGCACATTTTTGGGAGCGACATTTAATTCTGGACGCCCAAAAAGTTCCTTCCTCAGTCTGAGACCAAGACCTCCACAGTCACAAATGGATCTTTTGGATCCCTGGAGCTATATATTAAGCCAAAAATCTCTTTTTGGAAGGAGGAGAGAGAATTTGCTTTCAAATTTGATAAACCTAAAAGCTGAGCTGTGAAAGCCTCTTTCCTTCAGCTCAGGGCTATGGCCAAAGCCACAGTGTCAAATTTGGCTTGTAGTTATGCAGGCTTTCGTTTCATCATATCTGGGCGATTGTGATTCGCTCGACACGGCCGATCCACAACTCTTCACCCTGGGAAAAGAAAGAAGAGCTACATTTTTTTTTTTTTTTTTTGTGCTGACCTTTCTGTTTTGGCTTCCACTTAGAGAGCTGGTTTAAAATGTGTTTATGCATGAAGCTTTGTGTGGTTCTCTGCATATTTACAACCTCCTTTGTCACAGTTCCACCACCAGGTCACTTCGGACGTCAGACCAAATGTTGCTTCAACCCATAGATGCACTTTTTGTCTTTATTCAAGTTGATCCAGTCTTGAATGAATGAAACCACACAACTTGACCTTTCCAACAACAATAGTTGCTTATCTGCTCAATGACGTGATAAAAATAGGCAACTGTTGTTCATACTAATCCCACAAATTAGTGCATTTGATGCAAGGAGCCATATTATGTAGCTGCTGTGTTATGTTTAATTTGAGATCTTTGACGTTCTGCATCAGTAGTTAATGAAGTTCAACAGTTTTAGCACCTAACAAGTTACCCGTCACCATTGTCCCCACTTTATCCAACCTTTTTCCAACATCTTGACTTGTTTGTTGTCAGTTTCGTGTGGTTTTGCTTTAATTTTTCTTTTGTTATTCTGTTTTTGTGGATTCTGTATGTATCCTGCAGTGTCAGAAGTTTTTATCCGAGCTTCAGAGAAAAAGTAGACTTTTTTGAAGGAGAGAGGGCAGCTCTGCTTTAGTTTTATGTTTTTAATTAAATTTTTATTTGATTTTTTCCTCAGGCAGTGGGGAGAAACAGGAGAGGTGGTTTAATGGTTCAAACTACTGTAGACCTGTTGAGGCAACGCAGTTGCAGAGGTGAAGGAGTTTACAGCTCGACTATCCGTGGGTACCCAGATATTCTCTTTGATGCAGCTTGAAGGAGGCAGCAGTCTGCTTCTGAATTGATAGGATTGCTGTTCTCAAAGGTGTCTGGCAAAGGATTTGCTGTTTGTGACAGACAGGAGAGGTGATTGCATATAGAGCAGAAGTGATGACTGTAAACCTCTGGATGGGGCTCTTTGTTCTTCCCTGTCACTGGCTTCTTTGTATTTACTGTCTGCTTAGCTGACGCTCTAATCCGTACTGATGTGAAAATTTGTACAAATAGTACAATGACATTAGGATCACAATTGAAGTATAAAATGCCACATTCACAAGTGAAGTGCCAACCATTACATAGCAGTAAAAGGCAAACAACAGGAACCAAAACGGGATAAAGAGGTTTTCTTTACTGCACCTTCTTACTAAAGTTTAATTCCGTTTTCACTGCGACACTTTTACTCTGAGCTAGCTTAAGCTGTCCACTTCTCAAAGACGCTGGTGAAGAATTAGAACAGAAAAGCAGAAATGAAAGTCAGTTCATCCTCTCAAGAATGGCAAATTGATAATCAGCTTCAAAGTTAAAAGTTATTTGACCCCAAATGGCTTCAGAAAGGGGCACATTGTCAATAAAAAAGATTTATGTCCCCGCAGCACTCAAACCTAATAACCCATTTAGATTATAATTGCCAAAAGTCATAAAACGGGTTTTGAGAAAGTCGTCTGTTTTTTTTTCCACCGTGTGAAAAATGACACCCCTTCTCACCAAATAATTGATGCCATAAAAATGATGATACCTTTTAATAGAGAGGCACTGCCACCTCTTTGACTGATGTTTTTCAGACTTAACCATGAATTGTGATCTGTGCATTGTGGATTTTTTTTTTTTTTTCCCTTTTCAATTTTTTATTTATTTTTTTTGTTGAACAATTGGGACAAAGGAGAGAGAAACATGCTGTAACCCGGCAAAGTATGAACTGATTTGGTAAAATTAAATTGTATCACTCTCAGCATTCCAAGAAGGACACGGTGCGTATAATAAATTCCATTTTCAGATTTGAAAATCTCATTAATTTTTGCAATCACTCTGCTAATTTGCAAAATTAGCATCACAAGCGCAGATGTTTTCTCTCCTTTCTTCCTGTGGTGAGTGCTGGGCGGTGAGTCGACCCACTCCTGACCCGGCCTTTGATTACAACCTCTTCCCTCCCAAACGATCTGAAAAAGAACCAACACGGTTGATTAATTGCTTTCATCTTCCCGATGAGCAGGAAGCTCCGAAGCGACGTCGGTCCGAAGAGACATCTGTTTGGTTGCGTTGTGTACGGCGCTCGGCAGGGAGCCTTTGATGTGTCCCAGTCTGACCACTTCATTAGGGACAAGTGTCGCGCTGCTGATACTTGATTGTGACCGCGTTGACTCCCGGATCATGTGGGTGATGCGCCGACCGTGTCCAGACAGAAATTAGTCTCCCCAGAGTGGTGGCGAGCTGGATTTCAGTCAGGACAGAGCACCGATCCAACCGTCTGTTTGGCCACGCATCGATTAAACCAGTAATCCATAAGATTTTCTTCTTGAAACAAAGCTGTGTCCACCTGCCATCCCTTGTCACAGGTTGCATACGCTGTTAGAAGAGGAAAACAAACAGACGAAAATATGCAACTGAGGCACCAAAGATGCTCTCAAGTAATAGCAAAATACCAGAAAATAATCTGATAAACTATATGAATACATGAATTTTATGTAATTGCTTTTGCTAGACTTAGGCTTTGTTGACTTCAACTTTTTGAAATAAAATTAATATAATGTGGATATATATTACACACCCACCCACACACACACACACACACACACACACACACACACACACACACACACACACACACACACACACACACACACACTCACACGTATAATTAGATAGAAATCTTGACAGCTAAATTTAATGATAAACAATATATACAGTGCTAAAAACAGCATTTTATATCATAATTTTCCAAGATGTGTCTCATTTTACAACCAAATCTCAGTAATTACAGAAGTGATTCTTCTCTGTTGTTTGTCACTATTTGTGTCTAATCTGAAATATATTTAGAATATTATTCTTGAATTTAATACTTTCTTGTATTAAATAAAATTTAAGTCAATTTGCAAATGTATTTGTCATAAAATGTCATTTTTTGTTGAAGAAACTTTTGTGGTTCTTGACAGTTACATATATTTAATGTTATTTTACATTAGACATGTAAATTCACAGTCTATTTTTTATTTAAATATTTAAAATAACATCTGTTTTTAAATATTTGATGAATTTCAAAAAACACTGAAAAAAAATCTTTCAAACCAAAAGGATTTTTTAAAATAAATTCACTCATTATTTTTCAAGCTTTTACCAGTTCAGTTAATCATCTTTGACTTCTCTTGCGACGCCTTGTGAAGAGCCTCGCGTTGAAAACTGAACATCAGTCATGAACGGTTAAGCGGGGCTGAAAATACTGGCTCTAGCTGCTTTAACCAGCCACTCTATGAGGATCTTTCCCGATTGATTTATATTTTTGCCGTCATCAGTCTTCTTGGGATCCTAAAACGGTTGCCAAATTTCAATCCACATGACAGATACAGTGTTCTCCGTCTAATGAATTTCTTTGTCTTTTCCGCTCTCTATTCGTCCCTTTTCGCCGTCCATCATCCACCCATGTTTGCTGTGTCTCCCGCTTTAAGAGCTGCTTCAACCGCCCTGATTACTCTTTATCATCCCGGCTCGTTCAGTGGCAGCTGTGGTTATTGCATTAGCCATCAGAGCTGCCCCCCTCTCGTCTTTCTCTCTGCTATCGCTCTGCCTCCACCGTCCATCTTACTGCTGGCTAACCCTCTGCCTCCTCCTGCGACTGCAGCCATAAACTCAGTGACACTAACATACGGCTCTCATAAGGAGGATGAACTTCAGCTCGAGTTCAGGCCCTGCAACTTGGTTGTGTACACACAGGCTGTATAGAGTCACAGCAAGATACCTTTAAGGATGGCAATTATGTTAACTGTGTGTTTGTGCTTGCAGGATGTTCATGGTCTCCTTTGTGCTAATGCTTCACTGAAATTAAACGACTGAAATACTTGATGTGCTTTTCTGAGCAGACTTTTGTTATCTAGTGTTATTAGCTCAAAACTGAAGTACTCTTTTTGTACCACGAGAGCTGCTATGTGACCAAAACGGATGGAAATTGTCATAAATTTAGTTTTCATTTAAAATCAACAGTATTCTTGAAAAGCAGTTTTCTTCTAGAAATTTTGGAGGTATTTTTTTTGTCCTTGATTCCTTCATTGCCCCTTCAGGTTTGCTGTAAAATGACAGTACATGTGTTCTGTGTAAGCAGAGCACGACCTGCTTGAGCTGTTGATTCTTCACTTCGTGTAAATTAACATTTTACATTCATTCTGCTACAGCCTATTAAGCAAAACCGTTCAGCTCGACGTGATAACTTTTTAATAATGCTCATTTTGCTTGGTGTAAAGTTGTCTAGGTCACGTAACGCTTCACTGGATCAAAAGTTGCTGTCCTGCTCCGTTAGGTTAACAAATACTGAGTCTGGCCGAGCTACCGGGTGTGACACGTCCACTCCCACACACACAAACACACACCTAAACCCCCGCTAGGCTTCCCCTGACAGCCCTTTATTTGTTACCGTGGGCTTATTAACGAGCACTCCAACTATCCCAGTCTTTCTCTCTGCATCCCCACCCTTTCCCCGTCCCCAAAACACCTTCCTCCTCATTTTCTCTCCTCAGCGGTCACGTGGGTGTTACCTCATTAAGTTGATTCCCTCCCCACAGATTCATTACGGTGGAAGTATTTGCTGTATGAAATGGATGCCCTGTCCCAGATAGAGATGTCCCTTGGTCCGGCGCTGGTCCCTTGCCTCATAAACATCAGTCTCCCCTATGAAAATAGAAAGCTCTCCTTTGGCCACTGACGTCCCCGCTGTTGTGGTAGCGGGACATTGTCAAGGATACTGCACCAAAAGCACGATGCTTTGCTGTCGGCGAGCTTGTTGAATCCGACTACACCTGGTGCGGTTAGGAGCATAGACTAAGATAAGATAAGATAGTCCTTTATTTCTCCCCACGCCAGGGGAAATTCACATGGTTACAGCAGCTTATGTAGCAACACACATAGTAATAGTAATAAAACAGTAGTAATAATATTTACAATATGTACAGGGATGAGAAATGAGAATGAAATAGTGCAGTATTGACACACTGTAAACAACACAATACAAAGTGGCTTGAATAAATAAGGTTAAAAAGTGCAAAGATGTAGCCGTGCAAGAATCTGATGTTTCAGTGATGACTAGTTATTTTCTTATGTCTTTAGCTTTAAAGGGATTCACTTAGAAACTTTTTTTCAAATGACCGCATCCCAAAACCACAATGTTAGCTTTATTTCTTGGGGTGCCATTAATAGTGTGTCTTACTATGGATAAGAACATTCTAGGTTCAGCTCATGGCTAGCTCAAGATACGCTTTAGTCTTGATTATAATGACAATTCCTCCTTTTCATACTGCCCATCCAAGGGCAGTTACACCTGATTATAAACCTGTAATGTTTTATATAATTGAGACTGTACAAGCTTTTACTTTCCTTCTCTCTCTGCACATTCTTGTTTTTGCTCTTTTATTCCTCACCTCTCCAACACCGGATGCCTCGTCGTTCTTTTCTTGGATTGTTAATGCGCGAACACACAAACGTGGCAAACTGCACATGCACAAAAAGTAGGACACACATACACACACACACTTCTGTCAGGACAACATCAAAATAATCTCTTCTGAAAGAGAATGTTTATTCACGTCTAAGAGATTATGACATGCTTGTCACAACACTTGGCGTTGCCTATCACTTTGCCTTTTCAGCTGCACGACGTTGGACGTCTTTAGCTCAGCCGTGCAGCTTTAGCTTCGGACGTGTCCTGCCCAGCCTGGCGCGTGTCGTGTGTTTATTATTGAAATGCAGGGAATTAGTTGAAATTGCATTACTGTTTGAACCGCAATGTCTTTATTTCTCTAAAACATGCACACAAACACGCTGCCCCCTTTCTCCTTGTTGTTAAAGTAATTAACAAATTCCTAATATTGACTTTCTGGAGGAAAAGCGTTTCTGGCGTTGTGTCTCGTCTCTTGTAGATTTAACAGGTGGCAGTGCATAATTTTTGGAGCTCATCATTTACATGGTCTGCCTTTATTACTGTTCTTAACACCACTTTTTGAAAGCTGCTGGCAAAAGCCTCAGAACAACTGAGAAATTAGAAAGTGACAAATGAATTCATTTGGCCCGTCCTCCTCAATTCACAATCCTTTCATCAGTTTAATGGCTGCATAAAAGGAAAGTACATATGGCCACTACTGCTGCTGCCCCCAACTTTTAAAACTTTACTTGTCTGATGTGTTTTTTGTCAAACACTGTTTCCAGTCAGTAACAAGTGGAATTATAAATGTCTTTCACTGCAGTTTCATTTTTGACAGCAAACAAGTGAATCATTTCCTTTTTGCTAAGCGACTCTTTCTGCAGCCTTTTATCCAAGACAGAAACACATAGTCTCTCTCATGCAGATCTATTTCTTTTCCCCTGCTACCCCCTTTCTCTCCTTCCTTATATACTGCTTTCCTCTCCTATCTTTCACCCTCATTTCTCTCCCGCTATGCCCCCAATATAGTGCAGACGGGGATTTGAGTGACTCTGTCAAGCTTCTCTCTACATTCCCGGTCTGTGTTAAATTGGTTCAGAGCTTAAGTAGAGTGTGAGCCTGGAAAAATAAAAATACAAGCAGCACCTCGAGGCAAAGTGACCCTGGGTAGAAGAAAAAAAAAAAAAAAATCATACATACTGTATGTCCCTGACAAACACTCACACACACATACACAAGCTTAGAGTGTGAAATGTGCATACGGCTGTGTCGACTCCTGATCCACGGCGGTGTCTGTGTAGCTGCTCTGAAGCAAAATGCAGGGTTGTTGACGTGTTGCAGAATTCATTTGGGACCAGTCAGGTGGCTCCCTGATGATATTGTCTGATCGATAATCGAATTCGCCTGAAAGTGTTGCACATTACTGCGTACCACTTGGCAAACTACTGTAGCTAACTGCCTGGAGACCCCACTAAGAAGTCCCCTAACAGCATTAAGAAACCTAATAAGATGCAGTTATATAAAATACTTTCAGGTAACATTCCAAAGTGCTTCCTTTGTCAAAGTCAGAGTACACTTGTAGTGCAAATGTTCAGAAATCTGACCGAGAGTAACGTCATTATAGTGGTTCAGGAGAAATGCACTGACGTCTTTGTTATGACTGTGAGCAACGTTTTATCACCAGACTAACCATATTTACTGAATCAGAAATGAGAGCAGTCACCATTCAGTGCCATGTGTCAGACCTTTTAGTCCTTCAAATGTTGCCTGTAGAACTGGGCATTAGAAATTTCTAAGGAATCATTTAGAAAGTTTAATTTAAATTTAGTTTATTGGTTGCAAAACAGATTTCAGTCATGCTGGCACGTGCGCACTGTCCATCTACACCATTACTCATACGAGTTTTCCCGTCTCCTAATGTATTTGTCTTAATAAATCATGAGTTAGCATTATTCTCAGCTAATCTACCCACTGACAATAGTTGGAGTTATCTGATTAGCAGGTGAACAGCACAGATTGTGGGATTGTGTCGTGATAGTCGCCTACAAAATCCTTCACGAGGACAGACTTGAACTCTGCTATTAAGGTAAAGTAGCCAAAGTAAGCATGAAAATGACTCTTTATCTCTCTTCTTTGACAGCAAAGTCAACAGACTTTCAGTAACTGGCTGCCTAAAGGTACTTTAGTGGCCTCAGAGTCACACTTTTATGTGACTGTGGCTATATTAATTCATACAATTATTGTTTGTTTACCTTGATAAACAGAGACGGGCAATGGTCTATGAAGTACTTAGATTCTTTACTTGAGTAAAACTACAAATACCTAAAAATTCTTGCACTTAAAATGTTATTGGAAGTATGTCAGTATAATCAGGAAAATGTACTTATGCATTATTTCACTATTTTATGATTAGAGTATTATTGCTCATATGTTGATGTAAAATCAAGATTTTACAGTTTTGTAACCCCAATCACCTGCCCTCTTAAAGAACTGGAATCGAGAATCAAAATCGTTAAAATACAAACTGCACCCATCTGTAATCACCTGAACTTAAAAAAAAAAAAAAAAAGATAATATATTCCACTTATAATTTCGGAATATTCAGTTGGGCTTTTTACAGAACCATTCCAGCAAAGAGACCCCAGAGAAATTGAAATTATACCAAGAGTACCGTACAATCAGCCCAGCAATTTCATAATCAGAACCATCCCAGAGATAAAACTTCAGCCGGCCTCACGGTTCTTTATGCACTTAGCAATCATTGGCTGATTTGGATTGTAATAATGGCAAATCACAATAGGCACTTTTATTGCACAGTGTGAGTTTTTCGCTTTCGTGCTTTTTGTGTTTGGGCCTAGGTTATCGCACAGTTTAAATGATGCTCATAAAGTTTGTATAAACGGGATGCATTTTTCATGTTCCACAGCTTCTTTCTGCTGTTTTTTTTTTTTTATCATCTCTGCCTCTCTGTTTCCACCTGATAATGCTGGGAAGAGATAGCCGAACAGTCCCTCCGCTGTCCTGTGTAATGTGAGTTGTCAGATTATATATTTCCACTCTGCTGGCTGAATAGTTGGACCAGAGGGCAAAGAATGAACCCAGATTGACAACTTGCACGGCTCAGTGTGCTGCAGCAGCTGATTTGCCAGCTCTCCAGCTGACTGAATGATCAACTGAACGACTGCACAGCTCCTCACACAGCTCTCTATTTGACCAAGGCACTCAAGCTGCTTACTCTGAATACTATTCACCGAAGAAGTCCCAAAATCGACTCCACATCTCAGACTATATCTAAAAAAAAAAAAGCGTTTCTCCGTCCCTGGCTTGCTGTTCATAAATCCTCATAACGGAATCTGCAAGCAACTTCAGAAAAATGTTCCTAAATTAACTTTTGAATTATTCAGAACTGTCCCCTTCACACTAGTTTCTAGTTTGCTTTATTCTAGAGTCATGTAACACAAAATTTGTACATCCTCAATTTTCAAGTAATATTCTAGTCTTTCTTTTTTTGTCTTTTTAGCTCTTGAAAATAAGAAACCCATCTCAGCATGTTTCTTACATTTGTCATATTCTCGGCCTGAACAAGGTCAGATTTCTGTGATGCAGATGTCTTTATTTGGCTTTTCTCAGTGCCTAATAAATAGTGGCTTAGAATTGCTGACACTCTTACATTTTTGTATATAAACAGCAACTGTGACAAAATATACCAACTGTGTAGAAAGCAAGGTGGCCTTCGTCATATTGTCCTTTGGGAGAAAAAGAATTCTCTTTCTCACTCATATTTCATGGTCCTTTAATACCTTCAAAACACGAGGAGCTACTGTATCCCTGATATACTGAGTGACACTGTGCCCTTGGTGCTCATTATTAGCGTCACAGTGCCACAGGACGTATTTGCATCATTGAGCCACCATTCTAGCATAAGTCGCTGACTATGGAGAGCGCTCTAGTTCTAAGATCCAAAGGGAGTAACGACCCCACCAGCTGCCTCGGGGAAGTTATCAGTCCGTGTTATTGTTTTCAAGCAAGCTCATCCCGCAAGATTTCCTCAGAGAACCGGAGCAGTATGGATGGATGCTGCTGACCTTTTTGTTTTCGCGCCTGTGTTACAGGTGTCGCTGCTGTTAGCGGGGACCGATAGCTTTCTTTCGTAGTGGGACTCCATCTGGTTAAGGTCCCAGCGCTTTTCCTGTGTCTGCTGGCGTGATGCACAGAAATGCTGCCACTTCAGCCACTGTAATTTACGATTTTCTCTCTAATTAGATTGAGTGTTTGTACCTGAGGGCTGAATTTTATTTTCTTATGTTGTTGTGTACAGTACATTGTTGATTTAAAAAAATGTATTTTATAAAAATATTTTATAAGTGTTAAAATGAAAGAAGTTAAAAGTGCAGTTAGTTGTTGTTGCCTTAAAGGCATCCGGCAATTCATAGTGAGTCCTGAGACAGATGGAAACATCTTTTTCTTCTAGTAAATGTTTTTCAAGTATATTGGAGAATATCTTGAAGGGTTTCACTTGTGTATAAAGATGTAAATTTTTATAAGAAACAAGATGTATAATATTGCCATGGGATTTGTATTTGCTGCATTAAAGAAGGTCACACTGTGGTCTCACCATATGTTATATGGGTCAATATATAATTGTGGGACTTACTGTAACATAGTTGACATTTTTGCTGTTTTCAAGCCTAAAATCAACATGGCCGCCTATAACCAAACACTGCATGCCATTTTTACAGAAAAAAAATCTTCTAACATATTATAAATACAATTGAGGAAAAATAAAATTAAAAGTTATTTCTAAAGATATTGTAGTAAACCTGTTGACTACTTTATATTAAATAACTCAGAAAGCCTTGGAGTCTTCCAGTCTTTTCTTCAGAAGGAAATGACATCATGTGGAGCAGGTCATGTGATCTGGAATTAACACACTTCCTGGAGAGGTGTTTTTGTAATGGGGAACTTAGTGGAAAGTGATACAATTTGTTATTTTCCATATAAAATTTGATGTATTGCCAGAAAAGAAATTTCTGTCATGATTATCTTAACTTAATTAAAAGAACACAATCAAAACTATTTTTGAATAAGCTCATTATATTATTGTTTAGCTAATTAGAAGGTGGTTGTTATTAAATTCGGACGGTTATTTAGTTGACATTTTAGTGATATCCAGTCTTTTTTTTTTATTAATAAGTGATTGTTTCCATAAGAACATACAACCTAAAAAACATTAGTTTTTTATGTTGTATGTATGTATGCAAGATCTATCCCATGGACTTCAAAAGTCCCTCAATTATATATTGACCCATATGCATGCTTATAGAGTGCCGCAAGCAAAGAAGTAACTTCATGGCTATACAAACTGTACAGGTGAAATATTAAGATAAAGTTCGAGCCTATTTTTGACATGAGCATAAAATCAGAAGTCGGAAAAGTTTGTATGTTTTAGATTCAAAGATGTATACCAAGATAGCAATTCATTGGTTTTTTTTGTTTTGTTTTTTTAATTCCATATTGCATACAAAGAGACTGAATTGACATGAATTGGATCCTAATTCTGCATATTCACAATTCTTCTAAGTTTGTTGGTTTTTGTTTTTCTTTGGAAAGCAATTTACCTTAATTGTGAGAAAAAAAAAAGTGGAAGTTGACACTGAGATCGTAAGACACCACCACCCTTTAAACAATGCTCTGAACCTATGACTTGGAATACAACACTCCAGTTGTGTAAATCAAAAATGCATTCACTGAATTTCTCATAGAACTTCAAAATCCTCAAATTTCCTCCCTGCTTTGTGTGAATATTCAGCACTCCAGTCAAAGTGCAAGAAATGGAGACAGTTTATCCTCCAAATCGAATGAATTATGGAAACTCAAAGAATAAAATAATACTGTTTCTACTACAAAACTTGTGTGTGGATTAAACAAATGGATTTTGTTGAAATGTCCTGCTTCAGAATTGACTCAGTGATTGCATTCACCCGGTGTTGTCCAAATCTTTAACATTCTTTGTGTAACCTTAGATGTTTAGTTTGTGGGGGGATTCAAGCGTGATCCCCGGCCTCAGTCATTATCATGCAAAACAGTTGCGATATTCAAGTGGTGCTGCATGGCAATGCAGGATCTGCTCAGTGATGGATACCGTTTCCTATGAATTAGTCACCGCACTTCAAGTGAATTGCTTCCAACTGGGTGGAAGGCGAGTGCTGCTTATTACTCATGATCCTAATTCTGCAGTTTGTTTGCTTTACTCCTTTTGCCACTCGCTCATCTTGCAATCATTTTCTACATTTTAAGCGTTTGTCTGAGCGAGTGATTAGAGGCTCCATGTCTTAGTAAAGGCCACTTTATAGAACGTTTGTCTGCCGAGTGGTCAGCCGGTGACCTTCCTGTGACAAATGACTGTCTGCCAGCGAAGCGACTGTTCCGCAGAGTTCACTGCAAAGCAAATTGTTTGCCGAAGACCATTAGTTAGGACTTAACGCAGCTCCACTCGCTAATGCCTGCGTGTGTTTATGCGTGTGTGCGTGTAATTAAAAGCTAAACCGCTAATTGGCGTCATTACGGTTTCTTGAAAACGTAGACTACATCTAGTGCTGTAAGGCAGCTTGTTGTAATCCCCACTTTTAATGAAGAATGCTTGTTGGAGTTTCATTTTCACTCTCGTAACACAGGTGTGTCTCGTATTTAAACTCTGAAATCCATGCTGCATGTTTAAAAAGTGCTGTTTACCGACTTAATTTCATTGAAATTACTCAGAGAGTATGATAAATGCTGTATTTGCATAGCTTGGGAGCACGTGAAAAAGAGAGACATTGAAGTCATGTAGCATCTGAACAATCTGAATGACTTAATATTCTGAGAACCTTCAATCAGGACAAAGAAAAACTTCAGTAAAGAAATGTGACAAGCCAATAAAGATGGCAGAAACAGCAGTGAAACCAACAAAAAACGCATACAGGAGGTGCCGCTTCCTACGCATGTTGCAATAATACAGAGAAAGAGAGTGATAAGAAATAAAACTCATGAGTCAAAAATATTTGACAGCGCTGTCCATTATACCAATCTGCTTTGCCCGTTGTCCTGTTTGTTTTTCCGTTTGCTTGTTGTTGCCTCAGACAAAGATTGCAGCTCCCCCGGCAGATGATAACGGCAGCTCTGCGGGCACACTTCAAATGTTTTAATAGTTCCGTTATCTGCTCGGATGTAGTCATATCCATTGCGGCCAGAGCTGATGCCTGCTACCTTATCTGTGCAAGACGCTGGATGTTATTCTTCTGCGTGTAAGCTTAGATTCACAGGCAGAGAGGATGATAATTGAAATCCTGAGTGGCAGGTCACTGCATACTTGAGCTTCAGTAATTGCTTTTGAAGGGGGAAAAACACACACACACACACACTTGCAAAGATGCAAGCACGCATGGAAAATAGATCCAAACGCTGCTCTTTCCTGCAGGGTCATTTGCTACGGAACGATGCACTACTGGTTGGCCTGGGAGCTTCAGTGATAGGGCAAATACACTTTTCCTCCCCTAACTGGCTCACACACAGAGACTTCCATCCCCGCCTTCTTTTCTAGTGCAAACTGCCCAGCGGAGCGACCATCCCTGCAGCTACACCCATCTCAGCCTCTTCACTCCCCTGAGCCTCAACCTAGCTCTCCAAGTCCTCCACTCGCTCCTCTCCTTTCCCCCCTCTTCTTTATCCTCCCATCTTCCCACTTCTCTCCCCTCCTGTCCTGACTAGTTGTTCACTCATCCACTTGGCTTTCCATCCCCGAGGCCTCATCCCACTCATCCCATGTCCTTCTCGTTTCTCCTTTTTTCTACCGATTTGCGCCGCTGTTCCTCTCTCCTTACTGCCCAGCTTCTGGTTTTTGTTTCATAAGTAGGGTGTTGGATCGTCCTGTCTTCAACCTCTCACTTTTTAATCAGGCCTCAGTCTGACATTGCTTATTCAGAACAATTGAATTTCTGGCTAAAGACACTTTCTGCTTTCAGAGCAGGCTTGCCTTCAAGAAATGTTTGTATTACTGAAATTTCAATCTGCCTCTCAAAATGTGTTTTCTTTTCCCTCTCCTGTTTTGCATTCGCTCTCTGGTGCATCTGGTATTTCAGCTCTGTACTGTCATGCTTACGGCTCTTTCCATTTCATTTTTCCTCCTCTTACCTGACTTCATTGTCCTCTGTCCCTTACCTTTTTTTTCCTCCTGACACCACAAAGACACGCCCTCTGTAGTCGGTTGGTGCATTGAGTGCTCCCTCCTTCCCCTAGTTCAGCTATATATGACCGCCCCTCTGTTCCATCCCAGTCTGTCCTCCAACCAGCCTGCGATCATCTTACTAACACAAAGAGACACCCTCCATCTCCTGAGCTTCGTGATAGTGATTCAGGTCACTGCGTCGCTTCTCCTAACGCTTTGCAGCCGCAGAGAAAAGAGTATTGACATTAACCTCAGACATCTCTGTTTTGCGTCATGGATTCAGTTTTACGTGTGAATCTGCCTGTATGTAAGTTGTCAGTGTCCAGCCAATGAGCGGCTGAGTTGAAATGAAATGCTTGTTATTGGCCCGTGAGAAACAACACAACATGTTTATAATGCCATGACAACCCGCAAAGCCACTGATATGTTTCAAACGAATTATTGCCACACATGATAAACTGGATGGCGTGTATTTGCTGAACTAATGCAGGACAGTGGATGACGCTGTTAATTTCAACAATGCTTTATGGATGCACAAAGTTCTACATAAATAACCCAACTAATGACTCCATTAGCTGTCTTCAGTCTGAAGTTGTTAGTTTCTTTTTTCATGATTTCACCTTTTGAGGTGCACAAATGTCTTTCTAATTAGTAGCAAGATGACATATTTTTATTATGGCACTGCATTTTTTTTGCAACTGCTAATACAATACAAATGGTGTAAGTGTCATGGTGGGATCACGGTCAATTTATTTTTCAGGTTGTTAACTTTTTGTCAGAGGATTGCTCATTATAAGTATGTTATCAGTCCCCCCCACACACACACACACACACATGCACATTTATTGTAAAAGCCACATGTTGTTGGTGTTTTCTGATACTGTAAAAGCTGAACAGTTAATCTTTACACCTGAAGTCTTCACAACAAAACTGCATTGTGTGCGTTTTAAAGTTGCATGGGCTGTGTGAGGTCTTTATCTTCTGAGTATGATTTTACTGTTTTGTTTTTTTTTTCCAGAAGGCAGCAATCTAACTTGCACATCTACAGTATTTCTTCCTCATCTTTGATGCAGTCAGCAGGGGAGCTGTGCCTCGGACTGAATGCACAAGATGCTTAATTACTCAAACAGGTGCTTGCTACTGACGCAGGATTGATGCTTCAAGAGCACTCAATTAATTGAAGCCCATTATCAATAACAGGGTGTGAATCATCCCTTAGATCTTTTCTGATTTAATTTAGCAGCACACAGGGATCAACAGTGTTAATTAGAGATTTACAAGCAGGTAGGGGCATCAGGAATAAATGTGAGCATCTGCTCTGATTAATTTATCACATATTCTCCCAACAATGACTCAGTGCGCTTTTACTCACTTCCTGGTCCGCGGCTGAGGATTAAATGAGCAATTCGTATCACATTAGGAGGTAATATGTTTCATGGCTCTCCTGAGAAAGCATGTGCATGATAGACAATTCCAGACATTAGCAGGTATGAAGAAAAACGAGGTGATGGTGTCCTCTGTCCTAAAGCTAATTACATGTTTGCACTGACCTTCTGTGGAATGAGTTAATTTAAACTGATGTGCACACACATGAGCTTACAGCCAGCAGAGACACGCTGCCATACACATCTGCAATACTTACACACACTTGCACAAATGCACACATTTTTTTTTTTAATACGCTTACATTGGCAGACGGTTATAGACTCAGCTAATCTAACAGCAAGAGCGGTTCACCATTCCATATATTGGTGTTTAATTCCAATTAAACCTGGGCTGTGGACAAACTCATTTCTAAACCAATTACTCTGGAAGGTGACAAAATACTGAAGCAACCTTTGAACAACCTTTTTTTTTTTCCCCTCCATGAAATCTGCCACCAAAATAAAAGCCAGATATACAAATCTCCCGGTAAGCCAAGCCACCTGACAACATGGCTGCAATATACTGCTGCTGTCATTTGTCAGATTTACAAGTGTGGAAGAGCTGCAGCTCTGCCTGACAGCCTGCAAGTTAGGCTAAAAAGCTAATAGAGGTAACACTAAGTGCCCTCCAGGCTCTGTATCAGTATCTATTCAGTGTGATACGCAGTGGGATAGTATGGTGGCTTCGTGGATACAGCTGTTCCTGGACACCTTGTATTTCAGAGTAGAGTCTTTGCAACTTCTTCCTGTGTTCTTACAGTTTTTCTTATGGCTCCTTCCAACTGTATTGGAATCTACAGTGGTCTGCTTAGTGGTATGGGTATTTATAATATCATTCAGTTGCATTTGCATTATTCTAGTATAGAGTCCCTTCAATGGTCTGTTGGTAACAGTAGAGTAAAATTCGTTTTTTGCTACTTTACACCATTAAAATCAAAATTTAGCAAGTTTTTAAATACAACAGTAGTAGAAGAGCATTTTACTGTACTGTTAATATACTTTGTAGGCACTGTATGTTGAATTATTAGTATATGACAAAAAATACTATGCATGACGAGCCCTTCTGTAATTACATTGTTTTGAACATATAGCTGTTTGCAAGGCTAAGATGTGTGACATAACCATACCATTTGACTTTTGCAGTTTATTGTAAACCTCGGAAACAGCAGATGACAGTCTTACTTTAAAATCCGTCTGGTGTCTGTCCTGGAGCTCTGGATCATTTCATAATTGTGATCAACAGATGGGTTTGCCCGGATGTCATTGTGTGACTGTGCCATTTTCAAAAAGCTGGCATGACATAACATTTGTGCGTCATTCAGTACTCCATAAAGATAGATTTACGTTCTAGTAGAAAATCTGTAAAATGATGATATCTAGAGAACCCAGTCCGAAAACAATCCATCCGTTCATCATCCATACACGGCTTAATCCTCTTTGGGGTCACAGGGGGGCTTTAGACCATGCCCGCTGACTCAGGGTGCAGCCAGGGTTCAGGTCACCAGTCTATAGCAGGGCTACACAGAGAAACAGACAGTCACACTCGCATTCACACCAACGGACAATCTAGAGTTACCAATTAACCTGAGCAGGTTTTTGGACTGTGGGAGGAAGCCGGAGTACCCGGAGAAAACTCATGCATGCACGGGGAGAACATGCAAACTCCATGCAGAAATATTCCAGGAAGGCGGGGGATGTGAACTGGGGATGTTCTAGCTGTAAGGTGAAAGTGCTAACCACCAAGTCGCTGTGCAGACCCCCAAAAACAATCCATTAGATTTCAGATAATATGCAGCCAGTTTTACAAGATGCAATGAAAGAACAGCAGTTATTTGAGAAAAGGCTCCGTCTTCATCGCAGATTTAAAGACACCCTGATTTTTCACTGATTAAGACCTTGATGCCTCCCCAAAAATCCTATCTCCTCATCCATCACCACCCCTGCAGAGGGCCTTTAGCTACAAGTCTTTGATCTACCAAGCCAGGAGCATTCTAAAGCCCTGCCTTTGACTGCCATTGGACTCCCCTCTGGAGGAGCCTGGCCTCATGGTTCGGCTCCCCTGCTGGTGTGAACCATAGATCTGCCGGCTAGCAGATCTAGAGCTTCCACCTCGGAGGATGAAAGCGGATATTAATTTAGACATAAGTCTTGACATGTGAGTTTTCTGTGTTTTGTTTTTTTTTAAGTGGTGCTTTATCTACCAATAGGAGGGTGTCATTATAAAATGAATCTTATTGATGGGGTTGTGAACATCTCTATGTTCACATGCAGACTATATGGGTGGTAACTGGCCTATAGGCAGACACGTGCTGTATTTAACCTTTTAGTTGAGGTAAGTGTAGTTTTGTGGAAAGATGTGCCAGGAAGGTGGTTCGCTGACACATGTGTAACAGATTCTTCAAACCATTATAGTCCATCAAAAATTCCAGCATTACCATCAGTGTCAGATTAAAAAAAAAGGCTTTATAATGAGGCATCTGCCCAAAAGAGGCAGATAATGAACGCCACCCTGAAAGTTTCCAGTTTTTCTTGAAAATGTCATACAAAAATAAATATGGCATCTTTTACACGTGAGTTGACATAGTTTCCTAGTCTGTATTTGGAAAGCATTATACTTATGTCTGCACCTGCCAATCAGCTGGTGTCTTGAGTATCAGCCAAAATGATGTGGTTTTGCAGAAATTTATAGAGAAACATCATATTGACTTTGTCAAAATTCCTCATTCCATGATCTGCTATTGTGTACATAGAAAACACTAAATAATTTACTGTGTAGTTAGAAGTAAAAAAAAATAGGCTTCAACAACACTTGAAGGCACCCTGTGGGTTTTTCTTGTTAACAAACCTAGTTTTCTGTTGACTCTGAAGAGCCACTGTATGTGTCCTTGGGGGACAATGAAAGTGTTTCGTGTATTTCCTTATCCATAAAACATTTGCAACTCTGATTTTTCTTTAAAAATTGAAACCTGCCTTGTTTAAGTGCTTGCTTACTTGCTAGCACTCTACTTGCCTTTGCAGATGCTGGGTTTCTTGGCTCGTGTAGATCAATTGAATATTTAAAATGTCCCTGATAGGCCAGGCTCTTCTGAATTGTTTTACTCTGGTATTAATGCGGATGATTCTCTCAAACCTTGTGCGTGTATTTATAGAAAAAGTGGGACTTTGTGTATATATTTTTGTTTGCTTTGTGACATTTCATCCTGTGCATGTAGTAATCACACATTAGTTGTATAATACGATTCGCTGGTAATTTACGATTCTCATTTAATGTGTGTCCCGAATATCATTTCCAACAACTTGGAATGCATTACAGAAGCCTAACAGATGATGGACGGACAAACTAAGGCCTTAGTGTTCCATTTAGATTGTTTATTTCATTAAAAACAAGGAAACATGGATGGATTATCAGGGTTTTCACCAGGAAAGCAGTTTATGCCCATGACAAAGAGTCTTTTTTTTGACATGGAACGAATGTAGGCCAGAGTAATGAATGTTAGACCTGCTGTTTCCCAGTAGTGTGTTGACATTTCAACCAACAGATGTCATTTGCAGCTTTGCTGTCTCCATTTTGGCAGTGCCTCACTCCTCCTAACTCCTGCCTAATTATTTGCTGTTGAGGCTGAAACTACCTTTTGCACCATCTTGTAAACATGTTTATTTCTGCTGTAAAGCTGGACATTTTAGTGTGGAGGTATGTAGGGATTGACTCATTTCTGTAGCCAACTTTAAGTGGACATTCCAGGAATTGCGGTTGCACTAATCCAGCAGTCCTGCTGTAACTGTAGTTACAATATCTTAAAAATACGGGTCAGCATTACATCTGGTGGGCTGCTGGGCTTACAAAACAATGACAGAAACCTTGACTGTCCTTTAGAGGTCAGTATAATGCATATTTACCAATGGATTGAATCATGACATGGTATGATAATCAACAAATCTCTAATTATGTGTATATAAAATCTATCTTTTCCTGATTTAGGAATATGAACCGATCTGAACCTAAGACCTTCTGAAATTGCCATAGAATAGTTCTTCACTTTTCTGATTTTAATGCCAATGCGTATTTATGTATGATTTTTAAAAATAAGACGTTAGTGCTTTAATGTCTGCGAGGACTTACTCTTCCATTACTCTCCCCAAAGCTTCAATTACTGCAAAAGGCCAAACTTGTCATTATGTAAGGCATGTTAATTTCCCCTCTGAAATGGCAAATTATTGCATGAAACAACATGTTTAAAATGCCATCTTATCACGGCCACAAGAGAAAAGGAAAGATGGAACGCAAAGAGAACAGAGCAAGAACGTAAGTATGCATATCATTTAAGACACGCTGAAGAAGTCTTTCTCGCTTCCACAGTGGAGATCAAATGGATTGTATTTAATATCTGCAGCATAAGTAATTTCTAGAAGCACTCAAAATTAAAAATAGAAATAAAAATAAATGGCTGTTTCAAAGTGAAGTCAAGAGCTGATCACGTTAAATTGACTTCTATACACTTTGCAGTGCTCAGTTTTCAGTCAACTTTGTGGGTCTCAAATTAGGCCAAGACTTTTTCATATGTGGCATCAGCAGATCCGTGTTCACTCTATCTCTGCAAGAGTCCCAAGATATGAAGTTTATCTGTCAGTCAGCCTCTGGGCTGCCTGTCCTTAAAGACTCCTGTGGAGGATTTCCAATGAGTGCCAAGTACAAAAAGAGAAACTTTGGAAACCAGCTCACGGAAAATAACGGGAAATGAAATAAACGACAGCATTTAAAAATCGAATACTATTGAAAACATCTTATCTACAAACTGTTGGGCCCTGGAGGTTCGGGTAGGGCTCCATGAAAGGAATAACCACTCATCAGCTGCTTTGCTACTATATCTGCCTGGGAAGGGGATTGTGGAGCTGCACTGCAGTGGTCGACTCCACAAAAGCTCCCAGCACCACACGTGGAGCCCTGCTTGACACAAGAAACCTATGAGAGAATAGTGACCTGAGGTCTCACAGCATGAGGGGATGCTCTTTGAAGACCAATGACTGGACTGAATAATATGAAGTCTCAGGATGATTCATATCTTCTTTATGATTTTCTCACAGGCTCCTTTCTTATTGTCCTTTTTTTGAGGCAGATCTGGCAGCTTTTCTCTGCCTGAGGTTACTCCTCTTTTTTGCCTTTTAGTGAGTCTTTCCATCCATTGATTTCTTATTTTTGTGTTTGACTGCTTTTGATCTGACTCTCTCATTAGTTCCTCCCACATCCAGCACTGTAATCATTAAAACACTTCTTCTCCTGCAGATTTAGGTTGCTGTTGGAAAATAAACTTTTCTTTAGTGTTGAACTCTATTGCAAACCTCTCTCAAGGAGATGTGGTTTGAGAAGTGTTCAATGAGACAGCCCTGGTCATAAAGACATGATGTATTCCTTGTAGCATTGCTTTGATCTTTCAAGGGTTCCTCTATTTTCACCAGCGCAGACACATAAGTGCCTGCCAAGTACTGCAAGGACCAACATAAAAAGAGACAGAAGGCGTCTGTTCTTTTTAAAAATTATTATTATTGACTAGAATCACTTTGCTAGTGCGCATATTCTAGCAATGGGCAGATCTTAATGGATATGTGTTTTCTTTAGAAGCTGCTGTATTGATGGCAGTGTTGGTTGTTCAGCTGTCCAGCTACTACTTTGGTACAGACTGAAATATCTCAACTCGTGGATGGATGTGGGACATCGACATTAGCCATGGAAATGCCATAGGAAAACACTGCTGATAAATTTAAGTATTGGTGCTAATAGGATATCATTTAGAATCATTTTTAATTGCAAAATATGTCAATACTGTCCTAGTATCAGTATACCACACCAAAGGAAACAAGTAATCATGGCAGTCAGCTGCAACAGACCAGCTGTGGGCAGCCGATGGTACATTCGCACACCTGTGTGTGTGTGTGTGTGTGTGTTTCCGATGGTCCACACGTACAGTAGGCATGGCAATGCCTCATTATAGCAGCTGATGAATAGATTTCCGCTTGGTTGGAAGTGGTGGTTTCCGCCTGAGGATGTTCCCTCTCAAAGAGCAGGTGGGACTCCAGGACACAGCCTCTCAGAGGTCTGAACACTTCCCCAGGTAGCTGATGATGGCCTCCAACTAGGCAAACACTGTTCATCACGATACACCCGCTGGCAAGCTGATAGAGCACTGTGGTAATATTTGGAAAGTGTTATTCTGGAAAGTCTTTGCTTTCTGTGTGTGTGTGTGTGTGTGTGTGTGTGTGTGTGTGTGTGTGTGTGTATGTGTGTGTGTCTCCCAGAGGCCCGCTGTATGCATTGGTGTGATTTGTGTCACTGTTTGGCCGATAGCTCATCCTCAGTGGAGAGGATGCTGCAGTAGTTTGATATTCCTCTTCTGTATGTCAATGGTATTAAACTTCTCGCCTTTTATGAATCTGTATTTTCAGTGCGATGTGAAAATGAATAAAGACTTATGGGTGTTGTAGATGTACGACTTTTTACTTTGATCCAGCTGAACTTGCTGCTGCCAATGTCAAAAATCATTACCATGTTGGCATGTTTTACAGCAGCATGGGAACCATATTGATTCTTTTCCTGGAGCTCTTTTATATTTAGTATTCTTTAGGGCTGATCATTTATGGGAGTTGGGTTTCTCGTCTTAACTTCTACAATTTTAGCATCTTTTATGTTATCTCTTATATGTATATACACTATCAGTCAAAAATTTGGACACGCATTCTCATTTAATGATTTTTCTTTATTCTCATGACTGTTTATGTTGTCGATTCTCACTGAAGGCATCAGAACTATGAATGAACACTACTTTGAGAAATCTAAAATAAACATATTTAGAATTATTTTTAACTGTGAATGTGTAACTCTGTATCTACAATGTAGAAAATATATATATATATTTTTTGATAGACATCAATGAGGTTGAATTATAGACAACAGTCATGTTTCCATATTGTATATTTAACCCACATTTAATAGAAACAGCACATTGTGCAAAAACTACCCAAATGTTACAAAAAAAAAATTCATGCTGCTTGAGATGGCTTTTGATTTTAAGACAGAATTAATTGGCTTGATGGAAAAAGAAAACACCAAAGTTCTGATGAATATTTAACTCACATAACTGATTGGCTGTTCACTGTTTCTTTGTTGTGTTCACCTTCTGGACTGCTTGAAACATGGCTAATACCATCTGACATGAAAGAATAATTACAACTTTTGCGCTTAAAAAACCTTAAGAGTCATATCCGTTTTTTTCTTGTATAGATGGCCAAAGTCATTTTTTAATTTTAATTCTTTTTTTGCTAGGTAGATGTTTTTTAAGCAGTCTGCAAAGGACTGGCTATATTTCCTGAATCTTTTACTGTTAATTGTAGTCATTCATGACCGCAGGTTTCTGATAACACTATGAAATCTAATTTATTCACTCCAAAGCAGTGAAATTATTACAAAACATTTTCAGGCTGGATTTTATGAGATTGATTGTTTGCCTGTGCTTTAGTGTTACGTTAAATCACTTTGTGTTTTTTTGTTAGGCGTTGTTTATTCAGACAGTGGGGATCCAGCAACAACACAAAGCTGTGGGAGGATTAAAACTCATGTCAGCAGGGAAACATAGTGTTTTTTTCTAGAGGAGGGCTCTTAACCACACGGCTCTCTCTGGACTTTACATGAAAAATGACTGGTTCAGATGGATGCTTTCTGAAGGATACTGTTGTCTTAATATTCCTCCCGGTTTCTTCCCCATCTCAACTCTGCGCTTTCACTGAACAAAGAGCAGTGGTTGTGTTATGGGATAGCAGCTGGCTCTCCACATGATGAAAACCCTGAGACACGGCTTTGATGTTCTAAGCCTTTGTTTCTGTGTGGTTCAGGTGCGTGCAGCCGTGTCTTCGCAAGGTCCTATTTCATTGCTATTGTTTTGTCTGGGATCTGATCACGTCGTTTTTTTTTTTCTATGAGAGACATTTCTTTTAAAGTTCGCTATGCACTTATCTTCTTCCTGGCCTCACTTTCCGCAGTGTTGATTTCCAGAGTGTAGCCAATGTGACATTTGAAAGACTTTCATTATAATTACTGTTTGAGGAAAGTCATTATGCAGTGACAGGGTACAGTAATAGTATTGGTTCAGTGTTACTTTTAGAGTCATATTTCTTCTCAAGTGTGATATTTTAAAAGTGAAGCTGCTTTGGCAGAATTTATTCTCTTCCTCATCCAACGTTGGCTGAATTCAAAGAAGGATGGCAGCTGTGACAAATCCATTTCGCTTGTCCTCTTTAAAGTGCATGATTTCTTTGTCCCGATTGCAAGGAATGACGTAAGCAAGAAGTTGTCTGCACTCCGCTGTGATTTCAGACCTTACATTTAAGTTTTCCTCGGGTTCATGCTGTTATGCAAGCCTTTTTAAGTAATTGTTCTGCCAATTTGTTCCCTCTATTCAGCTGTTTGTGGAACAACGCCAAAACACAATGTTTACACTGACTTGGTGCAATCATTTGGTGTCACCAGAGTTCAAAAGGTATCTTTTCACCAGCCTAAAACAACAAAAAATGAAGGCGCAAGTTCAGATTGGCCCATATAATGTGTTTGAAATGTGTTTTATTTTGAAAGTTTAATCACTGATAACCAGTTAGCCTCAGTCAGCGTTGCTTTTAGGGATTGACCGGTTTTATAGCCTCGCAATAGAATTCAGTATTCAGCATTTTTCTCCCTGTTTTTTGTATGTTTTTGTTTGTTTGTTTGTTTTTAACCAATTCCTGATAAAAATAAACTTGCTATCTTATCGGTTACAGATCTTGAGTGATAGCCTATTGAGATTAAAGGATTATTCTCTTTTAATTAAACATATGTACAACCTAAATAATGCATGTCATAGAGGTTGGTTTTATCCTTAATGTTGACCCCAGTATTTTAATTTTTGCTCTAACCCTAACCCTACATACTGGTTTCTGATATCAGTTATCAATCAGTCAGTCAGTTGTACTCGACGGTATCGGTGACATGAATAAAGTTCTTCATCCAGCTCCTTCTGTCCAGCATTGCAGTCAAACGTTCTTTGCCTTCCAGACCAGCGTCTTCTTCTAGTACCTTCCTTCATGTTGTGCTAGTCCCTCCAACCCTTTTGACAGCATCAGTTATCACTCGATCGCTAATAACCAGTGTTCAGTTCAGGCCCAGTAAAAACCCTGTCAGTTGACCTCTAATTAAAGTGACGTGAAACTCTTATGAAAATAAAGCTCAAAAGTGATTCATAATCTCTTTGATTCTAGAAGTTACTTCCCACAGTTAATTATGCTCACGACCATGAATGGACACTAATTATGTTCTGCAGATGGCTGTTTAAGGAATCCATTAACCTGCCAACGAATGTTTCTCATCGCCACTGTCATCTCTCCAGAATCATCGCTCTGCTTGTGTTGCTCCTGGGCCAAAAGGTACCCCCTTTGCTTTAATAGCTGACAGCCCTGAACCTGAGATGTGAATGGAAAATGAGCTTGAAAGCACCATTTGATGACATTTAGTATTAATGTTTCCTTGGAAGATGTTAGATGTGCGATTCTCAGACAGATCAATCTGCATATATTCATGGCAATTATATGGTAATTTTAGAGGGAAGCCTTGCATTCATGAATACGGCTCATCAATCACAATGCTGCATTTAAAATTCAGATTCCTGCACCGCTGAAGAACATGCGATCCAGATGGCTGACTTAGAATGTGCATGGCTGTCCACACAAGCATAGATTAAGCAGGAAAGTCACAGGTGGTACCTGGAGTTTAATCAAAATAAAGGTAAATATACTTTTTTTGGGATTACTCACCTGTTATGATGAAGGATTTGCAGTTGTGTATTTATTAAATTATCTCTGAAAAAGAATAAACTCGCATGACTGGAACAAGTTTTATTAAATTTTCCTTGCAGAAGATGATATTTTAGATCTACGTAAAGGCTAATTAAAAAGTGTAGGTCAAAGCGCACATTTGCTTTCATACTTTTCTTTACTCCTTTAGGAGGCAAATAGAGAAGATAAGTCAATAAATTTTATGCGACATATAGAAACAGCTCCTAATTGAAGAAAAGGGAACAGAGGTCAATGGCAGTTTAAAAAAAAACAAAAAACCTTTTCACATGCAGCTTAAAGTTATCAACCATTTACCCTTTCTACAGGTTTTCTCACTTTTAAGGTGATGTTTGTTGACCTTTTTTCACACAGCATATCAAGTGGAAGATAATTTTTTATGAGGAAAAGCTTGATAAAATAGCAAAGGGTCAGATACTGTCAGAACATGCTGTGTTCTTTAAATACAGTCTAGCACAGAAGAGAACTAATTTCCACTTCGTTATTCAGTCAGACATGTTTTCATTTCTGGTTAGGAAGATGGTCGTCTTGCACCTCTAATCAGTAACAAGCAACACTATCTATGCAGCCAATGGCATTGCCAGTTAATACCAAAACTACTGATATATAAAATGAAGACATCCTTCATATTTGTGGACATTTAAACTCAATTCTAACTTCTTGTTGAAGTTTTGCTGCAATCGCTCTTATCTGTGGACACATCTGTCTGCCAAGGTTGGTGTCAACAGGTGTTTGTCAGGAGAGGTTTTTGCAGAGAAGGAAGTTGCCGGGCTTTTGCTGTTCTTCTGCTACCTTCGTTCTTCTTGTCTCCTCTTCCATTTGATTTAGCTCCAAGCCTGTTTGCTTGAGTTTGAGTAAATATGGCCGACCATCAAAGTGAAACGAGCTGCGATTTAGTTTTCTCAAGCATAACCGCAGTGTACGGATGGGTCTTGATAGGAAGATTCATTTTGGATCTGGTTCCAGGTTGGTAAAAAGGATATTTTGATGTCAGTTTCCACCGCCCAAAGCGTTTTGCAGATGATGTCAAAGTAAAACTGCTATAAAATGACTAACAACACACTACAACGAGTGTGTCTGGGAGACTTATTCTTGAGAGCCGAGCGATATTTCAGGGCTCCGCAGTCGCGTTGCTCTTTTTGAGCCTGAAAGACAGACGGTCCCTGAACGTGACGCTGGACTCCTTGAGGAAAGTGCAACAATTAACACAAGATTGATGTCAGTGTCCACAATAAAGTGGGATTGGAACTGTTTACCTGAGCTGTAAATTCGATCTTGGGCATGACAACTGGCATCGTTTAGAATGGATCACCAGGTGCCCAGACATCTGTGAGAGTCCCTTAAGGCAGTGTGTGTGTGTGTGTGTGTTTGTGTGTGTGTGTTGCATAGTGCACATGCATAAAAATTTGCATTTGTGTCTGTGCTTGTGTGATTTGCTTTATTTACAAGAAGCCAGTGAGAAATGCTTTTGCCATCAGCCTCAGCACTAAAGCACACAGATGGAATTTGAGGAAGGAGCAACAGGATGAAGAAAAATTGGAGGGAGGCAGGATTCAAAGGGAGGTGCAGGAAAGAAATCTGCCAGAAAGGACCAAACAGAGAAACAATGACAAAGTCACAGTGTGTCTCGTCCTGATTAAATCCTGAAGCAGCAGCAGCAGCAGCAGCAGTCTGAGGTATATATGTCCAATCACAGACGAGCACTGCAGCACTCCAAGGAGAAAGAAATAACACAGGCTTTAGCAGGGGAAATTACAAGTGGGAGCGAGACAGATAAATAGAGAGATGGTGGGAAGGGAATGTGTGTGTTTTTATAGGTCTGATTTCTAATATCTTCACTCTCTCATCTGTTAAAGTGGCACTCCATCACAAGCAAACAAACAGAAGCTGCTTTATTATCCGTCTCATCTCACAAACATCCCCAAAACTGTAAACACCGTCGCACATTTCCATTTTCACTAAATATTTATTTAAAATCGCAGTTTTATTTAGTTTTATTTTATCCTGCGTTGAAGTCATTGAAGGAGACCCTTGCTTTTTGTTGTGGTAATTAACTCGTCTTGTGGTTTGAAATATTGTGCATCTGTTGTGCATTTTAGAGGCATCTGGAATAATGGTGTTTTAGTCAGTCATTTAACCAACAAACTGGTAAATCAGAACTTGAAGTTAGCAATTGTAGACACGCAAAATCGAGCGGATGCGAAGGTAAGACATCGTCTGCATCTTTTCATCTGTTCCAGCTCACTTCTCTGGACTTTGTGGCTTTCTGAGTATGGTCAATGTTTCTTTTTAACCTTTGTCATTTCACTGGCCCTCGGGAAGCGTTCGGTGCAATCTCAGTCGAGTCCACTAAACAGAGGAACAGGTGGCTGGTTAAGCGTCCTGCACAAGGACACCTTGACAGCATTGGTTGAAGAAAGGGAGGAGTATTACTCATTACGTCCAGCGACCAACCAATTTTTCCCACTTCGTCCAGGGAATTCAAACTGAAAAACCTTCTTGTCGCAATCTTGTTTCCCGTTGGAGAATTTCCCAGCCAGACTGAGGGTTTGAACCAGCAGCCACATTTCTTCTGCCACCTTAGGTCGCTGTTTTTAAAAAAGCCAAGGTGCTTTTCAGATTCATTCTATCTCCCAAATGCTGCTTATCATCACAGCAATACGTCATGTCGCCCCCGACTCGTATGACCACATATGAAGCGGACACACGTTCAGCCTCCCTCTGGTTCTGGGGAGTGGAGCTGTAATTTTTGTGAGGTGCTGAAAACTGCAACAGGTGTTTAAAGGTCCAGTCCTTGATCCTCTTGTAAACAAACTGTCCTTGTTGGTCTCTTCAAGGACAGTGAGGAATCAGAGACCTGGGTGGGCACTGCAGAACAGCAAATTATGTTGCAGTTTGTCTTTGCGTTTGATTCTTCAGCCGTCAGTTCGTCAAGCGTCCTTGAATGCATCAGCAGAGAGTTTCAAACAAAGCCTTTTTGCAGCAGACACTCGAGTGTGTTGGGAAAAAAAGTAGCTAAATAAAGGTAAAAGCTGTTTTCTGGTGTCAGCAGAGTGAACATGTTACTTCCACGATTGTGAACTGCAGCTGAAACTAACCTAAGAATGCAGCTGGTTTCATGCTTTTTGTGGGGGTTCCCTTTCTTTTAGTGTGCCATAGCTTTTCTTGTGCATGTAGAAGCTTTCCAAACTTACAAAATCCACATGAAGAGGAGTTATTTTTTTCTGTCTGAAATGCCATATTTAAAGTCCAGGCCTCTCTTGACTTATCTACCTTGCAGCGTTTCAGACATGTAAGCATATTCTAGTAGATCCCAAAGTTAAACTTATGAACCTGCAGATGTGCAGGATATGGACTTTGTAAAACTAATCTTTTGAAAGATGCTTGGAATTAATGTGAAATATAAATGAGCTGTTTGGCTTAAATACATGTGTACGTTCTTTTAAGGCTTTTCAACATGTTTTAGTGTTAGAAGGCATTTGGTTGGTCAGTGAAGGCATGTACTGTATGTGTTTTCCACTTGAGTTCACACATCGGTGTAAATCAGGCTCGTCAATGCAAGCTTTTGCCTTTATAACATCCAAGTCCATTAATCCTGCGATTTTACAATACAGTGTTAAATTCACTGTGTTCAGTCAGGTTCTCTATTTATATTCTTTATATATCAAAGCTGCCAGGACTTCACAGAACTAAAGACCTCTGCAACTTCTTTCTTTTTTTCAGGTCAGACAAGCCTCTCAAGATTCATCCCAACTATTACAGGGCACTGAAACTCTCCATTCAAACCTAGAATCAAGAACATCTTTGACAAAAAGAATTCTAGAGATTTTACCGACTTCTACCCCCTGAAGCAGTTTCTAAATCAACCTTAAATGTGGGCACTGGTGGGTTGACATGGAGGTTTTACCCTGTTGCACTTGTGATGGCCAAACACTGGTTCCATCTGTTTTCTAAGAAGCTTTAGTATATCCAGAGAAAAACACCTTTATTTTGTGCTTTTCTATTCAGAGCCTCATTTACAACTCCCGCCGCTTTGCATAAGGAGCCAGATTTTGTTGTTTCTGACTTAATATGGCATCAAATCCAATGTGTTCAGTGTTACTATAATGTTATTTAGCACATTTGCAGTGATTTGTGGTGGGGGATCGCAATACTGGTGAAACTACTATTCCCACAGCATTGTTACGAGCAGTTTTCCCGAGATTACTTGCACCACAATGCCACTGCTTTCTCTATTTTTCTGTTCATGAAGCTTGCCACGGTCAATCTCAGTCATCCTCGCCACAGAGCCTTTCTTTAGTGCTACTAGTTATTCTTGGGTTTACTCTAAACAAACTGCTGCGAGCAAAATGGACTCAATGTTCCACGGCAGATGATTATTCCTCAGAGAGCGTGCGGAAGTAAAAGTAAAGCATGTGATGATTGGTTGGAGGCTGAATACCTGTTATGTCAGATAGTGATAGAAATTAGCAGTGACAACATGTTCTCTACTTCTCAGCTGCACTCTAGAGACAATGAAAGGGAAGCTATACTACTCTGTAGGCTCATTTTTCACAGCAATATGACGTCATGCAACTTCATGGAAACTGCACGACCTTGACTGCAAATACAGAGAACTCCACAATGCCTTTTGTGTAGTATAACAAACTTATAATGCCATAAATCATAAGAATGAAAAACAAAAAAAAACCCATTCATGTAAACCTCGATTCAACGTATAAAACTGTTTTTTTCCCCAAGTATCCCTACATGTTACCAATACAGGAGTAGAATGGAGACTCTACATACAGTATGTTAGATAGTTTTCTTCATAATCGTCCCCCGTCTTCTTCATGTAAACACAGCCTGCAGTTCAGTTGAGTTCGGCTGAAAAGTCCCAGAATTTTGGTCATTTTATTCTTGGGTCAACATATAATCGCAGGACTTTTTGACTTTGAAAAATTCAGGTAACATAGCTGATATTTTTGGCTGTTTTCAGGCCTAAAATCAACATGACCGTCTATAACCAAACACCACGTGTCTTTCAAACCCGGCAGAAGGTTTTGGGGTTCAGGAGTTCAAGAGTTTGTATACAAATCTCGTGTGGTCACATAATGTTGGACTCAGACTTGTTCTGATCAACATTCTCTGTTGTGAAACACCTGGCACTGACAATATCACCTCCCCTTGATCTCAGCTCTGGCGGAGAGTCTGTATGTGTTAGACGCTCGTGTTTCTCATTTCTAATGAGGTTAGACCACAGTACATCTTCAACAATGTCCTGACTGTGCTCTCCTTTAGCTACAACACACCCTCTTATTTAATAGGAAGAGAGACTTCTCAGCAGGAGGCAAAATTAATATGCAACAAAATTACACATCTGACTTCCCGTCTCGTATTAAAATATGGATCAGGAGGCAGAGTCCTGCCAATTAGATTTTTACTGGTGTCAGCAAGATTATTACTGATGTCAGGCTTTAAAATTTTCTCACTTTGTTGAACTCGATAACTTTATTCCTCACTTCCTTTGCTACATATAGCAATCTTTTGCTTTAATTTTCAAATATTAAGTCTCTCCAAGTGTGAATATAACCACTTTGACTTATCTAGCATAACTAATACCTGACATTAATCTGCTAATCTGCATTTAAGATCTGATGAAAGGAAATTAAAGATTTTTGCAGACACAACATTAATGTGATTACCCAGAGATTGAATATGGAGCAAAATATGCAGTTAGTCATTGTATCACAGAGTTAAATTCAATTGAGTATGTAAATGAACGAGTATTATTTATTTTTGAGCAAACCTATTGCAAATAATACAGTGAGATGAAATAATTGCACTCTCAATGTTGACACCTGCGACTAAAGCCGGTGTGATTAAGACTTATTTGATTAGAGCCGCTGAGAACACTTGAGTATTGACAGTGAGAGCTGGATTAGCATAATCTATGAATGTCTATGTAGGATAATGGGGTAAATTAAATAAAATTTGGAGCAGAACTTAAATGCAATTTGCGGTGCTTAATATCAGGATAGATGCTGTTGAAACAGAAAATTGATGCAGATGTAAAATCTCTTATAATTTAAAGTAACAACCTTTACCTGTTATGACACAATATTAAAATGGATTCACAGGATAAAATGACAGAAAACACCACTACGATGAATCATGTGTGATAGTGAAGGTGTTGATTGCTTGTACTGCCGTGTAACATGGATATGGTGTAAAATACAAATGAAGTGCCTTAAAATTGCGGCTAATGCTCAACTTATGGAAGCTTCTGAGCAGATAATTATTGAAATGTACTTCTGTGCTCTACCCCTAGAGACGATGGCTGTTAATCCACTGTTTGGGCTGGTAATTGCTTGGATTTTCTTTCTTCGTTATTCATTAAATGCTCCCTGTCGATTAATTATTCCAGATGATGAATGAAGCTCCGGAGACACAAGAGTTTGCTGTAAGTGCGCATCACGCCTTTGTATACTGACACCAAAGCAGCTCCTGAAATCGTGACGGCTCCCTGCTGCTGCAGTGTGAACTGCTCCAAGTGCCAGGATGCCACTAACCATTTTTAATGAAACCCCTTTTCTCTGCCTGTAGCCATACTGCAGCTTCAGAGAGAGCTGAATTTATAGTATAATTACTGGTATAATAGCCCAAACCAAACACAGAAATAAGTATCACTGAAATCCTGCACACAGTGGTAGAGCAATGGCACCCATCCTTTACTTAAGAAGGAATACCATGATGTCAAAACAGTCCAAGAATAGGCCTTGAAAGTTTTAACGATGCAAATTAAACATAATAGGAAACCACAAAATGTATGCAAGTATGAAAAGTAGAAACACCACTCATTGTGAAGAAGTTCCGAAAAAAAGAAGAGAGAAGATCAAGGATAGAAAGGAAAATAAATAATAAATAAAATACTGAAGGAAGAAAATACAGAAGGAATAAAAGAAAGAAATTAAGCAAGATTGGTATTGGGTGGGATGGAAGGACAAATGGAGTGAAAGAACATAAAGGAAGAATGACACCAGAATTTAACACAAGGCTGTAGCTAATGAGTATTTTCATTGTCCTCTTCATCCAGTTAAAACATAATTAGTTCTTCGTTGTCCCTGACTCCAAGGTGACAGCTTCAGTTTACTCGTGTTGCTATCGACATTGATCAGGTGAATCAATTCACCAACATACTCACAGCAGTACCTGAGTAAATGTATTGAGTTGCTTGTTACCTCAGCAGGCAGTCTGGCAAATCAGTAAAACAGCAATTCATCGTTTTTACGTTTTGATTTTTTTTGTGTGTGTGGATTAAACGCACAAGACCAAACAAGTCAATTAGCAATGTATAGACATGCTGATAGGTAGATTTTGCTACTTTCATTTCAGAGCCAGACTGCTTGTTTCTTGCTCTTTCCAGTCTTTGTGCAAAATGAAATAATAGCTTCACATTTAGTGTACATACATGAATCCCATCTAACTGTAGGCAACAAATATTTGAGCTTTTTCTTAAAGTCCTAGACTTAACATATCAAGACAGCTTAGTTGGTCTGGGAATGTACTCATCAGTGCTTCATTTATGAGTCACTGGAAAAAAAAAAAAAAAATCTCCCTCCTTTCCTACATCTCTTTACACTTTCATGTATTCCAGCCACTCTAGCACACACTCTCAGCCAATGAGACAGATTATTAAAATCATTTATGCATTTTAAATCACAGAACTCTTGATACGACTGAATTTGTCGCTTCAACTTTGCCGCCGCTCTTACATTATTCTAGAGAAATTGAGCTTAGCCATAATTCATGCACTGGGACTTTGGTAATTAAAGAATGTACAGTGATGAACTGTGTTTCCCTAAAGCTCTCAAATTAGTCACTGCTACAAGCACGAGTCCTCCGGGGTGCGCTGTGTTACACCGTGATGTACTGTACATGTGACCAACTGGCCTAAATTTGCTCCAGTGCTTTAATGTATTCTGTCAGTTCATTTTGCCTTTCCCTTTTTGAGCGTCTTGCCGGCACACTTGTATATGCATTAAATTGTGCATTCAGTCATTCACACGGTGAAGGTTGAGATGAGTGTTGCATGGTAGACAGTAAGAGTATGTCGCTCACTCATCACTACACCAGTACAGTTCCCAGGTGGTTTAGAAACTCTCATTGTTCTTTGGATGGATCTGTTTTCCTTATTTAGTGTGAAAAGCAAAAGCCTGTATGTTGCATTGAACATAAAGCCCTGCATTATAAACAGAGCTTAACCTGCTATCTCTTTGTCTTCCGCTTTCTCTCCTGAGTTTATTAAAATGTCTTCTGTGAAAGAGAACAAAGAATCACTACATTCACTGGAACTGGAGTAGAACTTTATCAGAAGTGCATGGCATGACATGAAATGAGTCAACACACGGTAGCTCGGAGGCAGCTCGTCCTGTTTGCCTGTGGTGACTGACAGTCCTGGGCATGAGGGGAGGGATATGGAGGCTTGGCCCGGGATCCACAGGGGCCA
The DNA here is from genome assembly GCA_027123335.1 of Amphiprion clarkii. Taxonomy (NCBI): domain Eukaryota; kingdom Metazoa; phylum Chordata; class Actinopteri; family Pomacentridae; genus Amphiprion; species Amphiprion clarkii. The sequence continues at coordinate 30,901,418 of CM049581.1, read as the reverse complement.
GAAAGCCAATGGGTATTTAAATAGCTGTGGATCGTGGGCTTTGAAAGATGTCATTCCGGTTGACAAGCTGCCGACTGAAGGAGCAGCTCCCCAATGTAAAATTGTTATGTCACAAAGCCCTTCATCCCTGATAGTCTGTTATACCGTATGGATTCACGAAGAGGACCATCAGGACAGGACTAAATGGTGTGTGTGTGTGTGGGGGGGGGGGATCACAGCTACAGTTAAAGTCCTCAATTTTAGAAGCAATTCTCTGAAGGGACAGAGTTGAAATGGGGTGCATGTTTTTTAACTGCCCCGGCCCCAGTGATAAATTTCCGCGTTCTGTGTTTGCACTCTGGTCATTTCCATAAATAGTCTGCAGACAGAAAGGTCTGAATAACTCTCACTCCATCCAGGTCACCTCATTATTAACGGTAAACTGCAACTTTCACAAAACATGCCTGTTCTTTCTTTCCTTTTCTTTCCCTTTGGCTTTGACAACTTCTCCCAACGGTGGCAGAGGTGTGTGACCCAGATATCTTGGCATAATTAACTGAGGAAGCAGTGTGCAAACAGGAAAGCCATATCAACAGAAGCCAGGGAAGGAATTTAGAAATACCTGTGTCATTTGTTTGTGTTTTGTTAATTTGCTCCTTCATTAGTTCTGTTTTCTAGTTAATGACCTGCTCTGCTACTATTTCTACCTGCTGGCAGAGTGAAGGACTCCAGTTGTAAACCTCTAATGAGTCAGTATCAGTCCACTGCTGCCAGAGTACCTTAGGGCAAACCTTACTCTTACATTTAAATGTGTAGTTTGGAACTTTGTCTGGCCTTTCTGGCACTCAGATTAATTACACAAACACTGCTGTCAGATGCTTATGATGTATGTCTCTTTAGGCAGTTTTTTTTTTCTTTGTCTGGCGCGTCAGAAACTTTTCTTAGACGCTGAGCAGTTTTGTCCATTTAGTGTAGTTTTCAATGTACTAATTTTAGCACCGTCAGTATATTTAAAACTCCGGTAGTATGAGAAATACAGAAAGACTTACCAGCTTCTTATTCAGGCTGATCAACATTTTGTAAACGAATAAAATGTGTGTGAAGTGGCTTTTTTTGTTATTATCTCAGAAAGTATTTAATGTGTTAAGTCAAATTTTGCAGATGTCTTCATTAATATCGATATGTTATACTATTAAAAAAAAAAGTAGGCAAATCAGAAATGGTCGAGCAGAAATTGTTCCAAAAATTTGATGATTTGAGATAGAAAGACGCATATTATGTGAAAGTCTCATATTCAAGCTTTAATTTTCCAATTGCCACAGTGAAGGAAAACAATTCCTCACAGTAAAAAATGTAAGAAATTAAACAACTCACCTGATATTTTCCCTACCAAAAGCTGTTCACCTCTCATTTCCTGTTACTCTTTGTTCTTTGACATTTCTACATTATTTCAGTTTTTACTGTTCAATAGCAGCCATTTTGGGGCTGCGTTAAGCTGCTACTAATGCAAACATCTTAAGGTCTTTTTGGCCAGTGGTTCACCTTTAAATACGTCAGAGAGGAATTCTTAAAAGCCCCTATTAGTGCCATCCATGTGTTTGGTTTAGGCTGCTGTAAGAATTGGTTTAGAGTTAGGATGTAATCAAGTTTTTATCTGAGTTTTTACAAAGGCAGGCATCATGCGTAGTCTTTCCTGAGCTTGAGCCAACTGCTTTGACTTGCTAAACAGAATCATAAAAAACATTATCACGCTTTAGTTGCCAGGAGTGGATGTTGTAGGAACACAGACGGAACGCAGTGACAGTGAACATTTGTTCAGCATAAACATTTGCATTTGTAGCGAGCAGTCTGCAAACTTGCTCAATATATACATTTTCTTTACTTTAATTAAAAAACACCATCTGAGAGGCATTGCAGCTCCTATGAAACACTTTTGCTAATGGAAATTTGTTGAATATGATTGGAATTTTTGGCAGGCCTTGTTCAGGTTAGCTCAAGGTAAAGGTAAACTTAATGGATTGAACCAAAGTACACATTTTCCAATACATATATAGAATGAAAAAGTCTGGTTTTCTAACATAACAGACACTGAAAGGCAACGCAGCAAATATTCGTCACTCCTCTCATTGTGCAGGACAGATAGTGGATGCTGAACTGTGCCTAACCTACTGTATTTGCTTCATAATTGAATGTGCAGCTGTCCCCAATGACCTAGTAATGAACTTAAAGACTGAAAATATGGGGCAAATTATCTTTACCTTTATGTACCAACAACAAAATGACTGTCCTTTAATTATTGGAGAGAAAATGCATGGCCATGTTATGAACTGATTGCATTGTCTCTCATTAGCTCAGGGGGGAAACACTCATTATAATTGAGGGCTGTCATAAAAGTTGAAATTAGCTCCCTATGTTTGCTTCATCTGATGGTAATGAAATCGCCATTGCAATTGCATGATTATATGAGACTCAAACATTGCCCGCCAATTCATCTTGCCTCTTGGGAAAACATCAGAGACCAAATTAATTTCCCTTTTATGCGGTGGGTTTGCACTTGGAATAATTGCTAATACAATGAATATTTTCATTAAAATTAAAGTCGCATACTTCCTGTATACAGGCTTCCTTTTATTTGCTTGAAATATTTAATGGAATATTTTAATACTCATTTTCATTTAGAATTATGATTTGAAGCAGTTAAAAGTACTAGGCTTTCCTCTTCTTTGACAAAGAAAATCTAAGTTCTGTAAACTAAAAGTAGAAATTCTATTAAACTTCAGTGTCACCGTTGCGCTGTCAGCAAGTCGATGTGTAGTTAAGTGCTGCTACCTTTGCATGTGAGAAAGAAATGCCCCAATCCCTGTCAAAAGAGACTCCCACACAAAATAGTTCACTTGCCACTGGAGCAAAGTTTTGACCTATAGAGGAAAAAAGAAGAATGAAAGATGAAGTATTCTTAAGGCATACATCCACTGACAGAATTTAGATGAAAGGAAAAACTCAGATAAAAGGGATGAACCTTTTCCTCTTTGACTGAGGAGAAAGTATAAAAGCTGTGTTCAGAGCATACATCCCTGTCTCTCGCTTGTTCCTTTTTTGTTGTTTTTTAAGTGTCAGTATTATGCAGCATTGATCTGCACATGCATATGCCAACTACATACTTGGTGAAACTGAAGACACGGTACTCCTCCTCATTATTTCAGCCATACCGATTGTCATTTGAAGAGTTTCTACTTTATACTCGCTGCTGCATTTAAGTCCTGAGTTATCCTTGAAAGCTGAAAGTTTTCTACAGTTTCATCTGCTTGTTCAACTTGTTCTTCTCTGCATTATCAGTAGTCCTCTCTTGGACTCATAGGTAAAAAAAAAAAAAATTCCACAGCAACATTTGCAAGGGTCCTGAAAGGAAACTAGACTTATGCAACTCCTCCTGACTGTGGAAAATGTAGAGTTTTTAGCCAGTCGCATGTCTTTTGACCCAGAGCAGCCTTATGGCACGGAGAATTCAGGATTCAGAACCCAAGTGCAGACACAGATGGCAGGAATGTTGTGGGGGAAAAATACATTTCAATCAAACAAAAACTTTCTTTTCAAAGTTAGGGAGCAATCCAGGGAAAATGCAAGGTCTCTATCTGTAAAAACTAACCCAATAAATACATCTAAACACAAAAAAGGTACAAAAACTCAAACCAGGTAAACAGCCAAACAAGCACAAAGAAGAAGACTGACAGGTGAACACCAGGTCAGCAAACAACGATAGAGACGAGACAATTTTACATACAAAACTAATGGGAACAATCAAAAAATGAGGGAAAACAAACAAAGGGAAAAAGCAAAAATACAAATGGGATTTCAAAACCAGACCATGGCAAGTATAAGTGAGTATAAGGAGCTACGAAGTCTGCGATAAGAGTAGGACTAGGTGGCGCAGTGGGACAGGTGGAGGGTTTTCACTTGAGACAGCTGGTTTTGAATCCTGTGTGAAGCTACAAATGAATGCTTCTAATACACAGTCAGTGCTTTCAGCCTGGGTAATTGTTGCACGTTTGAAGCATGTGTTCATCTGGTGATAGGATCTCATTTTCTCTCCAGATTTCTGCCCACTGCAACTGCCTCAAACAAAAATTGTCATTTTATGAACTGTCTATGAAGAACACACCCATGCTTACCATCCTTAGACTTTATCCTTGCTGATAAAACATCTTACAGGCATCTGTAAATACATCCATGGCTCCTTTAGCAACTGGGTATAAAGTGCAAGGACTGATTGGAAACTCAGAAATGGCAAAGGCACCTAAGCAAATGTTTGCGTTGGAGCCCAATCACAGGTTAATCTAGCCATGCATTGTGCTACATGCTGTAGAACGTACACAAAAAGGAGAGCCCATATGACTTTCCAAGACAAGTATACAGTGTAAAATATGTAGTCAGTAATACCAACACAGTCCTCTGAGCCCTATCGCTAAGCTCAAAGAAAAACATTGAGCCACAGAGTGCATGGGCTTGAGAGAGCTGTCTGGCAGTGAAAAAAGCAACTGCTTTTTTGTTTGTTCAAATGCCCAAAATGATGGATGATTATCTTTACCTGACAAGCAGCTCCAGCAGCATGAGTCATAACTCCTGTCTGTCAGGAACAAAGGAGGAGGTAGTGTGATGTTGTTATTAGCGCCACTAAGCTCACGAAGCCTCAGGCTCAAATATCAAGGTCCTTATAATCATCAACTTGTACAAAGGACACAGACAGGAAATTGCCCCTAAAACCAAAGATTGACCATTAAACTAAAAGTACATCCACTCATGTTGATGTAAAGAAACAGTTAAAGGTTAATCTGTTTCAAAACTTTTAGTCTACCTTGTATTTATTCTTTCATGTCATCTCTAAAACTCTCTCCACAAGGTCACTGCGGTATTTGGGGAGGGAAACCAGGGTTGTTAGTCCAGGGTTGTCTCTTGTCAGTGGGGTTCAGTTAGGCCACATGTAGCCAGAGGCAGCCATTTCTAACATTCCCTTCATTCAGGCAATTTAAAATCTGTATACTCATGGGATCATCAGGCAGCAGCTTCCCGGCCTCAGCAAGGGCTATGAAAGGCCTTGAGATTACTGTAACGTACACTGCAGGTGCAGAGGAGAAAGGAGGATGGATGCTAAAAATGTAATCAACGCCTGAGCTTGTTCCCAGTCTCAATCTATTAGCGGGAGTGGAGCTTGGTAATTATTTTCTTTGACTAAATCCGCTTCGCCAGGGCTGAGGGTGCAAGTGCAACTGTATTTATGTTCGGTCTGTGCCGTTGAGAATTTGATTTTCTTTGTGCTGTTGCTGGTGACCCTTTACTAAACAAACTCTGGTTTTTATTTGCTTTGCGGGTCCTATTATGCATGATTAATGAGACAAGATATGGACAACCAAAAGCCAGCATGCAAAGAAGGAAACGCGTCAGCGTGTCGTCATAGTCGTACCTGTCTAGGAGATTTATGTCAGTGGAGGCACTTGGATGAGCGACATGTTCATTTTCCTGTTCTGCCAAAAAAAAAATTTCTTAAGGTACATTTGTATGTTTGAGGCATTGATTTCTGTATATTTGTTCCAGTTATTAAATGCATACAGTATTGGTTTGACAGCAACAACACTGATGACCCAACAATGCATTTGTAAAGACATTGTTTGTATTACTTGTGACAATACAATACACACAAATGTCCACAAAACTACTGGTACTAGAAGGAAAAATCAATCTTGATCAGAGCCAGTGTGTCAATGGCACACTTGCATACCACAGACACGTTATTTAGCAATTTGTATGGTAAGGACAACTCACATAAAAGAGATAAGACAGAAAAAATAAGGGAAACATGCTCCAAATCCTGCAGTTTAATAACACAAAAAGAAAAACGCCAATGACTGGCTAAGCATGGCAGGCACACAAGTATCTGTAATGTTGCTACTTATCTAAATACCACTCTCAGTCAACTTTTTTGACAGGCAGCGAGTTATTTAACAGAAAAAACCCTCTCATATGCACATGACTTCCCATGCAGTAGTTCACAGGGTGAGGTGTGCTTTCCCCCTGTCTTAAGAAGCAAAAAAAACCACCCAATTAGAGGAGACTAACATAGTTGTTGGAGATAAAGTGTGTTGCTGATATTTCAGTCCTAATGATTCCACTGTTGGCTCTCTGCTGCTTTGAAACCAACTCTCTCAGTGGCCACTCTGAACAGTATGCAGCACTTAGCATGAAGCCTTATTTATGAGCTCCAACAATACAACAAGTTAAAGCCAGTAATAAAGAATTGTTTTAGTGTGTGCATTAATATTTCTCTTCAGATAATCTGTAAAGTCCCTGAAAACAAATGGCTACAACTCGCATAACCAAATCTTAAGTGCACGCCTCCGTGCAGTGCACTTTGTACTAATTCAGTGAATCATTAGCACAGGTCAAGAAAAGTCTTACAACCTTGAATTCAGAAAAATATAATAAAACTGCTGTACCTGCTGCTGTGCTCGAATGAAAAAAAGACATTTTAAATTGAGAAATTGGGGCTCAGCAGTCTTTTTCATAGCAGTCATTAGAAAAACAGCAGCAACTGTGCTAATAGTAACAATGATATTAGTAAGTATTAACTTGATTCAAAGGTAGCAGTTATTTGAACCTGAGTATGAAACTTTGCACGTCCCTGTAAGTCATACTTTCCTTCAGACTGGTGTGATTGTCTGTGAGTGAGTTGAAGAGTGAAAGGGATCCAGAGGTGGGGGAGAGAGAGTGAGAGATATAGTGCAGATGTGTATAGTGCTGATGTGCCAGTTCTAGACGATAGGCTGGCAGACAGGCAGTGAATGCTACTGTACTATTTCTCCTTCACCGCTTTGCCAATAACTTTGGTGTTGCGATGGATTCCTCATTTAGTCAGTGCCAAGCTGCACAGACTCTGATAAGGCTTCCCGAGCAAACGCTGATCCGCTCTGGCTGGATGTATGGCGCAGGAAACTGGCAGAAATGTAGAGGCGTCGTTTTAAATCAGTGCGAGCGCTGCATTAACTGAGAAATGTGGGAGTCACTTTAAACTATATATCATTACGTTTTTACTGGCTTGGAACTGGATCATTGCTCACGCTGTCAATGACAAGTTCCCAAGAACAGTCCCATATGGAATACCATGGTTGTTTAATCTATCACTCTGACCATGATATGTCATCATGGGCAGCTGGGACATCTCACAGCTGATCATAGCAGCTGACTCCTCCAATCCCCAGCCATATTCAAACAGTCAGCGAGGTCTTTATAACTAGACAACTGCGTAGTCTTACTCCACTGATCGTTCACACTGCTGCCGACGTAAACCCAGATTGCTGCAAGTTCCCTCCACCTCCACACGCTCCTCCTGCTGTTCTGTGTAGATGTTCTGTGTATTTATGGAAATATGCAGTTTTTTTCTTCTTCTCTCTTTTTTTTTTTTTTACTGTTCCAGCAAAATGTGTCACATTCTACTACGGTTCATCTGGTGAACAGAATTCCTTTTTTGTGTTAATCCTACTACATTCTTCAGTGCATATGCTGTTAAGCCAGAACATTAAGACCACCCTTACCTAATATGCTGTGGATGGTTCCCACTGACTGGGGCATCGAGTCTACACTAACTCTAAGGGGGATGAGGCACCAAGATGTTGGCAGCAGATGTTTTAAATCCTGTAAGTTGAAAATTCCAGCACATCCACTCATACCTTGTGTCATGGTTGGTCCCTTTCCGGACCACTGTGAGTAAATTATCACCATTGTTGACCAGGACCGACCCACAAGACTCAGCTGGGACCCAGTCATCTGACAGTGAGGACTGAACCTTGCTCTGCCTTCACATCTGTCGACCTGCTTCCAACACTTCCTTGACTACAAGAACTAACTGTTGACCTAATGTCTACTGTCTCCCAGACCTCGACCTGCGTAGTTGTAACAAAATATTTGTTATTTGCTTCATCTGTGAGTGTCCATAATGTTCTGGCTCACTGAGGTACACGTCTAGCTGAATTTCTGGGTGCAACTAAGGATAAATATTATCTCATTCATTAATAATTCATGCTTTTAATTTACTTTTTAATGCTATTTATGGTCACCTTCTTTCCACAATAGCTATTGAATGTATTTGCATTCAGTAATTAGATGTCTTACTGGCAGAGTCTACCTTTCTTGTGCTGTGCTCATATTACCTGCAGACCAGCAACGGATTCACAGCAAGCCAAGCATGAATGTTACCGGTAATTCAACCTGGATATTTCCTACTGTTGCTGCTTCACGTTGAAAACATTCAGTGAGTTAATAACAAAGTGGCTTTTAATGTGTGCTGTCCTGCCGACCACTGATCAATAACCATGGATCACCAAAGGCAGGATGTCTTTTCTTTTTTTTAACTTCAACTGGCTTTTGGAGTTTTTGATTCTAATATAGTGCAGAATCCAAAAGATATACTCAGATTGTTTGCTTTCCACAAAATATAATCTCAAAGCCAAAGATATTGGGTTCACAGTTATGTATAAAGCACAGGCAACTATTTTATGTTGTTACTTGAACGGCAAAGTGATCATCAAAATGAACACGTTATGTTCTACATAACTATTTCTGTCTCACATCTGTCATACAAAGAACTGTTAAATGTTGTAAATTTAGAGAAAAACATTTTTAAAAATATTGAAAGTACAGCGTGATGAATGTTGAAATGGTGCAAGTTGAAGGTTTTGGTGTTTTCCGTCACAACAGTTACAGAAGAAATGCTGGATAGACTATGAAGCTCACAGTAAGCCAATTTAAACAGCTGCCAACAGCGATTATGCAATATAAGGCTCTCCTGTGACTCGTGTCACCCTTCGAAGATTGGCTCTGCTCTCGTAGACCTTGCTGCCCTCAGGAGCAAAGAGCGTCCATCATATCCATAATTATCTGGAAGGGAGGTCCATCACTATTGCATATTAGCAGCACACAGACAGCATGGCAGTAAATAATCCCATCATTTCAGCCAGAGGAGGTCAGGCAGACACAAATTTAACACAGAGCAGTTTTACATCCTGGAGGGCATTGTAGGGAGGTTTCATCATCTGAAGGATTGATGCCTTGGGTTTCCCTTCCCTCCCTCCGTCTTTTAGCCGGAGCCAAGAGCTCATCCAATAAGTAGAGGAGAAGAATTTTACCTCCTTTGATTCATACACATCAGAGTTGCTCTGGAGGTACATGTACGGCTGCTCAGTTCTGATGCTTTACTAGCACTGGGTCATGCTCTGGTCTTAAGAAATGTCTTATTGACGGATCGGAGATGGAAAACGTTTTATACCATGCGTACGTTTTCATGCATTTAAATAAACAGGATAAGATTCCCTGGTTTACAGGTTTTAGCAGGAAATATTCAGATTTTTTTTGTTTAAAGAACATCTGCATTAAACTGTTATTCATTCTTGTACTTTCCCTTTGTACTCAACAACAAGGGCCTCTTGTGATGTGTAAAAGTAAATATATTTCAGGTAATTAAAAGCAAAGAGGAAAAATTGATTAAACATCCATCAATCCATTCATTAGCTGTACCTACTGACACTGGGCAAGAGGCAGGGTACACTGTGGACGGCTCATTGACTAAACTATACATTTTTAACAAGCAGAATGCTGCACTTAAACTGGATTTTTCAAAAAAGGTTAGGGTGATTACAGAAACTCTCACAGCTCAGCCATATTTGTTGATAATCAACATTTCGATATTAGCTCCCTCTACTGAGGAGGGCTGCAACATTTAGAGGGACTTCAGTTTAGAAAATGACTATATTTTCCATAGTAAAATTCATACAGTGTCACATTGAAAATCCTGAAACACATGCGCTTTTACTTCCACCACATTTTGTGAATAATTAGTTTTTTTCGTTTTCTTTTTTATCTTTGAGATCTATCAACTTTTTAACTACCCAGGACTTTCTGTCCTCTCCTACAGCTTCTTCCCTTCAGTTTGACAGAGAATGTCTTCCCTAGCGCTCCGTCTCTCCGTTTGTTTTCCCCTGCCTGACATTTATAAAGTGGGAGCTTGGAGGAAGCTCTGAGCGGTGGAGAGCAGCTCCGTCTCCGGGACATTGGGCGTCCATGGTGCGAGCAGCTTCAGATCACTCACTTAAGCAGCTAACATTTCAAACGGGCAATAAAGAGAGTCCTAGTCCCTCTAGAACAATAAAACAGTGTTAGAGTCAGGGCTGGATGCACTGTAATACAGATATTTCTCTGCCGCTGCTGCAGCTGCTGCTGCGCTCAGCAGATTGAGAAAGACTGAATCAAAGGACGTTCACTACAGAAAATAAAGTGTGGCAGATTCACTGTAACTTCCAGGTGTAACATTTTATTTTCTCTCCATGGACACAGATTAAAAAGAATAAATTCTGGAGAGGTAAGGAGATCATTAGGTCATTAAAACAACTTGTGACCTTAATCAACTGCCATCTGTCCAGCATCATAGGCACAGTGTCAAGTATACAATACATTTTTTAAAAAACAGTAGAATTTCATTCTAAATATTACTTCACAGTTTTTCCCCTGGGTATAGATACTGGCGGCAGTAGAGAAAGGCTGAGCAAAGAGAGGATTGTTCTCTCTATATATGACAAGATGTAAATCAGTGCTCGGGTGTTAATTTATTTCTGTCCTTCCAGCACAGGGACAGGGATGACAGTTAGGTGATGATCCCTCATGTCTGAGCCATCTCACGCCTCATTCCCCTCGCAGGAATAACATTGAACAGGGATTTAGCCAAGACCTTGACTTGACTGCCTGCTTGCAGAGAGGAGCGCACATTGTCTTTGTCGCAGGTGTTGGGTTGTATTAAATGGAAGGGTCACTCGTGTTCAGGTGTGTGCTTCTTTGGCTTTGTCTTTGCATGTGTATTCATGTGCGAGCGTAAATGCATGTCATACATCAAGCAGTCCTTCCTGAAATGAAAGGGGGATTTATTGGATTGACTATTTCCTTTTTAGAACTTGCTGTTTTTTTAACTAATGTCCACCAGCAAGCAAAACACTTTGATAGACGTGCTTGATTACCAGATCTGAGTACTACAAATTAGAGGCACTTCTCTATGTAGTTCATCAAAGCAGGATGTCCCCAAAAACTGTTCCAAAAAATCGTAAAATTGCCTTTGGATCATTTATGAAACACTGGACAGCTGTTGTAAAGTACAGAGAGTAACTGCATGTTATTCTGCAACTCAGAATAGTCCCCAGTAGTTATTTACTCCTGCTTTAGTGATGTTTGCTGAAAGATGCCATGCTCCACTTTTTTAAGATATTATTTATCCTCTATTAAAAATTAAAGGAGATATTTGTGACCCATTTTAAAGATGTATGTTGTCAGTCTTCAGAAAATTTTGAAAGAAAGATTAATATTTTCTTGGTTTAGTTTCTTTTTTCTTGGTATTCGTTGACAAGAAGAAAATGCAGAACAATACCAGCCTCATCTTTTCAAACAGAGCTACGAAGGACTTTCTGGTAGAGATGTAAGTTCTCATGCTTTCACTTTTCAAAAACGCCCACGTTAGCTTGTAATTCTGCACATCTGCAGTGGAACTTTGGGCTGTCAAGGCTGGAGAACAATGTTGGTTTTTCCTTTATTTGGTTATCCATCTGAAGGTTTCAACTGTTTGAGAAAACCACTGATCTCTTTCTTTATTTTGGGATGACAGATTCATTTTCTTTTTCCTTGTAGACTCCTCATCTTCCTTGGAATGCCTGTTTTCATAAAACGGATAGCAGTAATGAGAACAAGCCAGGCAAGCACTGGAGACAAATGGAGATCGTGTATTCTCAGAGGTCGCTGAGGACTTAATCATTGGTGACCCTGAGCTGTTCTTGAGATGAAGGGACATTTTGCACACCAGGAAACCCTTTGTTTGCTTCTGGATGTATACATATGCATAAGACTGAAAATATGTGCATGTTTAATGTGCACTTTAACATTGAGTACAACAGTAGGAGACTGACTTTCTGCTGTAGCACGGTTGAATTCTTGTTGACTTTGCTGCAGGGACAGTTGTGCTAACAAATTTAGACGTGATTTGACAGTGCTCCCCTCCGCTACGGGTTCGGAATCAAAAGGAGATGCTGAGACTAAACTTTTAGAGTCTATTAAGCTCACCAGACCCCCTAATTTTGCATTTGTTAGCTTTCATGGTTGTTGAGTTGTCAGAGGACATTAGGCAATGAGATCCATTCCCATCTCCTCTCAGAAGGGGGTCTCCTGCTCGGCAATGATTAGGCAGGAATGTCACCAAATGATTTATTCATATCAGGGAGGGTTTTTTTAGATTTTATTCTCGCATTGCCATGTTTCTGACTTGCATGTAGGCCTTGCTCCTTTTCACTCTCTAATCAGAATCCCTCATGCTGCAGTCAAGCCAGGCTCTGGTGATGCTGAACCAAAGGAGCGATGCAAGCAAAGAAAAGGAAAACCGTGTCTTTTCTCTGTTTCTAGTGCTTATTTCCTTGCCTGCTCTTCATTATTATCAAGTCCCTCACAGCATGCGACAGACGTGTTTTGCATAATCATTGATTTCAAGTGTGAAGAATAAACGCAGAGTGCTACCCATGATTAATTTGTGGTCTCTCATTTCCTCTGCATATCCTCATCAGACAGAGCCTAGCAGAGAATCAGGAGCTATAGACGCTCAGTCCGGTTTGATACATGAGCTCTAATCCCATAGCAATGCAGGAAAAGGAGCTTGAGAGGGTCTAAATGAGGATATTTACCTTTTGTTTTCATGTGGATTCAAGGATTACTTGTAATTAATTGGACCCCCTGCACCAAAAACACTGTCAGACAAATTATGCAAACAAAAAACGAGCATTTTTTTTAAATGAGTAAACACTCAAGGACATGCACATGCATGTGGAAATACGCACATTATCTATCCTTCTCACCCTCTTTTCCGCTCCTCCCACTATAAAACACACAAACACGTTAAATCCAATTTACAGCTTTGCTTTGTATAATTGAGGTCAATCAAATGTCTTTTCTTCCATATCTGTGTTTACTCTCGTAGGCAATGCATGCACCATGTCGGAGTACAACAGGCTGAAGAGCATGCTGCTGGATATGCAGCCGAAAGTGCAGAAGACGGGAGAGCAGGAACAGCAGAGAGACATGGAGGAGAAGAGAGCGCTGGTGGACACCATGTTTAAATACCTGGATGTGAACCAGGACGGCCGGCTGATCAGTGATGAGCTGGAAAAGGTGCGTCTCCATTTGACATGGCCCGATTAATCACAAAGCTGTAAGGATGAGCAAAAGCAAGGTTAAGACTGACTGCAAAAGAAAGAGAGGGAGATGCTTGAATTGAACCTCCCAGTGAAGGCTTTTCAGGTGGGATGGATTTACCGTCCATGTTTAGTGTTTAGAGCCCTTTTTCTGAATTCAAGAGCAATTTATACCTCAGTTTAATTTTATGAGAGAGAAAGACTGAAAAAAAAACAAAACCATAGAATTCAAACCTCATCCAACATTCACAGTTTAGAAGTAAAAATGATATTTGAACTAAATTCGGGGAAATCTAGCAGCTTTTTGTTAGGAAAAAGTTCCTGGCAGAATGAGAATCTTTTTCAGTGAAATCCTTCACATTTCAAATAGAAACTGGATGACAGACAGCCACGTTTTTCCTTCTTAGGCTCCTCATGACATACGGTCAAACTATAAAGTGAAGTCAGTGGCATGTGGCTGGAACATTTAGTCATCCTGTTAAACAATGAAAAATGTTTACTGAGCTTATCTCCCCACTAGGGTCTGATGGGAAACAATGGGGGAGCTGTAAAAAAAGAATTGCCATTGACGCTCGCATGGTGAGGAAATGAAATTATTGCGAGCATCATCTGGTATCAGGAAATGGGCATCAGAGATGGGTGTTAATTAAACTCCTCCCAGCCAGTGCCATGATCTGGGTGATTGCCGCTCTGGACAGCAGAATGCAACAGAGTAAATTGTGAAATTCTTTGTGGCCTTAATGTCTGACATTTTAAATGTGCTGTGGCTCTTTATTGTTCTGTGGAAATTGAAAGAGAGTGGCCGTATTATACGAAAGAAAAATAAGCTCATTAGAGCAGTGCAGCTAAATATAGTTCCAAAAATGCCACATTAATTCATCTATCGTTATCTCACCGTGGTTGTGAATTACAACGAGGTTTGTCCCCTCTTAAAATTAAAAAGATTGAGTGACTTTTGTCTATGTAGCAGAGCTGTGTTGAGGGTCTAGCAAAGTATTAATAAGGCTGACATTCCACAAAGAAATGTTTAGATGAGACGTTCTTGTCCTGTAGGAATTCATAAATCCATTTTCACTGAGATGACGCTTTTTAGGATCAAAGATGAACTCCCGCCATCCATCCAGACTGTCTCCAGTTTTGGGATCTGTCACAGATGGTCTTCAAGGCTAAAGTCCTGCACTTCGGCTTTGGAAAGTTTTATTCAAATGCCCAAGGTCAGATCAGTCTGTGACAGTGGACACATGGCTGCAGTCAGCTGCAGGCAGCAACATAAAAATGCGTTTGTTACATCCTTTAATCTGCCATGTCACATGAACGGCCGCATACAGAATCAATTGGAGAAGGTAAAGCAAGAAAGGGGGGTTATATTTTTAGAGTTGGATAATTTAACAATTTAAGCACACAACTTGCCTTGTCTTGTTAACATTGTGACCTAAAAACACTGTTTACATTAAAATAAAAAGACAACACAGTTAATTTGCCTTTCTCGCAGGTTATTTTTTATTATTGCCATACAAAACCTCTAGATTTAGTTTAATCTGTCTGCATTTTGGTTCCCATTCGCTAAGTTAGACCTTAAGTTGTCCATCTACAAGGCTCTTTCCCCGCTGCGGGATCAATAAAGCTTTAATCTATCTAAGCTATTTTCTTTGTGGGAAGTGACTTTAGTCCAAATGCAGAGTCTACATGTGAAACTAAAAAAAGTAGGTCCTGCTGACTAAAAAAACAAGAAAAAATGTATTAAAAAACTCAAACAGCAACAACAAAATCCCCAGTTTTAACAGGTTATAAGCCAAGTTGAGTACAGACTGAGCTTTCTCAGTGTCAGAACATGCCACTTACCTGGATTATATAAAGCTTTACTAGTCTGAGAGAGTCGACCAAAGTTCACAAGTTGCTCACATGCATAGATTCTTTCAGTGCAACCACGAGCAAAGGTGCAAGAGGAGCAGAGTAACTGGGTCTTTAACCCTCTGAACACCAAGCAGTTTCTGGACATTTTCCTTTGTTGTCTTTTCATTTTTCGCTACAACATAAAGTCCTGCGCCTTTATAGAAACAGCACAAGCATGGCTAAAAGTAGAGCAAACTCAAAAATAAATTCCCTGCAGCATGACAAAAATGTCATAAATCCTAAAACTGAATAAAAATGTATATTTCACCATGCAGATGTATTTTTTAACAACTTGCTGACAGCTTGCTCCGTTGTACTTTGTATTGAGCCACGATGCATTATTTTATTGATCAAATATTTTCTTTTAAATATCTCGTATCTGTTCCATGTAAACTCAACCTGCATGCGCACAGGTTCAGTTTTGGCACATTTTTGAAGGAGAATGAAGTGATTTTGATGGGATCTCATAATTTTAAGCTGATGTTTTGGTATTTCTTTTGATGGAACCACATGTATGATGCATTCACTGACAGCCAGAAAGTTGATCATCTGACTATATTTTTTTGTTTCTACAGTTTCTTGCTTTATAAGTGGTGTAATTTAGTGATTGTTTTCAAGGAAAACAAGATTTCAAACTCACCTGCAGGCTTCGGGACTGTAAGAAATGTGATTGAAAAGTAAAAGGTTTAGCCTTCACATACGTATCATATTGTAGTTAAGAACCTCTTCTTCTTGCAGAGTCATTTGGATGCTTTGAAACCAGTTACATCTAGCATCTATAGAACATTTTGTGTGGGCTGTTTAAAACAGACTGTAGTCTGTGCATTTGCTGTACGTATCCAAACACAATGATTTACTTTGCACAGATCCCATCTGTTTATTTTTTACATTGGCACGGTTATTTTTCTTCATAAAGACTTGCCATGAAAATAGAAGCAGTAACTGAGATGATTAGGGGAAGCATCATGTTTATATGCTCCATAAACACTTAAAGACAGAATCTTGCTTTCAAATATGAACAATACATACAAATATAGCCCTGCACTGACAGACAGTTTTATTAGTGACTGGTAGGCTTTTGTAGAGAATATAGTGTAAGTGGAGTTATTGAACAGACGCTGAGCTTTCTGTTTATCTTCCTGAAACTGCTTAACGTTGCCTATTTAAAGATTGCTCCCCTGAGAAAGGTGCACTGCTGTAGTGGAAAAAAAGACTCATAAATGACAAACAATGGAGAAGAGAGCGGTGTGTCTTCCCAGAGGAACATCTCTGAATTAACTTCTGTGCAGTAGGTAAGAGCAGAGGAGTCTTAAAGTGGAAAGCAATCAGGAAAGCACTAACTGGACAGCCCTCATGACCCAAACATTTTAAACGGAACGAAATGACTCTGAAGGTGTCAGTCTCTGTCATTTGGGTGTTGTACATGAGGCATTTTCCGTCTGAAGGAAATCCCATCCTAATTATTGCTGGAATGAGTGGTACATTTTCAAACCTACTTATAATGCAGTAACATTCTGACCACATGCCTAATATTGTGTTTGTCCCTCTTCTGTTCTTCTGAATCACTGGGCATGTATAAGAGGACCTCTCAGGGTGTCCTATGAGGTCTGGCGCCAGGACGATGGCAGTGGATCTTGGGTGCTCTGGGTTGTGCCGCGGGGCCTCTGTGAATCAAACTTGTTCCACAGCATCCTGTTGAGGCTTGATCAGAATGAGGTCTAGGAAGTTTGGAGGTCAAATCAGCATCTTGGGCGATTGTCATGTTCCTCTAGATGTCCCTGATTGTTTGATGTTTCTGTGATGTGCTGGGGTGCGTTTTCCTGAGGGGGTAGGTCAGTGACATTTGGGATTTTTCCATTTGCATGAGGGAGTGTGCTTTTTCTGGGACAGTGCTTATTTGGGTGTCTAAGTCTCATCGACACGGATGCCAAAATCCAAGGTTTTCAAGCAGAACACCCCATAATATCAATATGATCAATGTTTTTCACTTCACCTGTCAGTGGTCATAATGTTGTTGCTGATCGGCGTATAGAGTCAAGCAATTGGTTTCAAATAACTGCTGCTTATGTCGGAAACCCAAACTGGTAGTTTCTTGCACTGCAGCAAAATCGAAAGCTTCATTTAAAGGCTGTATTGTAGGTTTAATGATTGGCAGAAAAGTCTGATTTAGCAGCTGTGTAGAAATACACAGTTGGATGTCAAGGCCATACTTATATAACAACAATGAAATCAATTCAAAATTATGAGGCGTCTCCTCTTCTAAAACGTCTTTGGTGTGTATGATAGTTTTATCGTCTGCCTTTTCCAAATGTTCTGCATACAGGATGTCATATGATCCAGTGTCTTCTGTGTGACTGTGTGTTAGATCTCGATGAAGGAGCACCTGGAGGACAGTCTCTTGGAGTGCACCATGCAGGACCTGCTGCGTTACGACGATTACAACAACGACGGCCACCTCAGCCTACACGAGTTCTACACGGCTTTCCGTAAGTCTTTTCTTTATGTCTGTTTTACCCATCTCCCTTTTCTCCTTCCTCAGTTTTTCCTTCTTCATATTTTCTGTCAAAAATTGAAGATATAACCCCTTTTTTTCAGAGTAAGACTGTAAAATTATCTATCATACTTGAAGCATATTTAGTGTCTACTTTTAAAATGCAAAACCTGGTGTATTTCTATTAAATGCATGTGTATTTTTAACCTTAACCCAGTCTTTAAAAAAAATCCTTAAAAGCCCAGTTTGCATTTGAGAACTGTTTGAGCAATTAGTTTGCTTTAGTTGAGAACCGGTGCAATACATATGTCCCCCATACTTCAAAAACACAGCTCACTGTCACAACTATTTAGAACCTAGTGACCTCCCATCCAGCCAGCCTCTCCACAGCAGCCATCAGGATGAAAGTGTTTCAGCCACAGATAAATTGATAATTGCACACTCGTCCGTGTGCCCAGACCCGGCCTTGATTATAGCATCTGGAACAGCCATAATAGCCTTTGGGGTTTAGGCTGAGCGGCAGCTGAGAGCCCAGGCAGGTTACACTTTATTAAGACCAATAATCACAATTCCGTCACTAATGTTACTGTAGCATCAAAATTGCAGGACGCCATGGCAGCCTGCTGCAGCTCTTTGTTTTCAAACTCATTTTTGTCATTTGCCCCGGACTTTTTTCCCTTCCACGTGTCGCTTCAAACCCCAGGTCTGAATCCAAAACGGCGGTAAAATCTGATAAAGCTGATGAAGCCAGCAGTTAGCTATGGCAGGTGGCCATTTCCAAGGCTTTACCTTCAGCTTGTGCAGGTCCATTAAGCCTCACTATTAATTTAGCCTCCTAATGACTGGTTTTAGTGGGAACCATCTTCCTATTACTCAGCTGCACTCCTCTCACCGTCCAGATGGGCAGTGAGCAGACGTTGCATGGTATTCATCTATCTACAGGTCTGCCTGCAGGGTTTTCTCGGTCGGGTTCGTCAATGCATTTTATGTTTGACAAGCAGTTCAGGAAGTGGGTTGGGACCAATAATACAAGCTATTGATCAGGTGGTGCTCAAGGTTAACTGTTGGGCTGCAGAAAGGCAACACCAAGTGGGAGTAATAATGGCTGAGTGGCACATCTGGTGTTCTGGATAATGTTGATGGTGTTGAATTGTGTAACTTTGTGTGTGTGTGTGTTTTCCTGGGAAGCAGCTCTCTCTGGTGAGCTGGTCTGGGATTCAGAGCAGCCAGGAATCACAGGTGTGCTTAGCAGGGCGGAAATTCACAATATGGACATAAGATTGGAAAATAGAAAACGGATGATGGACCTAAATGAGGTGAGAGGGTGTTTTTCCCCGGTTGATATTCTCCTGTCAAACCAAGCGCTTGATCTCAGGCAAACATTTGAAATACCAGCTGTAGTCATGTTGTGGTGATCTTGTAACTCAAAGCACAGGGGTAGAAAGCATACTCAGCAGTCCTTTAGTTTTCATGGTTACTGCTATCATTCTGTTCTGTAGCTTTGATGTAAGAATCAAAACCCTTTGGCCATTTCCCAAGAAGACAAATCCGGCTTCACTGTTGTTCCCACAGTCACTGAAGTTGTGCTGTTAAGAAACGCTGATGTTTTTTTTTTTCTCTCTCTGCTTTTATTCTGTTCCCTGTGTTGCCTTTGACTTATTTAACATATAAACCTTGACAAGCACGCCGCTTTACTAAGCTCTGTTCTGTTGCCACCTGAATCTATTTTTTATTTTACCACAAATTGAATAAAGAAGAATATGCCCGGAGAATTCTCCTGAGATGATTACATTTCTATTGATCCCACGCCCCCCCACCTCCTCTTTCTACATTTTACAAGGAGGCTCTATTTGTAGCTTTTTTTTTTTTTTTTTTTATGTTTCTCGGCTGCCTCCTTGGCACCTCCGTTAAGTGGATTTTACTTAAATGCCTATTTCTTTTTCCAAGAGTATGGATTAGTAATTAAAATCCAAGAATGATGCTGACCAAATTTTTACTGATGTATTACAGGCAATTACTGGGAGACGGCAATCACATTTACATTTGTGTCTCGGGCATTTAGATGGTGCTCTGATCCCATCAGTACAACCAAGGAGAGATTTTTGAGCCCTAAATAATCAGTTTTACAAGTAATCAGCAGTATATAATGTAAGGTTATAGCTGCAAAAATCTAGGAAACAATGTAGCATATATGCCTCTATATTACCACAATGGATTATTACAATTTTCTCAGTCAGCTGCAAAGTTCAGTTTTTTCTAAACGTTACATCTGGGCTAAATGTATTGCAGTTAATGCCATAAGCCTGAGGTTTTGCTCAATAAAGCAAGAAAAAGAACAACCTCTTGTTCTGTGAATCAACATTCTTTCATAGAGCTTATTGCAGGGCAGAGATAACAGCATAATAGCTTTAAATCAGCGCCGTGGTTTCCTAATGGTGTACGATTTCACAGGGTTCCGTTTCCTAACATTTATTACAGTGTCAACATTGTGTAGGAGTGGATTTGCTTGTACACGTGGCCTTTGTATCCGAATTAGAGCCGCCGTAATTACACAATAATAAATGTGCAGGAATTTGCCTCACGGACGTCGCCGCGGATGCCGCAGCCGCTGATGATTCACATTAACTGTTCAGTGAAAGACAACAGTGCATTAGCATTGAAGCTGATAAGTGAGCAGGCTTATTGAGAGATATCTGTAGCCTGCAGATGCAATATACACGGTCGCACAAGGTCGGAGCTCCTTTGTGGATACATGTGTAGTATAGAAAGGTGCCCTGCGGTGATACATGGCTGCATGTGCATCCTATATTGTTAGTAACCTTTTGAAAATGTGAAGTCTGACGTACCAGCGCTAGATTTTGTAATATTGGCTTTTCCACAGTTTCTGGTGTTCAAAATGGGCTGTACAGCACATGCATTCATTGAATACCCCTTTAGTAGTCTGCCTATCTTTTTGGCTGATATTTTCATTATTCCAAGACAAACTACTCCATGATATTGTAGAAACCCAACGTCATATTTATATTTTCCTCATGTCATGCCAGCATATTTTCAGTGCAACTGTCAGTCTGTGTCCTATCTCGCGGCTCTCCAGATAAGAGGGAAGAGATTTGTCGGCTAGTTTTGTGTCTCAGGTTTACTGCACTGGTCAAATCTGAACGCTGTAGGGAAACTTAACAACACACCTACATCAGTATCGTCACACCGCTGCAGCGTTATTGGCCGCTACCCTTCAATTTACCGCCATGAAATTAGAGGCATTGGTGTGTGATTATGGTCAAAAACTTTAAAAGCTGACTTAAAGGCCAAAACTTTGGGTCTGTCGGAGTCTCTTTAGATCCTGCAGAGACCAGCAGGCAAGCAGCTGAACAAGGATAAACAGTGATGGATACAAAGGCTGCTACACTATGTCAGGCTTGTTTATTTCACAAAATCTCCATGAGTGGCTCTGGGTTATCAAGCCAACAAATTAAGAGAGCACAAGAGGAGAGAAGGAAGAAAACAAACAGACGAAGACGACATGTGAGAAGAAGCAGCAGGGCAGCAGCAGCAAGATAGAACTAAATTTTAACCGAAAAGATATGGAGGAAAGTGAAGACGAGAAGAGGGAGAAATTTCCTGATCTAGTTCTTTTTAATCTTTCTGTCATCTCTTCACTTTCTATCATCATGTGCTGACATTGCTGTCTTAAAACTTTGTAGTTATAATGGTCATATTAAAACCTGAAAGTATTCAGTCTTGGAACGGCAGTCTAGCTTGTTGATTTCCTGATAAATTTAGTTTGCTTGTCGGACTTCATAACAGTTAGTTGTTAAGGTGCAGTGCAATAAACCAGCGGTCCCATTTTTTTATTATTTACAAAAGCTGGCAAGCTTGTATAAGACCAGACTAGTTTTCTGAGGTTCCCGTTGTTCCTCCATCTTTCTCACACATGCAGGTCTACCCCTCTAAGCGTTTACTCCACCGTCAGTCTATTTGTTTTCCATGACTCCAGTTAAGAGTGGAATTATATGGAGATGCTGAGCTGCACTGGCACAGCCGCTCAGCAGCTCCGACTAATTAATCAAGAGGGTGACGTGGAGACAGAGAGGGAAGAAGAGAATGGGAGGGCGAGGAGGACGGGGTGGAATAGAGGAAGAGGAGAGTACCATGTGGAGATGAGGGAATTCTGAGAACAGTGATAGGGGGAAGATGAATACAGTGCCGGTGGTGGATGAATGGAGAGGAGCTTCTTCTTCCTCTCAGGAGGGGAAAGGCCGGCAGGAGAAATGAGAGAAAGTAGAAGTAGAAAGAAATGAGATAGTTGTAATTGGTTAGCTGTTGAGAGACAAAGAGCAGTGAGGGTTGGACAAAGTTTAACAGGGTCGACAGGCCTTATGTGACGATTAAGAAATGAGTGTGAAATATCTGTGACCTGCACAGGAGCTACATATTAAATGTATCTGTATTTATTCATTAAGTCAGGAATGCCTTAAAAATAGCCAGTGCCACTGGGATTCTCGTGTGAGATTTCATCTGCTTTTTTGTGTATGAGGCCAAAATTAAATGCACAGTATTGAATATCTGCCACTAGGGGTCTCTCAATCAAAACCATAACAACAGACAATGTTTGACGCTGTGAAGTAATGTGGAATCACGGGAGTTGTTGTTTATATCATTATTCAGGCAGCAATCATGTGCCCTGGTGAGACAATATATTAAAGCTTTGTTCCTTTTATGTTTAGTCACACACATTCACCTTTTTTGTCTTTTTATCTAATGAAATACACACAAATTACGCTAACCCATGTTATTTTAGTTGTTAACTTGCTGTTTGATAAGCCAGCTACTCATTAAACTACTTTCACTCACATCATTCAGCAAACTGCATCAAGGGGTAGGCTACTGTTCTCCGTTTTATGCAAGGAGCGACTTCAGGAGTTAGAAAATGAATCAAACATGGAAGTGCCAAAATCTGCAGTTCCTCGAATGGCCACTTGAGGCTAGCTCCAAAAGCAAATCAGTTCCCATAGACCCTGTGTTAAAATGCTCAGCTTTACTGCAGAAATATACGTGTTTACAGCCTGATCCAAAAAATAGTTTTAGTCTGTATCGCTTGTAGTGGCAGGTGGGTCGGGACAGTCAGCAGCCCAAAGATGTTGGCATGGCTTTAACCAGCTCCACTCATGCTCTACCTCTTTGCTCATTTTTACATTAACTGGGAGTGAGATGGAGTCAGGTGAAACTGAGGGGTTTTCTGACTTTATATAGCAGCCACATCTTTGCATTTATGGAAGCTATAAAAGCACATTACTGTCATTCACACTTTGCATGGTGTTATATAATCAGAATTACCATAGACAGCTATATAAACTTTATAATCCCCAGGTAGGTAGTCTGTCTCCACATTATATGCATTATCCACAGCTCTGGAACGTAGATGTTCTCACATGGGTCCTGCTGGACTCTGTCTCCATGCTATGCTTTGTGTATGCACAGAGAAGCTCTAAGTGACTCCTGATGCCTGTGTTGCAAGATAATATCTTTGTGTTGCAGCCCGGCGGCTCCTGTCAAGGTTTGATCTTTTACGTTACTCAAGTTTGCCCTTAATCTGCACAAATGATCTTGCTGAGATCAGATATCACTTTTACAAGGGGAGCCTGTTGTTCTCTGACAGCCAAGTGGGTGAGAGACCTCCAGCTAAGCTGTCAACAGCAAAGTGACTTTGAAGTGGAAGTGGAGGTCTTGGAGTTTCCTTCTGCACCCACACAAAGCATTTCCTCCACCTTTTCCACTCCTTGACTTTCTTTTGTTTCCTGTACATTTTATCTTTGCCATACCCTTGTCTTTTCTACTTTCCCTCCCTCCTGTTTATTTTCCTTTTACCTGCTTCCAACACTTACTTTGCCTGTTACTGTTCTTTTCAGACACTTTTCCTTTCCTTTCCTTTCCTTTCCTTTCCTTTCCTTTCCTTTCCTTTCCTTTCCTTTCCTTTCCTTTCCTTTCCTTTCCTTTCCTTTCCTTTCCTTTCCTTTCCTTTCCTTTCCTTTCCTTTCCTTTCCTTTCCTTTCCTTTCCTTTTCTTTTCTTTCCTTTCCTGTAATTTCTTGCCTTCCCTTCCTTTCTTTTACTTTCCTGTCCTGTCCTTTCCTTTACTGTAATTTCTTCCTTTCCCTTCCTTTCTTTTGCTTTTCTATCCTTTCTATCCTTTTCCTTGCCCATGCTCCCTTAGCCTGTGACTGATGCCTCATTACCACTCAGTGGACCTTTACAGCTAATTGCCGGTGTGTATAAGGGGCCTTCTAGTGCCTTCCAAGTCTCGTCTTTGTTCTGGGTAATTACCCAGTGTCAGGTACCTGCAGTAACAGGTAAGGGACTGGTGAGGCTTACCTGTTACTTCTTACATGCTGTACTGAGAGAGAGAGTTCTTTTTTATTAATCAGAGGTTGTATATATGACAGGATATATTAAGGTTTTATTGTTCACAGTTGAAATCAATCTGCGTATCAACAGTATCTTGTATCTTTAACTAGATTTAGTTCCTTTGATATCGTATTCAGCAGTGGGGGATCATTCCAAACTGTAAACCTTTAGAACTGCAGTTGGGTCACAGCTGCAGCATTGTTTGCATTATGGTTTTTAAATTGTATTTACTCATGCCAAGAAAACGTGAACATATTAAATTAGGAAGTCAAATTAAAGGTATTTTGATAATAAAGACACAAGAAAATGAAAATAAGACAAAGATTAAGAATACACATAAATAAAACAGTCCCAATAAGAAAACTAAATGTGCAATATCTGATATTTCTGTAGATAAAGTAATGTAGCTGTACAGTTTGTGCAGCTATGTGCAAAACATGAACTGTGCAAATGTTCACATAACAAAGGATATGTGCAGTGTGCAAGGACAAAAGAAATGTTGCTGTAACACATTAAGACAGATCTGGAGGCTTTACATTAAGGAACATGTTGTGTTTATGAGGAGGGGGGTTGATAAATGTACGTGTCAGGGTTTGTTGATGAGGCCAGTTGAAGACGGGAAGAAACTGCTCTTGCAGTGTGAGGTTTTGGTCCTGAGGGAGGGGAGCCTTTTGCCCGGGGGGAGTGTCTCTAAATGTTTTTGTCTGGGGTGGGAGGGATCAGCCCCTAGTAATCCTGCCCCTCTCAAGGCCTTGGTGGCGTACTGTAGGTCCTGCAGAGATGCAGATTACAGACAGTCTCAGCAGAACAAAGCACACGCTGTAGTCTGCCTTTGTCCCTGGCATTGGCAGCAGCGTAACAGATACTGATGGATAAGGTGAGCACTCAGTGATGAAGGTGCTGTAGTGCGCTATTATTGTCTTTGGCAAGTTGAACTAATCATGTATGGAGCATGTCAAGGAGACGACCCAAAACTAAGCTGAAAATCGAGATATTTCCTCAAATATTTTATTTTGAAATTATTTGTTTTAAAAAAATAAGTTGTTTGAAGAAACCAGATTCTGTAAAAAAAAAAAATAAAATAAAATAAAATAAAATAAATGATGTGCTCCTCTGTACTACCGAGAAGTCGATAGTGACTCAGCTACAGCCAACAATTAAATGATAAAAATTCATGGACTTGGCTGAACTGAGCTGAACTGCAGGCTGTGTTTACCCAGACAAGTATGGAAACAAATAAAAATGTAAGTAGTGAACATGCTATAGTATGTAGAATCATATTTATTTCCAGTATTAGTACTGTGACGGGAGCAAAAACATGCAGAAGCTGCTTTGGGTTCAAAGGGTTAAACACTAGGTTACATCCATCAGCAGAAAATGTGTCAAATTCAGATTAATTTATATATTAAGATAATGGATTATTGTATTCAATTGGAAAAAAGTGTTCTTACGTAACTGTTACAGCTTCACCCAAGCATATCTTTAATATATTTACCAGCAGTTCATTTCTGTGTCTGTCTAATGACCTAATAATTTACTCACCTATCTGAATGTGCATGTCGGATACACTGAAACACAAATACTCGCATAACGCCTTACAGCCAGTGGTCATCCAGCAGCGTTTTGAATACAATAGAGATGCCCAGTGAGTTGTCATGGCAACTGTGGCTGTCTGTTTAATCTCTGAATCATTTATTTAGTGCAACACTTACCCGATGCAGCTAATTCCCCAGAGGAGAGGCGAGGAAAAGGCAGAAACATAAACCCAAAGAGGAAGCGAGCGCACAGAAACATAAAGCCAGAGCTACAGCAAAGTAAGCAATGTGAACCCGGAACACGATCAACAATTAAGGATTGAAGATGTGTGCGGTGTGTGATATAGGACTGCATTATCCCCAAGTGCAAACACTGCAGACAGGTGGACATCTTAAGTGTATACCAGGGGAAAACACAAGGGGAGACGAGCAGAGGGAAAGACGACAATGCAACATAAGAGGGTATTCTGACGGTGTCTGTTGAGACCCTTAACACAAAAACCAATGAGTAGGCTGTGAACATCTACACAAACAAAAAAACAACAAGAGTGCTGCTCTCCAAGGATAACTAGAGGCAGTGGGCCATCAGTTTAATTTATGGTATTACAAATACACTTAATGTGCACAGCATCTGAGGCGCTGTGAAGCACTCTTCAGTGAAATCCTCAGCTGAGACATTCAGGCTTTGTAAACATCTGCCAGACTCCACATACATGCTGTTTGTGCAGCGTTTTGATGGAAACACTGATTGTTGTACCTCTGGGTGACATCACACAAAACGCAGCGGAGAGATTGACTTTGTTGGAGTGATGTTGCCGTTATCGGAGTCTTGTTAACCGGAAAAATGAATCTGATCCTCCTCCTTATCTGTCGGCGAAGTGTGATGGACTTGTCTGTTCTCCTTGTCATAACTCAGCTTCTGGTGTTCCAATTTCTCTCACCAAACAAAACTTCAGATTATTAGGGCTTCCTGAGGGCCTGTGGATGTGAGATGTTGGCTTTGTAATCGTGACGCTGTGCTGGGGATGTGTCATGTGCTGTCACCTCTCTGCTCTTTGCTGTCACTATCTAGCCCCAAAAATGCTTTTAGAAAATAGTATCGCATTACATTATGCCTGCCTTTTAAGAGTTAGAGGAGAAAATCTATACCACAATCTTGTCTGAATGTTTAGTGTGGAGCTGCAGCCAGGAGGCGATTAGGCTAACTTACCAGAAAGGCGGGGATCAGTGGGAAACAGATGGCTGGGCTATTCCATCAAAAGCTCACTAATAAACATCTCATTTAATCTGTGCACAACCACAAATGTGGAAACAACAAAGCTGACATCTGGAACAAACTTAGAGGCAATTTATGAAAATTATATTTGTCTGTGGAAGTGCAAAAATATATAAATACACAGAGACGATACAAGAAAGTGAATAGAAACACTTACCATCCAGGCATAAGGATTTTTTTTTCTAAACATTGGACTATTCCTTGTGTTTCTTGCTTTTTTACATCCACTAGTGTAATTTTTTCGATTCCTATAATGCTGATTATTACTGCAATGATTAGAACTAGGCAAAGTAAACACAAATATCTGTCTATAGAGCCTGGAACACAAGCAGATGCCTAGTCCTTGATGTTCTAGAGTCCTGAAAATGTTGGATGACCAGATGTTTATGATGTGACCTGATACTTGTTCTTCAGGAACATATTTTAACTGGCTTGAAGTTGAACTTTAAACTTCAGGTTGTGGAGTCATCCAACTAAAACCAAATACAACGTAGGAATGGGAGCAGTTATTGCTTGATGGCTGCTCAGCTGCCAAAACTTGCTCAGTTTCTCTTACTGCACTATTGCATTTGGTCTTTCCACTGAGACATAAAAACAACATCTGGATGCGTCAAATTCAGACATGTTCTCTGTGGGATATTGAAACTAAATTTAGAAAGCGTAGTGAATTAATAAATGGAATAGATGAGGCAAGTGGAAAGAAATCTATAAAAAAAAATCTAAATTACAACAGTGAGTATTGCAAAAAATAAGTTAACATCACAGATGGATGATGTATAAAACTGTAACTTTGCAGACAAATGTTCCCTTTCAAAAAGTAATTAAGTAAAAAGTGCATTTAAGGTTACCACTGTACAGCTTGCTTAGAAAGGATATCAATTAAAGAATCTGCTGCGAGTAGTTTGAGTCTTTATGTATTCCATTATTCATATTTTACATATTATTTAGTCATATCTGTGTATTTTAGGTATGTATTGATATACTTCCCCCACAACTCTTTTTGTAGTTGTGAAGGTTTAATCTTAATCACCTAAATTGGGACAATCTCAGCAGGATCCCTTTGTCGCGATAGAACAAAGAGAGGACTTAGACTGATGTCTGCTTTGGGTATGTTAAGCATGGAGAAATGAAGTACAAACTGCACATCTAGTCCTAATTCGTTGGCCTCTGCGGCTCACAGTAGTTGAGTAATTTGGGCCGATAATGTGCAGATAATGTTGGAACGGAGGGGGGGGAATGTACACTTGTAAAAAATCTCAGTACATCTGGAACATCGTATAAGGATCATTAAGACATGACTTTTTATTAGTGACACACTGGCTGTTCTACCAGACATCTAATATCTCTTATAATTACACATGCTGAATAATTCCACCCAACGCTGCCCCCCTCCTCTGCTTCTCAATTTCCCCCCATCTATCTATCCTTCTTTCATTTCTACCACTTTAATTTCATCGTTATGTCTCTAATTAGCCATAGAGATGTAAATCCGTGCTTCGCGGAGCCTCAAGGGGCTTCGGTTTGACCTATTACCCTTTACGACATTTCTTTTCTGGTCTCCTTCCCATCTCTTTGCGACTTTCTTATTTCAGTTTTTTTTTTTTTTTTTCCCTTTTCCCTCTCGTTTGCAACCAATGGGTCCCGAGGGCAGTAAGTGTGCACCAGCGCACCATAATTCACAGGCAGCAGCCCCCAGGCTGTTAGCGGCACAGCATGTGGTCTGCTTTTATCTCTCTCCTCTAACTCCCTCTCTGGCGAGGAAATAATTCATTATCATGCCTCCATTGATTTGCTCTTTCTCTTGCCTCTTTGGTGGAACAATCCCCCTTTCTCCATCTCTTTTTCTTATTTTAACACCCTTCTGCAATTTCAAACAAGTGTGTGTCCGTATGGTTGTGTGTCTGCCTCTCCGTTGAGTGTGTGCTTGCACGGGAGTGGTGCGCTTCCTCTTCTTCTCCTCTCATCTCCTCAACAAAAATCCCCTCCAGCATCCACCTTCATCAGCTTTGAAAATGTTCTCTCAGAACAAAGGAGATAAACACGGCAGAAAAGGGCAAGAAAAAGGGATTTTTTTTGTTGTTGTTGTTGCAGGAAAAAAATAAAAGAATATGGTAGCAGATTTATAAGACACAAGAAAACCCAACAAGGTTAGAGTGCAACCACATAATCCGTCATGGCTCGGTAACCTCAGCTTTTGGGTACCACTGCTGTTAACAGCGTTTCTGTGAGGGAAAGTAAGAAACGTTTTACCATAGATGCACTCAGAGGGAGTGTTGTTTTCTTTGGGCAAACATCTGTTCTGTGTAAATCATCAGCAAGTTGGTCCAGATGGTGTGGTTATAGTGATAAGGTTGTTCTAATAAAAGAGTTGTTTTCTCTATGTTTGCATGGTGGGACTGAGCAGAGGCCAACGCTGACGTCATTAAGCTGAACTCGACAAACAAGACGACGAACACTCTGATCTTATAAAGGGATGAAAGAGAGTGGAACGGGGTAAAGGAGGGAAAGAATGAAATTACAAGTGAATTCACGTAGTGGCTTCCAGCTGAAATAGTTATTCGTTAACAGTCAAATCACGCACACGCTCATCGTAAACCCAAACAAACACCTTAATAGCCATTCATTTTAGTTCTTCCATATTCAAAGGGATGAAACTGTGCTTGAAAGAAGAGAGCAGGATTTGGGAGGAGGCCAAAAAAGACCAGAAAGATGGAAAGGGTTTAGAGGAGCAGGTGATCCATAATTACATGTTTGCACATGTTAGTCCAGGTCTAGGGGAGCAGGTGGGGAAAAAGAGCAGCAGGGTAAGGAGTAATCAGGGACTGTGTGGAGGAGAACAGAAGGTGGAAAGAAAATAGTTAGTGATACACAATTACATGTTTATGAGTTTAGGGCAGCAGTAAAAGATGATCGGAAAGATACGAGAGATTAGAGATGATATGTTTGAAGTAGAACCAGAAAAGTTTGGAGTCAAAGGGAAGAAGAAGAGAAGAAGGGCAGATGGGATGGAAGCACAAGATCACATACACACCTTTTAAGAGTCTTAGCACACATTCAGGGAAACAGTAACTGAGTGATTAAAGAGAATGAGTCATACTTCATGACTCCCTGAATAAAACGTGTCAAGTTGTACTTGAGTTTAGTGACTAACTAGAAGAGTTTGGCAGCCATGGATTGCGTTCTGTTGTGGATTTGTGTAATTTAGTAAATTTTGCTTTACAACAACCAAAGCAGGGCTGGTTAATCAAGTCTGTCATGATGACTAAGAGTCTAGATATGAAAAAGGAAGCCAGTAATTTGTATTTGTATCTGCAGGTATCCAAACTAATACTTTGTAACATTAGGTAAAGATCATATAACAACCTTTTGGGGCAGAATTACAATCTACAATCCGGATTGAATTTCTTATTGCAGATTTAGTTGATATCATGTGTCAAATGCTTAGTTGTAAGTCTCTGCATCCTGTTCTCGCTTTGATTTCATTCCAAAAGTTCTGACCAGAAGTTGTGATTCATATCTCCACCAGCTCCTACCAGAGTCACCAAATGAGATTCAGCTTCTTTGCTCTGGAAACAAAAGGGGCATTAATATGACCATCTGGTTGTTTGCTTCACAGATACACAGTAGTGGTAGTTGTTGAAATTAAAACATGTACAAAGGAACCATGACAGTGGCCTCCTTGTAACATTGATGGATGGACATCATAATTGCTGGCCTATTTGTTCCGATTCTTCATCCACAGTTTACAAAATAAGCTCCACCTCCAAGATGCATAGTGCAACCAATGAGCTTCATCCTTACTGTGTCAATTCCAATCACGACTTTGTTTAGTTCAGGTGGAATAGGAAAGTTTGAATATTACTGTTATTTCTTGGTTTTATGAAGTGATCTGTAGGATTCCTCTTAAAAGCAGAGCGTGTGCTAAATTACGATACAAGGTTGTCCACTCCGGCTCTGAGTCATAAATGACTAGAATCGCCCCCTTAAATCAAATCAGTCAAGGTCATGAGTTACCTGGCATCCTATGAGCTGAATCCGTGCTTCTCCATTTTCTTTAGTCTGTACTGCTTATAGAGTACAGATGCTGTAAAATAGCATCAACATTACCAAATTACAGAACTAACTTTGATGGAAACAGTGCAGCACAGAAGAGAGTGATTCAACCTCCTCCTCTGCTGTCCCATGTGACTGACTGCTGGCAGCAGCCGGAGAGGACAGATGCTACTCAGCGCTGAAGCCTTTTATGACTGAAACTTTGTATCAGTCCATGTTGAAATCTGACGTTTTCACACCATAGATGATGCACAAATTCATTCAAACTCGAGTTTTGCTTTTAACACCAGTCTTTTGTAGACTGTTGTAGGAGTTTAGTGTGGAGTGGTAGCTGGATTGTGCTGTTACTGGGCAGAAGTTGTGAATAATATCTCTATTAATCATAATCATCTTCTTTATTTGCAATTACATAGCATAACGTAATAGGACAAGTGTCACCAAACACAACAAAACTGCATAAAGGAAAGTTTTATGACTCGGATGTCTCATTAGCATTACAGATCACTAGATGACGATTTAATGAAAAAAAAAAAAAAACACAGCAAAACCTGACAGATTAGTTCAATGGTTTTAAGAATTTCTTTTTCTACAGTTGTCATCAAGTGATGCTGAACCTTTCTGTAGCTGTTGTAAAAAAATTGCAGTACTCCTGTATTGCGCTCACGCTACCAGCCAATATCATTTAGTGGTTTTCAAAGAAGCCAGAATTTTTGTTCAGTAGACCTTGAAAGTGCAGCTTTGACAACTAGAGGAAGCTGAAATAGTCAGACATTTTGAAGTGAGTGTGTATGATGGAGAGAGAGAGAGAGAGAGGGTGATGATAGGGGAGCAGGTAATCCCAAATCTCCAAAGTCTTTATTCCCAGGAGTGCAGTCTGATTCTGAGGCTCAGCTCAATGTTGCACGCTCCCAGCTGAATGTTGGTACACAGTATCTCCTGTGGCAACAAGCTCCTACTCAACCCGGTCTTCTAAAACAACATGCGATGAGCTGGCTTGAGGGTTAAAGCTCAGAGGCTTTTTTGTACCAAGATGATGCAGTGTCTCTGTTTTGTTTTTTTTTTCTCGATTTGCCAGGCTAAATCCCAGTTACAAGCAACACGCAGATGGAACACCTTGATGTATTGATGTACTACACATCAGAAATCCAGAAAGAATTTCAGAAGCTTTTGAGATTGATGCCTTGATGCCATAGAACGGAGATATGACATCCAGCATTGCAGTGGGCTGTAGACAGATTCTGCACAGCCTAAACCAGATGAGAGACAAAAACACAACCATATCAGAATATAATCCACTTCTTTGTGGCCAATGCATTTTAAAGTCCCTCTCTGGTCATTGATTAAACTCCTACAAACGGAGTATGTGCATGGAGCGTTACTGCCACAAAAACAGGAGCAACGGTGCATGCCGAGAAATAAGGGAGAAAGTTGTCATGTCAAGTGAGTTTCCAGTTTTGTGAAATAGTTTGCGAAAGGATCTATGAACAACTATACAGTGTGCAGCTGTGTGTTATCCAGGTCACATGTCCTAATTTTTTTTTCTAACTATACAGTTACAAGTCCACATAATCAAGCAACAGAACAGCCTGCTAGCTATCTTTCCCCAACTTGATGGCAATCACAGTCCTGTCTTTCCTTAATCTACTGGACAAGTTCAGATTTTTCAACATACTCGAGCCAAATTCTGGAAAGGGGAAGAAAAAAAACACTGTACATCATGGAGGTTCTCATTAGAATAAAAGGATTCTTGATTGATTGACATTCATACACAGCGATATATGGAAGCAAGGTCTTATGTCTGAATCTGTGGTTGAGGCTATTTTCAGTGCACTGCAGTTTCAAGGTGGAAATGCTCAGCTATGGCATTGACTGCATATTTCCCACATCATGTTCCATCCAGCAGATAATAAAAACACCATATGGACATGTTAATGAGATGAACAAAACTTGATTTTCACTAAAGGGGGTCTTTAATTAACTTCCGCATCACTTTAGACATCACACAAATATTTGTTTTACACATCAGATGCACAATCTTCATACAATCTAATGCTAAGGATAATGAATTCTAATCATGTTGGACTTCCTCTAATGTTTGTCTCCGTTATGTTAGCTTCTTCTGTGATTCTATATCTTTCATAGCCCGTGATAGACACTAAATGATTTGAGAAAAATACAGAACAGTTTTTCAAAGCTTTAGTTCAATGTATATTGCGCAATAAGTTTAAAACTTGTGATGGATCATTACCACATCATCAACATATTAACTGCTTTATGTTCTGATGCATGGATGCAACTCAAAGATATAAATTCTTTCAAACATTTATTAGAGTTTTATTGCCATAGGAGATAGAACAATCATCACAAAAGCTGTGGCTGTGTTAAATCAAATAAATAACAATCATAATAGATAAAACAGTACAATTAGAAAATATTAGGAATCTGATATTTAATATAGGTAGGTTATTCATGGCTCAGAAGTAGCACATTCTGCAATCAAGTTAAACAAAGTATGACTAATAAAAACTTAACCCTGGGTGGAACACACTGCATAGTATATATCCTAAATTGCAGTCTTTGTGATTGCTAATTGCATTGCATTGCATTGTAATTGCAAACTGTGATCCTGATTTGAAATTGTTCAGCTCTAGCCTGTGACTGCATTTAAAAGTTCTGCTTATTGCACGTTTGTGTATTGCTCTGTGAAGGTCTGCAGCAGTCTGGGAGAAATTCAGAGATGTCATGCCTTCTCAGATACCTCGTTGTTTTGCATCTCATAATGGACTGTGTTTACAAAGTGGCCATCAATATGAAGGTCTGAGTAAACGCTGCCTTGGCTTCTGTGTTGTCCCTCTTTTCGCTGCATTCGCCTTCGGTCACCTGCATTGTTAATGTGACAGCCGGTGTGTGCGAAAATGAGCAACACTATCTCCTGTAAACAGGCCGGTCACTTGAGGTCAGAAAGGATTGGGTTGGGGATCATACCCGTGTCATTCTCACTTTAGTTCTGCCCTGCAGCCTCTGTGCTACCCACATACACTTTAATCATTAGGCATGCAGGAATTTAGCCTGAAACTTTCTTAGTTATTTCCAGAACTCCTGTCATGCTTGGAGGATCCATAATAATTTAGTAGTGTGGGGTACATGTGGTGTAGACAAAGTTTATTCTCCCATCATTTATTACACAGCAGAGAGAGAGAAAGAACTCCAGGGGGAAAATATGCAGCAATTACTCAACTTCATCAACTCATCAGCAGCTTTTTAAAACCCCTGTTAGTGATTATAATGGAGCCAAGTTGCAGTGCCTATTTAGTTCGTTTTTCTGCTAATTAATCGGCCTTCATTTTACCAAAGTGTAAAAGGAGAAAAGATATTTTATGCCGGTCATTTAATAATGTGAAAGGGAGAGTCAGCTTAACCAAGAAAGCGAGTTACATCAGAATGAAATCAAAAGAAAGTTGTGGGGGTTTGACTATGAAGCACCTCTGATCTCCTTCTTAGTTCAGTCTATTTACATACGGAGTCTTCAGCCGGTAAATCAAGAGCAGCTCTCTTTGAAAAAAAAAGTGACGAAATGCATTTTATTCCAGTGAATCTTTTTTATGGTCAGTCATTCTGTTGAACAGCCCCCAAGCCACAAGGACAAGGGACTGTTTCACTTTGAATGTTATGAGAGTATTAGTGTTATTAAATCACAAGCCCTGCATCAGAGATCAATATTAAGCATAATGTATTCAGAGGTTTCAGCTTAGACTGTAATTGTTACATTAAAAAAAAAAACAAAACCTCTTGCCAGTGTTATGTTGCTCTTGTAAAATAAATGAACCTGGATTCCTGTAACTCAGATATTTGCAGGAAATGTGTTGATACATCAGCCAACACTCAGCTATATTAATCAACAAATGTTTAGTCATAGTTCTACAAAGTCAAGCCTCTGTCATTAGATAATAAAGAACCCAAAACATGAGCCAGGAAGATATCTTCTTCTCCCTTTAGTATTTATTTCAGAACTACACTCTGAAGGGCATTCTCTCAAAGAAAAATTGCCCATGTAGATTTTTTTAATTGTGGCATTTCGCTGCTCAGTATGTGGTTCAAGGTCTTAGTTTATATTAATTGTTAAACATTTTTGAAGTGACACTTTTAGTAGTTGCTTAAACATCACTGACTTTTTATGTGCTACTCAGCCTTTAACAGCTCTGTTATAAAATCTTTTATCATGCTGGAGGAGCTTTGTTAACTCTGAGAAAATAATTCAAGTGACATAAGTTGAATATCTTAGCTTGAGCTCAGAGATTTCCAAATATTTCAAAGTTGTTGAAAGCGTAAAGTTCAACCAATATGTGAGTGTTTACCAGGCAGGGAGGGTCTCACAAAAGATGCAATTGAGTTGCCGTTAGAAAAAGTCATTAAACCAACAGTACCCATGATATTAACAAGAATCACTTTATTGTTAATATTATAAGTACTATCAACCACAAACAATAATCTAGTTTTTGTCATCTTTCCCAAAGAAAGTTTCAAGAGCATTATCCCCTCTGAAACTGCAGAACCTGCACCTCTATGGAAACAGCACAACTACGGCTGGAAGCTAGAAACATGTCATTTTCTACAGTTGAACCACGTTACAATGCCAGAAATCAATGAATCATCAAATGATTTTTTTCCAAGGGGTTACAATACAGAAAAAGATGGGATTTTACATATTATAGTTTGCTACTTCTACTTTTCACTTGTTTCCATACTTGTCTCCTAACTGCTCTGTCTATACACAGCCTGCAGTTCAGCCCCGTTCAGTTGTAAAGCCCCTGAATTTTTGTCACGTAACTGTTCTTCTAAAGTCACGCAGCATAAGTAAATGCTGGTGAGGTTCAAATGAGAGAGCGCCATTGTCTACGGTCAGCAGCAGCTCCACTAGCCTCTACAATTCCAGTTCCTGTCATCTCTTCGATATCGTCAAGCCAACTCGCTGCAGGTCTACCTCTCTTTCTCTTTCTGTTAACCATCCCTTGAATGATTGTTTTCTCAAGGCAGTGATGTCTGATAACATGACCAAAGTAGCTGAGTTTCCTTGCGATGATGTTAGCCCGCAGTGTTTTTTCAACTCCATTTGTTCTCTTGTCTGTCCACGGTATCCTCAGGATCCTGCGACAGCACCACATTTCAAAAGAATCCAATCTCATTTTATCTGCTGACTTCATAGTCCAGGATTCGGAGCCATATGATGCCACTGCAAAGGCTGTTGATCTCAGTAGTCTGACCTTGAGGAAGGAAGGAAGTTAGTTTACTCTTCCATAGCTTGGTCATGTTTTGCACTATGCGTCGGGCCATTGCTAGTCTTCTTTTGATCTCTTGGGTGCAGTTCCCTTTTGCAGTGATGACCGAACCCAGGAACTCAAAGCTTGCCACTTCTTCTATTGCATAACAGTCCACAGAAAAGATTCTATCTGCATCACTGTGGCTATCGTCAAGAACCATGATTTTGGTCTTTTTCGTGTTCAACAACAGTCCCCTTTCTTTGTTTGTGGTTTTCGCTGCTCTCAGCAGGTCCATCAGTTCCTTGCTAATATTACAGACCAGGGTGGTGTCGTCAGCATATCATAAATTTGTTATCCATTGGCCACCTACTTTAACACCTCCGTGGAATTCTCCAAATCTGTTCAGCGTAGATGTTAAAAAGCTGTGGAGATAAGATGCATCCCTGTCTAACCCCTCTTCCAACTTGGAACCAGTCTGTGTCACCTCTGCTTGTCCTTACAGCAGACTCCTGGTCTTCTTCAAGTTTACTGATCAGCTTTACGATGCGATTGGGATAACCCACTTCCCTCATGATATTTCACAGTTTCTGGTGACAGATACAGTCAAATGCCTTCCTATTGTCGACAAAACGCAAGAACGGAAATGCCAAGCTGTCTGCAGGAATCAGATTTTTATATCCAGACTCTAGTGATGCACCTGAATTGGGCAAGATGCTGTTCTGCAAGGCATCTAAACCCAACAGACCCTGAGCTGCTGTTCAGTGGCTTGCAGCACAATAGGGTGGTTTTACGTCAACTCCCAGGTGTGAAGATATAGAACTGTATAAATATGATATATAGCATTGCTGAAAAAGAACATCTATGCTCAGCAAACCCTTTTTTGGATCAATATTTTAAAAATAAATAAATAAATGAAGGTCAAACTTTACATCATTTCTGCATTTGCAACACAGGTGTACCTTGTTATCTTTGCTGGAAACAGCTGAACCTGTGCCATTTTTCTCCTTACTTACTCTGTCAAAACAGATCAATGAGGCTGGATCCAGTTTTTTCACTCATATTTAATCATACAATAGTTATTTGTCAGTTTATTTGAAGTCATTTCTATTCATATAGAATTTTTTAAACAACATCTAACTTACACCAACGCGAACAATATTGTGATAGTTTTACACTCTTCATGTGACAAATAACCACAAAACTGATTAATGTAAAGCCTGTCACTTAAAAGATGACTTTTTTTAGAGGGGTGGATGCTTGAACTGAAAATAGTCTTACTTGTGTTCACTAAAAGGCAGGAGCATCGATATGAAGTATTGATTTTGTTGTTGGGATGTGAGTACTGTCAAAAAACGTAATTTGGCTGAAGAAATCATGCTGTTTTGTATGATGTCTGGGATGTGAAGGTCTGAGGATGACCTGCTGTGTTCACTCTATTGGAAATACAGTCTGCTCCAGTTTTCTGAAGTGGTGAGTAACCCCAGAGGTGTTGTTAAGCAATTCAGCTACAATTTCAGCATTTTTCCACTTAGAATTATTGCTAGTCTTAAAATGTTATTAACTGATGGTGGTGATATTGATCAGAACTCCTCTATTTTATTCAGTGACTGTCCTGCTTTACCAAAGTAGGGTATATGAAGAGCATTTAAATCAGCAGCTTCTGCTTTAAGAACCACCAGAAAATACATTGCTTAAACACATATGGGCTTCACAGCCTAGTTTCTGTATTTTATAGAAAAGCTGCTTAGTGATCTTAAAAAATCTCATACGTCCCGCTGCATAATGCCAGATAAGTATTTCCATTCTGTCACACTTTTAAAACCGCATTTATTCAAACTGAATTCTGTTGTATGTTGTAGCAAAAACAGAGCATATAACTGGGCTCCAGTGCTTCGTTTAAAAAAGAAGAAATAAAGAAGAAATATTGCCCTTGTTTGCTTCCCTTTTCTTTGCAGAAGTCTCATTAGGGTGCAGTTTTTTCTCACATTTCGCTTCATCAAGCATTAACCTTCCTCTTTGTCTCTGAAGAAGAGAACACATTTTCACAGCCTCTCCCGATTTTACAATAAATAATCCAATTCAAAATAGTGTACCTTCTGTTGTGCTTTCAACCGCTTCAACAATCTGAACTCAAGAGTCCATTGACATCTCTAACCTTGGAGTGGTTTCTCTGGAAAATAGCCCACATGGGAGCTGCAGGAGAGAAAATTATTGGTTTTTCTATCCCTTTATTCTGCAGGTCTAATCAGGATATTGTTAGTTAATGCTTACATGTGTAGACATCAGAAAACTGGCCTGGACTGCACATAGCTTGAGATGCATTCATGCACATTTAAACAGTTCTGTGCTCCAACATGGAGACGCAACTCATTCTGTATTCTGTCTCTGTCGAGGTGGACCCTCAGGTCGGGTCAAGCTGTGGCTCCTGCAGTGCAGAGTTCCGCTGCAGGCCACTAATCTCTCTTAGCCTCCTCCTCCACAAGGCTGAAAGGGCTTTAAAACGAGAAAGACCACTTAGCCGACCCTGTCAGAAAATGCCTTGGCAGTTTACAGTAGGAGGCGTAGTCTTTCCATAAAGATGAAAGATTACCCAGATTGTCAGAGATCTTACGCTGCTATCAGATGAGAGTATAGCTTTAATGAATTGGGTCTCATCTGGCCAAATGAAGTATGGGAGATTAGCTCCAGACTGTCAGCTTGTTTCCATTAAGCCTCTCAGAGCACGATGACTTTTTTTGGCCTTTGAGACTTAAAATGTCCTCAGTTTTATCAAACCAAAGGGTGTAAAGATAAGATTTTTTTCCAAAGCTGTCTCTTGAACTTGATTTTCTAAATTCATCATATCTTGTCATCTTCTTTCACCCCCTTTTTTTCAAGCCGTATACTTTAAAAATGTAGAACACGCAGTTAATTTATATAAGCCACTTGTTGTTTTTGCCTGCAAGCAAATAAAAAAAGTACATTAACCTGCAAATACGATAATGACATTTATTAGTTTGGAGCAGGTACAAGCTAACACTAGAACTTGCCAAATACCTCATCGGCAGACTGATTAGATTTTCAGCTTGTTGCCACAAACTAATGAAAGTCAGAACAAATTGACTCTATTTTATTGCTCTACATTGTTACGTCTTTTTGAGTTACAGAATCTGAGCTTCTAGAATGAAGGAGTTTTGAAATGCAAGCTCCTTTTTTCTCCATCTTTTTTTTGAGGCTTCCAAACAGACTGTAACTGTTCTGTTGCACTTTTAGAAGAAGAAAGTCATCAAAAACATGACCGTCTACAAGCTCTTTCATCACCGTCAGTGTAATCTGATAATGCCAGACGGTCGCAGTATCTTTGACCTTCAGGAGTCAGACCATGGGAAACACTGAAAAAGCTGTGGAGAAATGACTCGGAGTGTGACCAGCTTAAAAGCCAGTATTGGTGTAATTTTCCTTTTAACTGCAATACTGTGAGGCGATTTACAGGCTTGACATTAAAGAAGCTTTGTAACAAAGGTTGGTGATTCTGTTTTAAATGACGAAAACGGCCACGAGCGCCGAAATACTGAATGTCTAGTCACATGATAAAAGTTGGTATCTGTGAAGTGTGGAGGCCAACCTTTAGGTAAACATCTCCGTCAAGCCTCCAGACGTACAATGAATCTGTTTATTTTCCTGACAGGTTCCTCCTGCCCTCAGGGACCGAACAACACAGTAAAGAGAGTTCTACCCTGTCATTACCAAATTGATGCCAGTTCATTATTGAGCTTCATCCTGTGTGTGTCAGCTGTCGCCTTGCAGTGCACTGTGGTGCTCAGCAGCACCACCCACCTTAGAAATGGGCTCTGTTGTTAGCAGCCTGTTCCTGCAAAATTGGTCATTAAATAATGCGGAGGAGACAATTGTTCCCTTTAAATGGCCTGGGAAATGTGCTGTTCCAGAAGGACTGTGGTAGATATCTTGAATAATATAGATTCTTGACAGCAGAGTGGTTATTTTTGTGTTTTTTTTTCCTTATATGTATATATAAGCATTCCTCTCAAGTACTGGGGAAGTATGTTATTTTATTCCTATAAAGGTGTTTTCATTTATGATGGCTTTTCAAACCAGTTTTTTTTTTTTTTTTTCAAACGACAGAGGTGTAATTTAACTGTCCGTCCTATTGCACTGCGTTCTATTCTGGGAAATGCTGGAGGTTGTTTTTCATAAAGCAAGAGGTGGCAATTTCCTCAAATTATCATGCACTCACCATAAACTATGCTATAACTATTTTATTTTATTTAAGGATAAAATAGCACAGGTGGTTCTGAACTTCTAACCACCTGGGATTGTGAAATGGCTCCAATCTTTCTTTTTTTTATGCTTTTGCAGCTGCAGAAGGTGAGCAGGAACAGCAAGATCTAGCAGTCAAATGCCACTCCATTTATTAATACAGCTTGGAACATGTTGGTTTAAAATACTCCTTCCTGCACATATTTCTACTATAAATTTCCAGGCTTTCTGTCTTGTTTGCTGTAAAGTTAACTGGAAAAGCAGCAGCACTGTAGCTTTACTAGCAAGTCAAGACAGCCAGACAAGGAAGAGAGAGGCAGAGGCAAATTAAAACCATAAAGAAGAGGGAAAAAGTGAGACGGAAGGCTTAACTGACAGGCAGTCAGAGAGTCACAGAGATATCAAGAGCGTGAGAGGCTCGGCGAAGGACAGAGACGGAGAGAAATAGCCCGAGATGCAAACACGGCATCAGAGAGAAAATGAGACGGTGGGAGGAAGAGAAGGAGGCAGAGTGAGATAGAGAGGAAGGGGAAGTTAGAGAAGCAACGAGGAGTGGCAGCGGAGGATTCCTCTGTACCTGTGGAGGAGATTAAGGGTCTGCATCCAGTGTGATTAATGAGCTGGCCGCTGATTGCTCATCCCCACTCTCCCTCCCGTGAATAATCACCACGCCAGCACTCTCAAAGAGAAGGCACAGATTTCTGCATATGTGTGTGTCCACGTGTGTGTGTGTGTGTGTGTGAGAGAGAGAGTGAAAAGTGGTTGTGTGTACATAAGATATGCAGGACAGTGTTTGTGTGTGAGAGACGGCAAATGAGCAGTGTGCATGTACAATATGTGAAAGCGATGTGATATACAGGTTATGCATAGGATTAACAGGCTGAGTGCATAGCTATTGACTGAGGGAGAAAATGAATGTGCACGTATAGTATGATACAGGACATGCTATTAATTCAGAGTGTCAATGTGTTTGAAACATGGATGATGTATTTGCTAATGGCTGCGGCCCACCTGCAGAGAGCAGCCCTCATATCGGATGCACACTGACACACCAAGATCGTTTGTACGCACCATGGGCTCCCAGTGGGAGTCCTGTCTACTACATGTGCTGCACAAACACACCAGTGTCATCATGTTATCACAGCTGATACTGAGGTAGCTAGCCTTTAAAAATCTTTGCTGTATTCGTATGCGTGAAATCAGTCAGGGCTGTTTAATGATTGTATTGAATTTTGAGGATTTTTGCTCCATGTGATGAAGAACCTTGCTGTTTTTTTTAGGTATCTGTTTCACTGAATTAGCCGTTTCACTTTGATGTTGCAATATATCTTGTCATAGCGTAGGAGGCTGTGGCTGCGGAGGTAAAGTAGGGCTTCCATTAATCACAAGGTTAGTCCTGTCCACTTGTCAACGTGTCTTTGAGCAAGACACTTAGCCCCCTAGTGCTCCCGATGGGCAGGCCAGCATCGCAGATAACATCTCCACCTTCACTGTACATCTCTGAGAATAAAAAAAACCAAAAACCCACAGCTCGTCGTCTGTTAGGATGAAAGTGCACTATATAACTGCAGTCTATTTATCTGAAGGCATCACTCCTTCCTCAGCCCTGTGGACATATAAGGCACATTATATGACATACTATATGTATCATGCTGTGTGTGTTGTGTATTTCAGTACGCTAGGAAGATTGGACCAAATTTTTCTCGATAATGCTCAAACAGAAATCTGTAGTAGAATTCGATGTTATGAGCATTCATTTAGATGCATCTGTCTTCATCTTTCGTCATTTTCTACACATGTTGAAGACAAGTGTGCACACGTCTGAGCACACCGTGATGCACAAACATACTCTACATCGTCAAGCATCAGTGTAGGTTTCTTTGGTGCACTCACTGCTAATGGCTTCCAGGTATTTTTCCTGCTATTGTAGAAGATGATTGGAAGCGTACTCTGTGGTGAGGACCCTCTGTTTATAAACAGCTTGACACAAAGCTATTGTGCTGGATGGCCTGGCGGTCTAAGATTGTCATCGTGCTTTTTGGCGGTTGCATAGCAACAATCGATAAGAAAATCCATTTTGTTTCCTGTTTAAGATGTGACATTAGTTAAAGGCGAACCTTCGAACTTAGTTGCTTTGAATCCTGCAAGTCTCTGTTGGTGGTTTGGCAGCTTTGCAGGAACATGTAGGAAGTGCGAAGGCTGGCAAATCAAGACCACTTACTGTAGCAGCTGCTTTTCACTCAGTGATGAGCCTAATGATTAATGCCTGAATCTTAATTTACCAAATGAGGAGGGTATTTTTCATGAGGGTCACATATGAATAATGGAGGGTGCGTGTATTTGCATACATGACACATGAAGGGAAGAGGATGTACTTGCCACACGAGTAACACAACACCCCCCACAAAGGCTCATAGACGGTGACAGAGACACAGAGGAAGTCCACTGGTGTTCTGTTAGTCTATATGTCTCAAGTGTCATTGCTCAAGACAGTGAGGACGTAATTCACAGACGGAGCCTGTGTGTATGTTTGTCCTTTCAGGTTTAGTAAGAGGCATCAGATGGGCTCATACACCATCTATTGTTCTGATAAATCCACAGACTACCCCAGAGAAGAAGGTGAAAGTAAACAAGCAGTCTTTACCAGGGAGGCGTCTCAATTATAAGTTAGTCACATGTCCAAAATAACCTTCACTGCATGTTTAGAAGACTTGTAATAAACCTCAAAACATCCTTTCTGCTCTGTGCTACTCAACCTTCTTAACCTCAAGCTGTTTCTGGTCATTTTGTGCTCCTGTCACATTTTCCCTCACTGTGGGATCATTTTTCACTGCAGAATAAAGTCTAACCTCTGTGGAAACAGCATGACCATGACTCAGAGAACAGATAACTTAAGTGTCTTTTGTGCACAGTATAACAAAGTTGTTTAGCTGTTTATACAGTTTCTGCCTGTGTAATTTTGGCGATTTTATTTATTTATTTATTTTTTTAAGGACATCATGACTTTTTTTTCGGTTTTCATTTGTGAACAATGTAAAAAATAATGATCTGCCAAATGTTTGTTGATCATACTATCAAATCAAAAAAAATTAAAACTAATAACACAGAACTTCGTACCTCCATTAGTTGGATATTGGTCAAATAGTTTTTTTTCCTCACAAAACTAAATTTCACGCTGGAACTTTATGGCTGAATAACTTGGAAAAAAAATACTTACCTCTAAGTATACATCTAGTACATTCTAATGTTTTCCTTGTGCTATATTTTGGGTGAAATACAGATATGACTCTTATTTTAAAAAGGCAAATTTAGTTTTGCGTCACGATTAAATTGCATCACATGTTGGCATGTTTGCCAAAAGCCTTTAGAGGGAGATTCAATCAGAGTCCAATTATGGTTTCCTCTGTTTTTCTATTAAATAGTCACACTGTTGGGAGATTCAGCTCGGTGCAATTTAAAAACATTTTGTCAGAGACGTGTGGTTGTTATTTCACTATTTAAAGCACCATATTTTATGCTGCTCTTCTTCTGGACACTGAGCTACATAATTCTGGTCCTGCTGAAACAATGGTAATGCATGTAACCTAGGAATTTCAAACAGTTTTTACCTGAATGTACACCAGTTTTTGGGAACATGGACATGGTTTGACCCACATATCAACAAATCTAAACAAAGCTATGCCTGCTGGGTGCCTGTCAGCTTGTTTCCTTGCTTCCTTGCCAGACTCACATGACTCCTCACATCCCACTCCATCTGTCTTTTCCTATCTCCTTGCTCTCTGGCTCTCCACACCTCTCTCGCTCCTTCTTCGCGTCTACAGTCGGGATGTTATCTGTCTTACCCTCTGAAAAAGTGATGGTGTTCTGCTTCTCTGCTTAGTGGCTTGATGTCTTATTCCAGCTCACGAGGGGCTGGTCTCATACAAGTGGAAAGGGACAACTCTGTGAGCTGCAGTGTTGAGCTCGCCACATTAGTTATTCCCTGCGAGATCCTCTACGTGCTCTGCATCAAATTTGACTGACTCACATTTTTGCTTTTTTTTGCTCTTGTTGTATCAGTCTGTTTTTCGGCACATCTTTCTTTCATTTGCTTATCTTCTTTTACATATCCCCTTGCATTTGAGCTCACTTTTTGTCCTATTTGTGATGTGTCCTACTTGCACTTTCTTTATTCCTCCTATTTCTTCAAGTCTTCATCTCTGTATTTATGTATTTACTCCAGTATTCGGCCTTGCCTCCTCTGCTCTCTTTACTTTCTTCGCTCTTCCTCTCTTTACTCGTGTTGTACTATATAGCGCTCCAGAGCTGGATACAGGAAACCTCCCTGTTGGCCCTGTCAGCCTATCTGTAGCTTGGTTAGCAGCTCTGATCGATCAGTGGAGCTCCTGAATTCCCCAGAGAGTCAATTACTAACTTACACATTGGTGCTATTTTGGGAAAAGGGGGGAAAGTGTAGGAATCATTAACTAGC
Organism: Amphiprion clarkii; assembly: GCA_027123335.1. Classification (NCBI taxonomy): domain Eukaryota; kingdom Metazoa; phylum Chordata; class Actinopteri; family Pomacentridae; genus Amphiprion; species Amphiprion clarkii. The sequence continues at coordinate 30,856,545 of CM049581.1, read as the reverse complement.
TAATGTCATGACAACCTTCCCCAGCCGGCCGGGGCAGAGCAAGCACTGCCTGTGGATATGCAATTTGTCTGGGCGATCTGAGAATCAGGAGAGAACACGGGAGGATGTTTGAACAGTTCTTGCAGAGTTCCTCTTAAAGTAGGAATAATCTTTGTCGTTGAGTAAAACAGGACTGCAGCTAACAGGACTGGGATTAAAATATGCTTTAGGTACAGAGTATCAAAACTACCATTCAATGCTGTCAAATACTTGTATACTCAATTACTTACCAGATAGTTTGTAAATTTAAGTTATTTTCCATTTAAATTCTCATTTAAGTAATCAGCCATTTCAGTATCAATGTATTTGTGAAGTTTATTTATGCTCATTTTTTGAACCTGAAAGATGAGGATGGTAGAAAAATTATTCTCAAGGTCAAATTATGTGTAGTGAATTAAAAAAAACTGCATTGGGTGCAAACATTAAAGACCTCCTAAGGCAAAAATCTATTTTTTCACTTTATTAACATGCCGATCTGGTGTTTTGATATGCCAGACGACACATCATGAGCAAACTAAGCAGTCAGTAGAGCTGAGCTGAGCTTTATCACCTTGGAATTCCACTGTACCAATAATGGAAAGACAGATTTTGACTTACAGGGTTTCAGATGAAACAACCTAAGTAGCCAGTCTTGTCAATTTGCACGGTGGGCCTTTCCTTATCATAATTCTTCTCTGTGGCTTGAACATGTATGGTTAAATTACTCCAATGTTCCAAATTTCTACTGTGTAGTGAAGAGTAGTAAAGTTTTACAGTGTCTGAGCAGAGTCATAAGTATGTTGGTGTACTGTGAGTGGAGAAAGAGGTAGGGACTGTGTGGATACATGGATTTAGAGGCAGCAACAGTGTAGAGTTACATCTGAGCTATTGGAAGGCAGGACTGGATCACGTTTGTAGCACAAACTTCTAAATATCAAACTTGGATGCACAGAGAGGAGTTTTGGGGGTTAAATAACGACCAGAGAGAGACTTTGCATAAAAGATGAGGAACAGATGAATGTTTATAGCTATTGTGCTGGCACAATTATGATGTCCAAACCAGCTGGAGGTTCTGCAATAAAGGATGGACTCGATATTCCTGCAGTAGAATATCCTTAAAACATAGTGTTTTGGTGTACCAAAACCTACATAGTCTGGTTCTTATGTAGTTTATGGAACTAAGGAACCAACAACCTGAACCTCTTTTTGTTTGTTCCTGTCATGGCCCTCTGTCAGCTGAAGAAATCTGAAGAAAATAAACCGTAGCCAAATGGTGAAACCTGTTTAAGCAACAGCCATAGTAACACCTTACAGTTCGTCTGTATAGATTCTTAGTTGTACAGATCATGGCAATCGTGGGAACATCAGTAAAAAGCAACTAGGCTTCTCTTCTACATTGTTTGAAGATGTTTCAGTGATGAGAGGTGAAATGCCTTCAAAACAACTAAAAGAGAAATCCAGTTGCTGTTTCCAGAAGCTCCAGGGAGCTTGTAGTTCCTCTTCTGTCTTCACAGATAGACCTGTCTGATCAACCAGCTTCACAGCTCTTAATGGATGAGAAACAGTGTTGCTTCTTTTAAAGGAAATGCTCAAGAGTTGGTTCTGTTTGTGAACATAGAACTAAAGTCACAATTTGCAACTATGATTATCTTCCACTTATGAAGGGAGTCTCTCAGCTTCAATACTTCAGAGTCCAACCTTCAATCAGCCAAGTTCTGTCTCCTAAATTCAATTACAGCTTAAAAAGCATTGAAACTAAACCCTAATGACTCTCCTCGACCCAGTTTCCCATGAAAAGTGACAGCAACAGTCATCATCAAATTTTTTAATTAATTCTGCACAATTGTTTTTCATCACATTAAAATGTATTAAATTTTTCTCTGTCTTTTCTTGGTTTTGTGGCTGTAATCTACCTATTAGGTACACAAAAATCTCAAGATTCAGAAATTTAATAGTCGACTGATAGGGGTTCTTCACACATGATACAGATATATAGATTATTACCTATCAAGAAGGCCAGTAGTTGATACTTGGAACCAATATAAATTTGCAGTAAAAGTCAAAACTTGTTGGAAAAACTTCATTTAAATGGTGTACATGTGCTTAATCCATTTATTTTATCCAGAATCAGTTAAAGAAAGCAATGATACTGACAATGAGAAAAATGCTAAATGTCGGCTCTGATACTAGACCATAGCATAATCAGTTGACCTCTATTTAGTAGTAACCTGTTTTCTGTTTTTCCCGTTTAACTTCCCAGTTATTTTAATAGCAAGTATGTGACTCTGGAATTAAACTGGTTTCAAGCTTGAAATTAAGAGCCTCCTTGCAATGGCAAATCAGTCACTTCAGACTATAGTCCCAACTTCTTTGCACCAGCGCATGCTTATTTGTGCCAACTGTAGCTGTTATAAGAAACACCATCCCTCATAGCAGTTAGTGTTTTATCTGCCATAGTCTGTTAATTACGGTTTGTACTTTGAAGAGAGTCAACTTCGAAGAGATTTTCCTCACCAGCAGACTTTTAAGTGGCAGCCTTAGTACTCTACCTTTAAACAATCAATACAAAGTTGTGTTAGATGTCCATCTGAAAAGTCAACTGCTCTGTAAAGACATAGAAAACCACACAGGTCTTGCCTTCATGCACTGTATTAAATTCAACATGAGCAGTGGTCTAGTTGAAATTCACAGTACCACCTGAAACCACCCCTCCAAGCCATGTCAGATCAATGCACTTCATCCCTCATCTGTCCGCATGGCACTCAAAGCCTGTTCTGCCACCCAAATTACCGATCTGCTGAATTATAACTTTGTTGGACCTGGCAGTGCACTGTACCCAAGGCGTTCTGAAATATCACTGACAGACCGAGCTGTCAGGCCGGATATATCTATCACCTGGAGAGCTACGTGAAACAGACAGCTAATATCCTGAGGTCTTTTACAACAGCGTTTGTCAAAGTCTGAATCCAGACAGGAAGTTCCCCACAAACATTTCAAAGTCTGTTAGCCATCTACTTCAAATCTGTTTGGACAATGAAATATGTGGATGCTGAAATGAAGATTTCTTCTGATATTGGCATCATCCTTGTTGCTGTCATAAAGGTCTCAAAAGCCAGTGTTCAGAGCTACTTCTTCATATATGTTTGTGTATCATTATCCTGTAGGCTCTGACAGAATGGATAGAGACCTAGAGAAAGCAGATGTCTGGAAACTTTAAAAGGTTTTTCACTAACTTTCAGAAGCATTCTGATAGTAGGTAGGGATGGAGAAATGTGAGTTACACCAGTGTAGTTTATTATTTATCTACTCATCCACTCCATTTGTGAGCTTAGAGAAGCTCCATGTTGGGCAGACAACATGCTTAGAATACTTTCAAATTTATCCTGCTTTGTTAATTTTAGATCAACGAAAAATCAGCATCATGGTGGAAGGACAGTTGCAAAGTCTTAGAGTTCCAAGATGATTGATAGACACATCTTTAGGTAAAATAAAATCCAAGGTGACTAACAAGAAAACTATAATCAACTGGTTGAGTTTATGACACTTGAGAGATGCTACACATGAAACAAAACATTTTCTAAAGCTGTATTTCTTCATATACTATTTCCATACTTAACTAGACTTAGCTAGAACCTCATTGTCATTTGATCCTTAGAACTTTTCTTGGGAAAACGAATAGACTATTTATGAAAGATGGATGGAGCCTTAAAAGTCATGCCAACACCAAAGTGCCTGACATCTGCATTATTCCTAATAGCCAGCAGGGGGAAAATTCTCAAGTTGCAAATGAAATTCCAGTTGGATAGGAGATTATGTGAAAATGAACATACTTTGTCCTTGATTTTTATAACTTTGTATGACTTTTTGAGTACAGCATGGTGTTTAATTTGTAATTTATACTCAAATTTAGAGTAAAATAGATGATAAATGAGGATATGTTTTGATCCATTCCTCTTTCATTTACATCTGGTTGCAAAAGACAAAGATGGTGACGACTAAATTCCAAACTCAAGGCTTCTAACCCATCTTTTATAAACAGTCTGTTGAATGCCTTATTAATAGTATTTATGAAATACTTACTGTACAGCGGACATATGCAGTATGTATAGTTTCAGTATGGTATGGTGTTTTCTGATATATTCAGTTTTCTCAAGGAGATGCTCAGCGACTTTTGTTTTGACTGGAATTCTTTAAGTGTTTGTTTTTTTTTCCCTTTGTACTATTGAGAAACCCGGTATTATCTATGAATGTTCAGTTTCCAAACAATCCAGGATTTTGCTCCAGTTATTTCTTTAATGGTATATCCTTTCTTTAAAAATCAATTCAGTTTAGTTTTATTTATATAGCGCCAATTCACAACATATGTCATCTCATAGCACTTAACATAGTAACGTATCTGTACTAAAAGGTCATGCAGCAGTATAGGGGCAGTTAATAGTCCAGTGAATGCTCTGTGTATGTGTGTATGTGTGTGTGTGTGTATACGTGATCTGCTAAGTGTTATGCTTGGTCGACTCCATTAAGATTTCTATCAGGTGTCTGTGTCACTTTTATTTATCGACCCAAGAATATCCTGTCCCCGATCCAGTATTGACTTAAGGTCACATATCATGTCAGTGCCGACGTGCCTGAATTTTATAGTCCCACAATATCTCACTGCCACCAGCATACCTGTCCCATCTTTTTGCTAGTAATGAGTCTGCACAGATAAAAAAGGAAAAGCCAATGGCAGAAAGGAACACGATTGGGCTTGCTTTACAATAAAGACCACATTTCAATGTTGAAATGTGAACTCAGGGATAAGTTTAAGATGCCAGTGAGAAAAAAGGATCAGTAAATGACAAAGTTTTCAGACTTTCACTGCGACTGCATGTAGATTTTGTGCTTTGCCATAGAGCTTGGCGACAGATATTATTTATGGCGCCAACGGGAACCAGTCAAGAATAATTCTTAATTTGCCGTAAAGGTGAATTGAATTGGATGGCCATTTCAATGAACATAAATTTCCCTTAATGAGAAGAATGATATTTGGCTGGCTGTGTGTCCTCTGACACGTGGTCTTTTTTCATGCTGGATATCCTTCACTCCTGGACAGCTGTTTATCCTCCCCGGTCCACTAGTAATGAGATGGATGCTTAGAAATGTATTAAGCCTGGCTACAGTTCCACTACATCAGCACACTCATTCTGATCTGTGATTTTCTCTGATGCCTTTTTTTTCTCGTTTTTCTCCATCTTCTCCCTTTTTCTTAATCCTTTCTTCTTACTATTGTCTCTTCTTTGCCTCCATTATCCCTCTCCACCACCGATAATTTTTTTTATTCTCTCATTCTAACAGAGGTTGTCCAGTTGAGCCTGGCAGAGGACCAGCAAATCAGCGTCTCCACGGTAACAGTGGGCCTGAGTGCCGTCCTTACCTGCGCCATCCAGGGGACGCTGCGCCCACCAATCATCTGGAAGCGGAATGGCATCATATTAAACTTCTTGGACCTGGAGGATATCAATGTGAGTAAAAATTGCTGTTGTCTTCATGGTTGATGTTGCTTTTTGTTGCTGGGGTTGATGGTAAAGAAATTCACTGTCGGTTCGTTAATTCAAGATGTTCTGTAGCCTGCAGCTCATACTGTTGTGTTTTCATGTGTTGAGAAGGTTTTGAATATGGAAATAAAGCTGTAAGGGCACTCAGACAAAGCAAACATATCAACAGCAGTAGACAAAATCCAGAGCCTTGTCTTGCAATTTTAAAGATGTTATCAAACAGACAACCTGTCTGCAACAAATGGCAATGAAAACAGTATTGATAATTGTCATCCCATTGGAGTTACCTGATTAAAAGTAACTCCAACCTCCACACTCTTTAGCTCTTGGTTTGCTTCCACTATCTCCTGAGAAAGGCATTTGATTCTTAGCAACTTTTTGTCTACTTTCCTGTCTGTGTGCAGTAGGTAGTAAACAACTCCCTCCTGCTGCTGAAAAGGAGAAGTGCGCTGTGAGTGAACCAAATAGTAAAATCCTATAACTATAAATAGTGCCGATGAAAATTCTGAGTCACAATGAGTGGCCGATTTAAAATTACACAAATCATTGAGTCAGTAGTACTACATAAATCATATTTATAAACTTAGATTGAAGCAGTGATGCTCAGTAAAACCCCTCATTTAAATTTGAGGAGCCCATAAAATTCCCCAACACTGTGCACAACCTTAAGGTTGGTTGTATGTATGTCTTTTCAAAACGGTTCTCTGAGAGACTTAAGTGGACTGCCTAATTAATATTTGATCAATTTTAGCAGCATGAAGGCACAGTTGGGGGGCTCTTCATTTTGATTGAAAGCAAAAAGTCTGTCAACATCTTTTTAAAATTAGAAAATCACATTGCTGCTATAGAAGTGTAAGGAGCTCTGGGAGTTTTTCAGTTAATTTCTAATCACATGCACATTGTTTCTTTTTTGTATTTGTACTCTGCAGTACTTGTAAAATGCTCATCAAACATCTGTGATGTCGGGAGGTGTGCTAAGAATCCTATGTTCTTGATTTAAAAGAACCTCTTACCATGTGAAGCCTGATTATCAACCAGAAACCAACTAAGCAAGAGAGAGTAAATGGAAGGCTGGGTGGCAGGCACATAGTAGGAAGAAAAAAGAAGACGAAATGAAACGTGGGAGAACAGTGATTCCCTAGCACCCTCCATGAACCGGTACAATTATAGCTTGCTCACTGCTTAATGAACTATGCAGCCATGCGTCTGTTTAGACACATCTGCACAGGTGACAGCACAGCGCCGGCCTCGCTTTATCCACCACCGGATCACAATTCACTAATTGCATGCTAATGAGTGGCCTTGTTGGTCTGCTGCGATGATGAGCTGATAAACAAAGTCAAGTGTTAAGGTGGAGACTGGAGGAGAGGTGATGGCAACAGAGGTCCCTCGGGCTCTTGACCGTGCATAATGAATTTCCACAGAGCTCCGTGATCCCAGTGCAGGAGGGAGAGAGCAGCTCCGGCTGTGTTTCTTTTCATTTGCTCAAATCAAAGTAGAAACAACAATATCCCAAAATCAATAACAGAGATAACATCTGTAATTTGGCTGAGAGTGGAATTTCTGTATAATGTGAGAAATTGGACATTTGAAGCAATATGCAAACGTTTCATGGCTAGTTGGTCCATTTAGCCAGCACCTTTAGGACAGCGATGTAACGTCCAAAATATTTAGTATTTTAAGTGACTCCCTGGCAAAATAAAGATAAATAAGCCACTCAGTTATGAGAATTTAGATATTCTCAGTACTTAACATCCAAGTTGATTCTTGGATTGTACTTTATGTAGATGCAATGAATAGAAATAGGATAGAAGTGTATAAATGTGCATGTTCTGTAAACAGCACAGTAATATATACGGACGCTAAGCACATAATAACTAGGGATGTCCCCATTTTTATGCTCCCAACTCAAATCATTTAATATTTAATATCTGTCCATAGCATTTTTCTAGATTCTATACATTTCATGTATTGTACATTAGCTGTAGTAGAGCATTATGGGAGTTTAGTTAGTAAAGGAGCACCGTGATAGAGACTTACCAATCTCCAGCCCATAAATGAGGATTAAATTAAGTTAGATTAAAAGATAGCTTCTATATTTCAGTCAAAGATCTTACGGCCATTTGTTTGGTCTTTTTATCACATTTCTGCGTGACAACAGATACAAACTGGGCGTAGGTTTGTGCCAGCACTGATAACTTGAAAAACCCCATCCCTAGCAACGTGAGCAAAAACCACCAATAAAGCACAATGAAACGGCAAAAGTTTGTTTCCACAAACTCCAAGTCTGCTTCCTCCCTTACCTCTCCTACCTTGCTAATGTAGCCCCTTTGCCCTCCGTCCCTCCCCGCCATGGCATTCGTCCAGATCTCCCGCTAGTAGCATCTCTCTTCACCCCGTCTGTGCCCACAGACCTCCCCTTGTGGGAGCTGCAAATGACAAAAACCTGTGATTGCCTTTTCGGTTTAATGGTCTAAAAACAGCCACGACCCTGTGTCCCTCACCACCTCCACCTAGGCGACGCCCCCCTGCTAGCCTGCTCCGAGGCCTGGCAACGATGAACCTCGGCCTTACTCTGGTTCTCCATGTGCTTTCAGGTTTTACTTAATATCTTTATTTACTGTGTATCAATGGGAGGTCATACCTTTATCCTCTTTTATGTTCATGTATGTCCAGATTTGTTTATTTATAGGAGGTTCTCATTTTTGTGTTGGCATGAAAAAAATATAATCCGTGTTCCTTGATAAAATGATTAAATTCAAAGCAGGATGGTTAATTGAAAACAACCTTTTTTCCTTGGTCTTTATTAAAAATATGTTATTAAAACATATTGCTATGCGGCAAAACATAAATTATTCAGTTACATCACCCAGCCAAATCTACAGCATGTGATTGACTTTATTGTCTAAATGTAAGTTGAACAGTCAGTCCCTGTTGTCCAGGACACCAACAAATAGATGACGGTGGACAGTGTTCCCGTAAACTTATCTCTAACCCTCATCTGTCAAAACAGTAAGTTGCAGCAACATAAGGGAAAGCAGAGGGTGTCAGGCACTAACGATGACCTGTCTTCTTCTTCAGCTGCCTTTTTTTTTCCTTTTTTTTTGTACAAGTTGACTCGGAACGCTGTGGGTCAAAGAGGAGACAGGCCGAGATGAAGGAGGGGACATTACTCTCCTGTCAAACTGCTATCAGCACGCCGTTTTCCTCTGTTGAACTGTGCTGAATGGAAGCAGGATTGTTTTCAGAAGTTTCATTTGACAGTGATTGAAATCTTCCTGCACTCTGGCACATAACCTCTAAAGCTGAGAGCTGAGCCTCCATTACAATCAGTCTCGTCTGTCTGCTCCCTCCAAGTCTGGTCTTTGTTCTCCTTCTGTCTCTCTCCCCACCTTCCTCTCCAGCACGTCGTTTTCATCGCGCCTCTTTCTCTGTTTTTCACTCTCAATCACAAACCTCTGCGTTTTACATTTTGAGTAGAGCTGTGTTCTCTGTATATATGAGCAGGTTCAGACCAGTGTCACCAGGACTGATTGCACGAGAGCAAAATAACAAAGGCAAAACTATAAACAGAAACAGACAAAATAGCAATTTAATTTATTTTTACACTTGGTGAGATTGGGAACTTGATTAATTCGGAAATTAAATGAATAATGTATATTTCTTTTATTAAAAACAATTACCACGCAGCTTTTATTTGCATGTACATTGCTACCACTCGGTAAACATATAATGAATGTGGCTCTCAAGTATATTCAAGCAGCTGTTTGCTGCATCAGAACTATTGTGCGTATTCTGAAAAAGCCGTGATGATTACCATTGAAGAATAGGTCAGAGGAGACTCTGATTTAGTTTTGCATTTAGAAAGCAGAACTTCAATGGGTTCCATTAATTTGAGTGTGGCCACTGGCCATCTTTGTGCATAATTTTTAGACCGCTCTTTGTAATACAAAAGCATATAATTTTCCCTGAACAATAATAATAATAAAAGCCTGTAATTTTCTCCCGCTAGTTTTTTTTTCAGTCCGTGTATCATCACGACATTTCATGAACTAAAAGATTAACGACTAATACCATTATGTTATGAGGAGCTTTGCAGGTCAGAATCTCCCATTTACAGCCACGTCTTCTTAGTCACTTCTGACAGCAGCTAGCCAGACACAAAGCAGGCTCAGTGAGCAGAGCGAAAGGCAACTTTATGGAATTAGTCAGATTTGAAAAAGTCTTCTTTGTCTGTTTTAAAAGAATTTTCACTTCTTGCCAATGTGAAAATGTTCAAATTCTTACTCTATTTTCCCAATTGCTCTACTTCTGTTAAAATGAATGCTCTGCTAAGTGTGGCCTATGCCCAGTTGGACCAAAGTCAAGTTTGAACTTAGTTTATAGCCCACCGCAACCATGATTTGACTTTTAGGAGACAGCCCTACTCTACACCTCTTTTTTCACAGAAACCACAACTAATAGTAAAGATTTTAAGCTAAAATATATCTGGCATAACCTGCCCGATAAATCACAGTCATATTTTTTAGACCAATTGGCCCATTAAGTTTTAATTGTTCTCACCGGTGCACTTGTACCTCTCACCCTAGTTGTAAATTCTGAACTTTAAAGACTGTCCAAGGCTCCCCTGGCTACCTTACAAGAAAGTCGCATCACATTTTTCCTGTCACAGAGCCACCTCCTGTCAGGTCACATTAATTTCCAGAGACCTCAGAAAAAAAAAAAGGAGCTGCCGTTTGTGGTTTGTGTGTCATGACAGAGCTGCATCCGGACATCCGCTCTGCCACTTGGTGGGACAGCAAACTATTTAATGCCTTAATCCGCCCTAAGCTGTGGCTGGAACCCCCTGGTGACTGCCGCATGCTGCACCAACAACAACCAGCTCCATTCATCAACCTAATGGGCTTTATATTTTTAACCCTTGCCATTTATCAGGCTGAGGCAGCGTGATGAGGGGAGAGAGGAGGAGCAAATTCCCCAACGCTTGCTTCAGCTCAACAGGGAAACCGTTGATTCATGGTCTCTCTTCCTTTTCACATCACTCTTTTTCTCTCCTGTCTTTTCCCATCACTCCCTGCTGTTGTGGGCCTCCTCTCCCTGCTCTCTTCAAGCATCCTTATGTATTCTATCAAGCTACCTTCATTTTTCCGCCTCACTCCCTGTGGAGGTTTTCTGCACCCCATCCTTCACCACTGTTCCTTCTCCCAAACCTCCCGTCCCCTCCCATCTTCCAAACTTCTCTCTTTCGTTACCTAATTTTCCTCTTCCATCTCTCCCCTGTATTGCAGGACTTTGGGGATGATGGCTCCCTGTACATCACCAAGGTGACAACCATCCACATGGGGAACTACAGTTGCCATGCCTACGGCTATGAAGACCTCTATCAGACACATGTGCTGCAGGTGAATGGTTAGTAGTGGCTCATTTCTTACTTACAGTGGTGGGAGAAATGTGGACAAAACATTTTAGTTTTGTTTGTGCTTCTCTGTGGTTCCCCTGCGAGGGTTCATTGTACTTGTTACCTTGTTCCGTTTATAATAAAGAGGTGAAATGATTGGCCTGGTTGGCATTCAGGGCCAATCAGCTGCTTTGCAATCCTTGGTTCTGTGGTTAAAGAACAGCTTTGGAGGCGATTAGACCAGCCTGCTGTTTATTGAAATGTGTGGGAAACAAATATACTAAAGCTATTTCTCTGAAGCAAAAGTATGAGGATAAAACATGACTGTGCAAATGTTACAGGCACATTAGATGTTCAGATACTGTCACTGAGATGTATTATTTGTCCCATATTCTTTCTCAACGTGGCAGTAACCCCAAAGTACAGCCGGAGTCAAACAAGAACAATATTCAGCAACATCTACTACTAGGAGTCCTGCTTCATTTTTTTCTTTTTTCAGAGACTTTATGTAAGTTTTTCCAAAAGTGGAACAAGAGCTACATCACAATTTTAATCAGTCGAATAGGATCGAACCATGGGGCTCCTGTCACACTACAAATGTTCAGCAAGGCTGCCATGTGTGTTTGCAACCTTTAAAGCCATCAAACTGATGTGAGTTGTCAAATAAACTGCACTGTTATTGCGTCATATGAAGCATTCAGATAGAAAGGGAATCAGTGAAATGTTAGTGTTGTCTTTATCTTTTAAGCTTGTCAAGGCCCAAGTTCATGAAGTGTTGTTTGTGGTGCGTGTGTAAAATAATACATTTATTCTCTCTCTCTTATTTGTCTTATCTATGACTAACTGTAATTATTGACCAATCTTCCACTTATTTTCTTAAATGAATGATGTTGTTTCATCTACCAAATGTCAAAACTGCCGAAAAGTGAACACAGCTAAAATATGTAGCGTACCGTTATACATGACAGCGAAGAGCATCACGCTTTCACATTTGAAAAGGTCAAACCAAGAAAAGTTTGGCTTTTTTTGCTCAAAAATGACAGAAGTGATTTGTCAAATTGGCTGATTCATTTTGTCCATCAATTCATCATTTCAGCGTTCATTTATTAAAATACTGTTTTGTCCGGATTATGTAGATCTTCCTTCCTAAAGTAATAATGAGGGCATTTTTTTTTAAGTTTCTGTTTCAGAGGCTTAGCATGTGCAGTCATAAAGTATCTTAAACAATGTTCTTGACACACGTGCCACATAAGATCAGGGCAGTCAGATCACTGCATCAAAGTGACTCACCTGAAAGCAGCATCATTGCATTTAAAGCCAAAATGAACCGAGAATCTGTGCAGCATTATGTATTTGATTCTGTGCAGTGCGTTAAAACTATTTAAGCTAAAATACATCTAGAAAAACCAGCAGAAAGAAAAGTCGCACTGATTTTGGTGAACAAAACACCGTCTTCCTCAAATTAAGCCTCTGAACTCCACACAGTTTCTCTGCATTTTTAACGTATGTCACATTTTTACTCCCTGTGGGCTCATTTTTCAGGTGTTACCAATATCAGAAATATCACAAGTTTAAGCTGACATTTCAAGCTTCCCAACTGAACTGTATGTAGTTCAAGAACCATCAGTTGACATTATAATAATTCTTTCTGTTTTTACCATTTGTGGCTCTGATAATTAGTGTAATTTTAGCCAACGTTTTAAAAAGACCACGTGCATTTCAGATATTCTGGTCTATTTTGAGGCTCAGAGGGTTAACCATCTACATTAGAGCCTTCATCTCTGCTAAGTTTAGACGAAAAAGTAACTCCTATGTCGCTCCAGATAAGATCCAAGGAGGAAGAATTTCAAACCTGAAACAACAATTGAAACCACTCAGGCACCCGATTTCTTTTTCTGATTTTCATGCTTTTGTTTCAGAATGACAGATAAGGAAATTAGGTATATTTTTTTAATTCAATTAAATCTGTTTCAATTGAGGAGTGACAATAGGTGTGATTGTTTTGTTTTTCTGAGATTTTAATTGAAAAGGAATAAGCTGAATTTTCGACCTGGAGGCGGAGAGGGAGTGATTGGAAGGGAGTCACTGAGACAGACAGTGCCTGAAGGGCAAGTTATCAGGAGAGGGCAATTACCAAATGTTTGTGCTGGGGATTCAAGGTATTTCAAATGAGATAGGACGAGGAGAGATAAGGTGGAATGGAAAGGAGCCAAGTGCCACATTATACTAAGTGGGCGGTTTGCATCCTGTTGCGTTATTAAAGCAATAGACATCCTTTCTTTGCTGTGACGAGAGGAATGACAATGATGGAGCTTCAGTTTTGGTGAAGTGTCCACAGTCACAGTGTAGGACTCCAGACTGTGGTGTTATCAGACCCTAGAGTGTGATGTTAGTGCTGTTCAAAAAAAATGAGTCTGCTATGTAAAACAAACACAGTATTAAAAATGGAAGAAATAAAGAGTTGCTGCAGCATTATGGGTGCAAAGCTGAAAAAAAAGAGACAGACTACACTACAGAGATTCAGTCAAGGAGAGGAAAAGGTGGAAGCACAGAGGTGTAGTACATTTCTGTGTGTGTGGGAAGATGAGGATAATTTAGTGATCAAGATGTGAAAATAACAACAGCTGTGCCCCAACTATAATGAGTCACAAGTCAAAAAGTAACTAGTATCTACTGTCAAGTAGTTGCAGTGTAGTAAAAAGTACAAAATGTAAGTATAAAGTGAGATAAACTGGAAATACTAAATCCCATGGTTGATAATAATTAAAAAAGACACACTTTAGGGGGGAAAAATAACAATAAAACACATGCAAGCAACAAATGCAATATTAATAATGCAGGAGGATTACGGGGCAAGTTTGTAAATTAGAAAGGCGAGGTGGCTGAGCTCTTACAAGGAGGCGCTGTCAAGATCTGGCAGCTGCCCCGAGGTTTAGAGGGTGCCCAACATCATAATCCGAAAAAAAACCCCGACATCTTACCTGTTCATGTAAACTATTACCTCATATTTCATTTCCCCCTCGATTCCTCCACCTTCATTTGCGGTCCTCTCCCTGGAGGAGGTGGGAAGTGGCAGATACGTCCCAACATCTATTTCATGTCGGACTGGAGCTGTAATAAAGCAGCCCCAGAGCGCTCGGATTCTTGTTATTTGTGAATATATTCACATTCCATGCTGGGGTGAGACAAATTCCTCTCTGCCCACTGCGTGTGTGGGTGTTTGTGTTCTAGTCCCCCAGGAGTTATGGTCTACCATGAAACAGTGTGTAATTATGTTTTCACTTGTCCTCTCTCCTTGTTTGTGTCTTTGCGTCGGTGTTTGTGTGTCCAGTCCCTCCGGTGATCCTGGTCTATCCAGAGACGCAGGCCCAGGAGCCCGGCGTATCTGCCAGCCTGCACTGCCACGCCGACGGCATCCCAAATCCCAAGCTCCTCTGGCTGAAGAACGGCATGGATCTGCAGCCCAGATCTTCCAAGCAGCTCTCCCTCATAGGTGAGGAGTGTTTGATTGTTTTGGGGAGTGCTGTCGGCGCATCTTGAGCTTCAGCAGACACCGTGTCACGTCTCGTTGAAGCAGAGTTACACATGAGCAGCACCGCAGCATGCCAACACCGCATAAATCTTTAGAGACCGAGACGACACAATAATGTGGGCAATGAAAACAAAATCTAAAAATCAAGCTGGGTTTTTGTCAAAGTAACTTTTTTTATTGAAAACTAAGCAGTGCCACTTGTCAGCAGTAATATTCTGTTGTGCTTTCCATTCATTTGCATTTTATACTGCAGAGATGAAACCAAGATTGTGGTCCCCCTCTTCCACCGTCTTCATTTTGTTCCCCTGGCAAACATACTTATTTTGAGGTGAAGGAGCTGGAAGATCAAGAGAGAGAAAATAAAATGAAATATACTCCGTGACAGGAGTCGGCAGCTACTCATCTGCATTAGAAGGGGGATTTTTTTGTATCTTTTTAAAGATGTGCTCTCCATATAAGAGAGATGGAGCAGAATGGAGCACGACTTTTCTTTTTATGGCCTAGTTCTCATTAAGGGAGAGTTTATTGGCTGTGTGTGGGTCATTACCTATGGTAATAGCCTGTTATCAACCCGTAGACACTCAGACAAGGGAGGTTCTGCAAGGTTCACCACCACATAAACACTGCAGTGGCTACGGTTTCAGATTTACCAGCTAATGCGGGCGATGGCAAGGGGCAGGAGTCCTACTTAGAGTGATCATTTCTGCTTTTTCCATTAAAAAACATTTGCGAAAGTTAGAAGAATAGAGTGGAAAAGTAGATTAAGTAGTGCAGATTTCCTTTTTTTTGTAGCCATGTCTGAAACAAAGAAAGAGGAAGTGTAATCTACCATTTCATTTCCGAATATAACATCAGAAGTGTAATAAAGATAGTGTCGGAGTCTTGCTTTTTTGATAGATTTCTGTAAAATGTGAACAACACACTGACGGTAGATAGTGCTGAGTATTGATTGTAGGCCACAGCTAACAGTGAAGGGAAGAACTGTTCTGTGTTGCTGGGTGAATGAAACCGGGCTGTGGAGCTGTCCACGGTGCTGAACCTACTCAGGCTTATAGCACATCCCTGCTTGATATTCCCTCTAGTTCAGTCTATTACAAAGCAAACTGCTGCAGACACAGCTACAGGGATACCTTGATGTGCAAAATAGATCATTTCTCTGAAACAGATGCACTGTGGGAAGAAGGTTTGGTGCACTTTTAGTAATGCTTTCATATAAATTAGACAATTTTCAGTGTAGGCTGTATATAAAACATGGTTGCAGCATTAATGATGCTGCAACCAACAGTCACATGACAAAAAATTAGGGACTTCTCAGTTGAACTGAACTGAATATATTGACATTCCATGCTGGGGTGAGAGCAGATAATAGGTGATGAGTATAGTAACACATTCAAAATGTAAGTAGGGAAATATGCATAGCAAGTAGAGTGAGCATTTGTTTCAGTATTGGTAACACCTGTGGGCACTCGGAAAGTTGTATACACGTTGATTCCAGAATGTTGCAATTTTTGCAAAACAAATAAAGAAATTCACATTTTTTTTGTTTTGCATACTGTACAAAATACATTTGACTACTTTTCACCACTTCTAGCCATGGCTTCATTGTGCCCATAGAGGTGCAGGACTTTATATTGCAGTGAAAATGAGTCAACGGTGAGTAAAAATGACAGGAGTAAAGCAAAACAAATAAAAAAATGTAAACCTGTATTCTTTCCATCAGCCAGCAGTGGACAGCACCTCTGGCTGCCAAAAGAAGTCAAAGTGTATAGAAGTCTTTGAAAAAACAACTCATTATTTTCTCAGTATTTTTTTTTCCAAATGAGCCTTTGGTCTTGCTAGTTTCAAGATATTTTAAATTAAAGCATGATGGTCATTTAGCAAATTATGGTCCTCTTTAAAGTTAACTAGATGATGAAGCAATGTATGTTTTGTGCGACTCGAGGTCACTAGTGTACAAACCAGTGGGGAAAGTTGCATGAATGAAAACTGTGGTTCAATGTCTGACTTGTTTACTAATAATAATGATAATAAATGGGATACAGGCAATTATTTCTGTTGACATGGAAGCAGCTGAAAATACATCAAGTAGGCACATGGACAGATTACAATCACAGTTTGTGTCAGTGTGTGTGCGTTCTCTACCAGCACAAAGGACACCGGATCAGTTACCCTACACACAGAATACACTGTAAATGTATTTTTTAAATTTTGTAATTATCTTAGTGTATTATGTTGTTAATACAAAGTGTCACAAGAGTCTAATCACTTCTGATATTCTGTGTATTGTATGTGGTTCTGTTGTTTTATTTATTTACACTCTCTGAGGGGGAACCAAGGCAGTTCAGTTGTGTGCTGCAAAAATGTAATAAAACCATGAGCTAAAACGGCCATCAAAGCTCAGGAGGGCTAACAGGAGCTGCTGAATCAGGTGACATGTCCTCTTCACCTGTGCAGTAATCCATCTATGGGGGGCACTTTAGGAGAATGAATTCAATTCAGTTTAAAACAAAACCAGTCAAAACTCCTGTCTCCACAAAGTGCTACAAAACGTGCAAAATAGGGATATAAAGACTAATTTAATGAGTGGTTGATTCAGTGGTTTTTAACAAGAATTGATCAGAGCATAATTATGAATTAGAAGTAATTAAAGTGGTGTCTCACTCTATGAAGGCCTGCTTTAAGGCAGTTTTCACTTCAAAGCATTCCGCACTTTTCCCCTGATAAAAGAGAATTATTATCAGAATCCAAAAAGACATTTCACTAATGTGAAAAGCTTTGCGTCAATGTCTGTAATGTCGTGTGATTTTGCAACCCAGTAGGCATAAATTAGAAAGTCAAGATAATTTTTTGATGTAAAAACGGAGCACAGCATGTTTTTGGAAGTGTGTGCTTTTTTTTGCCGTTCCTAAAATCATGAGCTCTGTGTCAGGACTAATTTTTAAATTTTCCATTTTCAAGTCTAAAAGGGTATAAAGTAGAATAAATCCAACATGAGAGGGACTGAAGGGAGGACAGAGTGTTGTCAGATGTCATAAGAGTTCATTGTTTCTATAGCGACTTCAAGAGATGTACAGAAAGGGATGAAAAATAAAGCTTCTTTAATGTTCTTCTAACACAACATGGCCCGTGAAAGCTCCACCGTGACATGTACACATCATGAAACCAGTGTATTGCTACAGGATCAGAGTGCAGCTGTACCTCACAGAGCCTGATGCTACAGCAGACATCAGAGAGCTCTCCTCTGATGAGCTCCGTGTCTTAACTCCACCAGCATCGCCACACACCACAGCCTACAGCTTCAGACAAACAATGCAGCATTGTAAAAATTAAGCTAGACTTCACTTAAGTACCCACAAATAAAAAGGACACTCGTGAAATAGAAGAACAGTATTTAAAAGGTAGCAAAGACTGTCATCAAGGTCGTTTTGCTATTCAAACACACTCAGCCTGAGAAGAACGAGCCACAGAAAGAGCCTTTTGAGTTATCTGATAGCAATGTAACAACAATTATAAGGTACGCTTTCATCACATTTCGCTGTGATATAGATGCAGATCCTGACAAATACAGTTTGGTATAGTGTAGTACGTGAGGACACAGTCAGATAAAGACACTTATGAAGACAAGATGAAGTGATATTTCTTTCGTATTCATATTTCACTCAACTCAAAACACTGGCAAAAGCAAAGCACGGTTTATTTGCACGTCGTTGCAGTTGTTTACTTTGTCTGGTGTTTATAACATTCATTCCTCAGCATCTGTAGGAAGCATTTGGGCCCATGCTTATTCACTTTCCCTTCATTTATTTTGTTTGGTTTTGTTTAGAACATCACATTTGGTTGATCCTGAATGTGAGCGACTACCTGATGAACACATGTTGGTTTTATTTCTGTAGTATCCATCGGATTACTCCCACACACTTTCAGGGGTCAACTGAATTCTACCACTGTGGAGGATTAAAATGTGTGGATACACTGTATGTTTTCATTAAATATGTACATGTATTTTCAGCTTATCTGTTCCAGATGTTTACAGGGTCTTGGGTTGACACTCAATTAACAACTAAGCTGAACAAAAAAAGTCAACTTTTTTTTCTCTCTGCATAAACTTGTACATCATAAACTCTTGAAATAATGCAGAAAAAAGTAACACATGATTTTTTCTCGTCTCTTTTTCTTTTCATCTTGTAGCAAATGGCAGCGAGCTCTTTATTGGCAGCGTCCGGTACGAAGACACCGGAGCCTACACCTGCATCGCTAAGAATGAGGTGGGAGTGGACGAGGATATTTCCTCTCTCTTTGTAGAGGATTCGGCCAAGAAGACTCGTAAGTCCTACAGTGTCACATTTCACTTTTTACTGTACAAAATAAAATTTAACACAGTAACAATAACTTTTAGGGCTGTAGTCTCTATGTTGACTGGTTAGTCAATATGCTGTCATCTGACCAATCTCTCAAAGACGTTCTGTGTTTCCCAACTTTATATAACTAGTGTTGCTTTCGTCAACGAAAGTTATGACGAAATATCGTCGTCAACGAACCTTTATCACTTGACGAAAACGAGACGAGACGAAACGTAAATGGTGGTTATGTGACGATAACTATAATAAAATATATAATACAATATTGTTGACGAATAAAAACGAGACGAAATTCGGTTTACAAAATAAAAACTCTGCTGAAATGTCTCTTCATTTTCGTTGACCAAAACGAGACGAGACGAAATAACATTTAAATATTTAGTCGCGTTTATTATTTTGAAGTATTTCTGTTCCCCAGGCTGTGACGTCGCACTGCGCTGTGACGCAGGCGACGTCACTTCCTCAATCTCCAGTCGCGGCATATTTTGATACATCTGCGGTGGGATCATGGCTGGTCACTGTTCCCCAGCTTTCAGGCAGCTGGGGAGAAAACGAAGAAGCGATATATGGACATACTTTGTTTACATACAAGTGGAAAACAAAACGCAATGTGTCGTGGAAAAGGACGGGGAGAAATGCGGCCACAAAGTAACGGAGAAAAATACGACAAACTTAAAAAGGCATCTCAAGAGCTTCCGTGGTGAAATCGAGGTAAGTTACGACATTAACGTTACTTTCTATTTTTGAAAGCTCGTGCAAAGTCATCAGGCTGTGGTTAATATGTCACATTTTAACGTTAGCTTTAATGTTAGACGTTAGCCACTGGAGATGAAAACGACTGAGAAACGTGTATGACTAGCATGTGTGTAACTAGCATGTGTATGACTAGCATGTGTGAGACTAGCATGTGTGAGACTAGCATGTGTGAGACTAGCATGTGTGGGACTAGCACGTGTGCGATTAGCGTGTGTATTTGTGTACATAAGAGTGTAAACTGGGTTTCTCCAAAATATCTGCTAAATATAGTTTGTGAGAACTTGTGTATCCACAACAACACATATATCTATTAGCTCTATCTGGGAGCTAATTTAGTCAATGTGTTTTGTTATTCACATAGCCATCACATTGAACTGAATTTGGCATCAGCAACATGATTTTGAATACCATATTGAATACATTTAAACAAATGCCATTTGCATTAACATGCCTCCCTGCTTAGTTTATGACTACTTCTGTTTTGATTATGTAACTTTTTTCTTTGATGTACGGTCAAGTCACTCACTCAAAGGTTGATTTACCAAGATAAAAATCATGGCAAGAATTTATGCTACCTAATATTTACAACAGTTCCGGAGGCTGCATCCGTCCTGACATTGCATCTATTCCTGTGCTAGATTCAAGATAGAGCATCAGTGAAGCAAGTCCCACCCAAGAAGATGGACAAGCCAACTACTGCTCAGGATTTCTTTGCCACAAGGAGGTACAGTGACAATTCCCCAGAGCAACAGACCAAAGAGGAGGGGATAGCACAGTGGATAGGCCGCACAGGACTCCCAGCACAAATAGTTGAAGATGAGGAGTTCATTACCATGATGGCAAAAATGGACAAAAAGTTCAAAGTGCCAAGAAGACATAAAATTTTAAACTTGATTGACAAAATGTACAAAGAAGAGAAAGAAAAGATCAAACAAAAGCTGGCCACAGCACGCAGAATTTTTTTGGTATGTGGCAACCAGTTTTAAAATAAGACATCCAGGAGGTTACAGTTCACATAGTTGCTGCTGTTGTATGCAGTCAGTGCCATCAGTTGTGGTCTTTTCAGTTTACAAGCAAGACAGACACACACATTTTATTATGTTATTGTTGTGAATTGCATTCATGCACTTTATTTCTCTTTATGTTAAACTTGAATGTATTTTTTTCCTGCCAGTCATGTGATGCTATTTTATTTATTTATTTTATTTAAATTTATGTGTGTGTACCTACATGTTTGGTTGGTAAAATAAATGTGTTGACCAGAGCATCTTCCATGTCTGGAGTGAGTATATTCTTGAGTTTATAAGTTAACAGTAATATAATAATAAGATAACCATGTTTAATTTGTGAAATGTGTTTGACTAAAAGAAAAAAATGCTTTTGTCTATACTATACAAGGAAATTATACTATATTGATTGGGTTAAATAGAATTGCATTACTAAAAAGAGAGTAAAACATAATTTTTATTGACTAAAATTAGACTAAAATGTCATCAGTTTTCGTCGACTAAAACTAGACGAAAATAGTCATAGGTTATTCTGACTAAAATAAGACTAAAATGCTCAGACTTTTAGTCGACTAAAACTTGACGAAAAAGAGAATGAACGTGACTAAAACTAATAAAAACTAAAATGTCAGCTTGACACAAAGACTAGACTAAAACTAAAATCAAAACAGGCCGCCAAAAACAACACTATATATAACGTTTACTGAACGTTTACTTGAACTGATTAACATGCTAAAGCCAATGGCGTGACTGTATTTTGTTTAAACAAGCAGCCAAAATGTGGTAACTTTGCAATCCCAGCTTAACAGCTAACATGGCATATCATTTAAAAACCATAGGTTTGTCTACATTTTATTCCTTAACAGTTATTTTGCTAGGACCATGAGCTGTGATGGTTCTGTTTTCAGTTATCATATAAATACAGGCAGGTGCATGCGCTTTGACTCAGTCTGTTATCATTTTAGTATAAGAAAGACAAGTTAAAATGATTTAATATGCTGCAAATATTTGCTTTTTATTTATATATTAATTTAGACTAATAATGCCAGCAGGTAAAGTGCACTCAGTGTGCTGTGGCTGATTTATTTAATCTAGAGATAACATGATTTTTTTTTTCCTTCCACAAGTGAATACAATTTTAGTTGATTTTCTATGGTTGACTACATCCCCAGTAACTTTACATTAACATATCTTATCTGTGTAAGACATTATTCCAAAATTAATTAGGACCTTCATGTTTTGCTGCAAATTGCATGGTTTTGTAAGCTGACAAAAATCTCCATGGTTTTAAACAATGTATAAGTAATGTGCAAAGATAAGACGCTTGCACAGGAGCAGCAACAGTAGCTTCAGTTCTCCATCCATGTCTACACAAAATGCATTCAGGTACTGTATCGGTGTGTTTTGGTAGCATTTGGTCAAGATACAATCACTGTAGTAGATTGTGTAAAAGAAAATAAACATAATTACAATTGATTACAAAACCTCTAGAGATGAAAAAATGAAGCATCCCATTTTAAAGTCATGTATGAGCTGAATGACTGGAAACACAGTTGAAATACCTCCTGTGTAGCATTTGCAAATGTTCCGTGCATCTCCTGCATTTTTACCACAGTGAGCACAAAAGCTAATGAGCAAAAAACTGCTTCATGTCAGCTGACATTGAGCTGATTCCTTATGTTTTCAAACTGCAGAAAAAATAAGGGAAAATAAACAGCCCTTAGCAGTAATGGATATTACATTAACAATGAAACAGCAGTGCAGCACACCAGACTACACAGTTGAAGTTCTAGCACAGCTGCACTTCAGAGCCTGCCTTCTTTTCTAGTAATGCTGAGATCAGACCACACAGAAGAAGCTCTATCATGTCCCAACCCAACAACCCCGGGGTTTCCAGATCAAAAATGAACGCCAGACACAACAATTGCTCATTTTATCTTGTTTCTTTTAAAGTGGGAGAGAACAGATGGAACTGGGACATCTCACAGTTTGATGGCTTATATGAAGTGTTTGATGTGGATGACCCAGAGGAGAACAGAGAGACTCTTTGTGAGGAATACAGCTTTATTGCATTTCAGTCAACCTCTAACCATTTTACTACCACCGGGAACATTTTACCAAAATAATTACACCTGTGGGTGTGCACACATTTACAGTTGTTTAGGAACGTATTCAGACCTTCACTTTTTGCAATTTTAAATTGGTAACATTGCCCTTTGGTCCCATCAACCAGCTCCCAATAACCCGCAATGTTGAAGTGAAGACACATTTTTAGAAATAAAACCTTCACAGTTTTATTCAAAATTAAAAACTGAAACTCATTTACAAAAGAATATAAAAAACGGAAACCTCTTTGGCAGCAGTGGCAGTTCAAACCTTGTTGGGCGAGTCTCTGCAGGCTTTGCACACATGGCTTTGGACAGTTTATCTTCTACTCTCTGGCAGATCCCCTCAAGCTCCTTCAGATTGATTTGGAAGCATCTGGGAACTGTCATCCTCCGGTCTCTCCACCGATGATCTATGGGGTTTAAGTCTGGGCTTTGAATGGGCCACTCAAGGACAGTCAAGCGCTTGTCCTGAAGTCACTCTACCATTGTCTTGGCTGTATGCTTTGGGTTATTGTCGTGCTAAAAACGAACCGTTGCACCAGATAATTTGCACTGTGGAGCAGGTTTTCCTCAGGACTGTTCAATAGAGGCTACTGGCATACTACGCTGTATCCCAAATGCTAAATAGTACATGGTCTTCCCCAGACAAAATGTTGGAGTTCTGCCTAAACAGTTAAATCTTTACTTCATCAAATCAGAGTTTTCTTCGATGTGCTTTTATAGCCCTAGAGTGCAGTTGAGATGTTTGTCCTTCTGGCAGGTCCTCCAGTCCCTGCAGATAACTTCTGAAGCTCTGTTGGACTGACTGTTGGGGTCTTGGTCACCTCCCTGACTAAGACCTTTCTTGCTCAGTTGCCTTGTTTTGGCAGACGAGTCCTTGGTGGTTCCAAACCTCTTCTATTTCTGTTATTGTTTCCTCCTTGCTTCTGGGAACACTGAGCTTTAGAAATAGTTTTATACCTTTTTCCTGACCTTTGCCTTGCTACATTTTTTCATGGTGATTCACAGAGAGTTACTTAGACTCCATGGTTCAGTTTTTGACTTGGCATACAGTGTAAATTTGTAGACTTTTTATTCACAGGTGTGTCTTTCTGAACTGTCCGACTATGCCATTAGTGGACTCCAGTCAGGTTCCAGACATATCGCAAAGGTTGTTTCAGAAAAAAGAAGATGCATCTCACCACAATCTGGATTGCCACAGCAATGAATATGAATTTGTAAATGTGAAATTTTAGTTTTTGACTTTTAAGAAATGTGCAAAAATGTTCCAAAAACATGTGTCATTATGGTTGGTATGGTAGGCTGATGGAGGAAAAACTGCATACTTTCTTTATTTAAAATGCAATTTACAATGCAATAGCATGTGCAAATAGTCTGAATAATGCAAATTTCCCCTGGCATGGGGAGAAATAAAGAACTTTATCTTATCTATCTTATCTTAATACTTTTTGAAGAGACTGTTCATTTGTTGTACCCATAATATGCCCCTTTTTTACTGACCGAGAAGAAAAAATACACATTCAGCACTAAGTGACAAAGATTTTTGATGCTGTCAAATCGATCAGTGAAGTCAGTCTGTGCATTAAAGGCAGGACAGATACAATCATTGATCAGAGTCTAAGGTGTAGACTGTCAGATCTTTAAGCCAATCACAGCAAGAAGTTATGACACAGCCCTAATCTGACCATCTCAAAAGACAAGAACATTCTGTAATCTGATCCTAGCAGAACAGTTGTTTTATGGAAGTGTTATAGTTCAATTCATTCAGTTTTAATGATGAATCGATGCAAATGGTTAGTTAGGGGAAACTCAATCACTAAAGAACATCTAAAAACCAAACGAAGACCTTTTGTTTTAGCATTTTTTTTTTCATTCAGCGTGTGGTTTGAACAAAAACACAATCTGACCGGACAACCCAGAGTTGGATTTCTTTCTGTGTTTTCATAATGCAAAAGGATCAATTCTCTGTTCTGACTGTGTGGGCAGCGCAAGAGGCTCTGCTCAATTTTTTTTTTAAAGTGATTTCACTGAAATAGAAGGTTTTAAACAATCAGCTCACATATTTTATGTTTCTTTGATATTCAGTCTTTCATTAGATTGCATCATTCTGATGAGTGAATGATAGCTTCCTAGAAAGAGCTTCTCAGGCCAGTTGAAATTAAACTGAATAATCGATGCTTTGGCTTCTCTCAAGACAAAAGTGATCTCATGATTTGGGAGGAAATATGGACCTGTCAGGAGCAGTGAGGAACATTTTGTAGCTGTCAAATATGTTTTTTCTTGACTTGGCATGAGATAAATCATCTCCTGTTTCCTAGAAGATGTCTCTTTTTTCTTAGGGTGAATTAATGTTTTTCTCTTCGTTTCTCCCCTTCCTTTCCTTTTCTATGGCTCATCGGCTGATTCTGCAGTTGCAAACATTCTGTGGAGAGAAGAAGGTAATACATTACAGTTCTCAAATTGCCTTTGTATTCTTTTGAATAAGAAACTGCGGTGAGCATGTTTTGTTGCTCTTCAGGGCCTGCAGCTGGATAATTACAACTTCCCAAGATGCTTGCCCTGCTGTCCAGAAGAATCACAAAGTTCCTTTCTCCCCAGCAAAACTTTTCTTCGAGTCTTGCTTTCCTCCCTTGCATGCCTGAAGTGTTTCATCCCTTTGCTGCTTTCTAATACATTTTGTTTCAGATCACCTACGGGGGAAACACACAAGCAGGAATTTCATGTACTTTGCAAATAATACCACAGAGCCAGGGTGGTGGCTGGAATAAAAATAACTCTGTGGTTTCCAGCAGTATACAAATCCATCCTGTGTTTATGCTGTATATATTACTACCACAACTACAGTTTTACTACTTTATTGGAAAACCCATTGTGGTTTAGAGAACACTACAAACCTAATCTGTTCTATATACATCACCGCCACATCAGGTCTACCACAAAACCAAAAGAAGCCTGAGTGGTTTAGAGTAGTGTAAGCATTTGGATTATTTGTGAGTGTTTATCAGCGCTGGGAAACTATATTTGCCTCATTAACATTGTGTGTGAGCAAAAGTGCTTGTTTTTGCGTCTGTATGAATAAATCTTGTGTGTTTTGCATCTATTTTTCTGACAGTATGTCTCAGACTGTTGAGCAGTACACATTCTCTGACATCTGACAGTGTGAAAGTGCAAAAATAACACAGTCTGACAAGTCAATCACTGCCAGTTTTTTGTCGATGCATGCATCTGCTAAATGTTAAAGCAAGTTGCAAGCGTGTATACATGCTTGTGCTTATCATCTCTGCTCACGTGATACATCCCTGACAGCGGTATGAGCTTGTTGCTCCTCCAAATGCCTTAACAGCAGACTGTGATCTCCTTTTTGAAGATGATCTTTTTTTGGCAGTTTGCCTTTGTTACATGGGTGCAATATAGACAGACAGTAAAGGTGGGGAAACAGGGCAGAGTTGCTGTAAAGGTCCAGCCAGCCTGGAATTGGATTGGGGATTTTATTGTATTTGTGCCCATCAGGTGTGCACCCTACAGCCTTCAGCTATCAGGTTTCCCCAGACTGTGATCCTCGCTAACTCATCACCAGCTGTTTACACCGAGCAGAGAAAGATGTGAAATGTTTCCTCACTCAGACAGTATATTTAATTTGACGGCTCCGACTACAGTATTCTGTGGACACGTTGCTGACGAGGCCCTTTGTAGGCGTTGTCAGCCGCACACTGCCCATCCCCTCTAACATGATAGCATGCTAACGGGAGTCTCGCTGCGAAAATTGAAATGCCATTAACCAAAGTTAGATAACGTGGGGGTGGGATTACCTGCCATTTTTAATTTGTACTTGTTGCCTTTTTTTTTTGAAAAAAAGCATTTTTGTCAACATTTTTTTCTGTCTTCCTGTCTTGTGTTCCAGGACTGAGTGTGGGGAACATGTTCTACGTGTTTTCTGATGAGGGCATCACGGTGCTTCAGCCCAGTGAATGTGAAATACGCAGACATATGAAGCGGACAGAGAGGATTGTTGCTACCTATGTAAGTGCATGTAGATTTAATATCAAAATAAATTTAATTAAAATAAAAGTACACAAAATGCACATACACTAATGTGTGGCCTATAGTTTAGCTTCAGGCTCCCTCCATTTTGCACTAAATAGATTTCAGGATGCTTGCGTTCACAACTGCTGAGCCAGTGGCTTTAAAAATCAAATTATGTCTAAGGCAGAAAGATGCTACTTAGTGTATGTTTTTATATTAGGGATGGCAGGCACTCATCACATCAGGTACATCACCAAGAGTATCTCATTCCCAGAGAGTAAAGGCTCTAAATTACGCTTTGTACCAAAATACAAAAGAGCGACTGCAAGGCACCAGTTGTTATATTCCTCAAAGTGCAGAAATAATTGTCCATTAAATGTCCCAGCTCAGTGAACACACTGAATAAATCATGGAGCCCCGTCGATCTGAAGAATCAATCTGTCCAACCATCTTTATACTATATTTACTCATTCAAGTCCGGTGTGGAAGAAAATTGCCACCAAAACATAGACCCTCCCTATCCTCTCCCTGTTTTCAGTTGTACTCCTCACCCTTCTAAATGTAATGGGATTACTTGTGTCCATTAGTCAACAGCTGGCAACAATAGAGTGTATAGAGTCTATACCGCCGACCCTGGGGTTTTTAATCCACTAGAGAACATCCCTCTTTCAGAACAAAGGGCGTTAGATGGTAAAAGTTGCTTGTTCCTCTGAGGGATTTGGGTTTTACAGGAGCCTGTAATTGTATTAGAGATCAATACAAACTCAGTAAGCCATGTGTTAGCCAGTTCCTGCTATAAACAGCAGTTTCTCCACTTTGGCGAGGTGGAAACTCCTGCAACCTTTGTGTGTGTGTGTGTGTGTGCATTAGTGATTACATCAGTATATATAGTGCGAGTGAGCAAGTGTGTACATAAGTGTCTTGTCAGCAGAGACGGTGGGCTGCAGGCCTGTAGAGGAGCTATGTTACTTGGCGGTACATTAATCTGTCAATATTTGACTCAAACTGATGTAAAATCCCAAACTTTCGGACTGGAATCCCTGTTTGTTAATGGAAATGACCATCAACTATTACCAATGCCAGGATCACTAACCAATATTACAAATGCAAATGTATGACTGGAATGACGCACACAGAGGTAAAATCATCTGCATGCGTTTTGGCTGTGCAAAATGGTTTAACCCACTCAACCCCAGGCAGTTTCTCTATGCAGTTTTTTTCTCCTGTCACATTTTTGTTTGTTTGTTTGGTTGTTATTCACTGCAGTATAAAGTTCTGCACCTCTATGGAAACATATAGAGAGAACTCATAAATGTCTTCACTACAGTTTGACAAAGTTATAATGCCATAAATCAGAAAAAATAAACAGAAGTTGGACTTGATTATTTATTTCACAAAAAATGAAAAAGATAAAAACCTGTAATCAACATGTGAAACATTTTTCCAAGTACATACATGTCAAAAAAAGCAGTGTTTCTACATACTGTAGATATTTTACTACTTAAATTGTTAATGTTTTCCATACTTGCCTACTATTTGTCTACTGTGCTGCTGCATAAACAGCCTACAGTTCAGCAAAAAAGTCAAAGGATTTTTGTCATGCGACATTTCAGTCACTAATAGCTTCACAGTAAAATTGTGTAATTTTGACAATTTTTTAAAATAAAAGCTGATTTTGAAACCTGCCCCTGGGCATTGGGATTGAGGGAGTTAAATCAATATCATGATATCTTTCCATTTTAAGCAATATATGTCAATAAATGCTATAAATACTAAATGTAAATTAATGTAAAACAATGATACTTGAAGCAACTTGTCAAGTAAAAGATTATTGTCTGTTCTATAAAAGTGTGGATTTCGCTCTTTTCTTGTCAGACTGTATTTCATTGTAAATTCACTACATTTAGCTTCTCACCAGCTTTTTACTTCTACATGCCATTGGCCCTTTGCTCACCCCACATTTTCTGTCTGCCTCTCCGACGCAAAGACGTCAAAACAGTCTTCAAAATAACAAAACTCTTCACACACCTTCAACAACGGTCGACAAGATGGCCCAAATGTTTGAATTACTGCCGAGCCCTAATCATTAGTGATGGATGGCAGAGCATAAAGCACCACACTGCTGATCTACGACACTGTGCTAAATGCTGCCAACCTTTTCCTCCCTCCGTTGCTCTTCTACTCCTCCCATCATCCCCTCTGTTCTCTGTTGGTTCTTCCCAGGAGGAGATGTGCCCTAAAGGTGAGGGGGTGTCACCTCAGCGCTGCGTGTGGTCCTCAGCAGTCAACATCAGGGATAAGTACATCTACGTGACCCAGCCCCTGCAGGGCCGGCTGCTGGTTGTCGATATTCAGGCACAGAAGGTGGTGCAGGTGGGTGGAGCAGGTCGTCAGGCACGCCTCTCAGGGCACAACAAAGGATGGTCTCAGAAATTAGTTATTTATAAGGTAGGGACATTTTAAAGTTTCTTTTGAAAACTTTACGCCAAGTTTGAGGCCTCAGAATCACGGAAAGATGGGAAAAAGTGATCTCCTAACTCTAACATTCAAGTTGAGTGGTTTTTGGCTTTTTTTTTGGAAACACAATAGAGCTGCTGAGTAGTTGGTCTCAATCATTGTTCTCTTATTTTGACCATCTCCTGCCAACTCAAGCAAACCTGACAAAACTACAGGTAGCAGGAGTGACGTTAGCTCTGCAATGGAAAGAAGAAATATGAACTCACACATCATGTTGCTTCCCTTGTCCTGGGATGCAGTGACTCTTGACAAGTCAGCCAGTCCTGTCTAATTCATTTGCATACTGAGATCGTATCAAATCACACACACAAACACATTTCTGTAGCAAACATGCAGACACAGTCAGAACACAACAGATGCATAAAACAACCCTGCTTGTTTATTATTTCTATCTATATGAAACCAATCATCCTCCACACTTCAGGTGAGGTAGCTTTAGTTTCAGTCTTTCAGCATATGATTGTCACCATCAAGTGCATATTGGATTCTTTTGTCAAGGGTTTAGTGTATTCTTTACTGGGTCAAACAGAGATGATGTTTTCAATCAGCTTACAGATAGAGTTGGTAAAATCGGCAGCAACAGCTATCATATTAACGAGAAAACTGACATTTGTAGGCTAAAAACGAAAACCTGCCATAGAAATGTGTCTTTTCCCTAAAAATGACCATTTAATCAACTGTAAACTGCTTACACTCCATGGAACTGCAAGGGACCTGCAACAGAGTACTTTTGTCTGCATCTGTATGATTTAGGACATTTAAAACTTTTACCTTAACATCTTTCCAAGTGCAGCTTTACTCTAGTGTCTAGCCTTCCTGTAGCTAAACATGTCAGATGTCATCCCACTGTGATGTGCACTCAGTTCAGACTTGCCACACTATCGAACTGCCACCAGTGCAAAAAGGCGCATGCAAGGTAAAATAAATCAAATGCACCTCAAGCGCTTGAAACAATATGGTACCCAGGTGGGTGCTAGCTGGCTTGCCATTTATCTTGCCTGTAACGGCTGTTTAGAGACTAAATCCCTCAGGGGTCCTTCCCAGGGTCAGCATCATTTATACTGAGGTGCAGGATGAGAGGAAACAGGCCTAACTCAAGGAGAAGTAAGTGGAAGAGAAGAAGGGAGATGAGCCAAAGTCCAAAGAATGAGAGAAACTTCAAAATGACAAGTAGCAGCGTAGAAATGTCAGAAGAAACATTTAACTTCACCCTGTCATCATCTGAGGAAAAAGGAGGACTAAATACGATACGTAAGAACTTACCTGAACGCAGGTGAAATTGCTGTTCCACTTTAGTCAATACTACATGCTTAACTTTTTTTGTTTGTTTCAATTAAAACAACACCAAATACTAAATTATCTAACATTTTCTCACATATCCTTGTTACCTAAGGTGATATAATGCAGGGAGAAACATAGCTGACACATACAGCAAGGTATTCTCACAACATTTAAAGATCAGGTCATCACCTTTGGTGTATCACGACTCATCGGCTGCCCTTTTTCCTCTTTTACTCTATTCAGCACTGTAAAACTGCCATCCGACCATTCATCGTCCTATCCTTTCCCCCTCCCTCTTTCTTGAAGACCCTCTCTGGCCTCTGGGTGCAGAAGGTTAATGCATCTTCTCCTTTTTTATGATTTTCTGTTTTCTCAAGGCCCTTTTTTTAGCTTCTTTTCAACGGTGTCCTTTACAACAGTAGAGAAGATGTTAGCCTCAGTATCTACCAACAGAAGTAATACATGAACAAAGCTATGCCTTTTACAATTAGTTATGTCCAATCATCATGTTTTTCGAAAAGATAATCAAGCACCACTTCTTTTTGCTTGTCAGAGAGCACACCAACAATTTCTTGGTAAAAATATGCACAGATTTCTTGTCTTAAAGCAAAACCAGGTAATTGAGTATCACTGATAAGACTGTTATTCCTGCTGAGCAAAGTTAAGGCCACTGTTGGGACAACTACTCTCAGATTTTAGAGTAAAATACTATAGATGGCTCCTAAATAGCAGTAACAACAAAGAGAAAACTGAAAGGTAAAGAGCAAATTTAAATCTAGGTAAAAAGACTGCATTCTTTATTGTATTCTTAGGTCCTTCATCTCAGTATATTTTGTTTACTCTAGTGAAACATTGTCTTGCGCACCTTTTTAAAAATGTTTCATTCTTTTCCAAAGCCTTGATTGTTCAGGTACAGCTGTGATTCCCAACAGATACTAGATGAAGGCTGTAAACATGTGGAGAAGCTACAACACTAAAGCCTTTCATAGTTTTCATGCTGTTCCACGCAGCGTTGCTATCTTTCTAACCTCGACTCTGAAGTGTCAGACCTGTGCCAGCTAAGCCTGCCATTGGGTCGGAAAACAAATGCCACATCAGCTAATTAAAACCAATGCCAGATGGTAAAAACCTCTGGTTATGTAGTGACTGCAACTTGCTGTGGCGGTTCCTTTTGAGACTGCGGTAAATCAATAAGAGACGGCATCAAGATGTTATTTATTATTCCGTTACGCTTTGTCTTTTCTCTTAGCCCAGACGAGCATCTTCGTTCAAGCAATTTAAAGATGATAATAATGCATTTTATTTGTATAGTGCTTTTCAAAACACTCAAAGACACGTTACATATAAAATCAACAAACATCAAAATCTGTGCAACTGTATTTTCCATTGAGTTTCTGCAGCTGCAGCTCTTTACTGTCTGTTTATCAAACATTGCCATCACTTGGTTTAGGGTTCAATAGCATTTTATCAAAATTGAACCTACTTTCAATCTGCATATCAAAATCAATTCCCTTATAAAATCTAATTAGGTTTAGCTTTGAACATTTAGAAGTAAGTAAAGTTAAAAAATTCAATAAAATCTAAGATTTCTAATCAGTTTGATGGCTGAAAAAAAGTAGAATCAGAATGGTAACAGCACAAGATAGGGGATGTTTAAATGTTTATTACCTGCATGTCTTCCACATTGCTCTGTGATCATAAAGTGGGCAAGGAGGGGAAAATAACAGTTTTTTAAGAGACTTGTTATCGAACCAGGTATTTTTACCAACCTGAAATAGAATTGAAGATGCTGCCAGCTGTGAAAATCAGTTCCTTTTAAACAAGCAAACAGCTCTTGGTCATTAGCAGCAAAAACCATCACTATACGAACACAGAAGAATGTCCATACTTCTAAAGCCAACATTCATTTACGCCTCGGCCCTTAATTCCAACTTAAACTGAGCAGTTACAACATGTTGGACTTCCAAAGGTCCACTGAGGCCTGGCATCAGGTTCACCTCTGCTCCCATCATGTAGGAATCTAAAAGGCACACAAAAAGGCTGATCTTCCACCATCTCCTACTATACATAGACGCATGCTGAGTTGACACTTGGCTGACCAGTGCAGATCAGAGGGCTGGACCTCCCATTACTGAACACGGAGCTTGTGGTCTCGCTCCACTGGTGAGGGTGTCAGCAGCTTCCCGTACACCCAGCCAAAAGCAGGGTCATGGATTGTGGTGTTATTGCTTGTTGTTGACAATGCAGCAGATCTGAGGTTGAGTATTTCCCCCCCACTTCTCCCATTTCTCTCTCTTTTCACTGTCCATCTTTTCTTTCTTCTGTTATTATCTCTGTAAATTATTCTAGATCCTTTTTGTTCTTGATGTTTAAAATACTTTAAATTTAGTGAAGGTATGTATAGTTTATAGTCTGCAAAAAATGCACACTACAGACTGTACATGTTTTGTTCTTGGTACTCCATCACTTTTCAGATGAAGTGAGAGCTAAGAGCTAAAAGGGGCTAAAAGCTAAGAGCTTTCTGTTGGCTTGCAAGCTTGGTAGTGGATTATATCATATATTTTGAGCAAATGGTGCATTGCACATCCACGGTTTATTCCTACATGCATTATGTGCATTCAGTCCTCAGTCTTACTAAAAGGTTCTTACAGGCAGCTTAGTTTAGGATTGGACAATAGTGGCAATAACTTGATATTGTGGTATTTTCTTGCTCTGTGATATATGTTGCGATGGAAAAAATGCAGGAATTTTCCCCATATGACTTAAATAATACTTTGTGGTGCTAATCTACACGGCCAAACAAATTTGTTGTGTTGCCTCATGTGGTGGCAACAAATACAAGACACTATACAACTGAAAAATAAACTTTTCATTGCCCTCTGGTTTACACTCTTGATAATGGTAACACTGGTTCTGAACGGTTGCAAATACTGTTTATTATTTAGAATTTCATGTTAATTGTCTTGTTACTCGTGTTTCTCTTGGCTTTTGTGAGTTTTTAGCACCATGAACAGAGCTTTTCTCTGTCCAGTTGAAATGTAATTAATGTTTTCCTTTTCCCCACACTCTGTTCATGTCCTCCAGGCAGTAGCAACAGATCCTTATCCAGTGAAGATGCTGTATGACAAATCACATGACCAAGTGTGGGTCTTAACATGGGGGGATACAGACAAAACACACCCAACACTTCAGGTAAGTATGTAGTACTTAATAGTAGTTCCTTTTCAAATGTTAGTCAATTTTAGTTAGTTAGTAATGTACACTGATAAACGTAAAGTATTCCTGTGCTCAGGCAGACTGCGTATCTCTGTTACCACAGTCGATGAAAGAAAAGAGGCAGTCTATTGCTCCAGCCGTTGACTGATAGATTGTCAAAAGAGTTGTGGTTCTAATGTTGAATGCAGTTTTTGCTGTGCAGGGTTCCGCTGCCAGAGGTTGGAGGTAACCAGTTCCTCCTTTGTTGTCTTTGCACATTTAGCATCTTGGGGCAAATTTGCTTTGTTGTTCCGATCATTTGTGGACTTAGCTACGACTATGTGTTTAACTGCTTGCAGTAACTAAACTCGTATCCACTCCATTCGTGGTATGCACCAGGCTAATAAGGGATCTTCAGGAAGAGTCTTGCATCATTGCTGCAGGGAAAAAGGTTGATGCAAACACTTGGGACCAGAAATGAGCCGTGCAGTTGCTGAATTTGTGATCATTTTGGATCAGCAACATTGATAGATGTATGTTAAGGTGGATAGATTGATAAGTCTCAACTGTATGCAAATGAGGAGTGGGCAACGAGACGCCCCGCCTCTAGAAAGGCATCACATTTAAACTGACCGTTCTTGTTCCAAAATGGAGTCAGATGGAACAACTACATTCCTTATTTTTTTTTACCTCAAATGTTTACAGAAACATGTTTTGGTGAACTGTTTTCGTAATGTGAGTGAAGGTTTCCAAACAAGCCACCACATTGTTCCACTTTGAAATCCAGGAGCAGACGGCGTACAGGTGAAGTGTTCATCCAATCAGGTGCAGTCAGTGTTGTCGCTGTAGGAGGGTGAAGCTTGTGTTGGATTCCTGTTGAAGAGCGTCTGTCAATCATGTATCGTGACACTGCTTAGTTGTACAACGATCAAGTGTCCAGTGTTTGGCAGCAGAAACAATCCTCCACGCCTGAAAATGTCCATGTAGACACGTACCACTACACAGGCAAAAAATGGCAAGTTGGAATTGACAGAACAAGGAGAACAATGGGAGAAATGCTGTTTGTTGCTGTTGATATATGGTTGTAGATGCAGGAAGTCACAAGGAGAACAGTGTAACTACATAACATTTAATCACACAAATGAATCTGTGTAGTTCCTTTTGATAAGTCTTTGCTTGTTAATTGCTTATTTGACACTTTTGTATTTTGCTCAAGCTTAGTTTTTTCTCCTCCTTTAAGTAAAATGCCATGTTAGTATAAATATCCAGCTCTAGAATCTCACTTTGAAAAATGTAATAGACTCATTGTGGGAAAATTTCTGTTATGGCCTCGTTGTTTTTTAACCCCGGTTGGTGATTAATCTGCATAAATCCAGCTTAGTGCGGCTCTAAAACTACAAAATAGCCCTACTTTATTATTGTTTCATTTCTTCACCTGCTATTGGGGTGTGGGCATTTGTGAACTCTGATGAGCGATTATCTCCCTGGGAGAATGTAATCTATATGAGCTGTAGAAAGGTGACCAAGTGAGGGAAACAGAGCCTCGTAACTAATTGAGACCAGTTGTGTACCTACATCCCTGTTTATGTGATAAGTATTTACGTGACAACATCTAATCTATGTATGCTTTAGAGCATTTACCAAGACAGCAAAAACAACAATTCACAGCTGCGGCGCAGTCGGCTCGTGCCTGGTGTCCCTTTGGACCGCTGGTGCTGGAGGCTTCACAAATGAGAAATGATCACAGGTGTGGTTGTATTTAATCCACCTCAGGGGATTGGGTGAGACGAGAAAAGAGAGGAGGATGCAGAGAGGGTCGAGGAGGTGGAGGACAGAGGGAAGGGACCAGAGCTGGTACCTGTGGGAGAAGGTGTGATGCTGTTTTTAAAGGGACAGTATTTATGTGTTTGTCTGTGCAACAGCAGAGGATGCTGCCAGGAGTAAAGCCACCGAGGGATGCCATTGTAATGTCTGTAATAGACACAAACATGTTTATTGTTCTGCTTTGTCCCACTGGAGGGACGGATCCCATTATAATGGTGTGAGGTGTTGTGTTTGGTCTTTACAGTTTGGGCTTGTGCTGTGTCTATTCATTATGAGGGCTGCAGAGGGATGATACATTCTCAAATGTATTATTCTTTTGAGGATCTTTCAAGCGAAATGACTCATTTTATATTCAGAAAATCACTTGAATGCATAAATGGTTTTTTTCCCCCCAGTGCAGTTATTGGTTTTGAACAGTAGTGGTTTCATATAAATTTTTAATAGTTAATCAGGACTCGTGTCGCTGTTAATGGCACCGCAATCGTTTGTCAAATAGTTCTATAAATAACACGTCTTCATGATTGTGTAATGTCTCCTTTTTACACTATTATTTCTGGATGTTTTTACCCACATTTATGCTATAATGGTTGGTTGTTTTGGACCTAAAGGTGTCACTATGGTTTGGCAAAAAAAAAAAAGGTAGTGAAATGAGAACCGGGCGTGGGTGTTAACAGCTTTCTACTGATTTACAATCTGCACGTGTGTGCCTGTTGTTGAGTTTTGCACCTTTTCTTCACAGGAAGCAGGTGTACAAACAGAGGATTTGCTTTCGTGTCACAGTTAAGGGGCATAATGATTATGCTAGAGTGGTTTTAAAGGTCTATCAGAGTCTTAATTTTAAATAAAGCAGAAACATTTATGAAAAAGATGTTCTTCATCACAGACAAAACAATTTTCTCCTCATAAAATTCGAGTGAACTACTGAGAGCAGCTTTGCATAACGTTTCTCCCTTTCGGGGCTGCTGGTTGAACTGCTGAAAACATATTTTTGTGTTTTTCATTTTATTCATTTCCCCTCTTCCTGCAGTCATTCAGGAGTAATGAATAATTACTGAGCAGGGCATGAATCAATCAAAAACGCAATTGCAGGGAAACCACATAATGGATTGGAGGCCACATGGATCACACCACAAATAAATGGTCTGATAATGTCATTATCATTTGGACTGAAAGTAATTGACCTGTTGAGCTGCAGCCTGTCACTACCAGAGGCACCGCTTCGCTCCAGCGGATCATACATGTGCATGACTGTCTCTGTTTGTGCATGTTAATTCGAGCACTTGAGATGTGTAAACGTGTGTAGGTGTGCGTCCATCTCGGTGTGTGTTGCATTTCTAAGCAGCCAAGTTGGAGGATGGCTCAATAACTCTCTGTAAACATTAGAGGGAGTGTGATTGTCAATTCATTAGAGAAGACAAATGGAGGAATCTCTGGCGGGCAGACAGAGACATGGCCTTTCAGACTGTCAGTCTCATCTCTATGGACGTGCCAAGAAGATATTTAACTCACAGGCACATTGGTTTTTTCTGTGCACGCACACACGGTATTTCCCATCTGTTTTCTCCCCATTTGTCTTTTAATTACGTTTGCCAAATATGTATTTTACACTGATTACTATTGCAAATGAAATTTGCTACTACAATTTGTCACAACAGGAAACTGCAATTATTTACTTTAGGCTGGCAAAATCGTGCCTTTAATTTAATTCTCTTCACAAAAGGCATTTTCATCGTAAAGCCACTTTTTAAGGTTTGGATTTTATTTTGTTAATTCTAGTCTCATTGTCTTTTTTACTTAGTAGTTTAGCTGTGACATTTTTCCTGATAGAGTTTGGGTATCATTTGCATTTTTAGAAACAAAAATCTTCTTTTAAATTGTGAAAAAAAGGCAGACATTTCAAAGGTTAAATTTATTGTACAAAAAGCTGTACAAGAAGTTGTTAATGTTAAGATTTAAAGAAGTGTGCAGTGGTCTGGTAGTTAAAGCAAACCGAGCAACTGTAACGTCCCTGATTTGATTCTTGGCTCTTTCTTCTCATGTTTGGAGTCTGTGACTATATTTAGTCTCTTTTCAGTTTACTTAAGTGACTCTGAGTTGTAGAAGTCAGTACATCTAGTCATTGTTTATTGAAATGACCTGAGCTGAAATGGTATCAGTTGCGCATAATTTAGGCAAATAACACAAATGGATTGGTTTTTGCAGGCATCAGCTCAAGATCACACTTTTACAATGCTGACAGTTTCTGGATGTAGACCACCAGTTTCAAAGTGTGGGACTGAAATGCCAATATGGTCAAAGCATCTACCACAACTTGGAACACAGGAACACAGATTACAGCACATACAGGAGGAGTGTGCTCTAAGGATGCCATAACTACACTACATCCTTACAAAACAAATGGTTGTTTGCTGCTATATTAATGTTCAAAATCTTGTATACAGAACGTTTAATCAAATGGTTATTATGTTAATCATGGCAACAAAGTTTACACCGAATTGTCAGATAGAGGTGTCAGATCAGAGACTGGCTTTACTTAGACACTGACAACAAACAAGCAGTGATTTATAGCAGTCCTAGAGATAGAGACATCAGATCAGAAAACATGTGTCTTTCTAGGAGGCAGCTAAAAGCAACATATTGTGTTGTATAAATTCTTGATGATGTCCGAAATGCACTCTGGCTCAATTCCAACCCTTCTTTGCAGGAAAGTCACAACTAATTATGTGATATTGAAAGAACTTGACATGACTATCTGATCTATATATTACCATGCATACATGTACTAATGTGTCATATATGCCACAGGGAGTAAAACACACAGATTATTAATTGAAGCTGCAAAGTTCTGTACCGAGCATTGATCTTGAACATTAGTCTTCCAGGGAATCCATAATGTGCTTCATAGCTTCCCAGGAGCAACAAGATGGGTATTTCTAACAGTATATAGGCAAAGCACAGTTTCTGTCACCATGTAACATGTGCTGCATGAGGTAATACGAAAATGCCTTGTGAGATTTATTGAATTTCCTAAATGACACAAATACACTGGAGTATTCGAGGAATCCCATTTCATTTACATGTATTGTAGCTAGACGGGAAGCTTAAAAAAAAAACAAAAAACCATAATAAACACTACTCAAGGCTTCTCCAGAGTGAATGTTGTTGAAAGGCAAAAGCTACTCAGTCAGAACCAAATCCCCCTCAGGTATTAGGTCAGCCAGCGAGGCATGGGCAGAGAAAAACTCAATTGGGCCTCAGTGCTGAGTGTGTGGATATGAAATCCAAGGATGAGCGATAACAAAGGGAAGCCTGTGGCATTAAGTTGAGAGCACCTGCAGCCCCAAAGACCACAGCAGCCGTCTAATAATACATGAGTGATAGTACATTGAACCTCATTAACTCCCGTCATTGTATTCTGCAACTGTTGTAATGACTTTCTGTTAACGAGG
Source organism: Amphiprion clarkii (assembly GCA_027123335.1). NCBI lineage: Eukaryota > Metazoa > Chordata > Actinopteri > Pomacentridae > Amphiprion > Amphiprion clarkii. The sequence continues at coordinate 30,817,542 of CM049581.1, read as the reverse complement.
ATTCTTTTCATGTCTTGCTAGCAGTGAGAAACAGGCTGATGCTTTATGTTAAAAATGGATGAGTTATGCAGGAGGGTGGAGGGGGGGGAAAAAAGAGAGCACTTCTGAGGAGTATTGCAGCAGTGTAGCAAAAGTAACAACTCGGCAACTTAAACTGCTATTTTTATTTCCTTGCATTTGATAGTTGTGAGGAAGGAATGTGGAGTCTGGCCCCCCACTGGGCATCAGGTAGAGGTTCGGCTTTAGTGGTGTAGGCGTAGACATCAAAATAGATTTTACACTTGGCTGTTTCCCTTTTCTATATGCTCTCCAGCAACATTTGCTTAGGTGTCTAAACCTAGAACCGTTTTAATAAGCAGAGTTTGTCTGAAAGTATAAAGCGGAGGTTGCCAAAGAGAAGGAACTGTTTTTGCTTTGGAGGTGTTATCACGGAGTTGGAGTTGCCTGTTTGCTTTTAATAAATGCAGCCCCGTAAACCACATCACCTCGTCCTTGACTGTGACCTGATCACGGAGGCATGCATGATGAAGCATGTGTCATGGACAAGGCAGTGAACCAGGAGCACTTTACAAACATGCTGATTCAGTGGCAGGTGTTAGACATGAGGGATGGGGCTTTTATTGTGGCGTGTGCTCTTCAGACAACCATCAAGGAATAAGATGCTTTTACAGAGAACCGGGGTAGGTAGGGTTTCATCAGCCCGAGTCATATGCCATAGATGGTTATCTGGTATCTGGCAGGATTAATGGGGATGTCACCTGAACAAGCCCCGGCTGTTAAAAGCTGACGTACAATATGAGCCTTCGTTTCACCTACAGAAAGAAGCTACAAGGTCCTACGTTTAGTTACCTAAATAAATTCTGGTAAATATTTTGAGCAAGACAGTAAACTAAACATTCTGAACCAGATTACTGAGACTGTTACAGACTGTTTTAAACACTTTCAAATATTATAAACCTTTCTGATAAAGATCCCTCTGATTTGCGTAATAGTTACAGATGAAGCATGAACTTGTAATTTAGTTTATGTGGTTTAAGCCAATGTCATTCTGCCCAGTTTTCATCATCATCAGTGTAAGTGCTCCAATAGAATTCAACTGGACATCTTTTTGGTTCTTGAGGCTTTTTCGCTTCTCTTTCAAAAGGTCTGCTAAGTTCTTACTGACAAGTGGAGACTTCTAGGTAAAGAAGGTTCACCACCATTCACACTTAAGGTGTGAATGGTGGTGAACCTGACTTGAGGAGGGATATTAGGACTGTATGTGGCTGACCGATGATGGCATAGAACACCTCCCCTGTTCAGAGATGGCTGTTCCAGTTTAACATAGATTCCTTCCTTCACTTCTCTCAAGGCATCCGTCTTCTCTGTCCAGGATGTGGACATATTAGCACTCAAGGAGTCTCCTTTATCCTTTAGAATCAGGTGGACTGCTGAGCCTTGTTCTGAGGAGATGGCGGTCCTGTGCGGTGTCATGTTCTTGTGAATCATTGTGTATAGATGCCTGTGCACCTCTTGCTGCAGTGGACTGCATATACGATTGCTTAGCTTGATTTTTTTAGTGTTCAGTACTCAGACTGAACCAGTACTTGTCTGAGTTTCTCTTGCACGCTGGTCACATACAGAATGTAAATGTTGTTACACCTGTTCCTGTTTTCTTGTCTGTTTGTCGTTATGGTGTTTTTGTTGTTGTTTTTTGCCAGATCTCTTTTGCTGACTTAATGAAGGCCCTGTTGAAATTGCCCCAGGCTGTAGGTGCTGTTTTAATATGCATGTGCTCCTGTTCTTTTCTCTCTGCCTTGGGAGGGACATCCTTACCCAGATGGTGTAAGGTTCTGGTGACCTCCAGTTTCTGCACTACTTTTTGGTCTGTGTGTGTAGGTCTCCAGGAAACTTCATTGTTGAGGCATCCATCCTCTTAAATGTCCATCACACAGTCCAAAAGAAGACTTTTTATAAGTGACATTCTCTCTTGTGTAGTTCCATTCCTCTGAGTAGAGACTGGCCATGTTTTTGTCTGTGGAAACCCTCATTGGTCTTCAAATAGGTGTTAGTCAGGCAGGCATCCAGCAGGGCACATATCAGATTAGTGGTGAAGCTGGTTCTATTTTTAAAAGAAAAAATAGCAACTTCGTGAAGTAGTTGTTTCCTGACGGTCTGATCAATCCTGCCCTTAAAAGCATCAACAGTAAAATAGACCATCTTAATCTCTCGCTCAGTAGCAGGTTCAACACCCTCAGTAGTATCTGTTTTGCTTCACTGCTGCTTTACAGTAGAGACGAGGGATGAGCTGTTGGGGACAAGTCTGTGTATTCTGCATTCAAGTTGAAAAGGAGGTGGTTCCCTCTTCTTTCCTCTTATACTCCAGCAGCATTCAAATCATGTTTACGCCATATTCCAAGGCGATATGTCTTTGAAGGGTCTCAGTCATCCAGGTCATGGTAATGGTAAGTCCTCCAGTAGAAGGCAACTCTATGGTTCTCTGGTTATTGAAGTCACAACCTTTCCTTCACAACACTGTGTTTGACTAAAACATTTTCAACACAGACTGCATCCCTGTTAATTTAATCTATGATGTCTTGGTTCCATGAATGAAAGGCACTACATTCACTTTAACAGCTAAAGTGCAGCTCTTCCTTTTGTAGTTTCCTGTTGAACACAACTGTGTAGTTAGTTTTCTGTCAGCCTGGCCATGCTGTATATCACTGATAAATCGGTAGCAGTCTAAAAGGCAGCCAATGCAAGAAGCCAAAAGGAAGGTTAGGGTTATTCAGACCGTTTGTCTCTCAGATTTCTCCCACAAGTTTTTTTGGTAGTGTTCTTTACAATATATAAACGGGATCCTTATTAAAATTGTCTTATCGTTATGTGTTTAAAATCAAATGCTAATACAAAAGCCTCAGAAATCAGCCAATCTGTAGTTAAAATCACAGAACGGACCAGGAACCATCTTCACAGAGAAATGGCTTCAATTGTATATGCAGGCAGAAAAGAAACTAATGTAAACATTATTCTAAACTCTAACTGCTTTTATTCTATTTTTATATTTCTGAAAGATCAAACAGCTTCCGTATGTATTTACAGCCATGGAGTTTTCTATCTTTGTTTTGCTGTTTAATATTCATATTGACTTTCCTGTCGTTGTGTATAGGTAATTCCTCAAGCCAGTGTGGGTGAAGCACATCATGCCATCCGCACGACTTTCCAGAGGGTGAACGACTTCTTCATTCCTCCAACTAACCTCATCATCACTCACGTGAGGTAAGGCAGCGCACATTCAGCCACCTCTGGCCTTAAAACACAGGCGACCCTATTGCTCGCTCATCACAGCTGTCCTTCTGACACAAAGGAGAAAAGAGCAAATGAGAATTCTAATGAGAATCCCGATGTGTATTAATCACTGCTCCCAAAAATCTAGAAAGGCTATTAACCTTTGCTTTGAACTTTGTCGATTTAGGTTTGCCTTTGTCTTCCTCAAAAATGAACCTGCGGTACACAAGATTGATCTGGAGACCTTCCACCGCGTCAAGACCATCAGCCTGAAGAACTACAGCTGCATACCAGTCAGCATGGCTTACACACACCTGAGTGGCTTCTATTTCATCCAGTGCCAGAGCAAGAGCCTTCTGCAAGCCCCGCCGCAGCTCATCATCGACAGCGTGACAGACGCCGTGATTGGTCCGAACCTAAATGTCACGGGCCAGGCTTTCGTGTCCCCGGACGGCCGCTACGTTGTGACACCTGACCCACGGAGTTCAAAGCTGATAGCACAGACAGTGTCGTTCCAGGGGGAGCTGGGTCTGAACCAGGAAATAGACCAGCCTGTAGCTGTCTCTGATCTGGTTTTCCAGCCCTCCTTCACAGAGTCCAACCAGCATGTGGTCGTGGCCACCTCGGGCTCAGGCACGGACCTGCTGTTTGCCGATCTGTCCTCAGGCCGCACTGAGGTTCTCCGGAGCCTCAAGGAGCCCCTGGGCCCCCAAGCCTGGCCGTGGGGAGGCCCCAACCGAGTGGTGGTCTCCAGCGGGTTGTTCGGACAGTACCTGGTGACGCCGTCGGTCGAGTCGCTCTTTGTCCTGAACGGCAAACAGAGAACGCCGCACTGCGAGGTGTCAGACATCAAGAGAGGGAACACAGTTGTTTGGGTGGGGGAGGTATGAGTTAAAAAGAAAAAAAAAAAGCAGGAGATGTAGAAGTAGAGGCGCAAGTGGGGAAAAAAGGAGAAGGAAAGATCAGGCCAAATTACCTATTATTAAGATTTATGTGAACATAAGTTGTGGACTCAACCCTAGGACTGAGTGAGAGGGAAACATGCCTGGGTTTGTTGTAACAAAAGTACACTTAAAAATAGAGTAATTGAGAAAATATTAAGAAAATCTGTTGTGATATTTCTATTGGGAGAAAGTGTCAATGCCGTTCAGTGCAACAGTGATCTATGTGCACTTAACTATACAGAATTGTACATTATTGCACTTCCTTCCATGTTATCACAGCAAATAGGTACCTGAAGAGGGGTTATTAACGAACTATGCACAATGCTCACTTTTTTTAGACTAAAAAGCTTTCCAATTTTTGTTTATCTCAACGTTTGTCGTTTTCACCAGTGCTGCATATAATCACTACAAACTGTCAGTCTGTCCTGTCTGCCTTTAGTGTATGCGTGTTCTAAGTCCTTTTAAAAGCTACCAACACCATCTGTTTACTCGCCTTCGTCATGGTATTGTACTGTACTCTCCCTCTGAAAGCTTTCATTCTTCTCAAACCGGCAGAGGTTGGCTTTATGCACATGTGTAATACCCTCTATTTACATTGTCTATCCAAAGAGCCCAATTGGTCCATTAGCCTTCGAATGTTTCGGTCGCAGAGGAAGCCTAACCAGAAATGAAAAGTACATCTTCTGGTCTCTTGCAATGGTATAATCTGTCCCCTGTTGTCTCTCACATTTATTCTGAACCTGCACAGCTCTGTGCTGTGAAGCCTGAAAATGCCACTTATACCACTTAGCAGATTCCCTCAGGGTAATGACTCCGGTTTACACTGACCCATATGCTGAGGCCGAGCCACAGTAGCATCAACTCTGCTGTCTAACTGGCTGTGAGCATTTGTACATCCTCTCAGAGAGCCGTGCATGAAGATCAAACTCCAAGTCAGGTGGACTGACACTAACCATGTGGTATTCAGCACCAGGTAAAACTTTTATTAATTACTGTCAGCATCAAACACTATCTGGATAGCAGCTACATATGCACAGGAGAAGATATTCTGTATCTCAAAGCCTGGCAACCTGTTTCAAAAGTAGAGATGCATTTTCACAAACATTAGCAATATGTACTGTATTAAACATCTTTCCTGTTGTCAGGAATAATTACTGATTGTGAAATTACATAAATGGCTGTACATGTACGGATGCGTTTATTGTTGTTACTCAGAAATTGCATCCCTACTTTTGAAACAACAAACTGAAATTACTGTCTCGAGGCGGTAACCGAACAAACACCAGCAACTCTTTACATATAGCAGATATTTTTTTGTCTGTGGAGGAACTGCATCATCTTTTGTGTAACTGTGTTTTTCCTCTTGCACTAATCATCATTATGATGATCCATTAGACAGCAAGACAGAACTGCAGCTTTTTGCAGATGTAATAGCATTATCAGAAATTACTGGAAACATAATGTCTCCAAAGCATTTCTGCCTACTGACAGTAGTGCTGGTCTACATATGAAGGCTCCTGATGGCTCTTACATAGTGGTCTAAAATTGGTGCCAATGCTGGGGTAATGGCTTTTACTTTTCTTTTTTTTCCCTCTTTAGATCTACAAGAATTCTCAATAAGTCAGTTCTGTTAAAGGCTCCTGACTTTACCTGGTTGATGATGAAGTAATTGTTTGCTGGGGAGACTTCTTACATTGTGTTTCTCAAATTTGCTCTTACAAATAGTCACACAGCAGAAGATTATTTTAATTGTATCTTTCTCGCCAGTCTGAAAAAATGAGAACCAAAAAGTAGACAGACTCGATAATACCACAGTGAGCCTCAAGCAAAAACCACTCAAACATTTGGCGTTTATGGGGAACATTCAAGTCATTTAAAGAGAGTCTGACTATAATCAGAGAAAAGAAACTCAAGAATTTACCCTGGATTCACAATGAATGAATTTGGCATTTAAATTTGATACTAAATGTAATAGAATATGTATCCAAGATGACCTTAATGCTTAAAATTACTATTTATTCACCAGGTCATCATGACTCACAGTTTCATGGGAGGTTCTGTTAGAATTGAGGCACATTATAGTACAGCATGTTCAGTCCTTAAACTCGACACATTTGTATACTTAAGAGAGTTTAGTGAATCCAACCAAACTGAAAATGTTCTTGCGTGAGCCTCAGTGTGAACTTGCCTTTGAAGTAAAATAAAATCTGGGATGTACTTCGGCATCACAGCACAAATACTCACAGCCTTTGGGATTTTGCAGTTGCTGACCTTTTTTTTTGGCGGGTCAAACATGCTTGAAAGAAGTGAGATTAAAGTTGTGTTTATCTCCACAGACCACGATGTCAAAGTCCAGCTTTAACACGCTTCACGTGAGTCCTCTAGGAGAAGCAAACCACTGTAAATCCAACTGGAGTCTTGTGAATGGAGTTTACTGTATCTGCTTGTGTGTGTTTCCCCTTCCCACAAACAGCAACCTAAATTAAATATTAATCATCTTCTCCTAATACGTAGTTGTGCCTGTAACTCCCCAATGGGATGCAATGTGTAGGGTAGAAACCAAGCTGTGCAAGAAAAGAAAAAGTAAACACAGGAGTGAAGCAGATTTGTCGTTCTTGTTTGTGACTTCGGTATTTGCTGCTAATCTGCCACGAAAACCTTTCTGGCATGATGGTCTTTTTGAAGGCAAAGACTCAATGTTTCCTAGACCACTGTTGCACTGAGGACAGAAATATATATCTGCGATACATCTAAGCTATGTGAATGGAAATTTGTTAAATTGGTAATCTAGTTTTCTGTCTAAATGAAAAAAAGAAGATTCAGGCTCTGAAGTTTCCTAAAGTCACTACCCCATCCAAAGTCCCCGATGGCCCTAAACGAGTAACCTACAGTGTTCAGCAGCTCAGAGACATGCATGTAATGAAAATAGATCTTCAACATGATTACCATTGACCTCTCAGTGATCTTTCACAGTCACATACAGTTTACCGTTGCTTGTGAAAAAGTCACTTTTCTGCCCTCTCATTGTCACATCTGTCAGCTTCTCTCTTAAGGTCGATTCAGCAGTAGGACATCGCTACCAGAGCCACGGAGAGCAAGAGCAAAGAGACTGCACCTGTGCTTGCTGATATAACTACATTATTGGCTAGCTCACGTTGTTTGTTTGGGTCTACCTTCAGTGTCACATGACTATCTCCGTACCTCTCCTTTAACCCTGAAGCAAGGGGCTGCAGAGCTGAACCGCTTGGTGTGATAGACATTGATAGGAACCACTGTTGTAGATAACATTGTTCATGTTTAGAACACGTTCAGACATGACAAAACTGACTGTACAGTTTTCTTTATGCATTTTGTGTGTTCTGGTTTATGAGGGAATTGTTTTGTAAGAAAAAAATCGAATTAAATATATTGTAAAAATCAAGTTGCCGTGTCATGTGAAGTCACTTTCTACCAAATGAGGCAGCAGCTAACAATTAGTTTCAATATCCATGAATCTCTTGATTACTTTCTCAATGAATCAGGTAATCTCTGAAACGTTGGACTACAAACAGATGTCAACTGTTTGGTTCAGCCAACAGTCCAAAACCCAAAGCTATTCAGTTTCCTTGCATATATTACTAAGTAAAGTAACAGCTAATGTTCCATTGCTTAAAGAATCACTGAAAACAATCATCAGCCAATTAACTGAGCCCTGCTGCCAAATGCCAACTAATAATTCTCTGCTTGGGCTGCACAGTGACGTAGTGGTTCGCACTTTCGCCTTGCAGCGAGAAGATCCCTGGTTCGCGTCCCGGCTTTCCCGGGATCTTTCTGCATGGAGTTTGCATGTTCTCCCTGTGCATGTGTGGGTTTTCTCCGGGTACTCCGGCTTCCTCCCACAGTCCAAAAATATGCTGAGGTTAATTGGTGATTCTAAATTGCCCGTAGGTGTGAATGTGAGAGTGATTGTGTGTCTCTATATGTGGCGACAGACTGGCGACCTGTCTAGGGTGTCCCCTGCCTTCGCCCGAGTCAGCTGGGATAGGCTCCAGCACCCCCCCGCGACCCTAGTGAGGATTAAGCGGTGTATGGATAATGGATGGATGGATGGATGGATAATTCTCTGCTTTCAGGGTACAACAATTAGCTAATCAATCTGTCCATTACACTATTTTGATCACTGACTTGTGGATTTCCTCGTATTTTTCTGTTTCTTATCCCTGAAAAACTGTAGATCTTTATAGCTTTTGTACTTTTTGTCAAAACAACAGAGTTTATGACCTTTAAGGGCACAGTTCATCAATACACATCACTAGTTGCAGTAGTGCAGCACCAATAACAGAGAAAGAACTGCTCAATTTAACACCCAATAACTGTTCTTTAAGTATTCATGTATAACTCAGTACATGTATGTAGATAAATCTTCCATTTTTTCATGCTGAACACTCACTTCTATCAGAATGTCCATTATCAGTTATTACATCTCTACTTATCACCAGTAGGCATCCTCCTGCACATAATAGCAGGTCAGGAGGTGCATCACCATTCACTGTGATCCTCAATAAACTGTAAAAAACCTCGATTACGTCGGCGATCTCTTGTAGTTGTGCAATTAAATGCCTGTAAAATTTGTGCCACCGCCCGTCTAAACTCCTAATTCAGACTTTTGGTGGAAAAACTCGTATATGTGAAGGTGATACTTGGTCTACCAGAAGGTGAAGAAGACAACCTACCGATGATATCTATGAGTCTATGAGCATAAAAACAACTGACAACGGCTTTTTTTTTTTTTTTTTAGCAACATCCAAAAAGAATGCTCTAAAGAATGACTACTAAAGTCTTTGTGTTTCACTAGCAGTAAACTGAAGTTAATTAACACTTACCAATTGAACATAGTCTCTGTTTTCTTTATAATTAGTGGCAAATTTCAGGAGCCTTCAAAGGAAATTAGCTGGAAAATACAGACCCTTAACATAGAAGTGTTGCTGTTGCAGTCTACATTAAAATTAAACAAGCATTTTGATGCAGAAAAAAAACAATTAGGAACAATTTCAATAATCAGTTAAATGCTTAAATTATTTGTCAGAAAAATTACTGCATTTCTGCACTGATTTGTTGATTTAGTTGCTAAATTTGGAGTGTTTGCTGCTGTACCTTTGGGTTTTAGGCTACTGGTTGGACAAAACGAAACAAATAATCCATTGAGAATTTAAAAAGGCAAATCAGTTAATGACGACAGTTATTAATATAACAGATTAATCAATGATTAAATTGGAAGCTGCAGACTTACTTAAAAGATTTATACAGCTGGAGTCCACGGTATTTAATCTTCAAACAAGGTCTCTGCAGCACACACCTGCCACTAATCAGTCTACCTTGAAACTTTGGTTGCTGACAAGGTTAGACACAGTGACAATTTTAGCATCTATAAAATTGCTGGATATTTGTGACGAGTCCCTGCCTGCGATGTGACATTCATCCCTCGTCCCTGTCCACCTCACAGCCCCTTTATGGCCTCAGTCCGCTGATGAGCTGGCATCGAGCTGGCCTTCACTCCTGTATAAGTTAATGAAATCTATTGTCTTTCTGTGCTCCAACAATCCATGACCATTACTTACAACACGGTTATAGCAAGGGACGCTGTCAATACACTCTCCATCAGTGTCAGAGTGACAGAAAGGGCTGAATGAGAGAATAAAAGACTTCCTGGATCCAAACATCAGTGAGGTAAGACAATCTGATCACACAGACAATTACCATCGTGTTCATGCCTGCTTCAGTGTCCTCTGGATCAGAGCAGTATGGAAGTTACAATTCTTTATCCAACAGAGACCACAATACAATGATAGCTCAAGACTTCATGTCCACATCGGAAACAAAAAGCAGCAACTTCAATTGTACTTCAATTACATCTAAAGCTAAAGGAAGCGACGATGAGAAGGACCTAAAATACCTCCACAAACACAAATCACGATGCCTGGTTTGAAATGCTTAGAAATGGCTATCCTAAAACCTTTTTTTTTTACCCCACATCTTGGACGACATACTAAACTATGACGTTTTTGTCATACATTGGACGACATACTAAACTATGACGTTTTTGTGACATTATGGACGACATACTAACTGACTGATGTATTTGTATGCAACTTTGAATGTCAGAGAGCAGTGTCAAAGTCACTCTGGGTAAGTGGAATCATGAATTAATCATTCTGAAGTGTTTTTCACGGCCTCCTTTACATTATTTCATCATATGGTACGTTTTTACAACATGTTTGAAAATTTGCATTTTTTTTCGACATAGTATAGTAAGGCGTTTTTTTTGCGCCAAAATTCATGATTTTTTTTTTCAAAGAAAACCTTTCTGAAGTGTTTTTCACGGCCTCCTTTACATTATTTCATTATATGGCACGTTTTTACAACATGTTTGAAAATTTGCATTTTTTTTCGACATAGTATAGTAAGGCGTTTTTTTTGCGCCAAAATTCATGATCATTTTTTTTTCAAAGAAAACCTTTCTGAAGTGTTTTTCACGGCCTCCTTTACATTATTTCATCATATGGCACGTTTTTACAACATGTTTGAAAATTTGCATTTTTTTTCGACATAGTATAGTAAGGCGTTTTTTTTGCGCCAAAATTCATGATCATTTTTTTTTCAAAGAAAACCTTTCTGAAGTGTTTTTCACGGCCTCCTTTACATTATTTCATTATATGGCACGTTTTTACAACATGTTTGAAAATTTGCATTTTTTTTCGACATAGTATAGTAAGGCGTTTTTTTTGCGCCAAAATTCATGATCATTTTTTTTTCAAAGAAAACGTTTCTGAAGTGTTTTTCACGGCCTCCTTTACATTATTTCATCATATGGCACGTTTTTACAACATGTTTGAAAATTTGCATTTTTTTTCGACATAGTATAGTAAGGCGTTTTTTTTGCGCCAAAATTCATGATCATTTTTTTTTCAAAGAAAACCTTTCTGAAGTGTTTTTCACGGCCTCCTTTACATTATTTCATTATATGGCACGTTTTTACAACATGTTTGAAAATTTGCATTTTTTTTCGACATAGTATAGTAAGGCGTTTTTTTTGCGCCAAAATTCATGATCATTTTTTTTTCAAAGAAAACGTTTCTGAAGTGTTTTTCACGGCCTCCTTTACATTATTTCATCATATGGTACGTTTTTACAACATGTTTGAAAAATCTCATTTTTTTTCGACATAGTATAGTAAGGCGTTTTTTTTGCGCCAAAATTCATGATCATTTTTTTTTCAAAGAAAACCTTTCTGAAGTGTTTTTCACGGCCTCCTTTACATTATTTCATCATATGGCACGTTTTTACAACATGTTTGAAAAATCTCATTTTTTTTCGACATAGTATAGTAAGGCGTTTTTTTTGCGCCAAAATTCATGATCATTTTTTTTCAAAGAAAACCTTTCTGAAGTGTTTTTCACGGCCTCCTTTACATTATTTCATCATATGGCACGTTTTTACAACATGTTTGAAAATTTGCATTTTTTTTCGACATAGTATAGTAAGGCGTTTTTTTTGCGCCAAAATTCATGATCATTTTTTTTTCAAAGAAAACCTTTCTGAAGTGTTTTTCACGGCCTCCTTTACATCATTTCATCATATGGCACGTTTTTACAACATGTTTGAAAAATCTCATTTTTTTTCGACATAGTATAGTAAGGCGTTTTTTTTGCGCCAAAATTCATGATCATTTTTTTTTCAAAGAAAACCTTTCTGAAGTGTTTTTCACGGCCTCCTTTACATCATTTCATCATATGGCACGTTTTTACAACATGTTTGAAAAATCTCATTTTTTTTTCGACATAGTATAGTAAGGCGTTTTTTTTGCGCCAAAATTCATGATCATTTTTTTTTCAAAGAAAACCTTTCTGAAGTGTTTTTCACGGCCTCCTTTACATTATTTCATCATATGGCACGTTTTTACAACATGTTTGAAAATTTGCATTTTTTTTCGACATAGTATAGTAAGGCGTTTTTTTTGCGCCAAAATTCATGATCATTTTTTTTTCAAAGAAAACCTTTCTGAAGTGTTTTTCACGGCCTCCTTTACATTATTTCATCATATGGCACGTTTTTCCAACATGTTTGAAAATTTGCATTTTTTTTCGACATAGTATAGTAAGGCGTTTTTTTTGCGCCAAAGTTCATGATCATTTTGTTTTCAAAGAAAACCTTTCTGAAGTGTTTTTCACGGCCTCCTTTACATCCTTTCTTCATATGGCACGTTTTTACAACATGTTTGAAAAATCTCATTTTTTTTCGACATAGTATAGTAAGGCGTTTTTTTTGCGCCAAAATTCATGATCATTTTTTTTTCAAAGAAAACCTTTCTGAAGTGTTTTTCACGGCCTCCTTTACATTATTTCATCATATGGCACGTTTTTACAACATGTTTGAAAAATTGCATTTTTTTTTCGACATAGTATAGTAAGGCGTTTTTTTTGCGCCAAAATTCATGATCATTTTTTTTTCAAAGAAAACCTTTCTGAAGTGTTTTTCACGGCCTCCTTTACATTATTTCATCATATGGCACGTTTTTACAACATGTTTGAAAATTTGCATTTTTTTTCGACATAGTATAGTAAGGCGTTTTTTTTGCGCCAAAATTCATGATCATTTTTTTTTCAAAGAAAACCTTTCTGAAGTGTTTTTCACGGCCTCCTTTACATTATTTCATCATATGGCACGTTTTTACAACATGTTTGAAAATTTGCATTTTTTTTCGACATAGTATAGTAAGGCGTTTTTTTTGCGCCAAAATTCATGATCATTTTTTTTTCAAAGAAAACCTTTCTGAAGTGTTTTTCACGGCCTCCTTTACATCATTTCATCATATGGCACGTTTTTACAACATGTTTGAAAAATCTCATTTTTTTTCGACATAGTATAGTAAGGCGTTTTTTTTGCGCCAAAATTCATGATCATTTTTTTTTCAAAGAAAACCTTTCTGAAGTGTTTTTCACGGCCTCCTTTACATTATTTCATCATATGGCACGTTTTTACAACATGTTTGAAAATTTGCATTTTTTTTCGACATAGTATAGTAAGGCGTTTTTTTTGCGCCAAAATTCATGATCATTTTTTTTTCAAAGAAAACCTTTCTGAAGTGTTTTTCACGGCCTCCTTTACATCATTTCATCATATGGCACGTTTTTACAACATGTTTGAAAATTTGCATTTTTTTTCGACATAGTATAGTAAGGCGTTTTTTTTGCGCCAAAATTCATGATCATTTTTTTTTCAAAGAAAACCTTTCTGAAGTGTTTTTCACGGCCTCCTTTACATCATTTCATCATATGGCACGTTTTTACAACATGTTTGAAAAATTGCATTTTTTTTCGACATAGTATAGTAAGGCGTTTTTTTTGCGCCAAAATTCATGATCATTTTTTTTTCAAAGAAAACCTTTCTGAAGTGTTTTTCACGGCCTCCTTTACATCATTTCATCATATGGCACGTTTTTACAACATGTTTGAAAAATCTCATTTTTTTTCGACATAGTATAGTAAGGCGTTTTTTTTGCGCCAAAATTCATGATCATTTTTTTTTCAAAGAAAACCTTTCTGAAGTGTTTTTCACGGCCTCCTTTACATTATTTCATCATATGGCACGTTTTTACAACATGTTTGAAAATTTGCATTTTTTTTCGACATAGTATAGTAAGGCGTTTTTTTTGCGCCAAAATTCATGATCATTTTTTTTTCAAAGAAAACCTTTCTGAAGTGTTTTTCACGGCCTCCTTTACATCATTTCATCATATGGCACGTTTTTACAACATGTTTGAAAAATTGCATTTTTTTTCGACATAGTATAGTAAGGCGTTTTTTTTGCGCCAAAATTCATGATCATTTTTTTTTCAAAGAAAACCTTTCTGAAGTGTTTTTCACGGCCTCCTTTACATTATTTCATCATATGGCACGTTTTTACAACATGTTTGAAAATTTGCATTTTTTTTCGACATAGTATAGTAAGGCGTTTTTTTTGCGCCAAAATTCATGATCATTTTTTTTTCAAAGAAAACCTTTCTGAAGTGTTTTTCACGGCCTCCTTTACATCATTTCATCATATGGCACGTTTTTACAACATGTTTGAAAAATTGCATTTTTTTTCGACATAGTATAGTAAGGCGTTTTTTTTGCGCCAAAATTCATGATCATTTTTTTTTCAAAGAAAACCTTTCTGAAGTGTTTTTCACGGCCTCCTTTACATTATTTCATCATATGGCACGTTTTTACAACATGTTTGAAAATTTGCATTTTTTTTCGACATAGTATAGTAAGGCGTTTTTTTTGCGCCAAAATTCATGATCATTTTTTTTTCAAAGAAAACCTTTCTGAAGTGTTTTTCACGGCCTCCTTTACATCATTTCATCATATGGCACGTTTTTACAACATGTTTGAAAAATATCATTTTTTTTCGACATAGTATAGTAAGGCGTTTTTTTTGCGCCAAAATTCATGATCATTTTTTTTTCAAAGAAAACCTTTCTGAAGTGTTTTTCACGGCCTCCTTTACATTATTTCATCATATGGCACGTTTTTACAACATGTTTGAAAATTTGCATTTTTTTTCGACATAGTATAGTAAGGCGTTTTTTTTGCGCCAAAATTCATGATCATTTTTTTTTCAAAGAAAACCTTTCTGAAGTGTTTTTCACGGCCTCCTTTACATTATTTCATCATATGGCACGTTTTTACAACATGTTTGAAAATTTGCATTTTTTTTTCGACATAGTATAGTAAGGCGTTTTTTTTGCGCCAAAATTCATGATCATTTTTTTTTCAAAGAAAACCTTTCTGAAGTGTTTTTCACGGCCTCCTTTACATTATTTCATCATATGGCACGTTTTTACAACATGTTTGAAAAATCTCATTTTTTTTCGACATAGTATAGTAAGGCGTTTTTTTTGCGCCAAAATTCATGATCATTTTTTTTTCAAAGAAAACCTTTCTGAAGTGTTTTTCACGGCCTCCTTTACATCATTTCATCATATGGCACGTTTTTACAACATGTTTGAAAAATCTCATTTTTTTTCGACATAGTATAGTAAGGCGTTTTTTTTGCGCCAAAATTCATGATCATTTTTTTTTCAAAGAAAACCTTTCTGAAGTGTTTTTCACGGCCTCCTTTACATCATTTCATCATATGGCACGTTTTTACAACATGTTTGAAAATTTGCATTTTTTTTCGACATAGTATAGTAAGGCGTTTTTTTTGCGCCAAAATTCATGATCATTTTTTTTTCAAAGAAAACCTTTCTGGAATGTTTTTCCACGGCCTCCTTATACATCATTTCTGCATATGGCAGCGTTTTTCAAACATGTTTGAAAAACGTGGCATATGATGAAATGATGTAAAGGAGGCCGTGAAAAACACTCCAGAAAGGTTTTCTTTGAAAAAAAAATCATCATGAATTTTGGCGCAAAAAAAACGCCTTACTATACTATGTCGAAAAAAAATGCCATTTTTCAAACATGTTGTAAAAACGTGCCATATGATGAAATAATGTAAAGGAGGCCGTGAAAAACACTCCAGAAAGGTTTTCTTTGAAAAAAAAATCATCATGAATTTTGGCGCAAAAAAAACGCCTTACTATACTATGTCGAAAAAAAATGCAATTTTTCAAACATGTTGTAAAAACGTGCCATATGATGAAATAATGTAAAGGAGGCCGTGAAAAACACTCCAGAAAGGTTTTCTTTGAAAAAAAAATCATCATGAATTTTGGCGCAAAAAAAACGCCTTACTATACTATGTCGAAAAAAAATGCAATTTTTCAAACATGTTGTAAAAACGTGCCATATGATGAAATAATGTAAAGGAGGCGTGAAAAACACTCCAGAAAGGTTTTCTTTGAAAAAAAAATCATCATGAATTTTGGCGCAAAAAAAACGCCTTACTATACTATGTCGAAAAAAAATGCGATTTTTCAAACATGTTGTAAAAACGTGCCATATGATGAAATAATGTAAAGGAGGCCGTGAAAAACACTCCAGAAAGGTTTTCTTTGAAAAAAAAATCATCATGAATTTTGGCGCAAAAAAAACGCCTTACTATACTATGTCGAAAAAAAATGCAATTTTTCAAACATGTTGTAAAAACGTGCCATATGATGAAATAATGTAAAGGAGGCCGTGAAAAACACTCCAGAAAGGTTTTCTTTGAAAAAAAAATCATCATGAATTTTGGCGCAAAAAAAACGCCTTACTATACTATGTCGAAAAAAAATGCAATTTTTCAAACATGTTGTAAAAACGTGCCATATGATGAAATGATGTAAAGGAGGGCGTGAAAAACACTCCAGAAAGGTTTTCTTTGAAAAAAAAATCATCATGAATTTTGGCGCAAAAAAAACGCCTTACTATACTATGTCGAAAAAAAATGCGATTTTTCAAACATGTTGTAAAAACGTGCCATATGATGAAATAATGTAAAGGAGGCCGTGAAAAACACTCCAGAAAGGTTTTCTTTGAAAAAAAAATCATCATGAATTTTGGCGCAAAAAAAACGCCTTACTATACTATGTCGAAAAAAAATGCATTTTTCAAACATGTTGTAAAAACGTGCCATATGATGAAATAATGTAAAGGAGGCGTGAAAAACACTCCAGAAAGGTTTTCTTTGAAAAAAAAATCATCATGAATTTTGGCGCAAAAAAAACGCCTTACTATACTATGTCGAAAAAAAATGCAATTTTTCAAACATGTTGTAAAAACGTGCCATATGATGAAATAATGTAAAGGAGGCCGTGAAAAACACTCCAGAAAGGTTTTCTTTGAAAAAAAAATCATCATGAATTTTGGCGCAAAAAAAACGCCTTACTATACTATGTCGAAAAAAAATGCAATTTTTCAAACATGTTGTAAAAACGTGCCATATGATGAAATAATGTAAAGGAGGCCGTGAAAAACACTCCAGAAAGGTTTTCTTTGAAAAAAAAATCATCATGAATTTTGGCGCAAAAAAAACGCCTTACTATACTATGTCGAAAAAAAATGCAATTTTTCAAACATGTTGTAAAAACGTGCCATATGATGAAATAATGTAAAGGAGGGCGTGAAAAACACTCCAGAAAGGTTTTCTTTGAAAAAAAAATCATCATGAATTTTGGCGCAAAAAAAACGCCTTACTATACTATGTCGAAAAAAAATGCGATTTTTCAAACATGTTGTAAAAACGTGCCATATGATGAAATAATGTAAAGGAGGCCGTGAAAAACACTCCAGAAAGGTTTTCTTTGAAAAAAAAATCATCATGAATTTTGGCGCAAAAAAAACGCCTTACTATACTATGTCGAAAAAAAATGCAATTTTTCAAACATGTTGTAAAAACGTGCCATATGATGAAATAATGTAAAGGAGGCCGTGAAAAACACTCCAGAAAGGTTTTCTTTGAAAAAAAAATC